>OU860781.1:2537536-3737536 GCA_917862395.2 Heliconius sara
ATATTTCAATTCAGAATTCTATGTTTTATCTTGTAATATTTTTTTTCATCAAAAAAAATGTTTTTTATCCCGATTATCTCACGTAAAAAAGACATATACCCAATTTTCTAAAAAATGCCTAAGTAAACTCAGATATATACAATAGTCCGTGTATACGTGGGGCGATTCGGCGCGTTCACATGTTATAAACAAAGGTACGCTGTTCTGGCACTTGTTCGTTTCTAGTTAGTCCGATCATCAGTTATCTCACTATATATGCATTGTTTAATTACCTTTTAGTGTTATGTATGAATAATGTAAAAAATTGTGCATTTATTACAATATATGTAAGCAATTCATTAATATGCAACGAATTATCATGAATTATTGAAAAAACAAACGTGATTTGCTTTTATAACACGCGGGGTCACCGAATCTTATTAATCAATAATAAGTTGATGCAGTCAAACAGCAACAGCTATGATATTTTTAAAAAATATCTATTTTTCCGAATGTTTTGGTAAAGATAATTATCTTTAACTTTGGAACTACTTGGAAAATTGATGATGTTGGCCATACAGATATTACGACAACAATTTTTAATATAGAAAACTCAGCTCATGAGGACGATAATAATGAACAATATAATTATGAGATTCGAATATATCTTAACGATCTGTTAGACACTTCTAGGGCGGAAACATTAATACAGATATCCAAATCAAGATCAGTTACTCCTGTCTCTACAGAGTATACTTCCTTTGCTTGTCCTATTAATAAGTCCCTAAAAATTATAGGGGTAACATGCATAGCTTTTTGTAGATTTACTCAAATGACATAATGATTTAGACATTTTGTCTTTTCTATTTCGATTAAGTTTGTTTGAGATTTAATTATTTTGTAAACGATATAGTACTGAAAAGTATGTGAGATTTCTTTTAAATGTGTCGATTATTGCGATAAAAATTAGCTTTATTATTTAGAACACTGCTAATTCAGTGTTATACGTTTCGGTTAACTATTAAAGGTTAAGTTAAATATTATGTATGGTTGATTGTTTATGATAAAAATGTTGTTAATTATCTACCTTAGTTTGTGCATTTCCCTTAGCGTTACAGCTTTTTTATTATTTTTATTGTTTTATTAGGCACGTGAAACTTATAACAATTTTAATATATCTGCAATTATCGGAAGCTACAACTTTATAATGGCGAAGTATTTTGAGATAACTGCAGTATTTTAAAGGCAATCATATCTACATGTATTTATTGTATTAATGGAATTAGTTATATATAATCAAAAAGAATAGTAATAACTCATTATAAAATTATTTAAGGATAAGTAAATACCGTGGCCCAAGTAGAAACGAATATATAGCAGTTGACTCAGTTTGTTACTTATTACGAGCGGACTAGATAAAGATATCTACCGTATTTTTAAAACCAATAAGCTTATTGAAAATTTGCCTATACTAAATAGTATATAATGTTATAACAATTAACTATTCCAAATTTGAGGAAGATAGCTTTTTTATTGTAAAAGTTATTACATTATTTTCTTAAAAACGCTCTCCTCACAAAACTAGTGATTTTGTAGATAGCCGTTTGCTCTTTGCTGCTGTCGATATAAACTATTGATATATTTAAATTGAATAGTGTAAGAGTAAAGGTTAAAGTAAATTTATAGTCAAAATTCAAATGAGAGTACTATTATTTTATTTATAGGGCTAAGAGTGAATTTATAGTTTTAGAAGAATTCCTGTTGCGGACGAAAGTGGTTGTAACAGTATTCTTGTTCAGTTTTATTAAAAGGTATATATTTAGATTTATATTAGTTTTAAGAAAACAAATATAAAATTATGTAGTATAAATATTTTTTATAATAAAAATATTTATAAACAGACTAGACTACTGCAGTTGTACTCGGGTCCGATATTTAATATAAATGACGGTGTGAAGCAGCCAGAGTCCTAGGAATTAGAAGTATTCCGAGATCTAGCGGCCGGCTGACAGGATAAAGTATTGTCGTTGCTGAGAAAAGGCATTAGCAAACCTTCGATTCGCTGATAACATTGTCCTATTCTCATTCTGACCTACATACTATGCTTGAAGACCAAAGCCAGCCTCGAGATTGGACTAAAAATGAATATTTCAAAGACCAAGTGTATAATGTGTGAGGCCAGTCGTGGCGCAGTGGCAGGTTTGCTTAGATGTCAAATTGATGGATAAAATCTAAAACAGTGAACTGCGCTCTCGCACAAAAATCGCTGAAGTGGGTATTAAAGCTGCTACGCTGAAATAAGACTGGCCTGGACAAGTCTGCCGCATATCTAAATAGTCTTGAGCGAAATCCTCTACCAGCTAGAATAATAGTATGACGTAGTGGAGCATAGCAATCCTCACCCAGCATACATTAGAATTTTTTCAAAGTCATCGCTCTAGTAAGAAATCAGAGGTTTTTCTGCAAAAAATATATTAATACGGTTATATTAATGTTTTACAGAAAATGGCACCTATAACGAGTACTTATATGAAGCCTGAAGAAATAAGTCAGAAGGGATGGGAAAGATCAGGAGAGAAAGTATTTATAACAGGAATGTCAGGTTTATATCCTGAATCTCATAGTGTAAAGGAACTTTCGAATATATTATACAATAAGGTGAGATTTTCAAAGTTTATTTATTAAGAGAGCTATTACATACGTAAATCTTATTCATAATTTAAAAAATATACAATAATTTTCATAACTTAAATTTGGAATTTATAGTTGTATATCGGTTTTTCTACACGCACACTCAATTGTCTTATTTATAGTCAGATGCTTAGACTCTGTAAGCTGCTTTTATTTTTTGGTTTATTAAAAAAACATTCACTTTCAGAAAGCACTATTTGAACTTACGTTTTCTATGAGCGATAAAAAAAATCTTTGAATAACTTTGGATTGTGATGGACCGTTGATTTCATCAAGTCTATTGTGGATAAGAAATAATATATCATATAATAGGTTGTTACCTCTAGTATTACAAATTGCAAAATGAGTTTGGACAAACTTTATTTTTATGGTTCAAATGTCATTTTGTATCAAGATCTAAAAATGTAAAATATCATATATCATTATTTCACAGATTAACCCAGTTAACACAGAGCATTCTCGTTGGCAATATGAACATCCTGAAGTTGCTCAATACACGGGCAAAGTACCTGATTTGATGTTATTTGATGCACAATTTTTTAAAGTGCACTACCGTCTAGGAAATAATATGGACCCGATGGCACGTAAAATATTGGAACAGGCGTACCAAGCTATTTATGATGCTGGTGAGTTTGAAATACTTCAGCAACGTCCAATAGATATCACCTAAATAAAGTTCACTATGAAAATATATCAAGGTTCGAGACAAACAAAAACCAATAACGATAAATCAAAAAAAAATTAACTTCGTGCGTCATTAACAACAACCACGACAACTCCGTCAAAAGTACACTTAAAAATGAAAATAAATTTCATTCGTTATTATCGAACATGCATGCACAAGCATTGGAACAGCGTCTGGCTGTTAGCAGATAGGTTTTGGATTCCATCATTATTTTTATTTCCTTGCGGCCTCGCTGTTCGATGACCAACAAACAACATCCAAATTTAACCAGAACGGAATATCTTGAATTCGAACAAAAATCTCATATTAGGATCTCTTTGCGGGAAGAATTTATACATTTACTAAAATTGTAACTGATCTTTCCGAGTGCTCGAGAAAGCAAGTCGCAAAATCTATTTATAGAGACATTTGTCAATTTAATAGAACACAAATCAAAGATTTAAAGAAAAAATTGTCTGAATGTCTGCGCGTACGCTAATCTTAAAACGGCTTAACTGATTAAATGGCAGTTTTCACTATTGTAATTTGGTGAACTACCCTTTTTATTTAGTGTTTGTTCTATTTAAATCAGTTCATTACATGTATTTTATTTAATTGGCGAAAATTTTAATTTCCAATGTACAAATATCATCTTTAAAACGATAATGTTATTAGAATACGAAAGAAATTCGGATTAATAAATAAATAATTAAGTAGTCCAAGCGGGCGAATAAAACTGAAAATATTGTGCATTATTATCAAAATAAAGTCATACTATTTTGTTATTACATCCAGGCGTTAGTCCCGTCGAACTTTACGGCAAAAAGGTTGGCGTATACATTGGCAGTTGCTTTTCTGAAACTGAAAAGGCATGTTTTTACGTCGCCAATTCCAGGACAGGTTTTGGTATTGCAGGGTAAGTCATAAAATAAAAAAAAATTGATACTAATAAATAAAAGTTAAGGTAGTTGTTGATGTTTGAAACGTTGAACTAATAAATAAACATTCATATTTAATATCTTTCTATTTCTATTGTTGGTTAAATAAAATATTTAACTAAATAATTGAATACGCAACATTGTTATGTATTTGATTATACTTGTAAAATATTGACAATGTCATTATCATATTAAAACTATTTTGTATATTATGTTTATATAGATGCAGTAAGACAATGTTTGCTAATCGTATTTCGTACTGGCTGAATGCAAAAGGTCCATCAATGGGTGTAGACGAGGCTTGCTGTAGCTCAGCTGGAGCATTAGAACTAGCTTACTTAGCGATTACTCGCGGGGAATGCGATGCGGCTATTGTTGGAGGATCTAACTTGTGCTTGCACCCGCAATCCTCTGTCCATTATGCAAGGTATATTATTATATTAACAAGCTATTTATTATTTCTCCCATTTCACGGTACATCCAGAATACAGCAAAGCAAACAGAGGCAAGAGGCAAGAGGCAAGTGTTGAGATACTTACTGTTCCCGCCGCCCTATCTTCGAAGTATTACGTGTGAAGTTGGCGGAATTTCATTGAGACTGCATTGACATTAATTTTTATCACTTAACCTGTAATATTAAATCGACCTATCGCTATCCACAAAATGTAAAAGGAAAGGCAAAGAAAAATGAATATAGCGACGCAACGTATAATTATTATGGAACAATCATGACCAAACGGCTGCTTTATCACGTATTATACGAAAAAGTATTTGTGCAAAAGTACTGACAAAGTTATAATAACTTCTTATAACAAGTTAAATACTTTTACAGAATAATGCAATTGAGTATGGATGGCAAAACAAAATCTTTTGATTCTAACGCCTCTGGATGTGCCAAATCCGAAGCAATTAACGTCCTTTTCTTGCAAAAAGCTAAAGATGCCTTAAGGTAGATGAATATTCTTTCACTATTTATCATACAAATTCTTAACAAATTTCATCAGTTATTAAATAACTACATTTTACAGAGTATATGCTGAAGTTGCCTACGTTAAATGTGAATTCACAGCAATAGAAACAGATGAAAGAGGACCAAAGTTTGGATTTTACAGAAATCCTTCTATTACAGCAAATTTTCTTAAAAAATTTTATGACGAAGCTGGAATTTCTCCAGAATCTGTTGAATATGTTGAAGCATTTGGATCAGGTATTTGAACTCGTTATTAATTAATTTAGATGCTTAAATTAGTATTGATTTAAATTTCTTAAATCAAAATATAGGTATTTAATGAAAATTAAAACTAGGATATTATTAAATACATTTATAGCTGTTGCTGAAGCTGATAAATCTGAACTAGAAGCAATCGAAGAAGTTTTTTGTAAAAATAGAAGTAACACTTTAAAAATAGGTAGCGTTATGTCCAATATTGGATATGGAGAAGCCGCTTCAGGAATATCTGCTATTACGAAGGTAAGTCCCTACATGACATTAATTGACGAAACATTTTTTTTCTTAGTCCAAACTATTTCTTTTATTGTAACAGGTGCTTTTGGCATACCACACTGGAAAAATTGCTGCAAATTTGCATTATGACTCACCTCGCCAGGATATTGCAGCTCTTCGTGAAGGACGAATTCGTGTTGTTACCGACCATGAAAGCATCAATCACTCTTACACAGCTGTTAATAATCTATCAGTTACTGGTGTAAATGCTCATGTTTTATTAAAAGGCCAATATAAGCCCAAGGTAATAAATAATAATCTAAATATAAAGAATGAATAATATATTCCAAGTAAACTCAATATATAGATTACAACTATAGAAATATATTTAAATAAAATTTAGATTTTAAAATTAATTGTTACAGGATCCCTCTCGATACATGACTGACATTCCACAATTAGTAACTCTATCAGGTCGACAAGAATCATCTGTAATAAAAATTATAAATGATTTAAAATCCCGTCCTATTGACCCCGAAGAATTGGCTTTATTGCGTAATATTCACAAAACAAGCATCATGGGGCATTTGGGCAGAGGATACGCAGTTCTAGGTACTCTATTTTTACAATTTTACTCTTCTCCGTCTAAACGAAGCTCTTCCGTTACCGATACATAGAAACAACGCGCAACCATACTCTACATGCATCTAACTGAAATTTGGCATGGGCTGGATCAGTGGGACCGAGAAGAGGGAAAGAAAAGACGTCCCGAAATTCTCCCGAAAATCCTCGCAAAGTTACAAGCTATATATAATTCCTTTTCAAATAAATTTTTTATAATATAATAAATAGTTATATGTATATATAATTGTTTCCATAATTCAGATTCCAACACCAAGAGTACTATCAGCCTAAGCGAAAAAACCGACTATTTTGATGACTTAAAGAGACCCGTTTGGTTTATGTATAGTGGAATGGGATCTCAATGGGCAGGAATGGGAAAAGAACTTATGCGTATACCAATATTTGCTGCTGCTATTGAACGGTAATATAAATAATGTATTTTTCTTAAGATATTAAGCAAAGAAAACCTTATGCTAAATCACTGATATAACTTTGGTAATTTGGGTACCTACAACTCGCTTTGCCTTGCGATATGGGGAAAACTAAATTTTTGTAATTATACAGGATACTAAAATATTTTATAATATACTATAATGTTGATTTTAAATTAGTAATTAGCATTGGTACGAAAGATCTTACCTGCACCATATTGGTAGAAAAATATTTAAAATGTTTAATACTTATTTAAATTTGAACGTAGAACTACGTTCAGATTTTTATACGTTTTCTAAATAACTGTTTTTCTTTCTTGAGTGTGGAATGACTATTTGTATGAAAATAATGTTTAAATATATTTAAAATATTTTTTTAATTATTTATTAAAGAAATATTTAAAAACTATTCTCGATTATTTTTTTAATATCATCATCTGTTGAAAAATTAGATGCCGACGTGCTCTAGAACCTAAAGGAATTAATATAGTTGATATAATAACTTCGAGTGATAAAAATATATTTGATAATATTCTACACTCCTTCGTGGGAATTGCAGCAGTTCAAATAGGACTTACCGATATTTTGAGAGCATTGGAGATTGTCCCCGATTATATTATAGGTGTGTATTTATTTTATATTTTTAATTGAATTAGACTGCAGAATTTGTATACAATTTGGGATGAATTTTCATAGGACACAGTGTGGGTGAACTGGGATGTGCGTATGCTGATGGATGTTTCACCGCAGAAGAAATGATTTTATCTGCCTATAGTCGTGGATTGGTCTCATTGCAAACACCATTTATCAGGGGTTCTATGGCAGCAGTCGGTATTGGATATCAACAGGTATTTACCTTCGTAATACCATCTCTAATATTTTTACAAATATTTACTCTGCAGTTGCGGCATATTTTTTTTCGCTGCTATCTTCTTTTGATTTATCTTTGGTTTAAACGCAAAATATTCCCTCTAGTCGCAATAATATTAAATTACTTTATAAAGTTTACCGGAACTGTTACCATCAATAACGTTATTAATTGTTTGTTCCCGAGGCATAATTGAGTCTTAAATATTGTAGGTTGTGAAAATGTGCCCTCCAGAAATAGAGGTGGCTTGCCATAATGGCGCTGACTCTAGTACTATATCTGGACCAGCTGTTGCAATGAAAGAATTTGTAGCTCATTTAACTTCCAAAGGTATTTTTGCTAAAGAAGTACCATGTTCAAATATTGCATATCATTCACGCTACATCTCTAAAGCAGGTAATTTTTTAATTAGAAAAGTTATTTTATTCAAACTAATATATTTAATCGCATTTATTTTTTTTTATTAATATTTTTTCAAGGTCCTGGCCTACTTAAATACTTAAGTGAAGTTATTCAAGCACCAAAGCCTAGGAGTAAAAAATGGGTATCAACTTCTGTACCACAAGACAGATGGGATGAAGAAATGGCCAGATATTCTTCAGCTGAATATCATACAAATAATTTACTGGTAGGAAAACTTTTAACGTGCAAATTTCGTATAGTTTCATTTCATTGTGTCTACTAGATTATATAATGTAAATGAAATTAGTAAAATCTAATTTAACATTCAATTTTTTCGTAACAGAACTCTGTGCTCTTCGAAGAGACATCACGGCTGATTCCAGCGAATGCAATTGTGATTGAGATTGCTCCACATGGATTGTTACAAGCTATCGTGAAACGGTCGCTACCTGAATCTTGCCATCACGTACCGCTTACTAGACGTGGACACCCGGATAATGTTCAACATTTACTCGATGCCATTGGAAAGTAAGTTGAGTAGTGTTTTTTTAGCTTCACGTTTTTTTCTCTAATAGCAGGGACAAAGTGAATCTTGTGTTAAGACATCCTGTTCCCCTTTTCCGCACAGTATTTCGAGCGATTTCATATTCCGTATGGTACTAGTTTTTCCTCTGAGTGAGAATCGAATCTGCAGCTGTCGGTTTAACAGTTAATTAGGCTTAATGCACCGCAACCATATTGATTAAGCAAAATAATGTGTTGACATTATGCTGCGTATAGACAACTAACGAACTAATAACTAACCTAGTCTGTAAGAAATATTATTTACTAACCAAAATGAGTCACTGGTCACTTGAATAAAGTATTATTATTATTATAATTTTGACTTGTTTGCAGGCTCTACATGGGAGGACTTAACCCTAAAGTAGAAGTGCTTTATCCAAAAATCGAATTTCCTGTGTCCACTGGAACACCAATGCTATCACATTTAGTGGAATGGGCACATAATGAGAGATGGTAAATATTAGTAATACTACATTTTATATAAAAACGGCATTCCATTATGACTTTTACATGAGCACACAGTATATTTAAAAAATATATTTTCAGGAACTTACCTTTATATGTCTCAGCCCATAGAAAAACCGCAGCCGCTACTAAACTTGTTATATCCACTCACGATGATGAGAATGTTTACTTAAAAGGTCACGTTATAAGAGGTAAGACGATATTTTTTTAGCAACTTATGCCAAGTGGGATAACCAGAGATAATGGAGCGCCCATCGCTTTAGTCTTTGTATACCTCTTTCATCTCGTTAACTTTCGTTAACCTCTTCATACAGTTCCTCCATGTGTTATTGTGCTTTTTACGTGATATTTCTCCGATAGCCTCGATACTGTGTTTTCTTAGGTACTTCTTTGTTTCTTAGGTAGGATACTCTAATATATGTATACCTTTCGGCTCTACTAAACATACTTCTCAAGTTTACGACTTCATTCACTATTTCTACTATCTTACCACTTATTTCTTCATTTGTTTCAAATACCAGGCCTTTTGTCTTATTCGCATTCCGACTTAGACTTCACATCCTTCGTTCACCTCTTCATATAGTGATGACCAATGCATGTAATAATTCTGACGATGCAGTTACATTACCTGAGTATAATAGGCAATTTACTTTTAATGTTACTTTCACTCCCATGTCATGACGAATAAAAAAAATTATAGTTTCAAATTTAATCTATATTTTGCTTAAATAATAACATAAATCAAAATTTGCATGGATTTCTTTTAGAAAAGAACCTTTATCCCTTTTCTGCTGCGCTGGTTGGAGTTTGGGATACACTAGCAATGGTTTTAGGTGTTGAAAAAAAACAGCTGTCTGTTCAATTTAACGATGTGCACTTTTACTTACAACCGCTTCTTCGTGATCAACACAACCTACGTTTAAACGTTACTTTACATCGCGGAACAGGTCGTTTCGAAGTAAGCTATATAAAAATAAATATATTTTTATTAATTTAATTATTGGGATTATTTAAATTAAATACGAACATTCTTTATATGATTAGGTATTAGATGAAAGTACTTACATAGTGACAGGTTACATAACTGGAAAATTAGAAGACACAGAAAAGAATGAATTAAAAATTAACGACGCATTGCAAATGACAACAGAAAATATATATCAACTCTTTTCGACAAGGGATTATAACTATTCGTAAGTTTTCAAAACAATTCATAGAAAAGCACTCAAGTGTGAGGAGTCCTTGGAGGGTTCTTGCCAATTTAAGGATTATGATTCAACTGGAAGTAACTCTTGTAATAGTTGACAAATGCACACATTTCGTATGAAATGAACCAAAATTATATTATAAGCTTTTTTATAGTTTGTCTTTAATATAAACATAACATTCGATTTTTGTTATAAACTACAAGTTTTCACTTGACAAATATAATAATTGAAGATCAACGAGAAAGACGCTATAGTTTTTAATGACGCAGCGAAAGAACTTGACTTGAGGCCGTCGTAGCGCATGAGTACAAGGATACTACTATAAACACTATTGGTGTTCCCCTCTAAGTTTCGATATAAATTATTTAATATCTATCTAGAGGCCGGTCGTGGCGCAGAGACACAAAGTGTGACTGTAAACCGACTGGTTTACAGTCACACTTTGGACACTCGAAGAGATGAAATATTTACTTAAATTTATATTTCCATTTTCTTCGCTCTGGTGTCGAGGCAAAGTGTGGTGTTGAGTCCTGCCACTCAACACACAATGCCTCCAGAATTCGGCAGAAAGTGAGGAACGGAGTGTCTTATCACTAGGTTTCCTCTGCCTACCCTGCGGTGTGCGCGATACAGCGTGAACCTGATTTATTCATTTCCTCGCTCTGTTGACGACGTATAGCTCGGAGTTGATTTCAGCCATTCAACACGCAATACCCCGGAAAATAAAATAAAAATAAATAAACTCGACCTACATAACTTTGCGGGCGTATACACTCATTTTGTACGAAATGTACAAACAATTTAAGGTTATAATATTTTTTTTCTATGAAATACCTATAAACTTTCAAATTTGAGATTTTTCATTTCCTTTCTTTTTTGCATTTCCACGAGTTAAAAGTAAATCTATATCTGTTGATACCCTAATAATATTTTTTCAGTGGAGAATTCTGTAGTATATATAATGCTAATTTGTCACTATCTGAAGCAAATTTAAAATGGAATAATAATTGGGTAACTCTCATAGATGGTATGCTTCAGTTAAACATGTTGAGAAGAGTTCATGAAACAGTATCTCAGCTTAATTTTATAAGAAAGATGATAATTGATGTAAATCAGCATGCTCTCTACAACAACAACCAAGTAGACGGAGTAAACGTAATCCTAGCTAAAATAAATGAAATCCAAGACTACATCAGGTACAGTAGATATTAAAATATTATTAAATTGAAAATGTATTTTTTTTTATTTGATTTATAATAATGTTAATATTTTAGATGTGGTGGTATTGTAATGAGCCATATAAGATTCAATGATTTACCATCCATTAATAAAGATATTGGATTGAAATCTTTAAGATTTATTCCGCATCACTCCACAAACTACATAGATGTATGTATACAATTAACTTTGATATTATTGTTATTCCTTTCTATTTTATCATTCCTAATTACAAATTAGTAATGATAAAATGTAATATATAATATAAACAACAAATTTATATTACAGAAAACGTCGGCACTCTCAACTTATATACAAATTGTTGCACAAAACTTAAACAAGGAACAACTAAATGTCTTAGAAATATCAGAAAACAGTAACTCTGACTTCTTAGAAGTTAATGAAATTCTTTCTGAAATACCAGGAGTACAAGTAACATTTTCGAGAATCAATAGAGATAATGCCATACGGACAAATATTTTATCGGGCGACCACGATTTACTTTTAGTGACAAATTTATCAAATGACGATAATGTAAGTTTAACTTATATTGTTTTTAATTTTTACTCTTTCTTATCACATATGCAATGCTACTTAAAGGCACTTAGTTCTCAGCTTGCCACTATGAAACGGACATATGTTTGTTTCATTAATATTATACTGTTAGAAATCGGAAGCGGTTATAGTTTTTGAAAAACACAAGAAGAAATACATATAGCCGATATGTTTTTTTAATTATTAGGAAGGAGATCCTACGTAATTGCAATAAGTGACATGTATCACCCAATAACAAGTTTCCAATAAGGGCTGTTGCCTAGAAGCAACTACAGTCGATTAACATGTTGCTCTATCTCTCTTCCGGGGCGGGGAAGAGGGTATACGGCGTCAGGGTAAGACCCTCTGGCCGTTGGTTTCTTCCGCCGCGCATAACAATGCGCGTGTCCTTGGGTTGGGCCACTGGCCCGGGGGAAATTGTCGCCTTTGGGACTGAGGAAGGACGGGGAAAGGATGAGCGGTTGCCGCCTGGGCGGTCAGTCCAGCCAGGTGAGACCCTCGGTTGCCCGAGGGAGGCCCAGCTTAGACGACCAGCGACCAAGGCGACTGCTCAAATCCTAATAAACCTAATCCTAATCCTAATAAGTACTCTGCCTACCCTTAATGTGGAGTGACTTAATGTACAATCATTGTGATACAGTCGATTGACACAATTCCACTGCTTTTATAGTGTTTCTCACCTACATTTTACTCTCTTTTATACGATTTTACTAACAATAATTTGAAATTAACATTTTTTTTTGTAATTTTTTAAAATTTATTTTTACAGATGAGTCAGTTACTTCACCAAAATCTTAAACGCCAATCATTTGTTGTCAATTATGAAAAATATAGATCAGAAATTCTGAATGACCGTCCATCAATTCTGTATAAAATTATTTGTGCACATACTATAAAGTCAACAGTGTTGGAACTTGTAATATGGCGCCCCATTGGCTCAAATTTAGGTAGCAGTGCTATCACAGTTAAAACAGAATCTGACCTTATCTTACTGACTTCAAGAAGATCAGCAATACCCTTAAATCAGCATCTTATCCTGCTGACTTCTTACCCACCGTTAGCTGGCTTAAAATCCACAGTGAAGAAATGGAAACACGAAGAAGGCCGTAAAATTACTTTAGTTATGATCGATGACAAATTATCGAGTGATCAATTCCTGGATCAATCTGTTACAGATTTCGACGTTAATATTCTTAAAAATGTAAGTGTATGATATTACAGTCATCGTGGGTGACTCTTCTAAAGTATAATTTTTTATTAGATTCCTTTTATTAGATTTTGATTAGATTCCATGTGACCCCGGCCTAGAATAGTACTGGTAGTGTCGTAAGAGGCGACTAAAGTACGTGTGGTAGAGTCATGTTGCCAGCAATGACAACACGCATGGGCAGGCTCGACCGGATCATTACCACCCCCGGCAGTTAAAACCGGCGTGAAGTAGTGGCTTTATGCCACTGCGTTTCGCATCAGGTCATGCCGGGCTCCGGCGCCCAACCCACATTAAAGACCGGCAACGCACCTGTAACTCCTCTGGTGTTGCACGGGGCCGTGGGCGGCAGTAGTCACTTACCATCAGGTGACCCCAACGCTCGTTTGCCGTGTCTTTTCCATAAAAAAAAAACAAACATCGTTGCGGTGGCTGCGATTTTAACTAATGGTAAATGCATGTATGTATATAAAAATATAGAACTTTTATCTATTGTGTAAGTCTATTTTTGTAATCATTAGTTATGGTTCTAAATAAATTCTGCTGTATTTCACCTCTCGAGAAAAGACTTTTATGATGAACAGTTGCATACTGAAAGAAATGTAAACAAGTTTAGATCAACTGAATTATTAAGTTTTTATTATTTACTCTAAACTTTCGGTGCGGTGTCAACAATTGCAAAAAAACTACTTACGTAATAGTTGAATGGCCTCTTAGTATAAAATAATATCTGAAGGTTTCATAGGCGAAGTTCAATGACAACTTTTTAAACATTTTTAAAGTGTTAATCCACACTTAGGAAATATAAATACTTATTTAGAAAACATATAAAAATTTGAACGTAGCGGGACTCGACCCCGCGCCTCCTGGAAACCGACCAGGCGCTCTGACCACTGAGCCATACGTTCTCGCCAAGCTACGTCGAAATTCTTATACGCTTGTTACAACTTATGTTGTTAGCATCTCTGTAGGGAGATTTTTACAAATTTCCGCTACCCAAAGATAATTGCTAAGAATTATCGTTTGGCAAGAGAAAATAAAAAATAGTATTCTAAAAAAAAAATAGTATTATCTTTGGGTAGCGGAAATTTGTAAAAATCTCCCTACAGAGATGCTAACAACATAAGTTGTAACAAGCGTATAAGAATTTCCACGTAGCTTGGCGAGAACGTATGGCTCAGTGGTCAGAGCGCCTGGTCGGTTTCCAGGAGGCGCGGGTTCGAGTCCCGCTACGTTCAAATTTTTATACGTTTTCTAAATAAGTATCAATGACAACTTCTTATAAAATGTACTCAAATCATGAAATAGTAAAAAATAGTTATTCTTATTACATTACATATCGACTACATTTAAATTGATTGTAATCAGACAATATTTATTGAGTGCAAATATTTTAATTTTTATTTTTATTTAATAATTTTTTTTTTATTTAATAAAAATTTCTTTTAAACGATTTTTAATAATGTCTCCGAAATATTTCACATTTTTGTTAATAATTTGATTCTTTACACTGATACTTATTTATGTAATTATTTAATATCTTTCTTTTTCGATGAACAAAATTTTGCCTTTTATAACATTTTTTTAATATAAGCAAATTTTTATTTGTTTCTATAATGCTATCCAAATGAAACTTTGTGTTTTTTATGGAAAAGACAAGTGTTTATTCTTTACACGAATTTGTTATAATTTTGTAGATTTTGTAAATTATAATTTTGTAGACGATCCAAGAAAATCACTTGTAAAATATTCATATTATAATCACAAGAAACAGAAAATCTACCAGAAAAGTCTATCTAAATCTAACTACGAAAATAAAATATTATAGTTACTGGAATTTAAACAATAATGCATGCAAAGGACAAAAATAAATTGATTGCTTAAAAACAACATATAGTAAAAATGTAGATGAAGTTAATGCTAAAAAACTCTTAGAAAATATATTATTGGTTTGTTTGTTGCGTGGTATTCGCCTAATGTCTATAATATAAATAAATGAAACGCAATTGTTGTTATAAGCTGAATCCATTGTAATTTAATTTTTTGATCATTGCAAGCTGAGAGTTGGTGAGCGAAGCAGTGACTCCTTGCGTTATATAAGTTCAAACAAACTTGCGTTTGGTCAAATATGTACTTCACTCAAACAATTTTATTTATTTTCAACTTTATCCTGCATAGAAGGGGAAGGCCAAAAGTCTGGTGTGCATTCCTTTGTTATTTCGATACCTGTTTAGAGGTATTAATAATTTGAATGAATCAACTATCGTTTACAGTCAGTCTTACTGTGTTTAATGTTATAATCTAAATTAACTTATGAAAGGTTATATGTTTCAGGGCCAGTGGGGTGGTGAATATTACTTGCCAGTACAAGAGACCTTTGTTAAAGGTCAAGAATTGGAACTTGAAATTGAACGAATAGGGGATTTGAATTCCTTGCATTGGACGGAAGCCTCCAAGTCAGATGCCAAAGGCATAAATGTTAAGGTAAACGCGTACCTTTCTAAATATTAAGAAATAATTATGATAATACCCATTAAAACAACAGGAAACCTCCGACATCATCATAAACGATATTCATTGAGGTCATTAAAATAGGCCCAAGCGCGATACATGTGCTACAATTTTTGTGGGTAGGTTCGTAGCTGTAGGATACTAAATGCTCCCATAAATTTACATCAAATTCCAGATAATACTACAGAATCAGACAAGGTTACAAGGTGTAGGCAATATCGTTACAGTGACATGAAAGTTGCAGATAATAAAATTATATTATAATAGGTTCATCCATATGGAATCTACGATGCCACATACCGACATATAGATACAAGATACAATGTACCGCTTTGCCACGGTGACTAGAAGAATCTGAAATAGTAGAAATTAAGTTTTTTTAATAAATATTACAGGTACACTATGCTGGAGTAAATGACATCGAAGTCCAAAAGAAAATAGGAACTACTGCGTTTAATAAAGACGATACTCAAGTTTTTGATTTCAGTGGAACAACTATGAGGTAAACAATTTTTTTTATTATGTATTTAATATTTTCATTTCTACGCTCTGGTGGCGCGGCAAATGGCAGATTTGAGTTCCGCCAACCAACACGTAATTACTTCAGAATTCAGCGGAAAATAGATAACGGAATATGTTAACACTACGTTTCCTCTGTTTAACCTAACTGGATACAACGTGAAGCCAATAATAATTGTAAAGCAAATGATGCGATTTGTGTTACTACGATCAATTATAATTTATATGTTTTCAATTTAGTAGTGGGGTTCGCGTTATGGGGATTGCAACATCCGAATCAATTCGTACACACGTAAATGTGCAACCAGAACTTTTATGGCCAGTACCAGCACATTGGAGTATGGAGGATGCTGCTACCGTTCCATTGGCATACTGTCTTGCTCTTTACAGCTTGGTAATATCATTTATTAATTAATTAAGTATATTTTCTTGAGTTGGGTTTCTAATATTTATAATATTTTATTTATATTCAGTGTATTAAAGGAAAATTGAAGCCAGGAATCAAGGTTTTAGTCCATGGTGGTGCCGGAGCCCTTGGTCAGGCTGTTATATCGATCGCTTTAGCATTCGGTTGTGAAGTTTTTACTACTGTCAGCGATAATAAGAAAAAAAGATTTTTACGAAGACTTTTCCCAAACCTAAAAGGTATTATTGACAGTCGCGAAATATCAAGAATAGCATTTTTTTTATATACAATTACAATATAAACTTCAATTTCAGAAAGTAATATTGGATGTTCACGTGACGGTAGCTTTGGCGATATGATCTTAAATGCTACCAAGAGCGAAGGTTGTAATGTAATAGTATCGTGTGTAAAAGGAGATCTTAAAAATGTAAGCTATATTAAATTTTTTTTAATATTCATCTGTATTTTTAATTTTGATGAATTGACACTATAATCTTACTTTTTTTTAAACAGCCGATTTTGATACAATTTTAATAGAGTAGTTTCATAATTTAACATAGTAATAAATAATGATAAATAAAAATCAGATTCACGCCCGTACACAGCAGGATAGGCAGAGGGAACCTAGTGTTAAGACACTCCGTTCCCCACTTTCTGCCGAATTCTGGAGGCATTGCGTGTTGAGTGGCAGAACGCCGTCAACGCCGCGCTTAGCCTCGACACCAGAGCAAAGAAATGGAAATATAAATTTAAGTAAATATTTCATCTCCTCGAGTGGGGATCGAACCCACAACCAGTCGATTTTACACTCACACTTCGTGCCGCTGCGCCACGACCGGCCTTATAATAAATAAATAATGATTTAGTTAATAATATCCGTTCCTATATGTACTATAATTTTTTTCGGCCAGTCGTGGCGCAACGCCACAAAGTGTGGCTGGAAACGCGACTGGCTGTGAATCCGATCCTCAATTGGGGAAGTAAAATATTTATTTACATTTATATTTTCATTTCTTCGGTCTGGTGTCTAGGCAAAATTGCGGTATTAAGTTCCACCACTCATCACGCAATGCCTCTAGAATTCTCTCTAGAGTGGGGAACGGAGTGTCTAGATTCCCTCTGTTTACCCTGATTTGTGCGAGATAAAGCGTGAAGCTGATTTATTTGATTCATTTTTAAAATTCTTTATTTTAATACTAATCGATAGTATTAATCATTATCAAAACTTTCGATTTTATTTTGTTTTTAGATTTCTCTTAATTGTTGCGCTATATATGGAACCGTAGTTGACACATCTCTGTTGCTGCATAAGGAAAAGTATAATTTAGGAATGAAAAATTTAGCTAAAGGAATATCTTACACTTCACTGAATTTAGGTTCAATCCTAGAAAATCCAAGACCTGATGAACTACAGGTAAATTTTGCGGTGATTTATTTTCGCTCTAAAGTTTTATAGTTAAAATAAATGTTTCAAATTTAACTAAGCAATGTAATATAATTATGTAGATCATTTAATTAATTTTAATAATTAAGTCGAATGAATTACATCCTTATATATATTTTTTGGTTAAAACAGTGCATCGGCTGGAATTTATTGAATATCCATCTAAAGAAGTTAATAACATAAACGCTTTATCTACTTGAAATCTTACAGAGTCTCCAGCTAATGCTGAGCGAGGGTATTGCTCGCGGATACATTCGTCCTCTGACCCATATAACATATTCGGCACTAGATGCACCTCGCGCATTCTCTCTTCAAGCCAGCAGCCGCCATCGTGGACGGGTACTGCTGAGCATAAATGAGGATCTTCCGTACATTCAGACCAGGTAAATTTATATGTCATGTCTCTAAAACATTTATGTATGTAAAAAAAATTACCTATTTAATTTGTTTCAGAATAATTTGTTCTCCGCAATTGGCTCAATTAGTTGTATCAGAAAATGAATTATTAGGATTGAAAATAGTTGACAGATTAGTAAGCCGAGGAGCTAAAAAAATTATACTCATTTCTTCAAATACGTCAAATTGTTTATTAATGAAATTAAGGTAGCTATGACATAACCCAATTTATATTTAAAATATATTATCAAAAAAAAAATATTAACACTTTATTTTATTTTATAGAATGTGGGCAAAGCAAGGAGTATACGTGGAATCACTGTCGGACGATGCCTTTAATCGAAATAATATAATAAACGTCTTGAATAATAACAAATTACTAACGAGTGTAGAAGGAGTATATTACATATTTTCTGGTAACACAATCGGTGATAATAAAACGAAAATGCTAGAGCAAATCAATTCATTGTCATTAAAATTAAATTCAATTTTAAAGTAAGTGCCTTTTCTACTAAAATATATGACGATGATCGTCATATATTTTATTTTTCATTTAATTATATCAGTGCGTGATATTTTTTTTTATTATTACAGATATTTTGCTGTTATTAACATTGGAGATAATAAGTTCGGTGATCACACGGTTTCTACAATAAATAGCCACAAGCTAACCTGGATCAGTTTGCCTGTTTTAAAATTCACGCAAAAGGTAAAATAATGTGAAAGATCATAATGTTTTTACTGCTGTAATGTAAATTTTACATATTTGCATATATTTTACAGGCCAATAATAGAGAAAATGATGATGTCATTTCGACTGTAAATGCCATAGACGCAATTGAGAAAGCCTTATGCCTTAAAGAACATACTATACTAGTACATTCTTTACATGAATGTTCTCAAGTTTCTTTGGTGCAAGAGTTTGCTAGAATAGCAGGTATTTTGTCACGTACACGTCACTACATTAATTGCATTGTATGTATTTGAATTTCATTATTTACTTATGTCACATATTTGTAGGAATCAATACCTTAGATGATATACCAGAAGACACTAATATCAGCGATTTATGTCATGATTCTACAAAATTAGACATATTTCGAGTTTACTTGAAAAATGAACATCATATAAATTTACAAGAAAGTAATTTATCATCAGTAACTGTTCAAACGTATGTATTATTTGTTTCATAATAAAAACAAAAATATCATGCGTATATCAGCCGTATATACATATAATACATATACTAAAACTTTTTTATTATTTATTTTAACAGTCTACGTGCATTGGATGAGCAAGTAATATCAAAAACAATACAAAAAGAAACTGACGGCTTGGCGACATTTTTATCATTTGTTGATTATGACGAACTTCTTTCCACGACGGAAATGGTGTTTTTACAAACACTAGTAATTAGTTCAACAATGGTAAGTATCCCGGCAATAATAGTACTGTCCAGACAAGAATTATCGCTGAAATTATTCATAGTACTCAGCTTCTTATAATTAGCTTCGTTTCTTAGAGCTAGATATTAAGCTTTATTGCAATTTACTAACATTTTTGGATCATTGGTTGTCCGATTAATAAACATTTTTATCTATTTATAAATTAGGTACTCAGTCACGAGTATCTAATTTATATTTGTATATTTTCTTCATAAAGTTACATTTATATTTTAGCGTGACGATGAATTTGATGTCAACCAAACATGCTTATGCGTGGTACCAGGAGTTGAAGGTGTCCATTTGCGTTTCCAAGCCTTGTGCGAGCGTCTCAAATTACCTGCTCTTGTCCTGCAACCCGGTCTTGATAATCCTAATGAAACTATTCAGGAACTGGCTGATAGATATGCAAAGGTTTGTTGTGCTTATAACATCACATACAGTAGTAGGATTGCAAATATGTTTTCTTTAACATTTATTTTCTTAAACTTATAAATATAAAAGATAATACACAATCAATCCTCAGAAAATAAGATTATGCTTAACATTTAAAAATTCTTTGACTCCGCATATCCTACGAAAGGGTCGTATATCAGCGCATAAATAGCAGTGTTAGTACGAGCACGGCATCGATTAAGGACAATTATGCAGCTATTCTAACCGCACCATTAACTTTGCTCGGTAACAAAATTGACAAAAAAAAAGCCGGTGCTTTTCCACATCAATTTCCTATCTTCCTGCTCTACTATGAATATATCCGATATTAAATTACCACATACGTTTCTTCCTATTTAGTTTTAAATATTTTGCTAATTTCAATTTTCTTGTTTAAATTGACATTAATTTTTGCTGTTTGCTTGCCAAGCCGGCAAAGTTTTAAAATTCAATTCAAATTTTAGTAATGTACCTATTTTATGTTTGCAGGTCCTGGTAAAGAAGGCGAAATTAAAGAATGGATTCTATTTACTGGGATATGAAACTGGTGTTTTAGTTGCTCTAGAAATCGCAGCAATTTTGGAAGATCAGGGTATAGCATTTTAATATAATATTTGCAAAGCCATATTATTCTAAATATTACAACAATATATTGTTTATTTTCAATTTCTATAAAAAATACAATAATATTTAAAATTATATAGGAAAAACTAAAAGTTTGTACAAAATTAGGATCAATGAACTGAATTTTATGTTTGTTGCAGGTATTACTGGCACGATTTTCTGTATCGGTGGTGCTCCCGGTGATGTTCAAGCCGTCATTGAAGAAAAACTTAAAGACTACAAAACAGAGGAAGAATTACAAAATGCTATTCTGCGTCACATGTTTAGTTTGGTCTGTTCACAAGTCACAGAAGATTTAAACAGAGTTCTACAAAAAAATATATCATGGGAGGAAAAAGTGTCTTTGAGCGTTCACTTAATGAGTGGCCAAATCATGCATTCCAATCAATACGCTAAGGAGCTTATTAATGCAGCGTATGGACGAATCGTACAAGCTCGTAGATACAATGAGGAACCACGACAACTTCGATCCCAGCTTATATCTTTGAAACCTTCATCAGCTCATAATCAGTCCAACGAGAGCAACGACTCCTCTTTACAAAAGCACTCGCTACAAAAAGTCATAGAATATCAATTGGACTCACCTTTCGCATTTGCTGTACAGAACCTGCAGTGCAGTGCTATTATCAATCGCCACCTTGATGATGACATTTTAGAAGCTTTTAATAATAAGAATCTTTGTGAAACTTATATTATAAATGCTGATACATTTATGACCAACGCTAACAACCCTAATAGTTCCGAAGACTACTGATCCGACAAATAATACTAAACGGCTTGTTTTCTTTTTTATTGTTATGAAATAAAGCAAAAAGATCAATTTTTTTTTATTTGAAAAATTATCATTAATTTTCTAGTTTAAGCAACGAGAAATTTTGTCTGAAATATATGTCTACTACTCGCCTGCCGCGCCGCTTTAAGTTAATAACTTATGTGTTATTTTGATATATCAGCTACTAGCGGGCGAATTTTTATAAGCATCGGTGGCGATTTAAAGTTTTTTCCATATAAACTTTCAAACTCCTCCCTTAGGAGGTAAATTTTAAAAAACCATGAAAAATGTGTGTTCAGTGAAATATTGTTAAGAGCCTGAATTTCAAATTTTCTTAAAATCGGTGCCGATTTAAAAAAATTTCCATACAAATTTTCAACCCCAATTTCATCCCTTTAGGGTTAAAATTTTTCAAATTGCCTTCTTAGTGGATGTCCAGATTATGAAAATAAACATCTGTCCAAATTTCACATTTCTACCATCAGCGGTTACGGCTATGCGTACGTCTTACCTCAGTCAGTCCTTTTATATATATAGATAATAATGTAAAATTTCATCTAATTCCCTTCATTAGTTTTTACGTGAAAGAGAAACAAAGATCCGTCTATCGTCGGAAATTTTCACACATATAATATTAATGATTTTTTCTAAATATATATAAATTTCACTTTTAATATTGTTGGTTCACGTTATTTAACTGTGGGTCCACGACACGTACCCTATAGGTTTTGTTTACATGCATAAAAGCATGCTTAATTTCATTTCTTAGAAGAAAAAAGAGAGAAGAGCTTGATTTTTTTCTGCTCTAAGGGACCTACATATTTGTTTATAGATTTTTATGGCTTCGAGCTCGAGATAAATGATCTTGAAAGGCTAATAGGCGGACACGGAAAGCTTTATATTATAAAGGATATAGGTATGGTAACTTCGTGCTAGTACGTCTTTTCGTTAGTTTTGCTTCTGTATGTATATTTCACTTCGTTTGTTTTTTTGTATGTATATTTCACTTCGTTTGTACAATTTGTGATTTGCTTAAGATCTGTAAATCTGTTTGCTAAATGGCAAAGGTGTCCTCCAACCTTTTCCACTCCCATCGATTGCTTCTGTGCCATGTTTTCCCTGCCACTTGTCTTATGTCATCCTCCCATCGTCTTGGTGGTCTGCCCTTTTTCCTTTTTCGTTCCCTGGGGTACCATTGTGTAACCAATTTGCTCCACTTATCCTTGCCTCTGATTGTGTGTCCCGCCCATTTCCATTTAAGTCTCTTGATGCATAGGACTACATCATTTGCCTTTGTTCTGCATCTGATGGTGTGGCTTCTTAGCTTATCTGATAGCCTCACTCCATGCATAAGGAGTATGCATTGAAGTTGACAGGATTTTAATTTATTTTTGATTAACTCTGTAGAGGGCCATGTTTGGCACCCATATGTAATATGGAAGTATTGAACAGTTTCCCTTTGATTGATAGTGGCAAGGTTCTGTCCTTCATAATCTCCTTCATGCTCCAATATCTTCTCCAACCGCTTGCGATTCTTCTTTCTATTTCTTTGATTATATTATCTTCTGGTGATATCAATTGCCCCAGATACACATACTCGTCCGAATATCAATGTCTCCCCACTTTTATTGGATCCTTCACTCCGTTTGTTTGCAACTCTATGCCATTTTGTTTTCTCTGGGTTAAGTTTGGGTCTCACTTGTCCACTTTCTCTTGCAAGATCATTCAACATGCCATGTAGATCTTGGGGTGTTTTAGATATTATCACGATATCGTCCGCGAACCTCAGGTGAGTTAGTTTACGACCGTTTGTTTATGCAGCATGATATCAAAGTAAACGGAACCAAAGGCATTGCTGAAGTCCAGCAACACCAAGACTATGACTTGTTGCCTTTCCATGCCTGTATGGATGTCACCAGTAATTTTTACTAATGCCGTACTATGACCAGAATAATTGTCGTACTATGACCAGGACGGAAACCGGATTGCAAAGGATTCATAAGGTTACCTTGGGGTAAAGAAATTGTTTAAATTAAATGAGTTGAGTCTGAATTAGGCGCTCAAGGACTTTGGAAAGGAAAGGAAGAATAGAAATAGGGCGGTAATCAGAGAAATCAACTTCTCTATTTCTATATATAATAATACAGTTAAAATATTTTGTCTGTACATTTAGTAATTTTGCCTGAAACGGATAGAGGGACACTTAAGAAGAATAATAGAAAGCAAAAATATTTTTTTTTAATTTCTTGTCTGTTTGTCTATCTGTCCGTCGATATATTTTTGTCCGCATTTTTCTCTGAAAGTACTGAACCCATTTACTTAAAGGTTTCGCCAATAGCTTTATTTTAACTCAACTTAACTACTCAAGGTTCATCAAAATCGGTTCATTAAAAAAAAGTTATCTTCAGTTGGATGAACTCAAGCCATTAGTTTGCATACGAATGTTATATAGCAATCGCGCTGGTAAGATTCTTGGCTAAAGAATGACATTCGAAATGTCTCAGTTATTGACTATTGATAAAAATATATATTTTTGAAGCACTATTATATAATATTTTATACAATAAAATAAACAAAATTGAATTGTTAGTGGAGATTACCTTCATAAATCATAACAGTTAAGTTTAAGTCGTAATTAATTCAACACAGAGATAAAGAACGATTTAATCTTCAAAGAAATATCAAATAAATACATACATTTTTTGGCTCCTTCGTTCGTGTGAAAGAAATCTATTTAAAAATGCCTAAAACATCCTTTCTACGTGTACACTATAATAACTACATATTTACCAATTGTACATTTAGCTAATAATATATTTAGCTAATAATTTAAAACCTGTACAGGAGTTAATATGCAATCATTACTGTTATTTTACAAAGAATATTATGAATCCTTCAAATCAATAATTTAACATTTAAGGCTGTTTCTGAAGCGGTAAATTATTCACTGACATCAGCACATTTAACAGAGTTTTAAAAAAACATAACATAGGTAAAAAGAACGTAATGTTTATTTTGTTTTTAAGAGTATATACGTATATTTATTTTTTTTTATGGAAAAGACAAACGAGCGGCAAACAAGCGTGCGGGTCACCTGATGGTAAGTGATTACCACCGCCCACGGCCCCGTGCAACCCCAGAGGAGCTACAGGTGCGTTGCCGGTCTTTAAGATGGGTTGGGCGCCGAGGCCCGGTATTACCTGATGCGACACGCAGTGACATAAAGCCACTACTTCACGCCGGTTTTAAATGCCGGGGGTTGGTAATGATCCGGTCGAGTCTGCCCATGCGTGTTGCCATTGCTGGCGACGTGACTCTACCACACGTACTTTAGTCGCCTCTTACGACACCACCAGTACCAGGATGATCGTATTCTAGGCCGGGATCACACGGCAGGAGTTAGTTAGTTTTCATATAATAAATTAAATTAAAAAAAATTAAATTAGCTTCACGCTATATCCCGCACACAGCAGGGTAGGCAGAGGGAACTTAGTGTGACACTCCGTTCCCCACTTTCTGCCGAATTTTAGAGGCATTGCGTGTTGAGTGGCAGAACTCAACGCAGCGCTTTGCCTCGACACCAGAGCGAAGAAAATGGAAATATAAATTTAAGTAAATATTTCATCTCCTTGAGTGGGAATCGAACCCACAACCAGTCGGTTTTACAGTCACACTTCGTGCCGCTGCGCTACGACTGGCCTCAGTAGTAATATATATAGAGATAATTTACATAATTCAAATTTAAAGCTTAAAAACAGTTAGTTTACTTGTTGAAGTTTCTTGTGATCGAATATGGAAATAGATTAAACCACAGAATTATTTATTTAATACACTAAAATTATGTTCTTGTTTTAATATAACGTATGTTTGCAACGCACTTGGTGGTATTTTCGTACCTCCATAAGAATCTTCAATTGAATGTTTGAAATAAAAAAAAAACTTATCGATACTTACAATTAAATCCTAACTCTTCTGTGTCTGTACATGGAAGATATATTAGAAAAATTGTTATTACGCACATATAACAATGTAATAGAAATTGATCAGTTTGTCCGTTTGTCTGTTCGCTTGTTCGTTGATTGTATGTTGATTTAAGCGCACTATTTTAATTTAGCTAAGTTCCCTTGAATATTTAGTATTAGTTTTATTTTAATCGATTCACACAAAGTTAAAACCAGATTCACGTTGTATCCCGCCCAGTGGCGAAGCGCGCGTAACTCGCGCCCGGTGCAAAATGCCTATTCAGAGCCCCCAGACGAACATCATATAATTGTATATATAAAATATACTCCCAATTTAATATATTTAAATAGTTTTGCAGACCTTTTGGCGCCCCTCTGTGTGTAGCGCCCGGGGCATGATGCCCCAGCTAGCCCCCCTCTCACTACGCCACTGATCCCACCTACAGCAGGGTAGACAGAGGGTACTTAGTGTTAAGATACTGCGTATGATATGTGACTGATGTTCAAAATGAAAATATGATTAAATTATAATTCAATCCTCCAAGTGGGTATCGAACCCATACCGTCACGTTAGTCATAACTTTATGCTTCTGCGCCGCGAAGCTCTGGAAGCATCAGCGCTCCTTTTACGGGAACAGTATATAGTAGGGTAAAATATTTTAAACCCATACCTATAAAAAAAAATAATCAAGTTTATCCATACCTGTATTTCCTGTGACGCAGGTACGCATAGATACCAATAACGTAAACACATACTACTACAAAAATACTACTAAAGGTTAAACAACTTTGAACTTTGCTGTTCAATACCTACGACTCGATTTCGGAAACCGCCGCATACGCCTCATGTATGCGGCGGTTTCCCTTTGATAGGTTGATGTCTGTGTGCATCGTTCATGACAAATGGCGTTTTATTTTTCAACGATAATTTTATTATTTTTTTTGTTTGAAAGAACAACTTGTTAATTTTTAAGATTTTTTAAATTGTATTAGGTTTTTATAGAGTACTTTTAAACTATGGTTTCATTTAAAGTTGTGCTGAGAAAAACACTATATACTTGAGCATATTCAATATTTAGTGATTTGAAATAGATACCAATAGTTATTACAACATGCTATATTTAAGATTTATAAGCCGATAGTTTTGAAATATTACATTAATAAGCTAAAGGCCTAATATTGAGCTATATTGAGAATAAAACACGAATGCAGACTTAAGTAGGGTTGTATTTTCCAATTTTCTTGAAGAATTCAAAATTTAAATATTTTTCCAAAACATCACAAGTTCTCAAATATCTGAAAATCGGCTAACATACATGGATGTGAAATGGATATGTACTGAGGTCCTCTTACTATAGACAACTGTGCATCCGTTTATCACATTACACCCTGTATATGAAACCAGTTTCATATACAGAGTGTATTGTGATCTACGGATAAAAATAAAAAGAAATGTTCAAAGAAAACACAATATACATGTTGTAATTTATTACATTATAATTTCTTCTATTACAATAAATTAAATATTCTAATCTTTTTAACAATATGCCGTTAGACCAACGGGAATTCTCTTATTTATTTTTGTAATAACAATCATGTCGAGATTCAACCTAAATAAACCATTTATATAATTTACAGTTAATATTTTAATAAAATGGTTGAATTTTCAAATAATATTCGAAGAAAATGCTCAAATTTGTTTTATAGTTACATTGCTATATTTTTGTAGTGAACAGATAAAATATTACTTTATATTTTTTTTTTTTTTTCACTTTGCTTTTCCCTGGGCAGCGACGGCGGCCATTGCTTTCTTAACAGTTTCCTCATCACCTAAAAAGACCATTGAATCCACGGGCTTCATATTTTCATCTAATTCGTATACAAAGGGAATGCCAGTTGGCAGGTTTAATTCCATTATGGCAGCATCGGAAAGATCTAGAAATATTAAAATAAATAGTAATAAATATTAAATACACTATGTGTTTCGCCGTTCAACACGCAATATCTCGAGAATGAGAATTCCGTAAAGGTGGGGAAGGGGGAGAAGTGAAGGGATAGGCGTATCTAGAGATATATTATATAATAACAAAATTATTTATAAAATAGTTTTCATATAAATACAATTAAAAGTTGGTTGAATGATGGAATTCAAATTGTATAATAATATCATCAAAAAAAAATTATATTATCAACTTATGTCTCCCTTTGATATTAAAGCACGGCGTTGAGTTCTGCCACTCAACACGCAATGTCTCGAAAATTGGACGATACGTGGGGAGCGGAATGTTTTATTACTAGGTTTACTCTGCCTAGGTTAACCCTAGGATCAAACATACATGCATCAAGCACCATAATGTAATAAACAAAATATTATTAGGTATACATATATTAACGAGGCCGTCGTGGCGCAGGGGCACACACTCCGTCTCATGACAGTCACCCTGACTGTCATGCGACAGTGGTGTGCTCGATCCTCACACGATGAAATTATTTATTATTATTATTTTAAATATTTTCATTTCTGTGCTCTGGTACCAAGGCAAAAGCTCGGCGTTGAGTTCCGCCAGTCAACACGTAATGCTTCGAAAAAATCAGCGGAAAGTGTGGTACAGTGTCTTAACACTATATTCCCTCTGCTTACCTGCTGTGTGCGGGATACAGCGTGAAGCTGTTTTTTATATATATAACATATTTTTTACATATAATTATTAGATATACTTACCATCTAAATGCTTGACAATGCCTCTAAGACTGTTGCCGTGTGCAGCGATGATAATTTTTTTGCCCTCCTTAATCTATTAGTAACAGAAAAAAATTAGTAAATGAAAGAAATTAAACACATAGAAGGATACACAGAAACCCAAGGCACTCTGTTCCCCACTATCACTCTATTTTTTAACTCGACGCTGCACTTTGATAATTTATTCATAATATGACACCAATTCGTCAAAAAAAATTCGAGTACAAGCGTGCGAATGTAAACGCGACTGGTTATCAGTTCGATTCCCACTCGGGGGAATGAAATATTTAATATTTTCATTTTCTCACTCATCTAATAAAGAGCGGCGTTGAGTTCCTCCACTCAACACGGAATGTCTCAAAAATCGGAAAGTAGGAAGTATTTTATTGTGAATTGAGTGTTTTCACACTAAGTTGGCAAGCTCTATCTGCCAACGCTGTGCGAAATTCAATGAGAATTATAAACACTGGAATTAACCTGTACATATCCAATAATAAAAATTACATTTTCACAATCACATTCACAAAATTTTTAACATATTTAAGTATTATTCCATACCAAGAAAAGATAAATGTTATATAAAACATAAAGAAGCATAACATAAAGGGACTTGAACCTGCACCTCTTGGCAGCTATCAAAGCATTCTAACTACATACTAATACACCATACCTGAGGCACAATAACATTGTTCCAATATGGAAGAGTTCGTTCAATAGTAAGCTTCAAGCTCTCATACATTGGAAACTCTTCTGGTTTCGGGTCACCAGCATAGCGTGGGTCATTTACAATATTGTCATAGTATGCATGGCCCTTCTCCATAGCTGGTGGTGGAATATCGAAGCTGCGACGCCATATTTGAACCTGGTTTAAAGAAAGATCATTATAACACTATGTAATAAGGTAGCAAGCCAGTAAATTAAATAGAATTACATATTTATTTGAACAATATTATAAGTAAATATATAATTAATAATATATTTGTAAAAATATACAATTTAAGTTGGTGCAGTGGCACAAAGTGTGAGTGTAAAACCGACTGGTTGTAGATTCGATCCCCACTCGAGGAAGTGAAATAATAACATAAATTTATATTTCCATTTCTTTGCTCTGGTGTCAGGGCTAAGCGCGGCGTTGAGTTCTGCCACTGAACATGCAATGCCTCCAGAATTCGGCAGAAAGTGGAGAACGGAGTGTCTTGACACTAGGTTCCCTCTGCTTACGCTGCTGTGTGTGGGATACAGCGTGAAGCTGATAAAAAAAATTAAGTTAGAGGCGGTGGTAGGTTCAATTCCCACTAAGGGAAAAAAATATATCATATTTTTGGAAAAAATATTTCATTATTATTTCCACCACTAAAATGCAACACAGTCTCAAAAATTAAGTCAAAAGTGGGGAATGCAGTAGATACTGCATTGCTGGTGTTAAGATTTAACACTAGGTCTGCCCTGTACTCTGTTATATTACCCAGAATATGGTGATAACAAAAATATAAAATTTATATTATACATAATAACAATATGTTGTATATGATGCAATTTATATAAAAATAAATGATTTAACTCATTTATATTCTTTCTCTTACATCAAATTTCATAATAAATTATATGTCAAAAAATCATAAGTATCAAATATACTATAAAGCTTATCAATCAATTAGTAAACAACATTAGATAAGTTGATAAAAATAAAAGAATAACATTTATTTATTAAAGAATAACATTTTACTTGAACTAGTAAGAAGATAAAATATGACATTATATTCTGCCATATAACGCCCAAGTAAGCCTAACAAAACCAAGTAAACTAACCTAATAGATTTCCTCTGCCTACCTTGTTAGCAAGGTAGGCAGATTGTGCAGGATACAGCATGACGAAAAAACATAATAATAAAATATAATACCTGAGCCTCTCCATATTTAGCCGCTGTTTCAGCTTTATTAAGGCCTGTTAATCCACCATAATGCCTTTCATTTAGACGCCAGGTTTTATTTATAGGTATGTCCGTTTGACCTAATTCCTGAAGAACACTGTTCAAAGTGATTTGGGCACGTTTTAAGACAGATGTATGGGCTATGTCAAATTGGTAGCCCTCTGCCTTTAGAGCTTTGCCGGCAGAAATAGCTTCTTCGCGACCTAAGCCGATAACAAAATATTTTTCAATGAAATAAAATAAGTTTAAATTATGTCCCACGTATATGTATATGAATAAATAAATCGAATTTATTAAATGAAGTACTAAAAATTATACTTATAATTATCTAAAATAAATACATGACCGATGACTGATAAAATTATTCTAATGCAATTTATTTAACATTTAATGATTTTACCCTTGTCGCTAAGGTCAGCGTCGTACCAGCCGCAGAAGAGATTTTTTTGGTTCCACTCACTCTCTCCGTGCCGGATCATAACAATTTTGTATTTTGCAGGCATTTTTATAGTGTATTTTATAAATTAATTTGCCGGAAGAACGTTTCAAAGTGGTTTTTATCTTACCCTTTCTTTGACATTAGTCACCTTAGTGACCTTCTCGGTAAAGTAGAGTTGCCATATGAATATTTATAAATAACATAATTTAAAAATATCATAATTATAATATACGGTATGGCAGTTCTGCGAAACGCACAAATTTCATTTACTCATTAATGGTAAATTATCTTAAGAAGATAAATGTTATATTAAATACTTAACTATATAATAAATAAGTAGTCTAGACAAGTTTAATGATTTAGTGTAATATTACGAAAAAACCTTCAAAAACTTGAATATTTTACGTGGAGATTTGGTGTATTCTTAGCTAATTTCTTTTCAAAAATATTCATAATTAAACTATATTAATTTTTTTGTTACTTTAAATGAAATAAGTACATACTTTAAAGTTATTAATAATAAAACGTGCTTATTATTATTTAGATGTAACTACACAAACATCGACACCAAAGCGAAGAAATGGAAATATACATTTAAGTAAATATTTCATCTCCTCAAGTGGAGATCGAACCCACAACCAGTCGGTTTTACAGTCATACTTTGTGCCTCTGCGCCACGACTGGCCTCACTCACGGCTTATATCTCATAGCAAAATATTACCTTTACACGCTGGTCTTAAGAAACACATAATTTTTGGTCAAAAATAACAATTAAGAGAACTGCCAGTTACCGTATATTACATATCATATATTTCACATTTTACAACAAAAAATCAAAAATAGTTTAATTAACAAAAATATTTTAAATGACGAAGACTATTACTTGAATTATAAACCTATATAAAAGTACTCAAAGGTGTCTGGATATTTTAAAAATATATGTATTTGGTTGTGTCACCGTTTAAATTATACGTAATTTACAATACTGATTAAAAAGAATATTCTGAAACAAAATATGGATAAAATTGTATTTGCTCATTAATTGTTTTTATTGTATGATTTCATATATTCAAACAGGATTGTATTATAAATTTTATGTGGTGTGTGGCTACGTCGGAACTTCCTAATTTTATTTAAAGTGTTTTTTAAGTGTAAACTTTTTATTATTGTTACTAATATGATTAAACATCTAATCATATTTTACTTAATCATTTACCTACAAAATTTTAAATAACAACTTTTAAATTTCTCTTATTTAGCACTACCTACCTATTCTTGTTTCTAGGTGAAAGTAATTTTAATGCTGACAACATTTTATAAATGTCAACGATAAATATCGTTGATCGTACCCAATCGTACCAATCGTGCCATCCCAATGGTTTATTTTTATTGTTGAAACTATCACAAACCTTGATTTGCTAATAAAGTTTGTTGTTATGTACGATTTAATGCTGATAATAATATTCATCTTCAAAATACATACATTTCTGTAGTACTCTGTAATTTAAAACACATATCGTACTCAAAATAACTTAAGCATGAGTTACTCTCAATTTTTAGCTAAGTAGACAATTTTTTTAGCAATGCCTCCCAAAAAAATAGACAAAATACCCATAAATAATAGTGAACCAAAAATTTTACGAAGTCGTAAGAAGAAGAACAATGACGAAATAAATATTCCAGAAATTCAAGTTACAATTCCTCAAAACCAACAAAATATTCTCAGTAAGTATTTGTTTAAGTCAAATGTAAATATTCTAAGTAAATAATATATATGGACAGTAATTAATAAATATATTTTTTGTTCATAGATGATGTCGGAAACCAGCATAAAAATGAAAATTCAATGACTGTGGAGAATAATATCAAAATTATGTTAGCTAATGAAGGTAGTACTAATCATTTCGAAACGTTTCTTAGATTTATAAATAGATTAACCATAAATATTTTTGTTTATTGACACATGTTTAGATTATAATGAGTTGTTGATTCTTAATCACATACTAACTATATAAAGATATCAATGTTCACAGTAGAACATATAACTTAGTGGTTAGAGCCCATGGACAATTTTCAAGAGGCAAAGATTCTAATACTATTGTTAGAAATCGGAAACAGTTATAGTTTTTAAAATACATGATAAATACACACATCATCTATATGTTTTTAAACTATTTGGAAAGGGATACCACGTAATTGCAATTAGTGATATGTGTCACCTACCAACAATACTTCACACTAGTTTCCTTCCAATAAGGGCCTTTGCCAACAAGCAGTTGCCCCCGATTGACACAATTTCACTGCTGTTATCATCTTTTTCACCTAAATCTAACCTCTTTTACACGAGTATGCTAAGACTATTATATTTCAAATTTATATGTTTTATTATTTACACTAAAATATTTTCTGTTTAATGTGGAATAAAAATTTTAAAAAATGTTAAAAATATTCACAGTGGTAAGAAGACAATTTCCCAAGAATAAGTCATTACTAGAAAAGCCAAATGGATTAGTAAGTAAGGTCAAAATAAATAAAAATACAAAGAAAAGTCCCTTACTGGGTAGACAAAAGTTATTGAAAACAAGCAAGACTCTGTCTGATGTTTCAGAAAAAAGTCAACAGACCAAGTGTGGGCGAAAGGCTGCAACAAAAAATAATTCAATAATTATTAATACTGAGCAATTAGAAACAACTAAAGGTTTGTATTAATTTATATAAATAAAAGGTAAAAGGATTATATCTAGATGTATCACAGTAAAAATACTTTATCCATTTTTAAAATTTTGTATGAAATTTACTTCTTAAATATATTTTGTTATGTTGCACATGCGAAAGTTATCTCAGTTATTTAATATAACATCATGCAAGAATAATTATTATTAAAATTAATATAGACAATCTACTGTAAAATTGGAATGGCAATCACATACAAATAGGTAATCAAAATGACATAAATAATGAGGAAAAAAATATATAACAAACAATAAATAAATAATGCAATTCATTTTTTTTAAGTTCATAACAGCAATACTATATCTATCTTATATCTATTATATGTATTTAAAACCAGCATCACCCTGTATTCCATACACAGCAGTGTAGGCAGAGGGAACCTAGTTTTAAGACACTCCACATTTTAAGACACTTGGCACATATCACATTGAATACTACATAAAATGACAATAGTTTCTACAAGATAAGTCAAATTAAAATCATCTATTGTAGAATCGAGGCAAACCCCCTTTAATTTTCTAAATTGATTTAAAATTGTATAGTTTACTTTTAATTTATAACAAATATATATATTATTTTGATTTGAGTTTCTTGCGCCGGTTCTTCTCAGGTCTGAGGCATTAACTTTAATGAACTGGTGGTAAATTATTTGACGTTCAAAATACAAAGCATGTAACTCTTTATTTTGATTAAAATTATTTGAATTTGATGATGCTATTTTTTGCTGTGAGGTTTACTCAGTGACAAATCACAGACTGACGGTTTTTGTGTTCTAATTACAATTATTTGTATATGTTTTAAGTTTAGTTTAAAAGTAAACAGTCTCTAGTAATCATTATTTTTGGAAAGAATTATTGCCTAATAAGTTACTTTTTTTAGCTTCGCGCTGTATCTCGCACATAGCAGAGTAGGCAGTAGGAACCTGAGAACCTAGTTTTAAGTGTTAAATGACTGTTACCATTTAGATACTTCTATAATCACTTTCCGCCGAAGGAGGCATTGTTTGTTGAGTGTCTGTTGAGTTTCTTGATTTGTAAATAGTAATTATTTCGATATTGCCTAGTGTTACCAACTAACTCTATCTGCATGAATTTTACAAAACATGTTGAAACATGATGTTATTTTTGGCTACAATTTCTCGAAAGTTTGAAAATTTTCGAAACGTTACATATTGAGTAACGAAACTGCGACCGCGCTTTGTCTTATTACCAGTGCGAGAAAATTAAAATATTTCATTCTCACGAGTGATGTTGAACCCACAACAGTAGTATTTACAGTCGTAACCATTACCGCTGCGCTGTAACGGCCTCTATTTAGTATGTGCTAGTAATTTTTATGTGAAAATATTACTTAGTAATGTAAACTATTATGATATGAATGAATTATGATATGAATGTCTTGACACTAGGTACTCCGTTCATTATTTCATATACGTATATTTCATATACGTTCATTATTTCATATACGTGAAACGCGCAGCTAGAAGAAAAAAAATAATTATAATACTTTTTCGTAAAATAAAAGATACAATTATAATTACAGAAATTGTGCCAGATGAAAAGGCGAAAAAACCAAGAGTCAAGCTCAGGAGAAATAGAATTCAAAACTCAGGATCAGGTTAGTCTTTTTAATTTGTTACATTTGAAATATCTATAATATTGATCTGACACTAAAAAATAAAATTTGTGTTATAATATTTAATAATATATAGAAATTTTATACGTTCTCTTAATGAATATTTTTCTTTCCTAAGTGTGGAATAACACTTTAAAAATATTAAAAAAATGTTTAATAAATTTTTGAATACACAAGGTTAATCGATATTTCAATATACACTAGTTGCAATATCGATTAAAATTGACTTGTCGCTCATAGTCTGGTAGACTCCAGAGCAGAAAATTAATATAATTTAAATATAATTCATTCATATTTATAGTTGTATTCTTTTATTTGGTACTTAAAACAGATTTAACTCATACTACCTAGCAGCCTAGATTTACAAATTGTGCTATTCTTACATATAACAAAAATATTATATTTTTAAGATTCTTCAGTAGGCGTTATATTTTGATTTTTTTTATAGTAAAGAAGGTTTTCATATCTTTATCTTATAATTAATTCAAGCTGACACCTTTGGTAGTCAGACAACAAATTATTTAGAAGTTACAGGTGATAAAGAAAGTGAAGTAAACACTCAACTAACCAGTCCAAATGCTGTTATCAAACGCAAACCAGGGCCAAGATCAGGGCCGAGAACAAGGAAAAAAATAAATGATGAAGCCAAAAAAACAGAAAGTAAAGAAGTAGAAAGTAGTGACTCTAAAGCTAAAATAACTGATACAGAAGATCTATTAAATCCAAGACGACTATCTTTGGCTGGTTCAGAATTATCGTGGACTAAAGATATATCCAGTTCGAGCACGTCCACTTGTGTTACCGTTTCGTCAAAAGATTTCTTTCGCATCGATAACAAAATTCCATTCATAAAGTTAACTAATATTGATGAACAGTTGCGAAATAATGAAAATGATAATGCTAAAGAACATAATAATGTAGATACAGAACTAGAATGTGTTAAGGCCTCTGATGTTCAATTGTCCAGTTCATCTTCGTCTAGTAGTAGCTCGGACCAAGAATCGTGCCATAATGTCCAAATAACACCCGCTATTAGCACATTAGATAAGTTGGCTTCGAAACTAAAGAGTTTTGATGTAGAAATAATGAACTGGGTAGGAAGTAACTGTAGTGAGAAAAATGCAAGTAACGATTTAACTAATATACAAGATAAAATTATCAATAACAACTTTTTGCAAGAAGAAAGAGATGTTATACTACACTGTCAAAGTATAAAGCGAATTTTGTCCGAATATAGTCTCATAGATGAAAATGAAAAAGAAAATTGTGATAACAATATAGAGATCAATGTCGAGAGTAATATTAATATATCTGATGATACTAAAGAAACCACAGTTGAAAAATCTGAACAAGGTATGAGTCATATTGAAATAAAGCCAAGTCACCTAGAAGATAAAGCACACAATAATACTTTTAATGATGAAGACGATGCCTTATCACTTTACGCAGAAAGTATAACTGATATGGAATCACCGAGAAATTGGAATCAAAAATCGCGGGAAAATATTGAAGAATATGTTCCTCTACCGACCAAAGATGATGTATTTAAGAGACCTGAAAAAGTGATTTATAAACCCACTAAAATTAAGAAACTAATATTAAAAGAACCCGAAAACGCAATGGAAGTCGGAATATGCGAAAAATCGAACGCCGATTCTACGTCCATGTACAAAGATAACAATGAAAGTGCTTCCGATGAAAATATAGTTATTTACGAAGACAGATTAGGCGAAGTAGAAAAAACTCCAGAGAATCCCGTAAAAATTGAATCTATTTTGATGGGAATCAATCAGAAACCAAAACAAGGAATTCACAGTGCCCTCTTTAAAGGAATATGTATATTCAACCTCACGTCCACCTGCAAGAACAAAATTTGTAAATTTCCGCACAAAATTTTGGATAAAGACGATATTAGACTTAGATTAAGGAAATTAGACTCCCCATTATTTCAAGAAGAATATATGTTTGTCAGAGCTTGGACTTCACTTAGACGATTATACGGTATATGCTTCGTCGAAGACTGTATTCGTCGGAGATTGACGAGAGTTTTGATAGAAATGACATTAGACCTTGTCAATAAGTCTCATAATAAAGAAGACGGTATATTAGGTGTAAATGTTGTAGAAACAACATTGGTTTACCTAAACGATATAGAATTGCACGCGTACGGTGACTTACTTCAACACAAAGTTAAAAACAACAGATTATTGTGTGACATTTTTTTGGATACGATTGCTAAATCTCAAAATTTTTCACGTTTTAAGACAATTTTTATTAATTTGACAAATTTTATGTGTGATATAGAATGTACGTTCGAGAGTGATATGGCCAGTCATGTTTTGGAAAGGGTGTGTATATTGCCCTTCGACTACAATTTGGCTCAAGCGTTGATTAAAGTTATTAGAAATACAGATTTTAATATATTTAGTAACTCCATGATGAAAATGTTTGAGCAGCACCTGCTTATTTCTAGTACGAAATTATATAACGAATTTTGTGCACTAAAAGATGATAATTCAAAAAGTCTACGCGACGGTAATTGTTACAACTCACCTTTGGACAGTGATTCGGAGAGATTGAATAATCCCAGTTATTCGGAAAATGATATAAGATATTCACCAGACACAACCAATTTGGATAATTATGTGAGTAAATTTGTATTTGCATTTTTGAAAAATTTTTATTATGCTAGCTTTTTACCTGCTGCTTCAGATTCTAGACTAGACTAGATCACAAAAAAATGCGTATACCACATGACAGTAAGAGTACGACGAAAGTTTGATTAACGTGATGTAATATGGTCTTCCTCCATAATATACATAAAGTTTTTTTTTTCTTTCCCCCCTGACTAGCGTACACAGGGCATTCTCCCATGATCGCCAATACTTGACGAGCGTCCATCAAAGCTCGTAATTTTTTTCTTCAGCGGCGAGCTACTCTCGTCGCCTCGCCCGGTGACGCTGTCAAGACCAGTCCAGGTCAACAGCAATAAAGTCATTCGAAATAAATAAATAAAAATATTCTCTTTTCATATCTGATGAGTACTTCCTGACTAGCGCGTGCAACCAAACAAACTCTCCAGCCTTATAATATTAGTATATAAGTATAGATATAAATTTAGAATATTGGAAAGATACATATTCTTCCTGAAGCGGGATCGAAGCATTGTCATATAAGATTTTCATTTTTTTATTGTTTATGTTTAGATATGTTTAAACATTAACATTAAGTGGGCTATTTTTGAACAAATTTTTAATTTACAGTCGTTTCTTTTTACCTTGATCTAGCCTTGTCTAAAGAAAACAATAATTTTATCAATAATTTTCAGATAAAAACACCGATCGAACCAAAATTCAAGCGTACAGTAGATCTCAAGAAATTGAAAGTTTTCAATGACTTGCCAAATTCTAGTTCTTCAGAAAGCGACGACATATATACACATAGGCATTACAAAACGTGGAATAATAATAGGAAAAGTTATAATAGGCCTTCGAGGCCTTCGTTAAATAGAAATTTAGTAGAAGGAAGAAATCTCAATATGAGACCGCCTTTACGACCCGCGTTCAAGAGAAGATCTGATCAAGTTTTTGGTTCCAGTCCTAGCGTAAGTTTTTTGTTATTATATATTTACTAATAGTAACCCGCTCGGGTCTTCAGCCGCTTAAAGTACAAATTTATTAATTTAGTAAACTGAATTACTTTCATGTTTTTAATTTTAATTTTGAAGATAAAAACCATGAACTAAAAACTATAGTTTCGGCAAATTCAATAAAACTCTTACTTTACAGCAATTTATTCGAAAAAAATATATAGAAATCAGTACCTTTTAAGGAAAAAAGGAACCATTATAAAATCTTACTTTGTTGTCTGTCCGTCTATTTGTCTGCCCCTATCTCAGAAACGCTTGGAGATATCGAGTTGAATTCAAATCATATACTCAGATCTACGATCCCTTGATTTCCTAAAAAATCGTATTTCTACATTTACTTAAAATAAAGATATAACCGTTAATATTTTTTTTATTTATAATGATATTTTTTTTAAATAAACATATTTGACAATATATCGCGAATTATCGCAAACGTTGTCTGTAAGATCCCCACTAATCAAAACGCGGAGTTAAGCTCCACCTTTCAATAAGAAATGTCTCTAATTCAAACAGCGAGCGCAGTGTCCGGCTCTTGACACTGCGTTCTCGTTAAATACAGTGTGAAACTGAAAAAGAAATAACATCTTTATTTTGGCTTTACACTAAATCTTGCAGAGTAGGTAGAGGGAACCTTGTATTAAGACACTCACAAAAATTTGTTATATTGGCTTGACTTGTTGAGTGACAGATCTCCATGCCTTAATAGAAAAGGATGTTAAAATACCTCATTCCCCCGAATGGGAACTTAACCCACAATCGTCGCATTTAAAGTCCGAAACCGCCGCGCTACACGACGTTCCTAATAAATGACTCAATAACTGAAATTTTAGAAAAATCTCTCAATAATAAACAAAACACTGCCTATCTTTTGTATATTATATTTTGTTTTATTCTTTTGCAGAAATTTCCAAGAAGATCTGGACCCACATATTTTTAGTGACTAAAGACTAAAACAATTAAGTGTACAGTTGAGTTTAAGTGTAAAGATATTATAAACAACTGTTGATCGGTGAAACGAAGTTTCTACTAAAATTTTAGACTTCTAAAAAGTGACCCAACTTTATATTATAGATATAGAATAAAAAAAATTATAATTATTAAAATATTACTTGAACTGTTAAATTGCAGTTTTTTCTCTATTAAAAATCTCTATTATATTTCTATATATTTGTTGTAATAATATAGGAAGCCTATTTAATTGCATATATTTTTTGTTACTTGTAATGTTAGCTTCATACTGTATCCTGCATATTGCAGTGTATGTGTTGTCCGTACTCCGTGCCCTACTTTCCGCCGAATTTTCTTTAGATGATGAGTGGCGGATCAAAGAAATTAAAATGTTAATAAGTAATTCGTTTCCTCCGGTGAAAATTGAACCCACAACCGTCGCGTTCACAGGCGCACGCTTGTGCCCCTGCGCCACTATGAGCTCTACAAATTTACAGTATTTATTTACATAAGTGTTATATTTATAAATAGTATTTATACCAATGAAAAAAAAATCCATACTATTTTTATATTTACAATATTTAAATTTACTATTATTGAGAATTGAAATAAATAAATTGTGTATGACATATCACAGAATATAAATGCCTCGTAGTGCAGTGCTGTTACATAGACTAACTCATTTAACATAATGTGATATATTCTATAGCCTTCCTCGTTAAATGGACTAGACTATCTAACACAAAAATAAATTTTCATCTGGAACCAATAGTTCCTGAGATTTTGTTCATTCAACTAAACAACTTCTTTGGCTGTATTATATATATAAAGTATAGGTATTTTTTCGGAATAGAATTATTAAATAGGCATCTCTATATAATTACAAGTATTATAAATATGTGATATAATTTTATTAATTTGAAAATTTGTTCAGTATTTTATGTCATAATTTGAATACTAAAAAATATGACATAAAAATCTTATTAACAAACGTTACAAAGTGTATTGATTTTTTTTTCTTGAGTTTGACCTCGAAAGTGGTTATTTTTTTTACCGACTTGTTTTCAACAGGTGTTGCCTAAATGTTGACTATTTTAGATTTATAAGGAATAAAGTATTTGTTTTTCATATTCTTGTTTTTTAATTTAGTGTTACATGTGTTTTCAACTTTGCCTTCGTACAGCATCGTTCAGTGTTTTTTTCCAGTTTCACGCTGTGCCCCGCATAAATCAGGATAGGCAAAGGGAACCTTGTGTTAAGGCACTTTACTTCCCACGTATTTAAGCCACCTTATATTTAAGCCATTGCTTGTTTGGCGGAACTCTATGCCGCACTTTTGAGCGAGGAAATAAAAGTAATTTAAATAGGAAATCATTCCTCTAAGTGAGGATCGAGCCACAATCGCAGTGCTTACAGTCGTATGCTTTAACCGTTTCGCCATAACGGCCTCAAAAAATAAAACGATGATATTATAACGCAAAAAGTAGATATTGAAACACTTATTCACTTCCAATAACTATATTTCTTACAATAACGTTTTTTTTTTTATTTAGTGTTATTCCACACTTAGGAAAGAAAAATACTTATTTAGAAAACGTATAATAATATTTAAAAAATTGTATTCTCTCTTGCCAAACGATAATTCTTAGTAATTATCTTTGGGTAGCGGAAATTTGTAAAAATCTTCCTTCAGAGATACTAACAACATAAATAAGTTGTAACAAGCGTATAAAAATTTCGACGTAGCTCGATGAGAACGTCATGGCTTAGCGGTCAGAGCGCCTGGTCGATTTCCAGGAGGCGCGGGTTCGAATCCCGCTTCGTTCAAATTTTTATACGTGTTCTAAATAAGTATTTAACGTTAATTTATAATTCACTCCAACCAAAAAAAATTCCAGCCCAAATTTTATAACCTCAAAGCCTCTCCCCGACAGCGTGCAACAATGTTATATTAAAAAACTATTGTTTTTATAAAAATAAGTCCGACAACGGCACTTTTTGATAGTATATGTAAATGAATATAAAAATTAAACAACTTTTGAGTGTAAAAAAGTTTATTCAATATAAATAGCCATTATACACGTTACACTAAGCATAGCCTGAAAATACAGATGACAAAATATATATAAATATTTAATTTAAGGGTAGAAAGTTGGTTAACTTTTTAAGTATAATTCTGATTTAAAAAAAATACAGGACGGAAATAGGTAAATTAAAAATAATCACAAGCTAAAACATGTCTTTAAATATTTTTTTTACATAAATCTAATATTATAAACTATTATCATTACTATCTAGTTTAAATTAAATAAATATATTGTAACTTGCGAATAAAAAAAAATAAAAAGAAAAAATACCCATTTTCTACCAATAAATTATTTGTTAAAATTTTACACATACAAAAAATGTTTAATACTTTGTAGAGTTACATCATAAAATTTATACCTAAAGGTACATAGACATTCAGTCTTTTTTATGATATTTTAAAACATAGTTAAATAAATACTTTTGTACAATAAAGGAACATTTTTGACATAACAAGTTAGAATCACTTTTATTGTATATGTGGAATGAAGTGCTAAATCTAATTTTTTTTCAGGTCTTTGCTACACAGCAGTACTAGTTAATTGAAATTATTCAAAAATTTAATGTTTTTCAATTCTTTCAATAACTATAACTTAAACTAAAATAAAATTATTTAATTCAAAATATATATATCAACCTGTTAAGTTTGAATTTGTACATAAGTGGAAATACGTTTATTTTTTTTTGAACTGACAACTATATACTTATTACGTTAAGTTATTAATGCCCTTAGATTATATAAATATTTACAACATAAAATTCATTACAATAAAATAATTTACCAAATATGTAAAATCGTTTTTAGGGTTCCATAGATAAATGGCAAAAGCAGAACCCTACTGGAATATTCGTCATGTCTATATGTTTGTACGTAAATCAGTAAAGCAGTAAACTGTTAGAACTGTATGAATCAATCATTTAGATACAAAAATAAAGAAGAGAATCTTCAAATTGAAAAAAATATATTACATAGTATTGTATAATCTAAGAACATTATCGAGACTTAGAATTGTAGTATAGAAGTATTTGTATATAAAAAATTCAAAATGGACCACTTCAAAATGTTGAAGAAATAATTCTGAGACACACAAAATTTATAATTAATATTATAGGTACTTGTTTCCATTATCTAGTTAGATGCGATACTGAGCCTCATTATATTTAACTTTAACTAATATAAAAAATTAACAATTTCCTCTGCAATGATATAAAAAAAACATTCTTCTTTTTCGGTAGTTTTAGTTATATCTCTTCCGAAGTTATGTACTTCATTTACTTAATTTACTTATTTGAAGCGTCACCAAAATAACATATTTATTATATATTTTCAATAGACACTATGAGATCCATACAAAATACTCCTTCATACATTCACATTCCACATACGATAATACATAATTTTGATAGACTGCTTATAAAATATTGTCACAAGAAGCTTATATAATTAGTAAAAAAACAAAACATTTTGGCGTATTTAATACTGGATATGCACTAAATTACTTACAATTTATATAATATATCTAAATACTGTGCGTTAATTGGCAGTATCAACGGGAAATGTCGATTGACAGATAAAAATATTTATTTATCTGTGTTAGAATTCATTAATTATCTATTGTATGAGACGTTTGCTTTTAACGTTCTTAAAATATTTGAAATGAAATTGTTTTTGAAAATTGTAAAATATACGCGATTAACCATTACTAAATATTAGAAACCACTTTTTGTTCTGTAAAAAACTTTTAAAAAAAATTGTGTTGTTTTTTTATTTTCCGACTTACCTTAGCTTAAAATCTATTATTTTGACAGATTTTCTTAGAATTCATAAAAGAAAGTAAGTACCAGTTTAAAATTTAATATCAAAAAAATACAAATTTGTCGAGTGTAGTTAATTAGAAAGCTTGAAATCCCGATATGACATTTTTCATATACATGAAGGTTTTTATTTACAATTTAAAAAAAAGGAAATATTCTAGTAATTAATTACTTTAGCCGAGATAATGTAATATTATTTGTTTTTTTTTTTGGAAATTATGGGATAAACAATTAAGTTATTTATAAATAGTTAGAAATATGTATAACAAGTTGTGGATCAGTCCGTCCATACAAGCTTAATTTGAGAAGCGCTCACGTAACTCCATAGCACCATACAAAATAATACTATTGGAACAATTTACTTTGATTTCACACAATTAAGGTGAGAGGTGTTCAGTTCCATCATGAGGTCTGCAACGTCCTAAAAATTGCACGGGGGCATAAGGCTTAACATTGGGCTCCCTCGGCCTACCCTACTTTTTTATAGTTTGTCAAAACAATATTTTTTAAAATTTGATATCCTTAAAAACATGAACTTAATAATCAACAACATTTTTTTTAGACCAACTGTGAAATCAAAGTAATTGTTTAGGGGAAGCTAAATATTACTTATAAATAAGCGGTGGGATATAAACATACAATGCGGTGGGATATAACTTTTTCCATAAACATCTATAAAAAATATTATGTATATTTTTTATAGATGTTTATGGAAAAAGGGCTCTCGGCCGCTTTTTAGCCAAAATGTGCCAGGAATGCGTCACGCCCTTACGACGTTTCGGAGATAATCTAAAAAAAACATATTAAAAACAACAATTTAAAAAAAATAACTGTATAAAAAAATAGGTTATAGTTAAAAGAAAGTAAAATATGTACACTTTATCTTGGTATTCTATTATAGTATCATATTTTATAAGTAAGTAATTAGCAATAAAAAAATAACGAGCGCGAACACGCCATTTGAGAATTTGTCAATATTTTCATTTCCACTCTCTGGTAATGAGGCAATAATTCAACTCAAAGAATTTGGCAGAAAGTAAAAAAAGTTCCCTCTGTCTACTCTGTGCGGGATAAAGCGTGAAGCTAAAAATATTAAGCAATCCACTAATGAAGTTACTGTAATTTTGTTAAAAATACCACTTGTATTAAATCAATTTGTTTCTAAACTCAGGTAAAGTAAAGTACTGCATCGAGTTCCACTATTGAATATGTTGTCTCAAATCTACGTAGAATGCAAAGAATGTGTAAACCACTAGATACTTCTGCCTACAGTTCTTCAATAAGAAATTACCATAAAAAAACAATTTAAGCTGTAAGCTGTAGTTTTGAAACTTGAAAATTTGGTGTTGATTTCCACCACTTCATAGGCAATGTACTGCAAAATTTAAAAAGTGAGTAGTGGAGTTTATTAACACTAGGTTTCTTCTGTATGGTAGCTGCTACAGTATAAAACTGAAATAATTACGTAATATAAAATATAATTATAAAAACTTTTAAAAATATTTACCCATGATCAGGTGTATCAGGCATATAAGGAGACATTCTGAAATCACGGCTGTGCGGTGTCTCTATACCGAATGGACTGTAGAGTTTAGTTGGACTTCTGCCTAGTAGCTGAAATATTTATAAATAAACAAATTATTAATATAATCAACTTCACGCTTTATCCTGCACAACACAGCAGGGTAGGAAGGGGGAATCTAGTGTTAAGACACTGCATTCTCCACTTTCCAAAGAATTCTGGAGGCATTGTGTCTTGAGTGGCAGAAATGAAACTTGCGTTTTGCCTCAACACCAGAGCGGAGATATGAAAATATCAATTTAAATAAATATCTCATTTTCTCTAGTGGGGTTTGAACCCACAACAAGTCGCACTTTGTGTCCCTACACCATGACTGGCCCCAAGTTTATATATAATATAGAGAATGTGTGAAAAAGACGTTTTAAATTGATGCCTATTAACTAATTAAAATTTATATTTTTTAGCTATGTTTCCCTAGATCTTCTCCTTCTTCTTGGCACTAGTCCTGGCTTTTGCCAGGGTCTGCCTTCCTACTCAACCTACTCCACTTTGCACGGTCTTTAGCGTCCTCGGTGGTTAGACCATATGTTTCCCTAGATCATTATGAATAAATACAATCACGTGAAAATTAAGCTAAAGTAATGAATAGAAAAGCTTAAGAGTGTAATGCAAAACAGAATAAAAGGTAGAAAAATAAACATTTTTTTTTATTCCATGGAAGAAAAGATTCTAAAACAAATTGATATTACTATTATTTAAACCATACATTTTTTTTCTTAATGTAATATTTGATAGAGATAATATTTTCAGCAAAATGAGATACATTATTTTTTTTTTTATTTTTTATTATTTTTTAAGTCTGAATGATATTATAGTAATGAATAATATATTTTACCGGCTTTTTCTTAGTCACAGGTGTTGTTGGTACCTGTACTCTGCACGGTGAGTTGGCTTCCGTTAATCGATGTCTGCGTCGACCACCAAGCCTGAAATGCTATATATAAAACTATTAACATATATATAAACGAAAATTTATAAATAAAAATGGCAAACATTTCTATAAATAGACATTCGAGATTATTAGAGGAAAAAAATATAATCAAAGAAAAACAGATTTTAATACAAGTAATTGTTATATGAAAAAAATACCTGCGACAAATTGCCGAATGTATTTCTAACACTTTTAAATGTCCTCGATATCTTCTCAGCCCCAGACTGTAAGGCACGGCGTGAATTAGCAAATGATTTGCCTTTAAAAATATTTCTATTATAACAGCCTTCGATATTCCTGAAACTTTCTCGTGTTGGGGAATCGATACCGGAGTCGGTCACAAAGGGATCCTTCATTTTTATTGCAATTTAATAAGCACTGGAAAAGTCTTTACGTCTACTGATAGTTTATAAAATATTTGACTATACTAAAAAGAGAAATTATACGCTTCTATACATTTTTATAGAAATATAAGTAAAAAATCAATCTCACGCTCAACGTTAACGTTTGCGTTTTCCGTTTTCGGTCGTTATTTTTTTTGTTGTGTATGGTAATGTTGCTAGTATACAATATAATTTTTTTCTATTTTATATAAATAAACTTTATTATTTTTGCTTATATTCATTTACTATGTTTATCTCTAAATAAATTAATTTTATAGAATATTAAAGAAATGCCATTCATTATAAGGTTTTTTCAATAGTAACTTTGACATGATATTTTTTCGCTTATTTATTCCAAAATTATATTTTTACACATCAAATTCATAGTTATACACTTCAAATGCGTCTTTTTACACATAGCTTAACAATTTTACACTTCAAATTGATTATTTTACTTATCAATTTCGCCGTTTGAAACCTCAAATTCGTACGTGCCAAATTCAAATTCGTATTTATTCGTCTCAAATTCATCCAAATTGCAATAATTTCAAATTCCATTTCAATTTAAAATATTTATTATGAAATTAATAAGTCTTAATTATTGTAAAGTATAAAATTGTAAAATCATTTAGTAACTTGCGGTGTAAGACGTGAATTTGCTTATTCTCCATTCCTCGTGATATTGGCAAAAAAAACTGTATTTAACTGGCACGCCTAAATGCCATAAAGTTTCGCAAACTTAACAGAATTTAAATATGATAAATAAAAATAGAGATACAATTGAGTATTGACTATTTACAATAAATTTAAAAGAATGATGGATAGTCAATTTGATTCCGATTATTTTATTATTTTGATTTAGATTTTTATACTTTTTATTGTTTTATACACAATTTAATAAAAATATATTTCCTTCCTAAGTGTGGAATAACACTTTAAAAATGTTTAAAAATATGAAAAAAAATATTCTCTCTTGCCAATGGATAATTCTTAGTAATTATCTTTAGGTAGCGGAAATTTGTAAAAATCTTTCTACAGAGATATTAACAACATAAATAAGTTGTACCAAGCGTATAAAAATTGTGACGTAGCTTGACGAGAACTTATGTCTTAATGGTAAGAACGTCTGGTCGGTTTCCAGGTCGCAGGACCTCAAACCTGCGTTCAAATTTTTATACGTTTTCTAAAAAAATTTTTCCTTCCTAACTGTTTAAAAATATATATTTCCTACTTTTAATTCGCCAGTTGTGTCGCAGGGGCACAGTGTGACTGCAAAATCGACTGGTTGCGGGTTCGATCCCCACTCGAGGAGATCTAATATGTACTTACATTTATTATTTTATTTCTTCGCTCTGGTGTCGAGATAAAGCGCGGCGTTGAGTTTCACCACTCAACACGCAATGTCTCCAGAACTCGGTAGAAAGTGGGAAGTGGTTTGTCTTAACACTAGTTTCCCTCCGCCTACCCTGCTCAGTGGATACAGCGTGAAGCTGATTTAATTTAAATTTTAGTTTTTTTTATTCTAATAAATATAAAATTTTGTATATGCGTTAAATAATAAAAGGAAAACATTCTATAAGTATGCTATATAAGTAAAATAAATGTTTACTCTTTTTATATTTAATATCTAACAATAACATAACATACAAATTAATTATTAATTAAAAACAATAAAGTTTATCAGCCACGCTGATGCATGTAGTAGTCAATTACTGTGGAGAATGCAGCAAAGCCAGCGGCCCCAAACAGACCAGCTTTTAAACCACCTGAAAAAAAGTTATATTATATATTATAAAATAAAAAAGAAATAAATAGTAAAATATCATTTATTAATTCCACTATCATTGTACTAGCAGTTGTTTCAGTTAATATCTTAATAGCAAAAAGCATTACATGACTTAGAGGCCGGTCGTGGCGCAGCGGCACAAAGTGTGACTGTAAACCGACTGGTTGTGGGTTCGATCCCCACTCGAAGAGATGAAATATTTACTTAAATTTATATTTCCATTTCTTCGCTCTGGTGTCGAGGCAAAGCGAGGCGTTGAGTTCTGCCACTTATCACGCAAAGCCTCCGGAATGCGGCAGAAAGTGGGGAACGGAGCGTCTTTCACTACGTTCCCTCTGCCTATTGTGCGGGATACAGCATGAAACTGACTTTTTTTTTGTTTTTGATTACATGACTTATTGAAGCCATCTTGACACAGTGGCAGTGTCCAACTGTGAATACGGCACTTATGAGTTTGATATCTACTAGAGGGGAATGTATGAACTATTTCCTTGCTCTGGTAACTAGACAGATTGCAGAGTTCAATTCCACCATACAACATGCAATGTCTCAAAAATTGGGTAGAGATAAAAGCTTATTGTATATAAAATGAATTTGTAAAAATATTAAACAAATTACTTATTAGAAAATATCAACAGAAAAAAAAAACAAACCTCTTAAGCCAATTAAGCCGCCAGTGACACCACCAGCATATGTCCCATTTTTCCAATCAGATTTACCTCTCGCTGTTTCAATACAACATTCTACACTGGAAAATACTGCTCCAAGTATAGCAAAATTTTTTGCATAACTTAACATGGAATTCTTCATTTCTCGTAAAATCTCTCTAGCAGTTTGATTTTGCTGTGCCATAGGATCTGTCATGTTTGGCATTAATGATGAGGTAAATAGACCAACAGCAGCTCCAAGACCATATCCTGTATAAATACAATACGGTTACTATTGTATAAAGTATATTAATTAAGAAAAAAAAGATTTATATAATAATAATATGTTGTTACGAAATTGTAAACAATTGTAATGGTCTTTTAAAAATAAAAGATTTATATTAAAAGAAATCTCTCTTAAAAATTAAATACCTAGAGATAATTGTCTTGCCTTCAGCAATTAGTTAAAATAAACAGAGATATATTGAAAAAAAAATATTAAGACATTACATAAGTTTCTAAGGATTTGGGATTCGTAGTATATGAATAATACTTTTAAAGCTATAAAGAATGCGGAAAAATGCGTAAATATTACGGAATTATACCTATTATACAACTGGTTAGTGATTTAAATGGACAGCTTTCGATTGTAGATTCGATCATTTTTTCTTCGTTTGTCTTTATAATTACAGGTCCCAGTACCCTTGGTATGATAATATTTTCACGATATCTATATATATTTCCGACTAAATATTTTGCAAGAGAGTCGTAATCATTTTTTTCTGCAAACTTCACTAAGTCTGGATCAACGGGTGGTTTAGCGTATTCAGACATAATATGTATATATTAAAAATATAATGTAATTATTATTGAATAACTTTTTAATGGGTTATTTAATACTTTAATTTGAACACTATTCTGTTCTGTTCTTTTTATTATTAATTTAAACACTATAACCCCCAAAACTTAACAGTAAAATTTTCAGCTGATATTGACTTTGACATTTGAGAGTTGAGACTTTAACTATAACGTTCGAAAATAAATGATCTTAATATATTTTGTGATAACATTTCGGTGTATGTTGCATACACCGAAATGTTATTACAAAATATATGGTGAATATAACATATTAGGCAGGACAACCTCCTGCCTAACATGTTATATTCACCATAAATGTCTTCGTAAAATTCTTAAGATCCCCTTTTCTGATCACGTGCTGCTACGAGCTAATTGGCAGTTCTCCTAAAATTGTTATTTTACGAAAAGTTACGGCTTCTTTAAAACCAGCCGAAATTTTGCTGTGAGATATAAGCTTGGACTTTATAATGCAGTTGCAATTATAATGCAGCATGTTTATTGAAGTGGAATCCACTAACTACCCTTATTTACTTAAAAAAAGCGGAATTCACTGAAAGTTAATATTAATTACGTTAATTTTAGAAACACTATTAATTGCTAATAATACAAGATTTTAGATTTAGATTTAAAATTTAATTTCTGTAAAAAATATTTTGCTAACTCTTCTAAATTATATTTTATATTTTTTTCCCGACTGCTGATGGAGGGTTATGTTTTTCGCGTGTTAGTAATATTCTTTATTACCTCATATCGCCAGAACCGCTGAACGGATTTACATAATTAAGGTATCGTTAGATTCGTTTTAACAGTGTACTTAGACGACGTCATATGACGTTAAAAAAATTACCATGGTGGCTGTGGGACGCCATTGGACTCAGTTAAAAAAAATGCTTTTTGTTAACTCTAAATTGCTTTATATTTGAAGCCACTTCGATAAAAATTGCCTAACTTCTTGGAGATTGTAACTTTGATTTTTGTAAACCTTAAGTTACAATATCTATTTTCAAATAATTATTCTTGTCGCGCCAGAAAACCAATCTTAACTGCCACCGAAGAACATTAGCCAATTTACTGCTTATGCGTCCGATCACCGAAGTTAAGCAACGTCAGGTGAAATTATATTTATCATCACCAATTAATGTTCACTTCAATTTCACTTCACTAAAGAAACCATAAGCAGGCATGGACGACAAAAGTCTGTAGCGCATAATAACTCAATAATAAAAGAAATACTGTTAAATAAAAAAAGAAGCGGGTGAAGCCGTGCAGCCGTCACAGGTCTTGATATAAATCTAATGATAATTTCGATTTTTTTAAGATTTCTAAACGTTTGAATATGTCAAAAGCACGTGTATTTTGACATTATAAGCTATAGGCATGTAAACAAATAGTATATAGAGTTATAATTTCTAAATTTTATAAGACCTTATACAAAACATACAAAGTATGTCCGATTCATCTGAAGAAGAAGACCTTTCACGTTTTAAAGAAGCTGTCGATTGTACGTTTGTTAAATTAATAAATGAAACAAGAGATGGCAACCCGGCTATAAGCGATAAGAATAGTACTTAACTTACTTATTGTAGTATAATATTTAAAAATTTTAATATAACTTACAATATTTTTTTTCTTTATGCAGATAGACCTCGCTCTGAGAGATACATAGAGGAATCTACTCATTACAATGATATAAAAGTGTCTTTAGAATTACAAAAGCAGATAGGAGCTAAAGTTTCAGCAATAATTAATAAAAGTATAGAATTTGTAAATATTGAAGGAAATGGGCTGAGGTAATTTAAATCTACTTAAGTGCTTTCCATTCTTGCTTCCTCAATTTATCAAATATACACATTTTTAGAAAAAGAAAGGTAAAAGGTGGAGTAAAACTATTCAAGGATTCCGAAAATTATCTTTCATGTGAAGAGGTAAAGGATATTAATACAGAATTACATAATATTTCCAGTAAGAAAATGAAAAAAAACAAATATCGTAAAATTGATGATAATAATGAAAATCTGGATGAAATGGGTAAGGTTTATATTTCTATAATTTTGTACATAAAGCAGTGTAGGTTATGTTAGTAGTTTATATTTCTATAATTTTGTACATAAAACAGTGTAGGTTTTGTTAGTTATTTGGGTTAAGACTTCTATACTCCCACACACAATCCAATTTCAGAGATATTGAGGGTTATGTCATTAGTTTTTATTGGGTGGCAATAAATACTATGCTTTGCCTTGTAACTAGAACAAGAGAACAAAGATATTTTTTCCCCTAATTAGGAATAAAATCCAAAACCATTGTGTCATATGTTGTGTTGCTGTGCCATGCCGGTCTCAATGAATCAGTTGCTATTTGACAACCTTTTCCCCTCAATCACCATCTGTGCTCAATTACCATCCTCATAAGCATTTTTCATATGCTGGAATGATTAAATTAATTTGTTAAAAAAAGGCAGATGCTTTATAAGAATATATAATGAAGAAAATATAGAAAAATTGAGCTTTGTAATTTGCCAAAAGTTAGTTATTATTTTATGCACCTTATTTACTTAATAACTGTTAAGTAACTATCATTAAAATTTTATATTCCCTGATAGCACACACCCTGAGAAACTTTCAACTTCATCAAAGGTCTTTGGTTCTATAATTTTTTTTTCTTTTATGTAGATAAAATAAATTCAGCTGTTGTTACCAGTTCTCAAGTATTGTCAAAAGAGGATATCAAACATTGGAAGTCTCGGAGGAAAGAAAAGATCTTTAAATATAAGTCAAATGGTAAAAGTAAAATCCTTACTTTAATTGAATAAATTGTAAAAACATAATTATTAAAATGTCAAATCAAATTTATGTGTCAAAAATGTATGGGTAGTAAAATGATTTAATGCACACGGTATATGGTGTCTTATTTATTCAGTTGTTTAGCATCAATTGTAAATTACTCTTAACAACAATTTTATACTTTGCACATTAAATGTTAAATTTAAAAGTAGCTGCCATTTATTATACAATATTTTACAAGACTTGAATAACATTATTTTTGTTATACATATGTACATGTAATAAAATCGTAAACTATAATTACTAATAACTGTATGTAGAAGATCCATAAGAAAATATGCTCATATATTTCAATGTCATGGGCCTAAAATAATGATTTTTAAAATTTTTGATTGTTTGTCTGTGCATTTTGCTCACTAAATTAAATGTATTTGTTTTATTTAAATCATAATAATACTGTCATAAATAACAATAAAATATTATGCTCGACAAAAAGCTACAGAAAAAAGGTTTTATTTAATTGATTGAAACACACAGTTACTGTGTGAAATAATATTATCATTAGGGGATGGACAATAATGGATTAGAAAATAAATAATTGTGTACTTCAAGCAGGAAAAGCGTGCGGCGAGCGGGTCGCTTATAATAAAAGTGATCAACGGTTGTCTATGGATACGGGACTTTAATAGCTATGCATTTGAGTCTCATTTATGTTGAACCACTGATAATCACTGAACATACATGGGGTTAAAAGGGATAGGTACTAAGGCCCCCTACTAGTAATTTAAATGAACGAGCACACCTACACAACTATCTCCCACACAACAATGTTGGCTGGTAGAGAATACTTTTTAGCGTAACCAAAGCCTTTTAATTCTATTAGGTAGGTTTCAACTAAAATAATTCCACATTTTTGATTGGCATTGGGAGCCTTTTAATTCTATTAGGTAGGTTTCAACTAAAATAATTCCACATTTTTGATTGGCATTGGGAGACAGATAAGAATATGCCAAAATAATATTTTTAAAGGATTAAAATACCGAGGACAGGTACAGTCAGGGGTGAAAAGTGTGACTGTACACGCGATTGGTTATGGGTTCGATCCCCGCTCGAAGAAATCGCTTTGGTGTAGAGGCGAAGCGCGGCGTGGAGTTCCGCCACTCAACACGCAATGCCCCCAGAATTCGGCGGAAAGTAGGGAACTTTTTTTTTATATCAATGTATAATACCTATAACGTTGAAAATCTTCCGCTAGGGCGGCATTTCATTATTAAATTAAATTAGCTTTACGCTGTATCCCGCACACAGCAGGGTAGGCAGAGGGAAACTAGTGTTAAGACACTCCTTTCCCCACTTTCTGCCGAATTTTGGACGCACTGCGTATTGAGTGGCAGAACTCAACGACGCGCTTTTGCTTCGACACCAAAGCGAAGAAATGGAAATATAAATTTAAATAAATATTTCATCTCCTCGAGTGGGGATCGAACCCACAACCAGTCGGGTTTACAGTCACACTTTGTGCCACTGCGCCACGACTGGCCTCATTTCATTATTACTTATGACTATTATGGTTATTCATCAGGTGTTCCACATCTTCAATTCTTATTACTGGACTGCAGCGAAACACAAAAGAAGGGTAATGTTTTTAGTACATATGTATATATACAGGCAGGACCGTTCTTTTTTTCCTTCTAACTATTAAAACTAAACCGATTTTAATAAATGATAAGCCCTCGTTGAAATCGTCTTAACAGCGCTACTATTACTAAATATATTAATTTCGTTTATGCTGTAGCGTTTTTGTTTTGTTAAAATTATTTTTTTATGTATGTTAATGAAAAACAATCGTCGCGCTTAACAGCTTTTGTTAAGGTGGCATTCATTTTCTTATATTTTAATTTATCTGGATGACTACGTTCTGTAAAAGGTGAGTATTCAAAACCAAATATAGCCTGGATCCTGCTAAGAACTCTCACCAGTAGTTCAGAAGATGTACGTGTGCAAATAGACAAACAGACAAAAAAAAAATATATGAAAAATCATAAATACTTACAATTTTTATAGTACTCGTAGAATATTCTTCTTAAGAATATATAATATACCGACACGTATTTTTAATGCTATTTATAATTGGTACAGATGTTACAGTATGTAAATTATTGACAGCCTTACAAATAAATGTGTAAATGAATTTAAAATATCTATATAAGACGTACATATATCCTATAGACTGCAATTATTGTCCTACAACTTGAGCTGACAACAGACTCCGGCTGGTCTCGTGTCTGTATATAATTTCCTTTTTTTTGACTATGATGTATGTTGATAGGTTAAAATTATTCATCCTGCTTTGGATTGGGCTAGAAGTTGTGGCTGCCGGTAAGTAAGTCTTTATATATTTAACTTTTTTATTATTTGCCGTGTGATCCCGGCTTAGAATAGGATCATCCTGGTACTGGTGGTGTCGTAAGAGGCGACTAAAGTACGTGTGGTAGAGTCACGTCGCCAGCAATGGCAACACGCATGGGCAGACTCGACCGGATCATTACCACCCCCGGCATTTAAAACCGGCGTGAAGTAGTAGCTTTATGCCACTGCGTTTCGCATCAGGTAATGCCGGGCCCCGGCGCCCAACCCATCTTAAAGGCCGGCAACGTACCTGTAGCTCCTCTGGGGTTGCACGGGGTCATGGGCGGCGGTAATCACTTACCATCAGGTCTTTTCCATAAAAAAAAAACTAACCTTCTTTTATTAAAAAATGGTTAAAACAAGTCGAAAAAGAGACAAAACGCATATGTAAAATATTAATAAATATATTGTGCAGCACTTGAATAAACTTTGATACGCCAAAATGCCAAATGTAGTTTTTCTTTTTTTTAATTTAAATATTAATACCTATTAAATGTGGAAGTTAATATTTTTAAAAAATTATATAACGCTCATCACATTTAACAACTTTTATTATGGATCCATTTAATTATTTCTTATATTTAGCTGGATCCCTACAGTTCATCAAGTGTAGAAGTATCCAAAATAAAATATGGCCTAGATCCTGCCTAGACCTAATAGCTTTGTTGTGTAACAAAAAATATCATAAAAATCGGTCCAGTAGTTCAGAAGATGTACGTGTACAAACAGACAGAGGGATAAAATTTTTAAAAATCATAGTTTCGCGTTCTATTAGTTATTTAAGGCCTCTCTACATGTTTTATTATAGTATATATACTTCTTTATTGTATTTTCATTAGATAATTATAACCAATAAAAATACAAAATTCATATTAAATATATATAACCAGATATACCTTGCGCTGAACGCGTTTTTGGAACATCAAGAATATGTGTGTGCAACACTACATATTGTGACACTTTCAGCAGAGAAATACCCCAAGAAGGACAGTTTATACTATATACTACCTCTAAGGTATTATTTTTCTTTTAGAATTAGATGTAGTAAATACTTAATACTTATTCATTCTGTTACTTTTGGGTGGTGAAAAATGCGGGGTTAAGTCCGCCAATGTTTTGAAAATTCAACTGAAAACAGTGAGAGATGGAGTGTTTCTACAGTTATATTATTAAGCTTCACGCTGTATCCCGCACACAGCAGGGTAGGCATAGCGAACCTAGCGTTAAGACACTCCGTTCTCCACTTTCTGCCGAATTCTGAAAGCATTGCATGTTGAGCGGTAGAACTCAACGCCGCGCTTTGCTTGACACCAGAGCGAAGAAATAGAAATAAAAATTTAAATAAATATTTCATTTCTTCGAAAGGGAATCAAACCCACAACCAGTCGGTTTTACAGTCACACTTTGTCCCCCTACGCCACGACATCAATATTAAAGTCAAAGTCAAATAACTTTATTCAAAATAAAAAGTTTATTTTTTGAACGTCAAATAGTTTACCACCAGTTCACTAAAGTTAATGCCTCAGACCTGAGAAGAACCGGCGCAAGAAACTTAGTGGGACATTCTTAAGCGTAAGGCTAAAATTAAAGGGTTTCGTATTCCATGTTCGAATTTTGTATCTGTAAAAAACAATCTAAGCACTTTGTATATAAAAAAAAATATTTTTTAAAATTTATTTGAACAGAAATATTTATACTTATTGTGTATTTTGGAATTATTTTATTTCTTGACTGCAGTAGTATTAATTTGAATATTTTTACTGTTAATATATACCTACTCGTATATTACAGGCAGGATCAAGATTTAACAAAGTCTATGGCAACATTGTGGTTGTAGAAGACAAGAAATTTTCAGTTGGTAAGTAACTTACTTTTTTAGAAAAAAATTTTTTTACGTAACGTAATTTGAAGTCATACGTTACTAAATGCTCTTTATCCTTTTTCCTTATCGACCTATTTTAATTCTTCCTTTTCTTTCAAAAGAAATAGAATAGGTTTTAGTTTTTATGGCTCCGTACCTTTTAAGTAAAAAAAATACACTTATAAGATCGCTTTGTTGTCTGTTTAAAAAACATATATGGCCATTTATATTCCAAATAGATTAAAAGCGAAAAAGTTCTTTAGAAAAAGCTTTTATTTAAACGCTCTAAAAAGGAGAGAATATTTTTTTTCTTTTAAATTTGAAGTATCAACTTATAACCTCATTATACACAATTTATATGATCATAAAAGCTTGTCGCGATGATCAATATTTAATTAAAGCTTTTAAAAAAGCGTATTCCGACACTTTCAGGGGAATTAAATTTCATAGGGTATTTCCGGTTGATCTAGAATAAAAAAAAATGGCAGATTTGATTATTGCAGAAAAAATCTTTTAAAAATGATTCTAGTGTTTTTTTTTTTGTTTTGGTTGCATGTTCATGGGTCCCGAAACAACAACGTTTAATAATTTGCTATGTTACTGTCCAACATGGGCTTAGGAATGGGGGAAGAGAGGTGACCTTGCCCCTTGTCAAAATAATGTCCTAATAATTCGGTTCGTGGGGAACGGAGTGTATTAAAAAAAGAATATTCACGATTTTATGAATAATGATCATTTGGCCTTTGGATAATATTTAAATTGTTTTTCTAATATTTATGATGAAACTTAACCTAATTATCCTGTGTCGTGCGTTGAGTGAATTGAGTGCGTGAGTTCTATAGGAATGGAAAATTAAATATTGAATATTTTCCTTTCCTCGTTTCCGTATCAAAGCTAAGTGCATCGTTGAGTTCCACCACTCAACACGCAATGACTCGAAAATTCGGTGGCAAGTGGGAAACAGAAGCGTCTCAATTGGAAAGGAGTGCCTTAACAATAGGTTCTCAGATTCACTTTGCCTATCCTGCTATATGCGGGATATAGCGTGAATATGAAAAAATAAATAAAAGTATATATCTATAAGTAATCGTTATATTTTTAAATTAGATTCTTCATACAAATCGCTACTGTGGCTGAAACCCAGCAGGATATATCAAACAATTCAAGGTTTCGGTGGAGCCGTAACTGATTCCGCAGGACTTAATTGGAGAAGTCTACCACCAGTGATGCAACAGTCCATGATAGAGTAAATAATTAAATATTTATACGTTTTTTTGGACTTCCATATCTGAAAAAAAGAAAAAAGATCACTTATAAGATCACTTTGTTTTGTCCCTGTCTCAAAATCGTCTGGAGGTATTAAGCTAAAGCTAATAATAAATATCGAGGTCTACAGTCATTTAAATAAAAAATCTGGGTTTCAAGGGACCGTATACCTTGAAGCATTTCTAAGTAGACTTTTTAAGTCAACACAATCAAGAGATACGAGTACATATCGATTGAGTTGTTGATGCGAGAGTATTGATTTCAGATTGAATTCTTGTTATGTCGTTGTTACTTTTGTTGTTTTTTACTAAGATTCTTGTTTTGTTGTTTTTATCAAGTTGCCAGATATGTTGTTTTTATCAAGTTGCCAGATACTACGTAGTATATGGAACTACAATAAATAAATAAAGTGGATATAAAAAACTTGAGCTCTTGAAAATTTGTTTTGTTTGTTAACATTTTGTCTCAACCCCGTGTAGGTGTTAAGACACTACTGCTGTTTTGCTGAGTTTGCTCTGGTGTCGAGGCAAAGCGCGGCGTTGAGTTCAGCCACTCAACACGCAATGCGTCCAGAATTCGGCAGAAAATAGGGAACGGAGTGTCTTAACACTAGGTTCCCTCTGCCTAACCTGCTGTGTGCGGGATACAGCGTGAAGCTGATTTAATTTAATTTTTTTTATATAAATATAACAATTTATAATTTTTTGAAGGTCCTACTATGGCAAGAATGGTATAGAATTTAATATGCTTCGAGTACCGAACGGCTCAAGTGACTTCTCAACACGCCGATGGACTTACAATGCAGAACCTCTCAACGATACAAAATTCACAAATTTCACTTTGTCTTATGAAGATATTGAATATAAGGTTTTATATATTTTTAAGTATCAGTAATTGAAAAATCAAATTTATACCTAGAATTAAGATTGTATGTGCGATTCCAACTAGGGGAATGAAATATTTAACATTTTCATGTCCTTTGGTAAGGTTTAAAAAAATTTTCTTCAATAGGTAAATAAAGTATATTATAATATTAGTATTTAAGAATAGAATTTGTTTAAATGAAAATTATCTAATCATGATAGTAATTAAGAAATTTTACATAAAAAAAAATAATAAAATAATCGGATACAAAGTAAGTGAACTGTCACTTGACTTCAGCTGAGCGTTGCATTTGTTGAGTGTCACTAAAAGTAGAGCCAGAAAAAACTTTAAAAAATAAAGTTTATAGAGATCGATATAAAATATAATATCAATTACTTGTACATAGGACAATGCATCCTCATAATTTTGATGTGTAGTTTTAATGTCAGTTGTAATTCGTCGCGTAATCAAAACCCTTATGGTACATCCAGTGGATCTACGATACTATACGATATTTTGCAATATGCAAGAAGGCTACAGACTGATTATCAAAAAGCGGTACAAGCTAGTTTAAATCAATCAAAAGATGCGCCGTGCTTGATGGCTCACGTTACTTATACACTACATATGAACATCCACACAAATGCAAAGCTCAGCTTAGACCCCGCGGAATGTAGGTCACTTTTACAGTCAATAAAAGATATTGTGAGGTGTGTTTTGATATTAATTTCTCCATGAAAATAAAAAAACGAACATAAATATAGATTAAGGTAAGACTATCAGAGGAAAGATATTTTTTATTACATTACAATGACCAATCAGTACAACTAGTAGCTTAGAGCTAACTTAATATTGAAAACCAGACAAGCTCGAGTCAGGGCTGCCCATTGAGGTTTCCGTATAAAACATGAAGGTCCTCGACCTTTTTTTTGAAATTCAGGCTTAGCTTAGCCACAGCCCTTTCATCAGATACCTCAATTGACCTAGTGGCTTTTGCCCCCCCCCCCCCCCCCCCCCCCCCTTTTAGGCTATTATTTTTTAGAACTTAACAGCAAATGTATAGTTTTCAGATTTCCTAAAAGAGTACTAACTGTAGAATCTACAGTATAGATGCCAGCCAAATTTTATAATTCTAGGTTAAATAGAAGTACACTATAAATTTTGATTCCCTTTATAGTGTCGAAATACGCGTATTTTGCTATTTAAGGCTGTTATTTTTTAGGTTTTAAACGCAAATGTATAATTTTCAGATTTTTTCCTGAACTAGTACTACCTGTAGGTGCTAGCTAACCGCAAATAACCTATGTATTGTGATTCCTTTTATAGTGTCGAAATACTTGTTTTTTACGATATAAACATATCTTTTTTTTAAGTAAATATAAAAACATGTTTTTATCAGGAAAAAATATGGCCGTGGATCTGAGTATATGATTTGAATTTTAACTCAATATATCCAAGCGTTCCTGAGATAAAGGGTCTTGACAGATAGACAGACGAACAGACAGTCAGACAGATGGACAGATGGACAGACAGAGAGACGGACAACAGAGTGATCTTATGAGGGTTCCTCTTTTCCCTAAAAGTACAGAACCCTAAAAAAACCTAATTTTTATGTCACCCATGAGGCTATGATGACCCGTGTAGGGCGACAACAATTCGCGGAGAATACTTAACTCGATTACAATCCATAACTTTGAATGGGCGCCAAAGCATCATAGGTTATTTAGTTAAACCAATTCAATAAACCCTACATTCAACAATCGTGAGAACGTATCGTCATGGGTATGTAACTAGAGCTAAACAATTTTTTTTTATCATTCAGATTCCTTTCATACACAACATTTTAAATACATCTGTAGAAGAAGTAAAAGTACTGACATCAACGTGGTCACCACCATATTGGATGTTACAAGAGAATGGACCATCCGATATCCAGAGCGTAAAACCCGATTTTCACCAAGCCTACGCCGATTATCATTGCAAGTATGTGTGTTTTGTATAAATTTAATGAATTTCTAAATGTGTTAAAAGATTGATTGATGAGTTGAACATTGCTCCAGGGTGGCATAGTTTGGATTAGTAAAACTATCGCAAGAAAACGCTGTATCCCGCACATGACAGGGTAGTCATAGGGAACCTGGGAACCTTGTCACACGAAACACGTCGTTCTCATTATAATACTTCCGTAAAAGTAAAGACCTTTGTGCCAAATTCTAGGGGCATTGCGTATTGAGTGGCGAAACTCAAGGCCTTGCCTTGCCTTACTTGGGATATATTTAAATTATTATTTTTCTTATTTTCCTAGTTATGTTCAGATCATATAGTTCAATTTTTTTTCTTAGATTTGCAGAGCTCTACAAGAATAACGGTATTAACATTTGGGCAATGTCACCGGTCAACGAGCCTCTGATTGCTATAATGGTTGGTGTGAAAAATGAATCTACGGGTTGGAAAGGCCCACATCTTGTAAGTTCATATTCATTAGTTTGATTTATTTATTTTTACTTAAAGATTCTTATTTTTTGATTGGTTGGTCAATAGCGATATCCAGAACTTTTCTTCACATAACTAGGCTAGGATATAGGACCAGGACCAGCACCAGGATAAAATATATGTAATTTCAAATATAAATAATACAAGCAGAAACATAGGTAAAATAAATGGATCGATATATATTTGATTTTCCTACCTCAAACGAAAAAAAATGAAACCATTATGAAGCAGTCCAGTATTACGTACCAATACGTCCAGTAGTATTTGTACTTTAAAAATATAAAATTGGAGGTCGTTTAATAAAAATTGTGCAAAATTGCGAATTTAACTTTCATGTCATATTCACTCTTATTTCGTGATGTTGACCTATAATTATGAAATTGACACTGAAATAATAGTCTGCGTGTTAAGTTATGTATGTATGTATTTGTATGTTAATTCTTCTTACACAAACTAAATATATATATATATATATATATATATATATATATATATATATATATATATATATATATATATATATATATATATAGTTTCTGATAAATAACTTAATACTTTTTGCACCTACATACTCGTGTCCTAATAAAAGTTTATTATATCTTAGTTGCCTGTAAGAAATCACTTGCAGTGATAAGGCCGGCATTGCACATATTATATTAAATTATATATAGATGATTAAAATGAAAACTAGTAAAGTCATTGATAGTCATTGATAGTCATTTTCATTTTAAGGGAACATTTTGGACTAACTACTTTGGACCAACAATGAGAAATTGTTCAGTGCAAGTTAAGATTCTAGGTGTTGAAGATCAGCGATTCACAATTCCGTTTTGGTTTAATGAGGTAAAAATATATACATATATAAAGTAAGTAATAATAAGACAAACAAAATATTTTTTGTTTCCATCATAGTTTTCAGATGTCGATTGAAAAATTTAATAAGTTTTAAAAGGAGGTTTTCCATAAATTACAAAAAGGGTATATAAATTTTTCAGCTGGCAAAAAATGAAAAAAAATTTTTAGACTATATAGACGGTGTCGCAGTTCACTTCTACACTGACAGCAAAACAGCGCCGGCGGTCATGAAGAGGTCTTTGAAAGACTATCCCGACAAATTTATCATTAGTACTGAAGCATGTATTAGTAAGTATACATTTTTCTTCAACAGTTTCACGCTTTTCCCTACTTACAGAAAGTTTTATCACTTATAGAGGGAGCCTAATATTAATTGTAAAGGTTTTCACTGCCGGCCCAATTTTTTGAAAAGTGGAGCCACGGAATTTAATGCGGCTCTTTGTTTTTAGAGCGGGGAAATGATACTAATTTCGCAAATTTTATCATACATTCAAAAAAGGATCCAATACTTCAAAGGCCGACAACGTATCTGTAGCTCCTCTGATGTTACACGGGGTCGTGGCGGCGGTGATTACTTACTATTAGGTGACCCATACCCTCGTTTGCCTTGTATTTTCCATAAAAAGAAAAAAATAGTCTAGGTTCGAGTGGGGATCGAATCTAAAATCATCGCATCTACGACGCCCATTTTATTATATTTTAGAATGTGTTTTTTTTTAAATTATAACTGATTAATATTATTATCGTATTTAAAGTTCTTCTTGGCAAGAAATTGAACTTAGGATCCTGGGACAATGCAAAGGAATATGCCAACGATATCATCGAGGTAAATTCTTTACATGATGATACATCTATTTTAAATGGTTATTGCTTAGTTTTAAATTATTTATATGTAAATTTTACAGGACTTAAATTACGATTTAGTAGGATGGGTAGACTGGAATTTATGTTTAAACGAGGAAGGAGGTCCAAATTGGATGAACAATTTTGTCGACTCACCTATTATAGTGAATGCGGAAAAACAAGAATTTTACAAGCAGCCCATGTTTTATATCTTGGAGCACTTCTCCAAATTCATCCCAAGAGGCTCGCAAAGGATAAAAGTTGTGAAGTTCACCCCAGGACACAGCAATGAAATCGATTAGTAAGAAATAGTATCTATTCGCAGGCTAAATGTATATTTTTTTATGAACCTTTATATGTTTTTATCGATATAACGCATATGGTCGTTGGAACAAATTAACGCCTGTATTTTAAATATTGTTTTAAGTGGAGCTAGAATCTAAAAGTATTGTCAAAAAACGTATTGTCAATATCCACGGACGATAGTTTTCTTTTTTTATTTGTAGTATGAGACTTAGATTATGATTCAGTTGTAACATCTTTTATATATTTGGTTCATTTATTCAGTCATTTTTAAATAGTTTTTTCATTTATATATATATTTTTTAATTTCCAGTCAAGATATTGAAGCTATGGGACAGGAGTTTTTCGACCATGTCGTTTTCCTGACTCCACGTGGTACAGTTGTCGTAGTCGTATATAACGAGTAAGAAATCTCTACATTTTTTTTACTTTCACGTTGCATCCCGCACATGGCAAGGTAGGCAGAGGGAACCTGGGAACCCAGTGTTAAATCACTCTGATCCCATTAAGAAGCTTTCGTTCCCCACTGTCTGCCGAATCTTGAGGCATGTTGGAACTCAACGCTGCGCTTTCAAAATCAAAATATTCAATATTTAATTCCATTCTGTGTGGGAATTTAATGCACAATCGCCGCGTTTACAGTCGTACACTTGCGCCCTTGCGCCATGGCGGCCTTATTTTATTTTTGTTTTAAATGTATTTTTTTTCTTCACTAGTGGTCCTTCACAGAAAATAGCGGTACAACTGGGTAACCAACTGATAACGGCCATGTTGGAAGCTGATTCTATCTCAAGTCTGGAATTTCTTTATAAGCCCTAAATTTTAAAACTGCATTTTTTTACAATTTACGGAATTTTACATTGTCTATTATTTTGCAAATAATTAATTGTTTTGGTATAAAATTGAAGTTCTTAATCAGATTGTCTCCTGTTTATTAAAATAACGAAATAAAATGTTGTAGGTATACTATTTTTATTAGCAAATAAATCACTTAAAAAAATATGGCCGTATTTTATTTCGTATTAATTATTTTAATATCATAAACTGAAATTTGTATATTTAATTTTTATATACATTTGCAACAAAGATATACGGATACGTATACCGCAGAGGAAGCCCGGGAAACTAGTATCAACTCACTCGATTACACATTCTCATACTACTTACCAACTTCCCGACGAATTCTTGAGGCATTGCGTGGTGGAACTCAACACCGTACTCTCTCTAGTTACAAGGGCGAAGAAACGAAAATATTAAACATTTCATTTCCTCTAGGGTGAATCGAACCCACAACCGTTGCGTTAGTTAAGCACCAGTAGCGTCTTAATGTATAACTATGTTTTTAAAACAGGCGTTTATTATAATACGAGTATGTGTCATATGTGACGGTAATTTTATTTCATTTTTTAAATTTCAATATATCGTTACACTGCACGCTGATCAGTCACTAAGTTTAGGTTTTATTTAATTCCTGTTTGCAAATCCTCCTACGCGCCCACATGGTCCTTACGTATCGGATATAATATTAAGAAAAAAATCAGCTTCACGCTGTATCCCGCACACAGTCGGGTAGGCTGAGGGAACCTTGTGTTAAGACACTCCGTTGCCTACTTTCTGCCGAATTCTGGAGGCATTGCGTGTTGAGTGGCAGAACTTAACGCCGCGCTTAGCCTCGACACCAGAGCGAAGAAAATGGAAATATAAATTTAAGTAAATATTTCATCTCATCGAGTGGGGATCGAACCCACAACCAAGGCAAGGCAAGTTAGACTGCCCTCTTCTTGTTGAGAAACTAAATCTAATGCGCCTTCAAGGCTACCCCGTGCAAGTAAAGAACCTACCAACCATGGCATGTTAGGTGTGACAGCATACCTAATGCAAATTTAAGACTTATGTGATTTTCTCGTAGATACTATTGTCAGAAATGGACCACACGGGAAGCACTAGCTTTCAAATAAATAAAAGTCATCAAAATCGGTTTACCCAGTCAAAGGTTGTGAGGTAACAAACATAAAAAAAATACAGTCGAATTGATGACGTCCTTTTCTTAAGGAAATCGGTTTAAAATAAACAGTGCACGAACGTGACCACAACGTGAAAAAGTGACGCGTCTTAGCCAGCTTGAACAACACCTATATTTATTTACTAAACTGGATTACTTACGTTCTAATAACATTATCATTTTAAAGATAATATCTATATATTATTTCTATACATGGAGGCCGTGACGCAGGAGCATAAGAGTGTGACTGTAACGTGACGGTGGTGGATTCGATCCCCATTCGGGAGATTATTTATTAATATATTCATTTCTTCGTCATGGCACTAAGGCAAAAGTTCCGCTTCTGAACACGCCATGCTTCGAAAAATTCGACGGAATGTGGGGAACGGAGTTTCTTAGCACTAGGTTCCTTCTGCCTACCCTGCTATATGCGGGATACAGCGTGAAGTTGAGATCTATACATAGGTTTTCAACGAAAGTTTCAGCAAATTCAATAAAACAGTAATTTTTCAGCAATTTACAAAATAGTTTATATTAATATATTCTTTTTATTTATGAAACCATTTACATAAAACTAATACTTAATATTACGGGAAACATGCCTAAATACAATAGTGCCAACTGTGCATTTAAATTAGCTTAGCCGCTTCTGAGACTATCGTGAACAAACGCATACAGTACTGTTAGGCGAACCAACAAATCAGACACAAAATCCAGCTTTTACAATAACTTTATTTACACTTGTTCTTGACGTAGTAACTATATTTAACTATTAATTCTAATGACAAGTTGTCTCGACAAAATCTTAAGAAGTAAAAGAACATGACTGCCTTTTTTTTTTTTTTTTTTCTGATGGACTTACTGCTGTTGACCTGGAATGGTCTTAACAGCGCCACCGGACTGGGAGGGACGAGTGTAGCTCGCCCCTGAAGAAGAAGTTACGGGCAATGAAGGGCGCTCGTGCAGTGTTAGCGATCGCAGGGGAATACTCCGCGTGCGCTTATCATCGGCCGTCGGGCCCCGCCGCGCCGAGGCGCGGGCGTGCCGTGAGATATGACTGGCCTCGCCACCTCTTACGGCGGCGGAAACATGAGTGCCGTGTCGTTTGTGCTTATATTAGAAATCCACCGGAAAAGGCGCATCACACTACCGCCACTTAATACAATCGATAATGAAACCAATATCAAATGACGTCCTCGTCATTACAGTGACACCTATTACTACACTATAAGTAACTTATGCCCACAGCTCGGCCATCCTGCTAATCGCGAGTCCCTTCGCGACTTAAGAATAGTTAAAATTTTTTAGATGTCCTAATAACTATAGTTTTGTGCCAACAGTTACAAAACATAATTATATTTTTAGCACATGTGAGGACATTTACAAAAACAAATAAATTGGATATAGTTATATGTCATAATATGTAAGTATACAGTTTGAAATAAGTACATTTACTTTTCAGAGTAATATATAAAATCAAAATAATTATAACATAAAACTAGACTCATAAATAAAATAAATGTTACCTACATTTAATTCATTACGCCATTAAATTGATCATACAAAACACATATAAATTATATTTTACATAGCAAGCATATTTTTTTTTGATTTAGACATTTTTAGCTATTTAGATTTACACAATTCAATATTCTTTCAGAGATAAGTCCACCGTTGCGAATGAAATTTCGAATTGTATGTTTTTTTCTATTATGTATGAATTTGGTGCAATAAAGAATATATATATTTCTCATTAACACAATGAGCCGTCAGTGTTAATATCCATGTTTTAATTTAATTTTTACATATTATTTTTTTTTTATCACAAGAATTTGGCTAAACAACACTTCTCACAAGATCAAAATTTAACGAGACTATCTATACTTTTTATGTATTTTATTATAGATATAAATTTAAAAATAAGTAAACCATTAATATCGTAAAATTTCGTACTGACGTTTACTTATGAGCTCAAAAATGACTTCACTAACCTGATTCTTAAGCTCCCTTTATCCTTAACCTCGAGTATTTTGCATCTATTACTCTTAACCGCGGGTATTTTCCATCCATTACCCTTAACCGTGGGTATTATCCATCCATTACCATTAACCACAATAACATCCATCCATTATCCTTAACCTGAAATTTTATCCTTCCATCACCCTTAACCTCGGGTATCATCCATCCATTACCCTTAACCTCGGGTATCATCCATCATTATCCTTAACCTGAAATATAATCCATCCATCTCCCTCAACCTCGGGTATCATCCGTCCATTACCCTTAACCTCGGGTATCATCCGTCCATTACCCTTAACCTCGGGTATCATCCGTCCATTACCCTTAACCTCGGGTATCATCCGTCCATTACCCTTAACCTCGGGTATCATCCGTCCATGACCCTTAACCTCAGGTATCATCCGTCCATTACCCTTAACCTCGGGTACGATTAAAATGATTAAAGACGAATGATATGGGACGAATGATGAGGGACGGATGATGAGGGACGAATGACGAGGGACGAATGATGAGGGATGAATGACGAGGGACTAATGATGAAGGATGAATGCTCAACTCCTTAACCTCGGGTGGCATCCATCCTCAAACCCTTTCCTCGGGCATCATCATCCCCAAACCCTATCCTCGGGCATCACATACCCCCAAATCCTATCCTCGGGCATCATTCAATCTTAAGCCCTATCCTCGGGCAATATTATTTTCCATGTTCCTGAAACTCAAACAATATAAGCTTAGACTTGCACACATCATAACTTTTTTCTTGTCTTTTAAAGTTTCTATCAACCCAGTTGTAAAGATTTCATTAACATAAAATTCTTCGAAATTCATAACCTATTCAAATGACTTTTACATTCGAAATTCATAAGAAATCATAAGTTAACCGACACTGTATAATCTGGCAATAAATGCACATAATTAATATTTTATCTTTACAATTACACGACTGTCAATTATTATAAAGTAATAATAACCAAGAATATTAACGCTCCAGAGAAAAATAAAAATCAAAACATTCAATCTACAATAATGGATTTTGGCATACCAGACGTGACTCCTAATTGACAGCTGCTTAAATTTTACCAGTACTGCACGGTGTTTATCACCCTTGGAGCTGCCTATCCTATGACAAGGGCTTATATCTTCTCTACTGAAATCTGGCATGTGAAGACGCTCCGACAACTGTTCAGCCAAAACTGTAGTAGTATCCTCAGTTTTATTCTCGGGGACATCATGCACTAAAAGAAATTTCTTTCTGCTACCCATTTCAAGATGGTCTTACTGCTCACTGATATACTTTACTTGCAGCTGTAGATTTTCCAGTGCAGAAAGAATAAAAGTTCTAAATGAGTAAAACTGAGCAGCTAAGTCTGATGTGAGACTTGTCGCTGGGATGGCTGTGCTCAAGTTCTTCTGAAATTCAGCCATTGTCGTAGAGAAGTGCAATGTCAGATTATTAATAGATTGCTCAATTGAATCCATTGTGTTACACTTGTCTTATTACTTTTTGTATACTTTTGGCAATAATTAGTGATGGAAATTATTTAATGGACTTACTGCTGGTAGGTTTATCACTTTTAGCACATTTTAAATACGAATAAATGATTGATAATAATTTTAATTTTAAAAATAAAGTAGAGCTCACAAAAAAATGTATTGTTCATTTGTGCACCTACCGAATAAAATTACTGATAAAATAATTATTTATTATAAATAAAAAATAATATATCTTTAAACAAAACAGTCTGTATTACCTCAGCTGTTGTCGTTACAAAACAATAGACTTTTGTTTAAATTAAATTTATCACGCTGATACATAAATTAAAGTATGTGTATAAAAAGACAAATGTCAAAATGCTCATTTATTAGTGTTAGAAACGTCCTAAATTAACTGTAAAATGTATTTCGTAATATTTAAAACAATTATTCTACTTTTCGTTGGAGTTAAAGCCTACCATGGTAAGAAATGACTATAGTTTTATAATGTTAATATATATTTAATACTTAAAAAGCCAAAAGTTGTAGTAAATTAAGTTTGCGAGTACATTCACTATATTATTTCATTGAAAAAAATTATTACAAACAAATAAGAAATAATAAATAAATAAAAAAAAATAATAATATAAGCTATATAGCTATATAGCTTATTATTAATATAAGCTTATATACAAGAGGCCGGTCGTGGCGCAGAGGCAGGAAGGGTTCCATCCCTACCCGAGGAGATGAAATATTTACTTAAATTTATATTTCCATTTCTTCTCTCTGGTGTCGAGGCTGAGCGCGGCGTTAAGTTCTGCCACTCAACACGCAATGCCTCCAAATTTCGGCAGAAAGTGGGGAACGGAGTGTCTCAACACTAGGTTCCCTCTGCCTACCCTGCTGTGTGCGGGATACAGCGTGAAGCTGATTTATTTTTTAATTTTTACAAATATAAGTTTGATATAATATATTTTTAATAGCTGTAGGTTTTCACTTTTCGATTTTTCTCCTTTATACTATGTATTGCAAGTTCTCACTTCGTGCCAAATTTAATAACTGTAGGAACGGGAAGTATCCTCTATGTATACGGTATTGATAAAGCGGCGATTTCATAAAAATGCAGCAAAATCGATGTAATAAACTAACTTTTAATAAAAAACAAACGACTTCAAACAACGAACTAAAAAGTAAAAATAATTATACTTGAAGTAAACCATACTTTGATTTTGTTAATTGTATTTTATAAGTCGGTAAAATTAACAGGCTTAGTAATTCGTTATTCGTTCCTTGTAGTAAAGTTGATTTAGCATTAGCTCCCAATTCTGTACATAAATAATATATATTATATAAAAAATTTAGATCAGTTGATATATCGATTGTAGAAGCTTAAAAAATTACTGAGCAGAATTCTTGTCTGTCTGTCTGTCTGTCTGTTTGTTTGTTTGTTCGCCAATCACGCAAAAATTACCGAACAGAAATGGATAAATTATGACGACCTTCAAATTTACTTAGCCGCTCCGTTGAATGATGTTAGTGAGGCTATTCAAAAGCTTAACGAAGATTTGCAGAATGTTAGTAGGTGGAGCAAATCTTTCGGCTTAACTGTCAATCCTGCCAAGTCACAGGTCAGTATTATTGGTAGCTCTAAGCAACTAAAAAAACTTGACCAGAATAGCCTCCCTACTATCCAGTTTGACGGCGTCGATTTGAGCCTGAGTCCATCTATAAAGAACCTTGGCATTATTATAGACAATTCCCTATCTTGGTCAGTACAGATAGCTGAGGTTAGCCGTAAATTATTTGCCACGATCGGATCGCTCAAACGATGGAAATATTTCCTACCTATAAGGACCAAAACTGCTCTAGCTCATTCACTACTGTTACCGATTTTGGCCTATGCTGACTCGTGTTACCCAGACTTATCTGAGGAACAATTAAATAAACTAGAGCGTTTACAAAATCTTTGTATTAGATTTATCTTCGGTTTACGTAAATTTGATCATGTTTCTGATCATCGTCGTCAGCTTGGATGGCTTCCTATCCGACATCGCCGAAATTTCCGCATGCTGACTCTCCTCTATTCCATCCTCTACAACTCCCTCTCTCCCTCATATTTAAAAGATCGATTCTGTTTCCTAGGTTCCGATCCACTTCCTCGCCTCCACCTTAGATCCCGTTGTGACAATCTCCTTAAATTACCAACTTCCCATACCCTTTTTTATTCCAAATCCTTTACTGTGAAATCTGCGATTCTTTGGAATGAACTTCCTACAGAAGTTAGACATTCCAAATCTCTTTACACTTTTAAAAAAACGTCTAAAAGAATATTTATTTAAGTTAGAGTAGTAGTTTATCTTTATCTATTTAATATTATGTTTATATTTTTACTCACGTGTATGTATGTATGTATATGTACGTATATATGTGTAAGTTTATATTGTTTTTTAATTTATGTATGTATGTATGTTGGTATGTATGTATGTGTATAGTATATAAACAATAAACATATCTTATATAAGTTTATTCTATATTTTTGAGTTTTATTATTATTATATATTTAATTTCATTAAAAATTTGCACCGAGACGTTGTCCCCCTTTTCCTCAATACAACTTATCCGTAATGATTCAAAGGTTGTCTGGTAGAGATTGCTTAAAGCAATAAGACCGCCTTTGCATACAAGTTTATCTTTATTTATGTTGCTCATTTTATATACTTTCTTTTTGTTCTATGTGTGCAATAAAGTTTATTCTAATTCTATTCTAATTCTAATAAATTTTTGCATGACTTTAGCCTAGGGTCTAAAAGTGAAGGTACATTTTTTTTGGATTTCATCCAGATTTTCATGAAACCTTCCTTAAAAAAAAATAGAAATTACTTAAAATACCGAAGTGTATACCAAGTAACTGTAAAACCAACTGGTTGTGGGCTCGATCCCCACTCGAGGAAGTGAAATATTTATTTACATTTATATTTCCATTTCTTCGCTCTAGTGTCGAGGCAAAAGCGAGGCGTGGAGTTCTGCACTCTCAACACGCAATGCCTCCAGAATTCGGCAGAAAGTGGGGGACGGGGTGTCCTAACACAAGGTTCCCTCTGCCTACCCTGCTGTGCGCGGGACACAGCATGAAGCTGATTTATTTTTTTAATTTGATTTGATTTTTATCTTTTTTATTTTCTCCCTGTATACCGCACATAACAGGATAGTCAAAGGTAACCTGGGAACCTAGCAACAAGATAATCCGTTCCCATTAAGGCACTTCTGTTCACCACTTTAGCTACATTCTAGAAGCATTGCGTGTTGAGTGGCGGCAATCAACCTCGGGCTTGGCCTCTTTACCAGAGAAACAAAATAAAAAATGGAATCGAACCCACAGCGTGTCTCGCTTGCACCGCACCTTACGACCTTGAAATCGACATGTTATAATTGTTTTAGACTTGCCCTGTGCACAACGTTATACCGATGATTCCGTAGTATGTGTGTGCAATGCCTCGTACTGCGATACTATTACAAGAGAGCGGCTCGTGCCTGGACAATATATGTCATATACATCTTCAAGGGTAAGTAAAGATTTTTTTCTAAAATAACGAAATAAAGTCTATTTTCTAATGGAAACGATCACTTTGTAATTTATTAATAAGTCCATCTGTTACGAGATTGCGTGGAGATATCAATATGGAGATATAATATTCAATCTACAACAATCCCTTGTTCTAAACGATTGAACAACCTTGAAATCCACTGCATAATCAAAATCTATAAAATCTAGAGGATACTTTCTTTCTTCTAAATCTATAGGATACTTTCCGTGGGCCGTGGAGATTGAAGTTCAAAGGAAAGTACAACTTATAAAAGTTCACAAACTTAGGTTTGCAGGATATGCACTCACTTTGAATAAAATGAATACAATTATGCTATTTTATTTAAATATTGTATTATATTTTAATATTGTATTTTTCATTTCTGACAGTGGGAAAACATTTTGAAATGTAAGAATTATTTTTAAAGTGTTATATAAAATACTTACATATAAATATATTAAAGTAAAGAGAGAGAGACAATAAAGTTATCCTATTTCAGTTTTTTCTTTTGAGGTACCGAACCATGAAAATAATATGAGAAACTTATCGATTTTATTAATAATCATTCCATTTATTTTCTATTATAGTCTGGATTTCGATTTAGGAAAACGAGTGGAAATTTACTGGATCATGAATATGTATTAGGTAAAAATTTTATTATATATATATTTTCTTCACGCTTCTTCTTCTTTCTTCTAGCTTCACGGTGTATCCCGAACATAGCAGCGTAGGCAAAGGAAAACTGAATATCTACTGTTACGGCGCTCCGTTTCCATTAAGACACTTCTGTTTTGTCTTGTTACCAGAGCAAGCTAATTAATATTTCAAATATTTTATTCCGCCGAATGGAAATTGAACCCACAACCGTCACATAACAGTCACACCCTTGTGTCACTGCGCCACGACAGTCTCTAATATATGTCATATATATTATATATAAATATATTACGATTATACAAGTGAATTGATTTCATAGATGATGTATTCGACATGGTGCTGCTGCTACAAACAGAAAGGATGTATCAAGATATTGAAGGCTTTGGTGGATCAGTAACAGATTCTGCTGCTATGAACTGGAAAAGCCTTCCCCCTGCGGTGCGGCAGCAACTAGTAAAGTAAACGTGAACTTTTAGTTCCTCTTGCGACGGTTAGGGAGTATCAGACAACAATAAAATTTCCGAAAGAATTAATTTAAATATTCAATTCCTTGATTTGATTAGGCAAATGCGTTAGGTTTAGCATTTTAACATGAAATGTCCTTAAAAAAGGCAAAGAGACGACGACCTACATTTGGGTGGCTTTTCTTACCGATACCTCCATATTTATACTGAGGGGGTATAGTGTACCTGACACATTTTTTTAAATATAAAAGATCTAAATATATCTATAATTGTTTTTTTTTAAATCAAGAACCTACTTTGGAGAACATGGTATCGAATATAACATGATAAGAGTTCCTATCGGTTCATCTGATTTTTCAACACGCCCATGGACTTATAATTCTGAACCCGCCAACGATGCAGAATTTACCAATTTTACTCTATCATATGAAGATAAACAATACAAGGTTAGTGCAAATTCCTTTTAAATGTAGGTTTCTTTAAAAATATATCATAATATTTTTAAATTGTTATTTCACACTAAAACTTTGTATTTTGTGATTACTTCGCTCCGCGCCATAGAACTGCCTGACAGAGGCACGACAGCTTGAGGCTTCCAAGAGGCACGGGTTCAAATTCTGATAATTTAAACTTTGGTAGGTTTCTTAAGAAAGTCTTTAGGCACGTTTCTATTTTAGATACCCCTTATTCATGAAATTTTAAAGACAACCACTGACGAATTAGAAGTAGTAGCTTCGACGTGGTCACCTCCGAATTGGATGCTAGAAGTTGACGGTCCGACCAATATGAAAAGCATTAAGAATGAATTTTATCAAGCATACGCTGATTACCATTGCAAGTAAGGAAATAATATCCAATATAATAAAACTCTACATATATAAAAAAATCATTTTGAAGTTAGAAGATTTTACAATACATAAAATCAAAATTTACTTAAATCAGCTTCACACAGTATCCCGCACACAGCAGGCTAGGCATAGGGAACGTAGTGTTAAGACATTTCATTTTCCACTTTCTGCCGAATTCTGGAGGCATTTTCTCGACACCAGAGCGAAGAAATGGAAACCCCCGCGCCCAACCTACCTTAAAGGCCAGCAACGCACCTGTAACTCCTCTGGGGTTGCACGGGGCCGTGGGCGGCGGTAATCACTTACCATCAGGTGACCCGAACGCTCGTTTGCTGTGTCTTTTCCTACAAGCTAATGCCGCCGTTTGACACCATTTCATAGATTTTAGCATACAGACAGACGACAGGCAGATAGACGGACAATAAACTGATTAGGATAAATATTTATTAAGAAAACGTATAAAAATTTGAACGCAGAGGAACTCGAAATCCAGGAGGCGCGGGTTCCAATTTTTATATGTTTTGGTGGTTAAGAGTGGATTAACACTACTAAAAATGTTTAAGATTAGGTTTTGTTATTTTTCGTACTTGAAAAAATCGCATCGTTTTTTAAAAAGCAAAATTAAATATATAAATATATATATTTTAAAGATTTGCTGAACTTTATAAAAAGCAAGGCATAAATATATGGGGTATGACACCAGCGAACGAACCACTAACTGTTGTAAGCGCTGGAGTTATAAATGAAACAACATTTTGGACTGGACCAAGCATGGTATGTTGAGATTTTTAAAATGTAAAAAAATGAACAATACTAATTAAGCTTGAGAGAATCTACACTTTGAGTAAAAGCCGTTGTGCTAGAGGTGATTCAAAAGTAATGATAGTCGATAATAGATTGTATTTATTATTGACTCTTTAATATATATAGGAAAAATAATAAGTTATTTTTTTTTATGAAATATTCTAACAAGTCATTTATATATGTATATGTTTATATACATATCTCTATTCTAAACTTAGAATTGCTTCAGAAAAAAGATCTTAATTTTGACCCAAAAAATACTTTAACAGCGGTCATTTCTGGCCCTAGAGGTGTTCCTTAAGCCGAGGAAAGTTGAAGAAGTCACTGAGCAAGGTTTTACGATTAGGGAGTACTCCACCAGCTCTACGCCCGATTTTTAGCAGCCGTTTTTCTCCTTAACAGCCTCCCGCAATCTTTTTATTTATTCTGCATAGTTGTGAGCTCGTAATAGTGACTAGTAATAGTGACTCCTTGAAGGTATCAAAGACCGGATGATATAAACTTGGTTACTGAGCTGAGCTACAGTTTTCAACGTTTTTCACGTTATCTTGAGTGAGAATTATGGTTCGGTTTCTGTCAATATTCTTTCCAATTTAAATTCCTTAGCTCAGAGTGTAATTATCGAAAATAGAGAAGAGACTCTCTCTTAATGATTCCACTAAGTCATTTTATCACATTTTTTCAAGCATCTCTGATACAGTTCTTTTGCATGTTTAATATTCACTTCTCGGCAGTTCTTATTTAGATTGTTTTTAATTTAGTCCCTAGGAATCGTGCTATATTTAGTTTTTTTTCTGAACTAGTGGACACCTGAGCGAGTAGAGGACATTATCTTTATTTTTATGTGCACTAGAAATTATCATTGATTATCATTGCTTTTGGATTACCCCCCGTAATTATATTGGCGTTAAATAAATTTGTTTACTAAACAATCTCCCAATTAACTTTAACAATTATCCCAGGTCTGCAAATAAAAATATTTTTATTGTTTACCAGTGGCACAACCGTATCTTTGCCCGCTTGTACAATATCTCTCTCAAATAGCTTTTTTTTATTATACTTATAGATATAATTAAATATTTCAGGCGAAATTAATAGTGAAGAACTTAGGGCCGACTATAAGAAAATGTTCAGTAGAAAATATCAAGATTTTAGGAGTAGACGATCAAAGATTTGTACTACCCTTGTTCTTCAATGCGGTAAGTAACTTAACACAGTTATTACACGAAATAAATCCAACTAATTATATCAAATTTGAATCTTCTTAACTTAATTTATCTTAGCTTCACGCTTTATCCCTAGTGGGGTAGTTAGAGAGAACGAGCGCCAAACGCTACGACAGCGCAGTAGTCTTCTTAATGATTCTTAATGATTTATCAACGGAAGTTTCATAATGGGAACGGAGCGGCTTAACACTATACTTCCAGGTTCCCTCTGCTTACCCTGGTTTGAGGGATACAGCGTAAAACTGATTGACATTTGATTTTAATTTTTTTTTATCCATTTTTATTTTAGCTAGTTATCTTCAATTCAGAATTTGATAAATATATAGATGGCATAGCTTTACACTTTTATGCGGACACGATTACATCCCCAGGCGTAATACCTCGATCTATGCGCGGTTTTCAAAATAAATTTGTTATAGTTACTGAAGGCTGTGTTGGTAAGTATGATGTTGCCAATTAAATTATTTATAATAAAAAAAGTAGGAATATACACGTGTTGAGGCCAGTAGTGGCGCAGGGGCACAAAGTGTTATTGTAAACATAATTGGTTTTGGGTTTGATGTCCACTCGAGAAATTTTACTGTAAATGATTTTGTTATAAGAATATTGATTGATATATTGTCAGTTTTTTTACTGTTTTATTACTTTATGTCCATAAACATAAACATGTCCATAAACATCCAACAGTATAATTCTTGTAATGTTATGCATATGTATATTTCTAGGCAGTCTTGGTGAAAACGCTCACAAAGTAATTCCAGGGTCATGGGACAGAGCAAAAATGTACATACGAGATATCTTAGAGGTGAAGAAATAACATTTTTTTGTAGTTAGTCCAAATAATGTTTTTTGCCGTGTGATCCCGGCCTACAGTAGGATCATCCTAGTACTGGTGGTGTCGTGAGAGGCGACTAAAGTACGTGTGGTAGAGTCACGTCGCCAGCAATGGCAACACGCATGGGCAGACTCGACCGGATCATTACCACCCCCGGCATTTAAAACCGGCGTGAAGTAGTGGCTTTATGCCACTGCGTTTCGCATCAGGTAATGCCGGGCCCCGGCGCCCAACCCATCTTAAAGGCCGGCAACGCACCTGTAGCTCCTCTGGGGTTGCACGGGGTCGTGGGCGGCGGTAATCACTTACCATAAGGTGACCCGCACGCTCGTTTGCCGTGTCTTTTCCATAAAAAAAAAATAATGTAATGCGATATTAAAATTTTTTGTGCCGTGTGATCCCGGCCTAGAATAGGATCATCCTGGTACTGGTGGTGTCGTAAGAGGCGACTAAAGTACGTGTGGTAGAGTCACGTCGCCAGCAATGGCAACACGCATGGGCAGACTCGACCGGATCATTACCACCCTCGGCATTTAAAACCGGCGTGAAGTAGTGGCTTTATGCCACTGCGTTTCGCATCAGGTAATGCCGGGCCCCGGCGCCCAACCCATCTTAAAGGCCGGCAACGCACCTGTAGCTCCTCTGGGGTTGCACGGGGTCGTGGGCGGCGGTAATCACTTACCATAAGGTGACCCGCACGCTCGTTTGCCGTGTCTTATCCATAAAAAAAAAAAAAATAATGTAATGCGATATTAAAATTTTTTGTGCCGTGTGATCCCGGCCTAGAATAGGATCATCCTGGTACTGGTGGTGTCGTAAGAGGCGACTAAAGTACGTGTGGTAGAGTCACGTCGCCAGCAATGGCAACACGCATGGGCAGACTCGACCGGATCATTCCCACCCCCGGCATTTAAAACCGGCGTGAAGTAGTGGCTTTATGCCACTGCGTTTCGCATCAGGTAATGCCGGGCCCCGGCGCCCAATCCATCTTAAAGGCCGGTAACGCACCTGTAACTCCTCTGGGGTTGCACGGGGTCGTGGGCGGCGGTAATCACTTAACATCAGGTGACCCGCACGCTCGTTTGCCGTGTCTTTTCCATAAAAAAAATACTACTAAGTACTTAGAAGAAATTAAAATTTTGATTTTTTTATTTCCAAGGGAATTGAACCCAAAACCTATCGCGTTCACAGTCACGATCGTGTGTCACAGTGGCACAAGAACTCCGCGTTTAATTAAATAAACTCTTCAGCTTTATAACAATAGTATATATTTTATTATAAATATCGATTTTTAGAATTTAAATTACAATGTAGTTGGATGGATTGATTGGAATCTTTGTTTAAATGAGCAAGGAGGGCCGACTTGGACAGGAAACTATGTCGATGCACCTATCATAGTTGATGCGCCAAAGAAAGAATTCTTTAAGCAACCAATATATTACGCGTTTGGTCAGTTTTCCAAGTTCCTCCCGAGAGGTTCCAGGAGGCTGAGGACTGTAAAAGAATTTCCAGCACCGGATCCTTATTTGGACATGTAAGCAATATTTAATTTTGAAACAGACGTGATGCAGTGGCACAAGCGTGTAACGGTAAACGCGACAGAAGTGAGTTCGATTCTACTCTTATGAATATTTTCTTTTCTGGGCTATAGTAACAAGATAAAGCACAGCTCTAAGGGTTCCGCCACTAAACACCCAATGCTTGGGAAATTCGGTGGAAAATGGGCTCTGCCCACCACTCACCTATTTTTTTTATGTATTTTCGTTGCTATCATCTCATCGATATAGAACTTCGACATAACTTGAAAAGAACGTCAATACAATAGTGTGCACGTAATCAGTTATGTTTATCACATTGATTTAAAATTTTATTTTGTTGTATCATTATAACATTAATTTAATGCGACCTTAACTATTTAGTATAATTTAATCTAATATGTACCTATTATAGATTTTTTTTGGTTGTGTTTTTCATGATGTTTGTTTGTTTCAGACAAGATATTGAGGGAATGGGACAGGAATATTTTGACCACGTCGCTTTTCTGACTCCTCATGGTACAGTAGTAACCATTATTCATAACGAGTAAGTATTTACAATACATTTTTCCATAGAGGGTGACCTGTAATAATAACATTAAAAGACTTCTTAATAGACCTATTTCAAGATAAGATAAAAAGTAAAAGAAAGGCACTTTATAAGATATATTTTATTTAAATGTCGAGAATGAGGCCAGGCCAGGCTAGGTTTTTTGTTCGATTACCGCTTAAGAAAATTCAATATTTTTATTTGTTTTCTTCGCTCTGGTGTCAAGACATAGCGCGGCGTAGAGTTCCGCCATTCCACAAGCAATGGCTTCAGCAACAAGGAATCACTTCAGAAAGTAGGGAGTGAAGTGCCTTAATATTAGACTGCCTCTGCCTACATATTGCCTGTTACATGTGAGATACAGCGGAAAGCTAAAAAAAGAATTTTATCAAATTACTTACCTACTCCTGTACATTTTCTGTATATGCCTATCAATAAACCATTAGAGGCCAGTTGTGGCGCAACGGCACAAAGTGTGATTGTAAAACCGGCTGGTTGTGGGTTCGATCCCCACTCGAGGAGATGAAATATTAACTTAAATTTATATTTCCATTTTTTCGTTCTGGTGTCGAGGCAAAGCGCGGCTTTGAGTTCTGCCACTCAACACGCAATGCCTCCTAAATTCGGCAGAAAGTGGGGAACGGAGTGTCACTAACACTAGGTTCCTTCTGCCTACCCTGCTGTGTGCGGGATACAGCGCGAAGCTAATTTTAATAAACCATTATATATATATTATTATACATTTTTGTTTATTTTGCTAATTTTCATATTTTCTTTTAAAGGGGCCCACAAAAGAAGGTTATGTTACGATTTAATAAGAAAGTTCTAATTGTAGAGTTGGAAGCAGAATCTATTACGACGATAGAATTTATGAAATGACATGTAATTTCTAGTATTAAAATTGAATTTTAATTTGGAACAAGTTTATTAGTAATTATTATTTAAATGCCGTGTGATCCCGGCCTAGAATAGGATCATCCTGGTACTGGTGGTGTCGTAAGTGGCGACTAAAGTACGTGTGGTAGAGTCGCTAGCAATGGCAACACGCATGGGCAGACTCGACCGGATCATTACCACTTCTGGCATTTAAAACCGGCGTGAAGTAGTGGCTTTATGCCACTGCTTTCGCATCAGGTAATGCCGAGCCCCGGCGCCCAACCCACCTTAAAGGCCAGCAACGCACCTGTAGTGGGTGCGTTGCTGGCGGTTGCAGTCTGGTGTTGCAAGGGACCAAATTATTAATATTTTAGTTTATACTAATACAAATAATTCCATTAAACCAGACCAAAATCGCTTAAAACCACGTCTTTTAGGATGTTTGCTTATTATGCTAAAAGGGTCTATAAATTTTCAGATAAAATAAAAGTTGTAATTAACATCATACTTCTTGAAAGACACTTTTTATTGATAGCAGATCAAAAATCGGTTGCTTTTATGATTAATGAAAAACATCCTAGTAAAATCAACAATGAAAAAATAAAATTTGGCAGCTAGCTTTTCTTGTTATAAATATGATATTTTTTATCGCCCTGTTTCACAAAATACTGCAGTCTCGAGTCTAAATTTAAATAAACTTCTTACATGTCTTACACGATCTTCGATATATATATATATATATATATATATATATATATATATATATACAGACGAGCAAACAAACAGACAGACACAAGAATACTGCTGAGTGGTTATTTAGCTTCTAGAATCGATATATTAACCGATATAATTTTTACTTTTTTATGTCTTTCATGTATAGAATTGACTTTTCTATCCTTTTATTATATATCTACATAGAGAATAGATTATGCACACGGCTGTACATGTTCGAGCACTCTTAAACTTCTTGACGATGAATTCGCCTCTCAACGCCACGCTTTGCCTTATTATAACAGGGAACGTAGTGTCTTAGGACAGTCAAAATACAATAAAACATACACAGTTATTTTTATGCATTTATCACACATCTTTCAATACTGTGAATTTTATTACTACCTACATATATTCATCTACACGAATATAACATGAAGTACTTAATTAGAAAACGTATAAAAATTTGAACGTAGCGGGACTCGAATCCGGGCCTCCTGGAAAATGACCACTAAGCCATACATTCTCATCAAGCTACGTCGAAATTTTTATACGCTTGTTACAACTTATTTATGTTGTTAGTATGTCTGTAGTATTTTTCTTTCCTAAGTGTGGAATAACACTTTAAAATGTTTTAAAATAACATGAAGAATTTTAACCAGATTTATTAAATACATCAAGATGAAGTAAGTCCACGGCAGACCGTAAGACGGCGAAGCTCTCGAAGCCATATTGGAACCAGAGGCGGTAGAGGATGACCGAAAATGCTCTACTGGCTTTTCCGTTTCCCAAAAACTCAATGCAAACTTTAATTCAGCCCAAAATGCTTCTGATTGTGTCATCTGTAATAAAAGTATTAGCAATAAATAATTGACGAAACGTCTTTATGTCTTGTACTGGGGTTTTGCACGGGGCCGTGGGCGGCGGTGATCACTTACCATCAAGTGACCCGCACGCGCGTTTGCCGTGTCTTTTCCATAAAAAAAAAAATACATCTTGTACAGATAGATATTGGTGATCTATATGAAAATGTACTAAAATGCCTAATATATCGATGGGTAGTTTTCGATAACCAACACGTTTAAAAACGCGCACATATATATAAATATTATTTTTTATAAGAGCACATATATATAATATAAATATTATTTATTATCTTAGTTGTTTATAAGAGCAATATTAATATTTGCGATTTTTCATTTTCAATAATTTACTTGGGGACCTTCAATATTTTTGTAGCAGTATAGGCAGAGATAATCTAGTATCAGATATAACGTTGTACACTTTCTAATTAATTTTCAGTGGCGATGGAATCCACAAACTGAACTTAATGAAACATCAATTCTCGTCTATTAAACTCTTTTATTTTGATAACGATTGTGTGGTAACATTCAATTTTGAACTTTATAATAATTAAATTTTGAGTATTTTAATTAATATTTTAATTAAAACTCTTGAGAGGAAATTGAAGGCACAACGATTAAAGACATTTAAATAGTTATCAATACTGGGTCACGATCGTGGAAAAAAGTTTATTGAGCCGTTGAGCCTTGGTGGCTCAGGGTACAAGTGTGTGACTGTAACTGTAATGCTTGTGATTCCATTCCCACTTGTGGGAATAAAATATTTAATATTTTCATTTCCTCGCTCTGGTAAGGCAAACGAGGCAAAGCGCAGCGTTGAGAACCAGAGTCATTTAACATGCAATGCCTCAAGAATTCGGCAAAAAGTGGGGAATGAAAATGTCTTAATAGAGAGCTTTAACTACTTACCAGTTTCCCACGTTCTAAAATATGATAAATATACCTTTTGTTCGGCCACATCTCTAACGTGCCATAGGAACTCGAAGCCTCCCATAGCGGCAGCCATTCCGCAACCAATTCCCAATACTACGAAGACACCACCAACATTATCTACTCCCAGTTCTGCGGCTGCAGCGTCCTCTGCTACTTCTTCCGCCTAAAAAAATAAATAAAAAATAAAAGCTAGCTAAATTTATTTGTTAAATACAAACGCAGCGACCCAGCTTAAAAATATTGTTATATTAATTAAAACTATATAAAATTTTGACATAAATTATACACTATATGCTATTCTGATGGTTAAGTTAAGTTGTATTTCTAGAAAAAATCATCAAAATTTGCTCAGTAGTTTTTGCTTGAAAGTGGAACAATACATTCATGTATATAAATATTACACATGTGGAATCCCTTCAAAAAGATTTAAAAGGCTACTTTGCGGATTTTATAAGGTTACAAAAAGAGGATAAAGCCGAAATTAAGAAGGATTTAGCGGAACTAAAATACGAGTTCATTAATATTAAGCAAATAACTGAAGAGTTATCCAAACAATATCAAAATTTGAAAGAGAAAGTAATGAACATCCAAACAGAAAATAAGTACATACAGGAGAAAATTGACACCTTAGAGACAACAGTGCATGCAATAAATACAATTGATAAAAATACCACCGGGACGAGTTCGAATTTTATCGCAGCCGCGGTCGACCGCTCCGTGGACAACATGCCTAACACTTCGCACGAAGCTTTGTTTCTTGAAATCGAAGAACGTCAGCGTCGAGCGAACAATTTAATTATCGTGGGTATCCCAGAAATAACAGAAAAAAGTTTGAAGGTACGCCAGGAACATGATGTGAGAGAAGTTATGAAAATTTTGCAAATAATAGATTATGAAGGCTCAGAACCTGCAAAGATAATAAGATTAGGTAAATACAGCTATGGAAAGGATCGTCCTTTTCGAGTTTGTCTCCAGTCGGCCGACATCGTTAAGAAGGTTCTACGTTCAAAGTCCAAGCTTACCGGTTCCGTTCGTGTTTACGCTGATTTGACATTGTCACAGAGACATTATTTTAATAGCTTAAAGCAAAAATTATTGGATCGGGAGCGAAATGGCGAGAAAAATCTCATTTTAAAGTACATCAACGGATTCCCAAAAATTGTTAAGAAGGTTCCAAAAAACTCCAACTAGTCACAAGTGTATCCCCCTGTGCACCCCTTTGTAAGCCCTCAAGTGTTCCTTATAACGAAATTAATTATTATATTAAGTCTAAATACGAAAATATCTCCGAATACTTTTCTACTCTTAAAATTTTTTATACTAATATGCGTAGTGTTCGTACTAGGGGTAAGTTTGATGAGTTAAAGTGCATAATAAAGTCAATAAATTGTATAATACACATAATTGTTTTAACAGAAACGTGGATTTCAAACGAGGCAGAAGCCAAATTATATTGTTTACCTAATTATAATCATGTTTGTAACTATAGAACAACAAAACGAGGTGGAGGTATTTCGATTTACGTACATACTAGCATAACATATGATTTTTTGGAGGAATTGTACGATGACGGTGTTCACTTTATGTGGATATACCTTCATCGTTTCGCACTAAATATAGGTGTTGTATACAGGCCTAATAAAACTCAAACGCAGCATTTTGTCGACACATATTGTGCGCAGCTAGAAAAACGTAGCAGGTGTTTAGTTTTGGGTGATTTTAACATAGATTTATTAACAAATAGAAGCGATACAGTCAAATATCTTAGTATGTTACAAGAAACGGGCTATGAAATATTAAATATGATTAATGAAACTTATTGTACCCGTGAAACAAGCAACACGAAAACTTTATTAGATCACATTTGCACAAATATTCGAAGTCTGTCCTGCAACCTGACAATACTAGACTCTTCACTATCTGATCATAAACAGTTGTTTTTAGAATTATTACAGCATAGGCATACACTAAGACAAAAAAATAGTTATGAAATCGTAGATTTTAAAAAACTTAAACATATAATAAATAATATACATTTTGACAATGAAAACATATCTTATACTACATTTGAAAAAAATCTGAATAAATGCATTGAAGATAGTAAAGTGTCTAAATTAAAAATTCAAAATGGCCCTCGCAATGATTGGATTAATAAGACGATACTGAAGGGTATCGAGTATAGAAATTTATTTTGGCAATTACTTAAAAAAGAACCTAAAAATGCAAAATTAAAAACCGATTTTTATTTAGAAAGAAATAAAACAAGTTTGTTAATTAAAAATACAAAGGCAAATTATTATTTACATAAATTTAGAAATTGTAAGGGTCCAAAAGATATGTGGAAATTAATAGATTCATTGGTCACTAACAAAACTAAAGATAATTCCCTCCCTTCTAAATTAATTGTTAATGACTGTAGCATAGTAGAAGACCCTACTCAGATTTGTGAGGTCCTAAATTGTTTTTTCTCGTCTATAGGTAAAGAATTAGCCAACGCAATACCTAAAACATACATAAATAATAATTTTTAAACTCTGACCTACCATAATAAAGATGTAGCCGCTGAGATGAGCGAGTTCCAACTATGCACTGCTAATGAAGTAACCAAAATTATTAAAAATCTCAATTCAAACACTAGTACCGGTCTAGATGGTATAAGTCCTAAGGCTGTAAAGAGTATAGCTGGTAACATAATCCATGTCCTAACGAATTGTATCAATAAGTGTATCTGTGAGGGCGAGTTTCCTGATAGTTTAAAATTAGCAAAGGTTGTACCTATCTTTAAGTCCGGGAGTAAAACCGAACCTGGTAATTACCGCCCTATTTCTGTTTTACCCGTTATATCCAAGGTGTTTGAAAAAATATTATATAACAGATTAGAGCAGCATTTAATGACTATAAACTTTTTATATGAACACCAATACGGCTTTAGATCAAAATCAAGTACGTTATCTGCTATCATAGATTTAATTACTAAAATTAAAATAAATATAGACGAAAAATGTTATTGCTTAGGAGTATTTATTGATTTAAAAAAAGCATTTGATACGGTTAGTCACACAATATTGTTAAATAAACTAAGAGACTTGGGTGTAACGGGAACAGCACTAAAAATGTTTGAATCTTATCTCAGAAATAGACTTCAGATTGTTAAAGTTGGTAAAGTCCAGAGTAGCCCGCGGGTTAGCAAATTTGGCATACCGCAGGGCTCAGTGCTCGGTCCTTTATTGTTTTTGATTTATATCAATAATATAAGTAGAATAGGCCTTACTGGACACATAACTCTATATGCCGATGATACCTGTTTGTTCTATTTCGGACGCAACCTACCTGAATTATTCAAGCAAGCACAGACCGATCTATTTAAATCAACATCTGGTGTCAAAGCAATCTGTTGACTATAAATATCAAAAAAACAAGCTATATGATTTTCTGTGCAAAAAATAAAAAAATACCAAATTATACACCTTTAACTTTAAATAACGTATTAATACATCGCTCACACCAGGAAATTTACTTAGGATTGCACCTTGACGACAAGTTAGATTGGCGTGCACATATCGACCACGTCAAAACCAAAGTATCATCAATTACAGGAGCTTTACGCAGAGTAGTAGGCTGTATACCCCCTGAAGTTAGAATGACCATCTACAACTCTTTAGTTAAATCTCATCTGGAGTATCTTATAGAAATATGGGGATGTGCCGCTGAAACAAATCTTAAACCGCTCCAGGCTACTCAAAATAAATTAGTAAAAATCTTATTTAATTATGATTTCTTTACAAATACATTAGTTCTTTATAATGAAACCAAGATATTTAATATAAAACAATTATATACGTATGCAACATGTAACTTAATAAAGAAAATTATGTGCGGTGATCTACATTCGAGCCTAAAATTTACAATTCAAACTTATAAACACTCAATGCGATATAAACACAAAATTCAAACAAGAAAGCCAAGAACTACCTGCTACGGAATTAAAAATATTATGTATGAGGGTGTTCAACTATTTAACAACTTGCCAAATAGTATAAAGACGTGTACAACAGTAAAAGAATTTAAGAAAAATCTCAAATTATATGTATACGCCTTGCTTAATTAATATTTATTTATTTATTAAAGTAATACCGAATAACTTGTTACACGCGACCACTGGAAATTTGTTTATTTAAGATAACTTTAAGTAGTTATAAATTAGTATTAAGCTCAATATAAGCGAACATTGTTCTTTTTGAGTAAATAAAGTTTCTATAACCTTATATAGAGAGTAATAAAAATAAAAACAAATATCTATATAGTGTGTTCCTTGACTTGAGATACTGGTAATAAAGAGTGTTTTTCTCAGCACCACTTTAAATGAAACCACAGTTTTAACTACTCTAAAAAAGCCTAATACAATAAGAAAAAAAAAATGAAAAAGTCAATTTTTTAAATAAAATGAAAAAATATCGTTGTAAAATAAAACACCATTTGATCACCAGGTTTTGCTATATAATTTGATTAACGGCAAAATAGACTGCCCAAGAAGACTTGTTGAGAAACTAAATCTAATGCGCCTTCAAGGTTACCCCGTGCAAGTAAAGAACCTACCAAGCATGGCATGTTAGGTGTGATAGCATACCTAATGCAAATTTAAGACTTATGTGATTTTCTCGTAGATACTATTGTCAGAAATGGACCACACGGGAAGCACTAGCTTTCAAATACATCAAAATCGGTTCACCCAGTCAAAGGTTGTGAGGTAACATACATAAAAAAAATACAGTCGAATTGATGACGTCCTTTTCTTAAGGAAAAATTAAAATAAACAGTGCACGAAAAAGTGACGCGTCTTGGCCCGCTTGAACAACACCTATATTTATTTACTAAACTGGATTAATTACGTTCTAATAACATTATCATTTTAAAGATAATATCTATACATTATATCTATACATGGAGGCCGTGACGCAGGGGCATACGAGTGTGACTGTAACGTGACGGTGGTGGATTCGATCCTCATTCGGGGGATTATTTATAAATATATTCATTTCTTCGTCATGACAAAAGTTCCGCCTCTGAACTCGCCATGCTTCGAAAATTCGACGGAATGTGGGGGACCGAGTTTCTTAGCACTAGGTTCTCTCTGCCTACCCTGCTATATGCGGGATACAGCGTGAAGTTGAGATCTATACATAGGTTTTCAACGAAAGTCTCAGCAAATTCAATAAAACAGTAATTTTACAGCAATTTACATAATAGTTTATATTAATATATCCTTTTTATTTATGAAACCATTTACATAAAACTAATACTTAATATTACGGGAAACATGCCTAAATACAATAGTGCCAACTGTGCATTTAAATCAGTTTAGCCGCTTCTAAACTATTGAACCTCCTTATGAGAACTACAAAAATGTAACCCTAAGGTTTTAATAATGTTTACATACATTATATATTAAAACAGGAATGTAATACACTGAATATTAAGTAAATAATTCAGTAGTTTAAGCAGGCGAAGCCGCGAGCGGGTCGCTAGTATACATATATTTCTATATTTATACAATACCTCCTTAACGTCCAGTCATTTGTTTCAGTTGTCAACTTTACTAAAATGCACTAAATCTACAAGCATAAACTTAATCTAATTATCGAAATCCATATTTTTTTTATCTTCTTGTAGAAGATAAAAAAAATATAGCAAATTGCAATAATATTAGCAGATAGCAAATTGTTCAATATTCTAATTCTTATACAACCATACAAATATTTTTACATTTAGGGAAATTGGGATGTGGATGGCATTACCACCATGATGGAAGGCTTGACGGAGGGCTTGATGGAGCTGTACTCCACAACTCCATAATGCATTTTGTCGCTGCTTCGTGCGTTTGTCAGACTTTGGGCTTCATGAATAGCCAATACTTTTGAACCTATGATTACCCCGTATCCCTGGTGGACAAAAAATTTAAAAATTTTTGTATTGAGTAAGTCTATGGTAGGGGGGTCTCCCTGAGGTCTCGTGGCGCTGGCGTAGTTTTTATTTTTTAATTCGGAGGGATTGTACTTCTTTTTTACCAAAATATATCTCTTGAAGGGTATAGGTGACGTCACAAGTCCTATATAAACATTGAGCTCTAGCTTAGCCAGAGCTCTTTCATATGATACTTCTCCTGAACTATAGGCTTTAAGACTAAATGTTACCTCCCTTTTAAGGCTATTATTTTTGAGACTTGTTGCGAAATTTCATAATTCTAGGTCAACCAGAAATACCTACCCTATTAATTTTGATACTCTTTATAGTGCCAAAATACGCGTATAAACGACCATATCTTTGAATAAAGAAAATGAAGAAATACAACTTGTTAGGAAATCAAGAGATCGTAGACCTGAGTATATGGTTTGAATTTCAATTAGATATCTTCAAGCATTCTTGAGATAAAAGTTCTTGCCTGACAGACAGACAAAACGGATGGACGGAAAGACGGACGGACTACAATGTGATCTTATAAGGGTTCCTTTTTTGCTTAAAACCTGTAAAGTAACTTTTTCTAGTTTGAATACCAGAAAAAATGTACTTACTACAAGTTTCATTAAAAAAAGTACCTGCAGATTTGATCTCATGGTATAATAAAATATTTAAAATAAATTAGAAAAATAAATGGCGTAATAACTGTATTATATTTGAAAAATAATATATTTAAAAAAAAAACAATCTGTATTACCTCAGCTGTTGTCCTTACAAAACAATGGACTTTTGTTTAAATTAAATTTACCACGCTAATACATAAATACGAGTATGTGTATAAAAAGACAAATGTCAAAATGTTCATTTATTAGTGTTAGAAACGTCCTAAATTAACTGTAAAATGTATTCCGTAATATTTAAAACAATTATTCTACTTTTCGTTGGAGTTAAAGCCTACCATGGTAAGAGATGACTATAGTTTTATAATGTTAATATATATTTAATAGTTTAAGTTGTCAAACTCAAGTAAATTAAGTTTGCGAGCACATTCACTATATTTATTTCATTGAAAAAAATAATTCCAAACTAATATAAACTTATATATATATAAGTTTGATAGCTGTAGGTTTTCACTTTTCGATTTTTTTCCTTTATACTATGTATTGCAAGTTCTCACTTCGTGCCAAATTTAATAACTGTACGAACGGGAAGTATCCTCTATGTATACGGGCTTGGTAAAGCGGCAAATTTCATACTAAATGCAGCAAAATCGATGTAATAAACTAACTTTTAATAAAAAAAAAAACGACTTAAAACAACGAACTACATAGAAAAAATAATTATACTTGAAGTAAACCGTACTTCAAGTATAATTATTTTTTCTATGTAGTTCGTTGATTTTGTTAATTTTATTTTATAAGTCGGTAAAATTAACAGGCTTAGTAATTCGTTATTCGTTCCTCGTAGTAGTACTTGATTTGGCATTAGCTCTCAATTCTGTACATAAATAATATATACTATATGAAAAATTTAGGTCAGTTAATATATCGATTTTAGAAGCTTAAAAAATTACTCAGCAGAATTTTTGTGTCTGTCTGTCTGTTTGTTTGTTTGTTCGCCAACCACGCAAAAATTACCGAACAAAAATAATCTATACTTATAATAAATCTGTAGAAAAGTCGTTTCTGTACATTGAAAATATTTAAAAAAAAATTAGCCAGGGTGTTAAAGGAAATGGATTCTGTTAGTTATTAACAGAATCCATTTCCAACATTTTTGGAATTTTTGTCTGTTTTCCTGTTTATGTGAACACGCATCACGTCAAAAGTACACAATATATTTAAGCAAGTTTTATACGTAAAAATTACCAGTAAATCAAAGTAACATTTAGTGTTTATTTCATTGTAATAGCTTCACTCTTCATCAAAAGATATAAGTATTTAAGTTTCCAAGAAGCTTATATTTGAGATAGTAGAACGCGATACAAGTAACGCTATCTATTTTATAGTTTGGAAAGGCTACACTCTATAAAAAAATAATGTACTTAAAGTTTTAGATATTTATATTTGAAAAAAAAAATTGATACTTACGCAACGATATCTATTGACTACATATGATAATGAATGTTCATAACGCATAAAACATATTGTTGAGTTATTATTTATTCAATGTTAATTACTTCGTGTAAGTGTAAGTGTACGTGTAAGTGTACGTGTAAGTATAAGTGTGAGTGTGAGTGTGAGTGTGAGTGTGAGTGTGAGTGTGAGTGTGAGTGTGAGTGTGAGTGTGAGTGTCAGTGTAAGTGTAATGTATGTATGGATGAATGGGTGTATGGATGTATGGATGTATGGATGTATGGGTGTATGGATGTATGGATGTATGGATGTATGGATGTATGGATGTATGGATGTATGGATGTATGGATGTATGGATGTATGGATGTCTGGATGTATGGATGTATGGATGTATGGATGTATGGATGTATGGATGTATGGAAGTATGGATGTATGGATGTATGGATGTATAGATGTATAGATGTATGGATGTATGGATGTATGGATGTATGGATGTATTTTTTAAAATTTTATGTTGTGTTTATAATAGATGGATCACGTGGTGATGTCAATACGTTTTAATCATTGGCACGAAGGTACGTTATATTAATTTATAGTAGATATATTTCTCAAGAGAACTTAATCAAAACTTTGTATATAAAAAAATACAACAAATAATCATTTTAGGGAAATACCAAATATATTTTATGAATCAATCTTAATGTTATATTCGAAACAAATGAATTGTATGTAAATTTATTAATACGTTTCAAGTATGAAAAAAGGAAAAAATGCAATAAAGTTGCGTTTCTGCTTTTCTTTCCAATGATTTATATTTCTATATATGTAAGACGTAAATGCGGGAACAGAGCTGCCATCTTAGTACAGAGTAACCTCTAAAATATATATTTACGTATAGTTAAAGAGTAAAAAATGTGAAGAGGAATGTGTGATTTCTCTATAGAATATATTATTCTACATTATATCATAAAAAACAGAACATATAAAGGTATCCTCCTGCAGTATAATTATTTTCAATCAACATTTTTGAACTTTTAATTTTGAACATTTTAAATATTTTCGTGCCATTATGATGAAAAACTTAGACAATTTTTGGTCTTTTTTTTCTTTAGGTATGGACTTAAAATATTTTATCCTATATATTGTCCCCGTAAAAGGAGCGCTGACGCTTCCATTCTGTATTAATATTAAAGGCCATCGCGGCGCAGGGGCACAAAGTTAGGTTAAGTTACTTAAATCGGTTAAGCCCTTTCTGAGATTATCCTGAACGCACAGATAAACAGACATGCTGACCAAGTTCTATTACATTGTTAAATGTCCGTAATAATTTTTCTAATATATCTTCCACGTACAGACACCGATGAGTTAGGATTTTATTGTAAGTATCGATATAATTATAACTATATATCTATAACTATAACTTAGGTCCTAAAGACTCCTTAAGGCACAAGTTTAAAGAAATTAATATATTGACAGTTGCATCTCTCTTATGGGAGGTACGAGAATGCGACTTGCGTGCGTTGCAAACATACATTATAGGTATATTAAAACACAAACATAATTTTAGTGTATTAAGCAAATAATTCTGTGGTTTAAGCGAAGCGGGCGAAGCCGCGAGCGGGTCGCTAGTATTATAATACATTTTTGTATGGTGTTAGCCTAGGGTCTGAAGGTACATTTTTTTGGATTTCATCCTGATTTTCATGATACCTGCGTTAAAAAAAAAAAGAAAAATAGAAATTACTTAAAATACTGAAGTGTATACAAAGTGTAACTGTAAAACGGACTGGTTGTGAGTTCGATTCCCACTCGAGGAAGTGAAATATTTATTTACATTTATATTTCCATTTCTTTGCTCTAGTGTCGACGCAAAAGCGCGGCGTTGAGTTCTGCCACTGAACACGCAATGCCTCCAGAATTCGGCAGAAATTGGGGAACGGAGTGCCCTAACACTAGGTTCCCTCTGCCTACCCTGCTGTGTGCAGGACACAGCATGAAGCTTTATTTATTTTTTTAATTTGATGTTTTTTATCTTTTTTATTTTCTCCCTGTATACCGCACATAACAGGATAGTCAAAGACGACATTGAAATCAACATGTTATAATTGTTTTAGACTTGCCCTGTGCACAACGTTATACCGATGACTCCGTAGTATGTGTGTGCAATGCCTCGTACTGCGATACTATTACAAGAGAGCGGCTCGTGCCTGGACAATATATGTCATATACATCTTCAAGGGTAAGAAAGATTTTTTTCTAAAATAACGAAATAAAGTCTATTTTCTAATGGAAACGATCACTTTGTAATTTATTAATAAGTCCATCTGTTACGAGATTGCGTGGAGATATCAATATTAATATTCAATCTACAACAATCCCTTAGAACACAATCTTGAAATTCACTGCATAATCAAAATCTATAGAATACTTTCCGTGGACCGTAGAGATTGAAGTTTAAAGGAAAGTACAACTTATAAAAGTTCACAAACTTAGGTATGCAGGATGTGCACTCATTTTTAATAAAATGAATACAATAATGCTATTTATTATATTTTAATATTGTATTTTTCATTTTTGACTGTAGGAAAATATTTTAAAATGTAAGAATTATTTTTAAAGTGTTATATAAAATACTTACATATAAATATATTAAAGTAAAGACAGAGACAATAAAGTTATCCTATTTCAGTTTTTTCTTTTGAGGTATCGAACCATGAAAATAATATGAGAAACTTATCGATTTTATTAATAATCATTCCATTTATTTTCTATTATAGTCTGGATTTCGATTTAGGAAAACGAGTGGAAATTTACTGGATCATGAATATGTATTAGGTAAAAAATTTATTATATATATATTTTCTTCTATCTTCACGGTGTATCCCGAACATAGCAGCGTAGGCAAAGAGAAACTGAATACCTAGTGTTATGGCGTTCCGTTTCCATTAAGACACTTCTGTTTTGTCTTGTTACCAGAGCCAGCTAATTAATATTTCAAATATTTTATTCCGCTGAATGGAAATTGAACCCACAACCGTCACATACTAGTCACACCCTTGTGCCACTGCGCCACGACAGTCTCTAATATATGTCATACATATTATATATAAATATATTACGATTATACAAGTGAATTGATTTCATAGGTGATGTATTCGACATGGTGCTGCTACTACAAACTGAAAGGATGTATCAAGATATTGAAGGATTTGGTGGAGCAGTAACAGATTCTGCTGCTATGAACTGGAAAAGCCTTCCCCCTGCGGTGCGGCAGCAACTAGTAAAGTAAACGTGAACTTTTAGTTCCTCTTGCGACGGTTAGGGAGTATCAGACAACAATAAAATTTCCGAAAGAATTAATTTAAATATTCAATTCCTTGATTTGATTAGGCAAATGCGTTAGGTTTAGTATTTTATCATGAAAAGGCAAAGTGTCTTAACATTACCGACATTGGGTGGCTTTTCTTACTGATACCTCCATATTTATACTGAAGGGTATATAGTACCTGACACATTTTTTTAAATATAAAAGATCTAAATATATCTATAATTGTTTTTTTTTAAATCAAGAACCTACTTTGGAGAACATGGTATCGAATATAACATGATTAGAGTTCCTATCGGTTCATCTGATTTTTCAACACGCCCATGGACTTATAATTCTGAACCCGCCAACGATGCAGAATTTACCAATTTTACTCTATCATATGAAGATAAACAATATAAGGTTAGTTCAAATTCCTTTTCAATGTAGGTTTCTTTAAAAATATATCATAACATTTTTAAAATTATTTTGTGATTACTTCGCATATTCGCTCCGCACCATAGAACTGAGTGAGCTCATTTCAGCTCTTTTTGCTCGCTTGGTTTTGCAGCCCGACTTTTTATTAGTGAAAATATGTAACGTATAACACGTATTAATTCGTATTTTTTTCCTTCTTAAGTAAAGAATGACACCTTAAAAATTCACAACATATTCAATATATAGTTTTCATGGAAAATTATGTTTATTATACCATTAGAAAAATGTTCCTACAGAGATGCTTAACGACATAAAAAAGTTTTTAATATCTCGGTAGAAAGAACTTTTAGAATTTCAACGAAGCTTGTTAAGAAGTCAGGAGGCAGAGCGCTTGGACAGTTTCCAAGAGGCACGGGTTCAAATTCTGATAATTTAAACTTTGGTTGGTTTCTTAAGAAAGTCTTTAGGCACGTTTCTATTTTAGATACCCTTTATTCATGAAGTTTTAAAGACAACCACTGACGAATTAGAAGTAGTAGCTTCCACGTGGTCACCTCCGAATTGGATGCTAGAAGTTGACGGTCCGATCAATATGAAGAGCATTAAGAATGAATTTTATCAAGCATACGCTGATTACCACTGCAAGTAAGGAAATAATATCCAATATAATAAAACTACATATATAAAAAAATATATAATTTTCAAATTAGATGATTTTACATTACATAAAATCAAACATAAATGAAATCAACTTTACGCAGTATCCCACACACAGCAGGCTAGGCAGAGGGAACCTAGTGTTAAGACATTTCGTTCCCCACTTTCTGCCGAATTCTGGAAGCATTGGCGCAACACCAGAGCGAAGAAATGGAAACATAAATTTAAGTTAATATTTCTTTTCCTCAAGTGCGGATCGAACCCACAACCAGTCGGTTTTACAGTCACAGTATGTGCCCCTGCGCTACGACTGACCTTTGAATACATAAATATACAATAATGATAGAAATCGGAAGCTATTTACGTTCTTAAAACAACAAGATATAAATACATATCGTCTATATGTAGCTAAATTATTCAGAAAGAGATGCTACGTAATTGCAATAAGTAATGTGTAACACCCTATAACAATACTTCACACGAGTTTCCTTCCAGCAAAGGCCGCTGCCTATAAGCTAATGCCGCCGTTTGACACAACTTCATAGATTTTAGCATACAGACAGACGACAGACAGATTGACGGATAATAAACTGATTAGGATAATCATTTATTAAGAAAACGTATAAAAATTTGAACGTAGAGGGACTCGAAATCCAGGAGGCGCGGGTTCCAATTTTTATATGTTTTGGTGGTTAAGAGTGGATTAACTCTACTAAAAATGTTAAAAATGTTTAGGATTAGGTTTTGTTATTTTTCGTAGCAAAATTAAATACATAAATATATATATTTTAAAGATTTGCTGAACTTTATAAAAAGCAAGGCATAAATATATGGGGTATGACACCAGCGAACGAACCACTAAATGTTGTAAGCGCTGGAGTTATAAATGAAACAACATTTTGGACTGGACCAAGCATGGTATGTTGAGATTTTTAAAATGTAAAAAAATGAACAATATTAATTAAGTTTGAAAGAATCTACACTTTGAGTAAAAGGCGTTGTGCTAGAGGTGATTCAGTAGTAATGATAGTCGATAATAGATTGTATTTATAATTGACTCTTTAATACATATAGGAACAATAATAAGTTATTTTTTTTATGGAAAAATTCTAACAAGTCATTTATATATGTATATGTTTATATAGATATCTCTATTCTAAACATAGAATTGCTTCAGAAAAAAGATCTTAATTTGACCCAAAAAATACCTTAACAGCGGCCATTTCTTGCCCTGGAGGTGTTCCTTAAGCCGGGGAAAGTTAAAGAAGTCGCTAAGCAAAGTTTTACGATTAGGGAGTACTCGATTAGTTCAACGACCGCTTTTTAAACGGCAGCCAAATCCAGCCGTCCAGCCCTCAGTTTACCGGTTTTCCCTCTAATTTATTCTGCATAGTTGTGAGCTCTTAATAGTGACTTGTAATAGTGACCCCCTCGACGTATCAAAAACCGGACGATATAAACTTGACAACTGAGCTGAGCAACGTGTTTCACGTTATCTTCAGTGAGAATTGTGGTTCGGCTTCCGTCAATATTCTTTCCAATTTAAATTCCTTAGCTCAGCGTGTAATTATGGAAAATAAAGAAGAGAGTCTCTCTTAATGATTCCACCAAGTCATTTTATCACATTTTTTCAAGCATCTCTGATACAGTTCTTTTGCATTTAATGTTCACTTCTCGGCAGTTCTTACTTACTTTTAATTTAGTCCCCAGGAATCGTGCCATATTTAGTTTTTTTGTCTGAACTAGTGGACACCTAAGTGAGTAGAGGACATCTTCTCTCATCTCAGTAGCTTTCGTGGTCTCATAACATTACATTACAATGTCCGTATCTTCCATGTATAGAACAGATTCGTTAATTAAACATTTCAGGCGAAATTTATAGTGAAGAACTTAGGGCCGACTATAAGAAAATGTTCAGTAGAAAATATCAAGATTTTAGGAGTAGACGATCAAAGATTTGAACTACCCTTGTTCTTCAATGCGGTAAGTAACTTAACACAGTTATTACACGAAATAAATCCAACTATTTATATCAAATTTGAATCTTCTTAACTTAATTTATCTTAGCTTCACGCTTTATCCCTAGTGGGGTAGTCAGAGAGAACGGAGCGCCAAACGCTACGACAGCGCAGTAGTCTTCTTAATGATTCTTAATGATTTATCAACGGAAGTTTCTTAATGGGAACGGAGCGTCTCAACACTATACTCCCAGGTTCCCTTTGCTTACCCTGGTTTGTGCGGGGTACAGCGTAAAACTGATTGACATTTGATTTAAATTTTTCCAACCATTTTTATTTTAGCTAGATATCTTCAATTCAGACTTTGATAAATATATAGATGGCATAGCTTTACACTTTTATGTGGACACGATTACATCCCCAGGCGTAATACCTCGATCTATGCGCGGTTTTCAAAATAAATTTGTTATAGTTACTGAAGGCTGTGTTGGTAAGTATGATGTTGCCAATTAATTTATTTATAATAAAAAAAAGTAGGAATATACACGTGTTGAGGCCAGTCGTGGCGCAGGGGCAGAAAGTGTTATTGTAAACACAACTGGTTGTGGGTTTGATGCCCACTCGAGGAAATTAAATATTTTACTATAAACATCCAACAGTATAATTCTTGTAATGTTATGCATATGTATATTTCTAGGCAGTATTGGTGAAAACGCTCACAAAGTAATTCCAGGGTCATGGGACAGAGCAAAAATGTACATACGAGATATATTAGAGGTGAAAAAATAACATTTTTTTATAGTTAGTCCAAATAATGTAATGCAATATTAAAATTCCTACTGAGTACTAAGAAGAAATTAAAATTTTGAATATTTTATTTCCACGGGAATTGAACCCAAAACCTGTCGCGTTCACAGTCACGATCGTGTGTCACAGTGGGACAAGAACTCCGCGTTCAATTAAATAAACTCTTCAGCGTTATAACAATAGTATATATTTTATTATAAATATCGATTTTTAGAATCTAAATTACAATGTAGTTGGATGGATAGATTGGAATCTTTGTTTAAATGAGCAAGGAGGGCCGACTTGGACAGGAAACTATGTCGATGCACCTATCATAGTTGATGCGTCAAAGAAAGAATTCTTTAAGCAACCAATATATTACGCGTTTGGTCAGTTTTCCAAGTTCCTCCCGAGAGGTTCCAGGAGGCTGAGGACTGTAAAAGAATTTCCAGCACCGGATCCTTATTTGGACATGTAAGCAATATTTAATTTTGAAACAGAGGTGATGCAGTGGCACAAGCGTGTAACTGTAAACGCGACAGAAGTGAGTTCGATTCTACTCTTATGAATATTTTCTTTTCTGGGCTATAGTAAGAAGATAAAGCACAGCTCTAAGGGTTCCGCCACTAAACACCCAATGCTTGGGAAATTCGGTGGAAAATGGGCTCTGCCCACCACTCACCTATTTTTTTTATGTATTTTCGTTGCTATCATCTCATCGATATAGAACTTCGACATAACTTGAAAAGAACGTCAATATAATAGTGTGCACGTAATCAATTATGTTTATCAAATTGATTTAAAATTATTCAAATTCAAAAATCAAATTTATTTTGTTGTATCATTATAACATTAATTTTATTGGACCTTAACTATTTAGTATAATTTAATCTAATATGTACCTATTATAGATTTTTTTTGGTTGTGTTTTTACATGATGTTGGTTTGTTTCAGACAAGATATTGAGGGAATGGGACAGGAATATTTTGACCACGTCGCTTTTCTGACTCCTCATGGTACAGTAGTAACCATTATACATAACGAGTAAGTATTTACAATACATTTTTCCATAGAGGGTGACCTGTAATAATAACATTAAAAGACTTCTTAGTAGACATATTTCAAGATAAGATAAAAAGTAAAAGAAAGGCACTTTATAAGATATATTTTATTTAAATTTCGAGAATGAGGCCAGGCCAGGTTTTGTGTTCGATTACCGCTCAAGAAAATTTCTATATTTTTTTTTTCTTTTCTTTGCTCTGGTGTCGAGATATAGCGCGGCATTGAGTTCCGCCATACCACAAGCAATGCCTTCAGCAACAAGGAATCACTTCAGAAAGTAGGAAGCGAAGTGCCTTAATATTAGACTGCCTCTGCCTACATATTGCCTGTTACATGTGAGATACAGCAAAAAGCTAAAAAAAGAATTTTATCAGATTACTTATCTACTCTTGTACATTTTTAGTATATGCCTATCAATAAACCATTAGAGGCCAGTCGTGGCGCAGCGGCACAAAGTGTGATTGTAAGACCGACCGGTTGTGGGTTCGATCCCCACTCGAGGAGGTGAAATATTAACTTAAATTTATATTTCCATTTTGTCGTTCTGGTGTCGAGGCAAAGCGCGGCTTTGAGTTCTGCCACTCAACAAGCAATGCCTTCTAAATTCGGCAGAAAGTGGGGAACGGAGTGTCACTAACACTAGGGTCCTTCTGCCTACCCTGTTGTGTGCGGGATACAGCGCGAAGCTAATTTTAATAAACCATTATATATATATTATTATACATTTTTGTTTATTTTGCTAATTTTCATATTTTCTTTTAAAGGGGCCCACAAAAGAAGGTTATGTTACGATTTAATAAGAAAGTTCTAATTGTCGAGTTGGAAGCAGAATCTATTACGACGATAGAATTTATGAAATGATATGTAATTTCTAGTATTAAAATTGAATTTTAATTTGGAACGAGTTTATTAGTAATTATTATTTAAATGCCGTGGGATCCCGGCCTAGAATAGGATCATCCTGGTACTGGTGGTGTCGTAAGAGGCGACTAAAGTACGTGTGGTAGAGTCGCTAGCAATGGCAACACGCATGGGCAGACTCGACCGGATCATTACCACCTCTGGCATTTAAAACCGGCGTGAAGTAGTGGCTTTATGCCACTGCGTTTCGCATCAGGTAATGCCGAGCCCCGGCGCCCAACCCACCTTAAAGGCCAGCAACGCACCTGTAGCTCCTCTGGTGTTGCAAGGGACCAAATTATTAATATTTTAGTTTATACTAATACAAATAATTCCATTAAACCAGACCAAAATCGCTTAAAACCACGTCTTTTAGGATGTTTGCTTATTATGCTAAAAGGGTCTATAAATTTTCAGATAAAATAAAAGTTCTAATTAACATCATACTTCTTGAAAGACACGCTACGCTATAGTAGCTATTCTATCTCAGAATAGTAGACCAGCATTCTTTTCACGCTCTCTAATGGAGTCTGAGCGTCGTCAATCGTCAGTCGAAAGAGAAGCTAGTTCGATTCTTGAATCTGTTCGCCAATGACGTCATTATCTTCTTAAAAGGTACCTTTTATTGATAGCAGATCAAAAGTTGGTTGCTTTTATGTTTAATGAAAAACATCCTAGTAAAATCAACAATGAAAAAATAAAATTTTGGCAGCTAGCTTTTCTAGTTATAAATATGATATTTTTTATCGCCCTGGTTCACAAAATACTGCAGCCGACGCGTGATCTCGAGTATATTCGAAATAACACTGTAAACGAAATAAGCAGCAGACAAACAGACAGACAGTCACAAGAGTTCTGCTGGGTGGTTATTTAGCTTCTAGAATCGATATATTAACCGATCTAATTTTTACTTTTTTTATGTCTTGTACAGAATTGACTTTTCTATCCTTTTATTATATATCTACATAGAGAATAGATTATGCACACGGCTGTACATGTTCGAGCACTCTTAAACTTCTTGACGATGAATTCGCCTCTCAACGTCACGCTTTGCCTTATTATAACAGGGAACGTAGTGTCTTAGGACTAAGTCAAACTACAACAAAACAATGATACACAGTTATTTTTATGCATTTATTGTCGTTCCAACACTAATTCACATCTTTCAATGCTTTGAATTTTATTACTACCTAAATATATTCATCTACACGAATATAACATGAAGTACTTAATTAGAAAACGTATAAAAATTTGAACGCCTCCTGGAAACCGACCAGGCGCTCCGACCACTAAGCCATACGTTCTCATCAAGCTACGTCGAAATTTTTATACGCTTGTTTCAACTTATTTATGTTGTTAGTATCTCTGTACTATTTTTATTTCCTAAGTGTGGAATAACACTTTAAAAATGTTTAAAAATAACATGAAGAATTTTAACTAGATTTATTAAATACATCAAGATGAAGTAAGTCCACGGCAGATCGTAAGACAGACGACGCTCTCGACGCCATATTGGAACCAGAGGCGGTAGAGGATGACCGAGAATGCTCTACTGGCTTTTCCGTTTCCCAAAAACTCAATGCAAACTTCAGTTCCGCCCAAAATGCTTCTGATTGCGTCATCTGTAATAAAAAATACTTGCAATAAATTATTGACGAAACGTCGTTATATCTTATACATCTTGTACAGATTGGTGATCTATATGAAAATGTACTAAAATGCCTAATATATCGACGGGTAGTTTTACGGGTAGTTAGATAACAAAGACGTTTAAAAACTCGCACATATATATATATAAATATTATTTTTTAACTTCTTAGTAGTTTATAAGAGCAATATTAATATTTGCGATTTTTCATTTTCAATAATTTACTTGGGGACCTTCAATATTTTTGTAACAGTATAGGCAGAGATACTCTAGTATCAGATATAACGTTGTTCACTTTCTAATTAATTTTCAGTGGCGATTGAATCCACAAACTGAACTTAATGAAACATCAATCCTCATCTATTACTAAACTCTCTTATTTTGATAGAGATTGTGTGGTAACATTCAATTTTGAACCTTATGATAATTAAATTTTGAGTATTTATATTTTAATTAAAACTCTTGAGAGGAAATTGAAGGCACAACGATTAAAGACATTTAAATAGTTATCAATACTGGGTCATGATCGTGGAAAAATGTTTATTGAGCCGTTGAGCCTTGGTGGCTCAGGGTACAAGTGTGTGACTGTAACCGTAATGTTTGTGATTCCATTCCCACTTGTGGGAATAAAATATTTAATATTTTCATTTCCTCGCTCTGGTAAGGCAAACGAGGCAAAGTGCAGCGTTGAGAACCAGAGTCATTCAACATGCAATGCCTCAAGAATTCGGCAAAAAGTGGCGAATGAAAATGTCTTAATTGAGAGCTTTTTTTTATTTTCTAAAATATGATAAATATACCTTTTGTTCAACGGCCACATCTCTAACGTGCCATAGGAACTCGAAGCCTCCCATAGCGGCAGCCATTCCGCAACCAATTCCCAATACTACGAAGACACCACCAACATTATCTACTCCCAGTTCTGCGGCTGCAGCGTCCTCTGCTACTTCTTCCGCCTAAAAAAATAAATAAAAAATAAAAGCTAGCTTCATTAATTTGTTAAATACAAACGCAGCGGCCCAGCTTAAAAATATTGTTATATTAATTAAAACTATATAAAATTTTGACATAAATGCTATTCTGATGGTCCTTAAGTTGTATTTCTATAAGAAAATCATTAAAATTTGCTCAGCAGTTTTTGCTTGAAAGTGGAACAATACATTCATGTATATAAATATTATATAGAGAGAAATAAAAATAAAAACAAATATCTATATAGTGTCTACCTCGACTTGAGATACTGGTAATAAAGAGTGTTTTTCTCAGCACCACTTTATATGGAACCACAGTTTTAACTACTCTAAAAAAGCCTAATACAATAAGAAAAATATGAAAAAGTTTTTTAAACAATATAAATAATAAAAATATCGTTGTAAAATAAAACACTATTTGTCAAGAATGACGACGCACGCAGCCATAAATCTATCAAAATGGAACCACCACACACGTCTCATCCCGAAATCAAGTCGTAGGTATTGGCGGCAAGGTTCAAAGTTGTTTAACTTTTAGTAGTATTTTTGTAGTAGTATGTGTTTACGTTATTGGTATTTATGCGTAACTGCGTCACACGAAATACAGGTATCGATAAACATCGTAAAATGAAAAAAACAATCCTACGCTTAAACCTTGTTAAGATATCTTGATTAATTTCTTTAGGTATGGATTTAGAATATTTTACCCTATGTGCTGTTCCCGTAAAAGGAGCACTGACGCTTCCACCCTAGTGAATAATAACAGTCTTGCAATTTTGTAATACACATATATATACAATAATAATTATTTATGGCACGCCATTCATATTACCCGTATAGATTGTTTTAGTATTTTCCAAGTTTTTTTGTGGTTATATGCGTTTGGTTGCCAGTAGTTACTATAGTATGTTTTATTTTAATTGCGTATATAGTTTACAATAAGAATACTTGTTGTTTTTTTAAATATGCTGAGCTAGTCGGTGTGTATATGTGATGAACAGTGTAAAAGATTTTTCATTTTTTTTTCTAAAATATAAAATATAATTATCTATGTAAAAAAAATCTAAAAGTTATAAAATATATTAAAAAATACGACAAATTAAGTCCATAACAAGAAAACAGTAAGTGTTTATCCATTCCAGGGTTGTGCACTGTATTAGACCGTATTTATTTGCCGCTTCTTCCAAGTTGAAGATAATAAAATAAAATAGATTTAAACAATGTTTTGTACTTACAACACATGCTTCCTCTTTAGGAACCATCCACCATCGATTTTTAAGTTCTACTAACTTCCCACTTTCTGCTAACTTTAAAACTGCATTATCGACTGCCGTCCTATATGACGATTCTAAAAATGAAAATATTGTTATATAATAATTTGTCAGTCAATTTTTTTTTTCATTTTATCCATTTCATTAATTAAAAGTTATTTTTAAAAATTAGATATTAGCGAGGTTATGAATATGAAATGAAAACTTAAACTTACCAAATGGCATGGCTATACCGTATCCCTTAGAATCGAGAGGACCACCAACTTGCATTAAATCACAATGTCTTTCCAATTGATATTCAATGGCAGTGGATTCCATTAAATAAGCATACCCCCGTTTGCCTTTCAGTACTCTTTCTACACCTTCGTCATTATTCAAGACAAAAACAGATGGTCGCGCTGACTCCATAGCTGCCCACATTTTTTGATATGTAGAATGATTGGATCGCTATGGGGTAAAATAAATAAAATATATTATAGACAAAGACAAAAATATTCTATATTAAAAATTGTCGCACTCCTTAATTATATGCGGAGTAATCCAGGACATATCAGTAATAATACACACTCATTCACAGAAAATAAGGACGCACTGGTACTTGTGCCCACGAACTTATAGTAGCTAAAAATGCAACAGTACTAGTAAAGTAATAAAAACATAAACGAATTCGAACAATCATGATCATATCATATGACATAGCACTCAGTAACTTGTAAATTAAATACATCAATACCTTAAAGAAAGAAGAGGTAGATCCCTTTTCTAAAGTTCCATACTTGATCTTAGTTTGCGTTGCCAAATCGTCTGCACTTTTAATAGAATCGTCCATAGCCGCATTTGTAAGAAACGCTGCTAGATTAGCAGTATAAGATGAACACATTATTAAAGCAAAAAACCACCACATACCGCACACCCACCTTGTTGAATAACCTCTGTTAAAAGGAAAGGTACATAGAATTTACTTAAATTAAAGTAGATCAAATTAAAAAAAAGTATAACAATATTTATATTTATCGTATACGACTACCATTCTGACTCAATATCAGAATCATAGCAAAAAGCGAAGCAGCTCAATAGCTGCTGCCATGGTTGCTGGTCAACTAAACTGAGCTTTGGCCCTTTTTCAAGCCCTTAATCGGGCAGCAGGCTAATCACAGGGCTCTAGACCCACTTCAACGACACACTCATATTTGTGGATGGAAGCAGAACTCCATGGTCAGAGGGTCACCAGGCACCTTGTCTCCTCTCCCTTTGAGAGAAGAAGATCACAGATTTTTTTACTTAAGTTTTTTTTTACTTCCTTGACTATAAAAGCCATCATTGTGGGTTCCATCCCCACCATCTAATTATAAGTATATAGATTATATATTAATTATTTTAATTCTTGCGCATAAGCGCGGCTTTGATTCCATTCAACATTCAATATTTCGAAAAATTTACGGTCCGTGGGGAAGTGAGTGAGGGAGGAAGGCTAAGTAAGTCTTTACTTTACATTACTCTGCATGATCGGCTATCTGGGAAAAAAAGCGTGAAATTGTACTTTTTTTTACTTTAGCTTAAAAAGAACAATGAAATTAAAGAACATACTTAGGTAAAATATCAGAACCCTGTGTCATAATGGAACCTACGGTAAGCCAACACGAATTTTTAATATGCCAAATATTTTCCAACTCCTCTGGCGATTTATCACATGGATGAGGATTTTCCCAATCGTTTGGTGCTAGCCTGTAATTTAAAAGTAAATGTTTAAAGATGATTCAACCGATTATAATATGTTAACTGCGTTTAAACTAAATTCATCATATAGAAAAAATATATAAAAATAACTATATTATTTTTTTCAAAAGAATGCCTACCTGGCTAATATATGCAATAATAAAGACACCATTAAGTAAGCAGCGGCCATATAAATCCAAACGTCGACAGAAAACGGTTTTAAGAAAGAGAAAAGTTCGGGGTCAGGGGGAGTCGGTTTTGAATACAAAATACTAATTCCCAAAGTCATGAAAGGCGTTGTGAAGTCCACAGCAGTTCTTCTCTCATAAGTAATGGTTAAGTCACATATTGCTAATTCGGCTTTCTGTAAATATATTGGATTTTTACGTTAAATATATTCGCGTTCCATTCTGCCATTAAACGGAAGAGCCATTCGAGAATTCAACGGAAAATGGAGAACGGATTGTCTTAAAGAGAACAAACTATCTTAAGACTAGATTTCCGAGTTTCCTCTGCTACCTTGCCTAGCGTAATAGCGAAAATATAAAATAAGAAAAAATCTTTACGCTTTATACCATAAAGTTCTCGTTCTTCACTTTTTCTCAAACCTTAAAACGGAGATATAATAAAAAATCTGAATAGGGATCGAACCCACGAAACTCCACAGCCTCCAAAAAAGTGGAAAAAAATTAAAAAAAGATATAAATTTAAGAGTAACAATCAGAAACATTTTTTTAGCTTATCGCCGTCCACTACTGAACGTAGCCCTCATCCATCACAAGGATGCGAGCTGCTCTAAATCGAGGCCTTCTTAAAAGTTACGGCGAAAAAAATATTAAAATAACTATTTTTAAAAACCGTCCTTTACGGAAGACACTTAGGATGAAATATATATAAAATACCTACAATATTAGGTAGGTATATATTTTGTATGTACACATTTACCCTGTCAAGAAGATGTCCAACTAGACCGTCCCATTTCTTCGTATCTTTATTGTACGACCCGTAACCATTTCCTGGTACTATTTCAAGTTCATAGTTCAAATGCAACGTTTCCTTTAATATTTCGTGTATCAAATCTTTTGAGTAACCTTCGTATCGATCATTTCCTGTCAAAACTTCACCATCTTTTGCACTCCTTTCAACTAAATATGGAGCTCCAATACGAGATACAACTCTAAAAGTTTTATTTTGCCATTTTTCTGCTAGCAAATCTGATACTTGATCGGCTGATCTTGAATATTTAAAACCGGATTCGGCAGTCCATTTAGCGATGCTATTGAAGCCATTGTTAGATAGTTCCATAACTTCTACGTAGAAGTCTACACGTTCACCTGTCACATTGTTAACGGCGACGCGGCCTGTTATGCCTGCAACAGGATTCTGAAAAATTATTATTATTTTTAACATTTTTAAACTGTTAATTCTCATTAAAGTTACGGAGTAGGCAGAGGGAACCTAGAAATTAAATATGAAATAAATTAAATATTAAATATTTCTTTTTGTCGAGGGGAAATCGAACCAACAACCTGTCGTGTTTGCAGTTTTGATGCGCCACGACCTGTAATTTTTCTTTAAACTTAATTATTATAAATTGTATGTGTTTGTCATTTTATAATATTTTTTTTAATATTACCGTTTACGTTAATGATAAAACCGATTTACAATATTTCTATATATAATTATAATATTTAAATGTTATTTGTATCTCATTAAACACCCTATGAGGCCAGCCGTCTAATGAAATTTTTTTTCGATTTTTAAGCTGTTTCATATTTCGTGTGAATAGTTTTCTGGGATTATTATTATTATTTAATTTATTTTACTTATTAATGATTATAATTTAATTTATTTTACTTTTTTAAACTTATGTTATATACGTATATTTAGATTAAATACTACATACAGTTAATAAATGATTATTGAATTCTTCTCCAATATCCCATTGTGCATCTGAATTACACTCAATTGGCTGCGCTTCTATTTTTAACTGGTTGGGAGAGTTTTTCATTGCATCTGTAATCAATCTTGCTGCATCACTTGCTAAGGCTGCCTCTACCTAAAAACAACAACCGGACATGCGCGAGTTGGTCTCACTCACCGAGGGTTCCGTACAAAAATCTCTCGAGATCTCGAGGTTTTTCTCAAATTCGAGCTTAGCTTAGCCAGATACCTCACTTAAGTAACGGCTAAATACCAAATTTTACCCCCTTTTAAGGCTATTATTTTTTAAGATTTAACCACAATTATATTGTTTTCGGATTTTTCTCTAAACTATTATTACCTGTAGATGCTATCTCCCAAATTTCATTATTTTAGGCCAACCCTATAAGTACCCTATTAATTTTGATTCAGTTTTTAGTGTCTCTCATTTAATTTATGGTGGTCGATAAACGAAACCAGTAACTATATTATATTTGCAGTATGTGTGGTATGTTGTGACATATGCTGATATTAAATAATAATAATAATAATATTTATTAGGAACAAAAATACAAGAAATAATACTTTTATCATTTTTAAAGTTATTCTACACTTAGGAAAGAAAAATACTTTTTAGAAAACATTTAAAACATAAATAAGTTGTAACAAGCGTATAAGAATTTCTACGTAGCTGGATGAGCTGTACGCTTAATGGTCAGAGCGCTTGGACAGTTTTCAAGAGAGTCGGGTTAACATCTCGCTACGGTAAAATTTTTATGTAATTTATTTATGTAAAACAACAACGTAACAACAGGGTAGGCAGAGGGAACATAGTGTTAAGGCACTCCGTTTCCCACTTTCTGCCGAGTGGCAGAACTCAACGCCGCGCTTAGCCTCGACACCAGAGCGAAGAAATGAAAATATTAATTTAAGTAAATATTTCATCTCCTCGAGTGGGGATCGAACCCACAACCAGTCGGTTTTACAGTCACACTTCGTGCCGCTGCACCACGACCGGCCTCTATAACAACGTATAGTATGATGATTATATTTTAAATATTATATTTCCTTACATTTATCTCATGAGTTTGTGGAGGTACTTTAACATCATCCGGTGCCCTGGCCTTCCAGTCGGCGTGTGACGAACTCGTCCTCGAGTCGGAAGGGTCAAATATCCTTAGACACGTCACATTTGACAACCCACGTCTTAATTCTTGTAAGTCCAGAGTGTGGGCATCCAATGATGTCAGAACAAAGCTCTAAAACAATGACAAATTTTGTTTCAAGAGGAGTTAGTGAAATTAATAAATTTACAATCGCTAGGACCATCATGACGTCGAAAGGCGGCAACTGAAATTTACTTTGTATGATATTGTAAAATGCGGACTACAAATCAATCTTTTCTCTTTACACGAAGATACCAACAATGCAAGTTTTTACTTCATACCAGTACCAGGAAAAAATATTTCAGCATTTATTAATATTATTTATATTTATGTATTTAGCTTCACGTTATACTCCCCAAGTGAGAGGGTATAGGGAACCTGGAGTTAAACGTACGTACTTTCCGTCCCATTATATTATAACGTACGTACGTACATAACGTTTCCCATTATAACGTACGTACTTTCCGTCGAATTCTGGATGCAGTGCGTGCTGATATTTAGATAAAAACCTTTCCATATCCATCCAGTCTGCACAAATACAATATTTTTTTATAATATTATTCTCGTCACATAATCATATTTATCAATTCATATTTTAAGCTTACCATATAATCTTCAAAGAATTTAACCTCATGCGCTTGTCTTAAATAACCAAATACTCTATCAGATGGACAATCGATAATAACTCTTGTTGTCCCGTAGGCTTTCAGTGATTTAAACAATTGCCGATTATCGCCATCGGGTACTAGTCTTCTTATAAGCCATTTGTGACTCGGATCTGCGTGCTTTAAAATCTCTTGCAGTCGTATAAGCCCTGTAATATAACGAAATAGAATCTCATTATTTTAAGTTTAATTAAATATTATTTATTGTGTCTGTCGCATCGTAGCTCTGAAACATTTAAAATGGTTTCGATTTATTTTTTTGTTTTAAAGATGATTTAATTGAGTGTTCTTATCTATTATTAAAGAAAATATGTTTAGCCGTTTGAGGTATATTAGCTCTTTTTTAGTTGTTTTGTGCTTTTTAGCTTTGTATGGGGGCCTTTTAATCATTATCAAATTGCTATAGGCTATGTGCTGTTGCTATAGAAATTTGGGCTTTTATGTTTTTATTGTTTTTATAGTTTGTACCAGCGTTAGAAGCAAGGCAAATTAATAAACTTTCACGGTTAGGCCGGTGATAATTTTCCTTACCAATTAGATATGACGTTCGTCCTATATTATGATACTCATCAGTTGATTTGACTACCTATTAGTACAATTTCATTAAACCTAGTGTGTCAAATACTTATGCTTTTGAACATATTATTGTATTTGTTTTTTTTCATAAGTAGCAGGGTAGGCGGAGAGAGCCTAATGTAAGACTACTCTCCGCAGAAAGTATTAAATATTTCATTTCCTCCAGTCGGAATCGAACCCACAACCGTCACTCCATTGTATCTATTAATATATTGTATTCTAGACTTTTATACACCAATATCATCACTTACCATGTTCGTCGTCGTAAAGCAAAGTATAGGTATTCCAATCGCTATCTTTTATATATAGAGCGACAGTTTTCGATAGAGCCGCGGCCTCAGGATACAAATTGATGCCAGGAAAAATCTTTTGTTGCGTTCCCCTTACAGGAGGTGGGCGCCATATAGTCTACAATATTATTAAGTTACATTAAAAATCAGCTTCAGTATCCCGCACACAACAGGATAGGCAGAGGGAACATAGTTGTTAAGAAACTTCGGTCCCTACTTTCCGCCGAATTCTATAGGGATTGCGTGCTTAGTGGCGGAACTCAACGCCGCGCTTTGCCTCGACACCAGAGCGAAGAAATGAAAATATAGATGTAAATAAATATTTCACTTCTTCTAGTGGCTATCGAACCCACAACCAGTCGATTGTACAGTCACACTTTGTGCCTCTGCGTCACGACCGGCCTTTATTAAGTTACACAAAATTACAATATAGGCAAAATAGACATGTGTTCGATGATCACATGTAATCAATCACTAATTAAATGATAGGATACTTTTAGACGGACGGATTTAGACGGACGGTTTCTACTTAATTTGTGATTAATTATGTTTTTCTTTCCTAAATGTGGAATAATACTTTATAATAGTTAAAAATAAGTGGTAGGATATTAAGTTCTTTGATTTTCACGATTATTACACATATTAAATTAGTCTCAGTCTACCCGTGACCACACGAAACGTCGGGTTTCCAAAATGTAAAAATCTTAAATATACGCGATTAATCCGGTTAAATTAGTTTCATTTAATATGGTAGGATATTGATTCAGTCTTTCGAAATTAATAATTCGAAAAGAATCAATCAATCAATTAATTGGTCAATCATTCGTTTGACCCATCAATCAAGCCAACAATATATATATATATATATATAAAACTGTCTATCAATCTTTCTATCAATCTGTCCATCAATCTTTCTATCTATCTTTCTATCAGTCTTTTTATCAATCTATTTATTCAATAATCAATCAATTTAGTTGTTAGTTTGTTGTAAATGTGCTTACTTGTATATGCGGTACTTTAGCTGCACGACAACGAGCTTCCACAACTGAAGCGGAAGTAACATCAGTAGGACCGAATATTGCTATAACACCGGTACTTAATAGTTTACATGCTGGAAATTCAATTTATTGCTTATTAGTGAAAATTTAAAGATGTGTTCAGAGTATAGGCAGGGGTTCAAATTATGACATATGTATATTAATAATTTTATATATCTAAATGTGCCAAAAGAGATATAATATTAAACTTTCTGCCTTCTACGAAAAGACTTTTAAAGAACCTAAAAAAAGATTGGAACTAGGTCTAGAAGTCTAAGAAGAAGAAATCATTTCATATTATTGTTTGGAACGGAGTGTCCCTAGGCAAGGTTCCCTCTGCCCACGCTCGTATGCTGGGAGAGCTGTTTTTTATATTTATATGAAAATGTATGACAGAATATTTTTAATGTATGTTTTATCATTTAAATATTTTTTTGTTGAGGCTGTAGTGGCGCAGAGGCACAAGCGTGTTACTGAAAACACGACGGTTGTCGATCCGATTGCCACTCGGGAAAATAAATTATTGTTTATAGATATAACAAGTAAAAAAGCATTCAGCGGCGTTGAGTTTCGCTGCTCAACACGCAATGACTCGCAAATTCAACAGAGAGTGTAGAGTGGAGCCTCTTAACATTATGTTCTCTCTACCTATACTGCTATTTGCGGGATACAGCTTAAAGCTGAAAAAAAAATTATATTAATATTGAGAATGGATACTGGTTACTTTGATATTTTAAAATAGTTGTTGTAACTTATCTTACCAGCTTTAGAAGCAGCAAAACTATCGCCACTCTCTACATATTCAACTTTCATAACAAATATATACTTTTCATCCTCTATGGAGGCTCGCGCGAGGGCTGAGGCGAAGGCCACTTCTGTCACTGTGTTTGGTGGTAAAATAACTCCTGCATATTGTAATTTGAGATTAGAAAAATATTTATTTTAGGTTCCATTTACTATTTAATACACACTGTACTATAATGACATCAAATAAATTCTATAACTAAGCTATAAAATAACAACTGCTATTACTCTAACTAATTCAATAAATTCTTCACTTTTATTTTGCTATATAGACTTTTTTTCAGATTTGATTACTACATAATTAAAATACACTATTACTAACGGTCAACGTACCTATGTTCATTGTCGTTTTAAGAGATTCTATATTTCGAAAGGCACCTCTGACATCTTTGGTGATTACTAATACTAGAAACGCTGCCCAAAATCCTGAGAAATTTTTGTTTTCTTCGTTATATCTATCATTTTATGAAAAAATCAGTAAAACTGTTTTTTTCATAACATTAGTAACATTTTATTGATTGTATTTTTATTTATACCTTGCAGAAAAATCAGTTCACAGATTTATTCAGAATAATATAATCACATGCAAGAACGTTTAAAAACAAGGTAACCTAATAGCCGAAAAATATCAAATAAATATTAAATAATTTATACGCACCTCGCATTGTTCACTTAAACGTGTTTTTTTCTCATTTAGACACACACTTTTTACTTAGTTTTAAGTATCTTTCTCAGTATGTTAATTTTAATGAGAATTTTAACATTTTTGTTAACTATTTTAAACTTATAATTGCCTTAAGCTTTGTTCTAGTATTATTATTTTTTATTGTATGTACAACGAGAACGAATGCCCAGCGTGCAATCGTAGCCAAACTATTTACTGCTCTTAGTTCGACACACATTATCACCTTAGCCAAATTTATTTATCACCTACTTATATTTACCTATTAGCTTTATGATTAATGTCGGAATATTATTAAAAAATAGTTTAATTTTTTTTCTTTAATAAAAAAAACAGAAATATCACAGCCATATAAAAAAATACTGTCAACAAGGACTCCAACAGTCATACAAGAACATACAAGGCCAGTGAATTTCAGGATCGTGTGCTTTTCATGTTCTTGACACTGCCTTCTTCTACCACCTTTCCTTGGCCCAGCAGTTCAAGAATCTGGTGAGGTTATTAATGACGTTTATATTATTATTTTAAATTCGATAACGTTACTCACATATGATCTGTTCCGTGTTTTACTATATTACTATTAATCTAAGGCTAAATTATGCCTAAATGACTCTTTTTTTGTCTTAATCTTATAAGAGATATTTTTAAATATACTTATTTGCTAGTCATAATCCCATCAAAAACATTAATGTTAAATAAAAGCCTAGTTAAATAATGCATCGTTCTCAACTTTACCGAGAAAAGAATGGTAGAATTAGATTAAACACTGAGTAAACACAGATTGGGAATTTATTCCGAATGTACCAAATAAAATTTTAGGTCTAAATTTAACTTGATCTTTTTTTCACGTACAGGCTTTATTGTATTTACAAATTACTATTGTATTTACTACTTCCAGCTTGTAATGGACTATCAGTTTGATATTTGGTTTGGTAACTGGTGGTTAAAAACAGCCAAATCAAATTTTGAGCTATTCAAAAGATGTCAACCAAAGTCAACCAAAACGTAGAATGTTAATTGTAAATTAACTTAATTTAGCTTCACGCTTTATCCGCAGCAGGGTAGTCGGAGAGAACTTCCATATGCTTCTTTCAGCAATAGGCCTGCAGTTAGATGGATCGTAACCATCGTCTTTCTTCGGGATCGGGTGAATAAGAGCGCTCTTTCATGAGTCTAAGACTACGCCAACTGAGTAAGAGTGTCGAAATAAACGCGGTGTCAGCTCAGGAGCACAAGAACGGAGCACTAAAGGAGAGATGCATTCTGGCCCGCCCGAATTGTGGATATCCAAAGATGACAGAGCTCGCCTAACAGCTATTTGGTTAAACTTAACCTCAGGCATTGAGCTCTGGATAGTTAGCCCCCTTTTTCCTTGGGCATCCAAATTCGTTAGGCTAAAGGCTAAAGTTGCCAAGTGCCGCCTTTGAGAGCGCCCAGAACGCATGAGTTCCCGATAGGTAGCTCTCCAACTTCTCGTCGATTTTGGCGATGTGCTCGGACCTTGTTCTCGAAATTTGCGACTTAAAAAACCTAGAGGCTCGGTTATACATCCTCTTTGATTTTTTCACCTTCAGATCCTTATTAAGCAGTGCCTCGGCCCAGATTTGATATGCCATGCGTTTGCTAAAGACAGAAAGTTTGGAAGACGTAGCCGTATCAAACCAAGGCTGTGACTTGCCACCAGTTGGCACTGGTTGCACTAAATTATTTTCATTTCCTCGCTTTGGTAACAACACAAAGAAGATTAATTCCGCCACTCACTACGCAATGCGTCGATGTTAATCGTGCGGCAAATGTTGAACAGAGCATCCCAGTCCTAACACTAAGTTCCTTCCGCCTACTTTACTAGATGCGAGATACAACGTATAGCTAATTAAATAAGAAATAACAAAGTAATTTAAATTTATTAGATTGTAATCAGTGTGATTTATATTATTTTGAAAAACACATGATATTAGAAAATTTTATGGTCGATTCCATAATAAACAAGACGTCACTAGTAATAGAGCAAGCAGGTGTGCCATTGCCAATGGACTACTTGGCTTGTTTCCACGACTACTAATGTAAGAGTATTTATTATTAGTGCGATTTATTTTAATTATCCTTATGCATGTATATACTCGTGTACAGGCTGAAAGCGACTGCGTTCTTTGTACCAAAAATCAAATCAGCTTCACGCTGTATCCCGCACACAGCAGGGTAGGCAGAGGGAATCTTGTGTTAAGACACTTCGTTCTCCACTTTCTGCCAAATTCTTGTGTCATTGCGTGCTCAGTGGCGGAACTTAACGCCGCGCTTTGCCTCGACACCAGAGAGAAGAAAGGGAATTATAAATTTAAGTAAATATATCCTCGAGTACGGATCGAACCCACAACCAGTCGGTTTTTCAGTCACACTTTGTGCCTCTGCGCTACAAGCGACCACGACTCGGCCGGTCTTTTTACCAGAGCAGGATATAGGGGAAAATATTTCAAACCCTTAACTAAAAAAAAAACTATCAAGATTTCTCAACAGTTTAGACGTAGGATTATTATTTTTATTTCATGATTTTTATCCATACTGTCTACCAATGTCGTAAAACCTACTACTACAATATGTACTACTAAGCGATGCCGATCTGCCGCCTTTCATTCACAAAAAATATACCCAAACGAGAAAGCAATATCTTCCGTTCTGTTTTACGTAATTACCCATTTTCTATATAATAAACATTTTATTTTCTTTTTTTATTTATTTTGTTTGGAAAATCACTTTTTCGTTTTTGGTAAAATCTCTTTCATTTTGTTATTTTTTTTTTATAAGTTTTGCAGGTACTATTTGAAACTATTTTTTCAATATAACTCGACATAGTAAAAATTATAAGCGATTTCTTCGATCTATATTTTACAATACCGTGTAGTGTAGTGAAAATAAATCAGCTTCACGCTGTAGGTAGGCTGATGAAACACTCCGTTCCCCACTTTCCGCCAAATTTTGGAGAAAATTCGTTGAGTGGCGGAGCTCAATGCTCCTTGTTACCAAAGTGAGGATATGAAAATATTAAATATTTTATTATGCCGCGCTTTGCCTCGACACCAGAGCGAAGAAATGGAAATATAAATTTAAATAAATATTTATTTTCCTGCAGTAGGGGTACGAACCCAGAACCAGTCGCGTTTACAGTCACACTTACGTCCCTGCGCCAAAATCGGTCTATTTAAAATTACTACTAGCTTCAATCTTTACCCCTAGCGGGGTAGTAAAAGAGAACGGAGCGGTCTCCACATATCTCTTTCACCTCGTCCACTTTCATCAATTTCTTCATACATGCTCTCCGGGGGTACTCATGCTGTTCCTTTCCTCCAGTATATTTGACACTGTGTTTTAGAAGGTCAACCAAGGTCTCGCCCTCTTACCACTTACTTTTATAGGCACTTATTTAAAATGATAGTATTTAATTATTGTTTTAAATAAGTACCCATAATAAAAATATTAGATTTATATAAAATATCATTTTTCATTTATATATATTTAAGGGGATATGTGATCAATAAATAAAAACAAATAAAAAATCTATGACGAACTTTAATTACCGAAGGTTTAATATAGTAGATTTATACTCTGCAACATTTCGATAAATATATTTTATAATAAAGCTAGCTCACACACACCCAAGACATGGCGAGGCGATCGAAAGCTGTAAATGCTTAATATATTTGGCACATTTTACAAATAGTAAATTTGAGTATTACCTTAGTGAGATTATTTATTAATTTTACTAAACAATATATCATATTTAATATACTTAGTCTAAATAGCCTTTTGTTTATGGTAACCATTCAGCATCAGAATCTAAGTTACGAATTGGTTGTGTAGGTGCTTCTGTTAAATCCTCCTTGCTGTTTGCTACCTTGTGATATACTTTTTTGCCAGCTTCTACTACGTATTCCACGCCATCAGCTGTAAAGAATAACAATAAGAATATTTTTATATTTATTTTTTATATTTGTTACAGAGTATTAATCTTTCTATACATATAAGAGTTTGTATGGATTGTACGGACACGCTTTTAACATTTGTTGTAATAAATAATTATTCTTATTCCTTATAGTTAAATTTTTAATTTAATCTCGCTTATTACTTAGATTTTCATTGTAAAAAAACATACCAATAACGCCTCCTGTTTTCCTAACAGCTTCTCCAATGTTGTGAGATGAGAATGTTTCAGGATCAATATTAATGTTTACACCATTTGCTGTTCCATTGGGATGTTTTGGACATTCAGTTTGTGAAATGATGGACAAATCATATGGATCCACACCGTAGGATGATAACTTAGTACGCATCTGTAAACCAAAATGAAATTTATTGCTAGCTTCAGAAATCAATTAAATATAAATAAATTTTACGAAGATGCACATACTCGTATTTTATGGAATAAATAGGTTTACAAGTTTGATTTAAAATGACTACTTTAAAATATAAAATTATTTAACTTTTATTAACTCGTTAGTTTATTCTTCTAAACTTCCTTTTTAATAGATAGGTGTATTTGCTGATTTAAAAATAAAGACATTTTACTTGTTTTTTCAGCTTCACGTTGCCTGTTATATAGCAGGTTAGACTGAGGAAACCTGGGAACCTAATATTAAGATACTCCGTACTCCATTTTCCCCTGAATTTCTGAGGCCTTGCGTGTTGAGTAGCCGAACTCAACGTCGCATTTTTACTTGATACCAAAGTGAGGATATGAAAATATTAAATATTTTATTCCCCAAACTAATATTCCATATTAATTATGTTGGTTAAAATACATATATTTGTACTTTTAAGCTAAAGTACCATTGAAAATTGAATGATACAATTGAAGCAATTGTGCGGGAGTCTAATCACAGTCACTTATATTATAAACCCTCATCATGTTTTATTTTTTAAACTACATAGTTGTCATTAGCAGGAAAGTGCCATTTATCTAATAAAAGATGAGGAGACGGACTATAGGCATACGTTCTGACATTAGTATCGTTTCAAATATTAATATAGGGAGCTGATAACAATGACTTAATATTGCTTGCTCACGTAACCGTAAACATAGCCTTGTTCTTTTAGATGTTTTCCTAATTCAAATAAAAAATCAAAATATTTCCTATGTTGAGTAATAACTAGATTACTAAATACTGACCTTGTCGATGTACATTTTATCTAATTCCTTATTTCTTGATAGAATAGTAGCGGAGCGCCGGTTTGCGAAGGCTAATTTTTGACAAGTGAATATGGCAGCGTAAGTACTGTAATCAGTCGCCATCACAGTATAGCTAGCAGAACCTGCCACACCTTGAACAAAATAATACATATATTTATATAGAAAAATTTTAATTAGAATGTAAATTCCGGGGCTGTTATATAAATTATTCATTTTAAATCCAAATAAAGTTATGAATGATATTAAAATTGTTATTGAAATTTATAACTTACTGAGTGGAAATCGTACTTTCATTCTTCCAGGAACAGCAGGGTCAGGAACAGTTAAGATGCCAGTATATCTAAGAGAAGTAATAATATATATTACACTGAATTTTAAAATATATTATTATTTTGTACTAAATTAAAGATATAATTTACCTATAGTCATGTTTCAGTGGTGTAAGTCCCAGGATGAAATGTTGAGATAATTGCTCTAGTTGATATGTACCTGGCTCGTCTGTTCTAGTGAAATTGTAAGTGATACAATGTGAGGCTGTCGATGTTTTTTGAATCACATACCATACACCCAGCATCTGAAAATATATATCAATAATATTCTCTCAATTCAAAAATTTAACACATTTTGTAACTATATAAAGATCATTAGAAAAGATGTTATGCAAGTAATATCCTATTACTGACTCAGATATTACAAAACTAAGTAGAAACTATAATTATATTTAATTTTAGTTCAAATTCTCATGTTATTCACCTATTTGTTAAAAATTTAAATTGTTTTGAAGTTAAAATGTTTGACTTATTTGAGAGATAGCCATTTAATGATAATGTACCGAAAAAATAGAATAATTGCTGTTCTTTGTTTTTAGAATACATATTTTTTGGTAAATTATAGATTCAGCTAAAATTCTGTAAAACATGAAGAACTGCGGATTAAATTGCTTATTGTATTTTGATAATATTTGTTGTCGAGTTCATGGATGTACATAAAGTTATCGCTTATACTGAGAAGGGTCAAGTTGCCCGGACGTTTGTTTACAGTAATATATTTATGGTAGCTCAGTTCAATTATAATCTCCGTAGTTGAATCATGTTTCAAACAAAAATCATATACAATATCTACATAAGATGTTCTTTCTTTTATCTTTTATACATTTTATACTCTTAAAATGTATTATTATGTTAAGTAAAAATTATAAAGACATGACATGACAACACATGGCACATACATGTTTCTGGCTATGCCAAGGTCCTCAAGTACAAATACAAATAGATCATTTTGTACATTTAAATCAATAAACAAGCTGCTAACTTTGCCCTGTAAGTGGAAGAGATGAAAAAAAAACAAAGCTATTTTTAATACGAAAACAATAAGAACTTACCCGATTCATATCAAATCCAGGCATGGGTTCTACCACGGGACATGTTCCCAAGTGATAAGTATGAGACACTACATGTCCACATACAGCCAGAACGGCTAAAATGGATATACGCAACATTTTTTCTAATAACTTAATTTAATAAATTTCCTCACAAGCGTTCAACGTTCCACTGTTTCAACTCAACTGACCAGTTAGACGACTGTGAGACACTTATATGTACTTAAGATGTGAATCCATAGTATAACCAATGCAAATTAGTCATAAAAAGATTTGAGACCACATAATTAAAAATGTATGAACAAATAACGTACGAATTTTTACATTCGTTCTATTAATTTATTTATCATCGCATTTGGGCATTACCTTTTATTTAAGAGGAGGAATTATATTTAGGTACATGTAAAATTTATTTAAAGAAAGGTGAATATTTTCTGCTCTTTGGTTGTTATTACAAAGAGATAAAGGAGTGATTTAACTTTTAGTATTCACTGACTAGTCAGTTCCGGTAAGAACACGAGATATATGGAGATATAAAAAGATATTACGCTTACGTCGGTGGGTGATCGTTTTTAGTGTCCAACGTTGTTGAATGAGTAATCTGTTTCCTAGTAATGTTTATTATGTATGAATACGCTCTAAGGAAGATAGTTGTTAGTAAGAAAAAGAAATTGACCTCTATATGTAAATATACTGTTAAAAGTAGGCAACAAATATGCGGGATTGTTTTGATTTTTTTTAGAATAAGAATAAAACTATGATGTAAATAGTTCATTCAATTATTATTATTTTTTATCAGTTTCACGCTGTATCCCGCACACAGCAGAATAGGCAGAGGGAATCTCGTTAGAAATAATCGAAGAAATGAAAATATTAAATATTTAATTTCCTCAAGTGGAATCGAACCCACAACTTTTCTTAAAATATTATTTTTAAGCATTAAGCGATGAATCCAAATTGTTTCAATTTAATTTTAGTCACTTAAATAATCTCTAATTACGCGTTCTTCCTGTCGTCTCTTCACAATAGCTAACTCTTAAGCATCGTATGTTTTTAACTTAATGTTGAAATAATGAATGTCGGAAATAGTAGGGTACTTAGTTACTTACGGGTTACATCGTTTAACATTACTTTGTTCACGTTATTTTTATAAATCTTTATAAATATATCACAAATACACTAATGTAAAATTATAAATTATAATATTTTATAAAGGAAAAAATGGAAAAAAAATGATAAAGGAAAAAATGGAACCCTTTGAAATGTTTTACGTTTATGTTGTCCCCGTAAAGGGAGCGCAGACGCTTCCACCCTGCATATCTCAAGATCACATGGAGGTTTGAAGCTAAAATTAATAATATAGTATTACCCTAAATATCAGGTCTATGGTTCTTCAAAGCACAGAAAAAATCAAGATTCTAAGTATGAAATTCGCTGTGAAATCAAAAAATCTAAATAGTACTTCCGCTGGAAAGGGAAAAAGAGAGACTTATAACAAAAAATAAAAAAAATAATCTGAAAAGTGAACCGTGGGATCGTCGCCATATATTGGTGTTTGTATTAAGATAACGTGTTGCTTAAGAAACGAAAACACAAAGAAATGGGAGTCCGGGAGGTACGTGCCCACCCCAGAATATTTACTAACAAAAAAGTTTGACGTGAAAAATTGAAAAAAAAAAGAACTTTACAAAATTTATTAAGACATTCCCGTGACTACAAAACAAACCCACAATCCTGCATCGCTTAACATTTACTAGTTGCGCCACAATAGTGTCAAATTAATTTATTTGAAAAACCTTATGTATTTTGAATGTTTTGTTTTTGTAAGGAGTGATTCATGATTTTTGCTGTAGTGTGGGTTACTTCACACGTACGAGATAAGAGCACAAATATGACTGATTCATAATATGAATGTACAGTGAACTTCGAACTTTAAAATTAAGTAAAAAAAAACGTATTATGCATATTTGTAGCCATTTATAATTATTTTAGCCGTGTGATCCCGATCAAAAGATCAAAAGCCAATACGCAGTCATTACAGTTATTTTACAAAGGATATTGTGAATACTTTTCCAAATCAATTAATTAATAGTTAAAGCTGCTATATTATCTATATCTATTTCTTAAATGAATGTAGTTCAAGCGGGAAGTTGCAGGCAGGCCGCTAGTATGAAATAAAATTTGACATCCTTATTTAAGTGATTTATTTGTAAATAAAAATAGTATATACAAGATATTTTTTCTTTATTTAAAGAACAGGAGACAATCTGAGTAACAACTTCAATTTTTTATCAAAATTAATAATTATTTATTAAATTATAATAAAGCCGGCGGCTTAATGGGAATGGAGGTTCCCCTACTATGTGCGGGATACAGGCGTGAAGGTATAAGAAGCTATAATAGAAAATGTAAAATTCAATAAATTATAAAAAAACATGCAGTTTTAAAATTTAATGCGTATGAAGAAATTCCAGAGTTGAGATAGAATCAGCTTCCAGCACGGCCGTTATTAGTTGGTTACCCAGTTGTACCGCTATTTTCTGTGAGGGACCACTAGCGAAGAAAAAAATACATTTAGGTATAACAAAGGGAAAAATAAAATGGGGCCGTCGTGGTGCAAGGCATAAATGTCGACTCCCACAGGGTGGAATGATATAAGTAAGTAAAGTAAAATACTCTTTATTGTATACCACCATTACAAGGATGTTCATTATTATTGATATGATAGTACAATAGGTGGTCTTATTGCTAACCGAACAAACTCCTCCAGGCAACCTTGTGGTAGAGGAGATAATGAGTTAAATGTGAAGAGGTGCAGTGAGTATGTCATCAATTAATAACAATACATGCACGTAACACATATTCAAACACACATTATATGGGTACAAAAATATATAATAATTGCATTTGTTAATTATACTTAGGATTCCTTTATTCTTTTTTTAAATGTCGTTAAGGTTTTAGCTTGTCTGACAGTTGCTGGTATAGAGTTCTACAAGCGAACGGATTTGACTGAAGAAAAATTTGTGTAAAAGGAAGAAGAGTGGCGAGGACTTTTTAGATTTTAAGGTATTCTTGGAGCGGAGAGAGAAATCATGTGATTAACATAAGAACTTGAATCGTTCTTTGAGATATGAAAGGGAACACTGATTGAAATGAATGTTATACGGAAGACAAAGAACATGTGTATTCCGACAAAGTCGAATTGGGAGCCACTTGAGCTTTGTACGAAATTCGGAAACATGGTCATACTTGTGTAGACCTAATATGAACCTTATATATCAAGCTTATTTAATTGCTCTTCTTTGAAATCAAGATAATATTTAATATTTTCTTTTCGAAAGCCCAGAGTTGAGTTCCGCCACACAACACGCAATGCCTCAAGAAAGTGGGGAAACCTTCTTAATGGAAACAGAGTGTCCTAACACTATGTTCCCATGTTCCCTCTAACTACCTTGCTATATGTGGGATACAGCGTGAAGCTAAAAAAAATATGTACAGATTTCTTACTCATTATGTACGACTACGACAACTGTACCACGTGGGGTCAAGAAAACGACATGGTCGAAAAACTCCTGTCCCATTGCTTCCATATCTTGACTGGAAATTAAAATATATATAAAATTATAATCTAAATAAAATGCACTGAATGGACCAAATAGATAACAGATAGTTACATCTGACTAAGTAACACATGTGCTATTTATTTGGTTCAAATTCGTTCAGATTCGCCCCACTCGGAGAGAGGATAGACTTATTTAAGTTTTCTTTCAGCTCCACTTAAAAGAATGTTTAAAATACAGACGTTGTTTAGTATGCTGTTCTAAAGTCCAACGCATATTGTGAAGAATGGGGAGTCGGTATATCAGATTTTATCATACTTGTTGGTGTCTTCAAAAAATTATAGAGGTTTATTTAAAATTTATATATTTAGCGTGCTAATACTATTAACGATACTAAAACCACAATTTCTTACCAATCGATTTCATTACTGTGTCCTGGTGTAAATTTCACAGTTTTTATCCTTTGCGAGCCTCTTGGGAGGAACTTGGAGAAATGTCCTAAGATATAAAACATGGGCTGCTTATAGAATTCTTCTTTTTTCGCGTTCACTATAATAGGTGAATCGACAAAATTTTTTATCCAATTTGGACCTCCTTTCTCGTCTAAACATAAATTCCAGTCTACCCATCCCACTAAATTGTAATTTAAGTCCTGTAAAATTAGCGTGTAAATTATTTTAAACTAGGCAATAAAAAATTAAAATAGATGGTATCATTTATAAAAAAATTACCTCAAAGATATCGTTGGCATATACCTTTGCATTATTCCAGGATCCTAAGTCCAGTTCCTTGCCATCGAGAACTTTAAGTACGATAAAAATATTATTGGTTATAATAAAAAAAAAGATTCAAATATTCAACTTTACATTTCTAATAAAAATTCGGAGGAACAACAATATAAGAAGAAAAAAATGAGTCTAGCCACTCCTCCGAGTGACTCATTTTTTTTCTTCTTATGGAAAAGACAAGACAAATGAGCGTATGAGTCACCTGATGGTAAGTGATCACCGCTGTTCACAACCCCGTTTAACACTAGAGGAGCAATAAGTTTTTGAAATTTATTTTTATTTTTTTATCATTTCCCCGCTCTAAAAACAAAAGCGCTGCATTTAATTTCGTGACTCCACATTTCAAAAAATTGGGTGACAAGTGAAGACTTCTACAGTTAATATTAGGCTCGCTCTCTAAGTGATAAAACTTTCTATAAGTAGGGAAGAGCGTGAAACTGTGGAAGAAAAATGTATACTTACTAATACATGCTTCAGTACTAATGATAAATTTTTCGGGATAGTCTTTCAAAGATCTCTTCATGACCGCCGGCGATGTTTTGTTGTCAGTGTAGAAGTGAACTGCGACACCGTCTATATAGTCTAAAATTTTTTTTTCATCTTTTGCCAGCTGAAAAATTTATATATCCTTTTTGTAATTTATGAAAAACCTCTTTTTAAAACTTATTAAAGTTTTCAATCGAAATCTTAAAGTCTATGATAGAAACAAATAATAAGTTATTTTTGTTTTATTATTACTTACTTTGGCAAAAAATATTTACATTTAATTTCATCAACATATATTTTTACCTCATTAAACCAAAACGGAATTGTGAATCGCTGGTCTTCAACACCTAGAATCTTAATTCCTTGTATTGAACAACTTCTCATTGTTGGTCCAAAGTGATTAGTCCAAAATTTTGCCTAAATATTAAAATAGAATTGAATATACTGACTGAAAACACAACTTGAAATTTCAATCAATATATTTTGCCAATTTATCAATCGCAAAACCCAGTGCTGCTTGTATTTATATTTAAAGTCAATGTCCATATATTTGATGCTGGCCCTGGTCCTGGTCATATATTCTAGAATAGTTATATAAAGTAAAGTTTTGGATAAGAATCTGTAAGTAAAAATTAAATAAATCAAACTGATAAATATGAACTTACAAGATGTGGGCCTATCCAACCCGTAGATTCGTTTTTTACACCAACTATTATAGCAACGAGAGGTTCGTTGACCGGTGACATTGCCCAAATGTTGATACCATTATTCTTGTAGAGCTCTGCAAATCTAGAAAGAAAAATTTGAAAATAATAGGAAATCAAGGAAAATGAGTATATATCAACACGCAGTGCCTCTAGAATTTGACATAAAGTTCAATACTTTCACAGAAGTATTCATCATAATGGGAAAGACGTGTCTTGACACAATGTTCCTAGGTTCCCTATGCTCACCACGCCATGTGCAGAATATAGCGTGTTCTTGCTAATGTAACTTGAATTTACGATTATCTCGTTCAATTGGACTTATCCAGATCATGATGCAATCTGATTTTAATTTTAAATATAAATAAAACCAGATTTTAACATATTAAGAAATTCATTAAATTTATCCAAAATACACATACTTGCAATGATAATCGGCATAGGCTTGATAAAATTCCTTTTTTACGCTCTTGATACCGGATGGTCCATTCTCTTGCAACATCCACGATGGCGGGGACCACGTTGATGTCAGTACTTTTACTTCTTCTATAGCTATGTTAAAAATTTTGTGTATGAAAGGAATCTGCAAGATAAATAAATAAAAATGTTCATCTCTAGTTATGAACTCATGATGATACGTTCTCACGATCGTTAAGTGTAGTGCTTAGTGAAGTTGTTTAAATAAATAAAGTGGAACACATAACGATACGTTCTACATCGTTGAGTGTAGTGTTTAGTGAAGTGGTTTACATAAATAATGTGTAGTAGTTTTTGGGCTCATTCAAAATTATTGATGTAATTAAGTTAAGTCTTCTCCCGCACTGTTGTCGCCCTGTCTCACCTTGGGCGATATTATATAATAAATAATTATTTTGTTAATATAATAATTAGTTGTTAACTCCTAGTTTTATTGATTGGTCATTGTAATGAAATAAAGTTTTTTCAAGACTTTCATCTGATGGTCATACCTAACTCTATACTTATGTATTTATTTATTTTTATGGAAAAACTAATATCAAGACGCTACTTATAATGTCTTCTTTTGACTGTAAAAGGTACGTACAGTCCGTGCGTTCTAAGCTAAGCTTTACATTTGTGTGAGTGTTCATATGTAGTGCAGAAGTAACGTGATCCGATTACAGAGTTCAGTTGTTTTTAATGTAAAATACCTCTTGATTGCTATCATGATTAGACGATTTTCATTTAAACAAATAATTTAGTCGGAAAACAAGATGACATATACACTTTATTTACCTATTGAAGAAAATATTATGAATCATAACAAAGGACATGAAAATGTTAAATATTTCATTCCCCCTAGTTGGAATTGGACATACAAATGGTTTCAGATCTTAATTCTAGGTATAAATTAGTGTTTTCAATTATATATACTGATACTTAAAAATAAATTAAACCTTATATTCAATATCTTCATAAGACGAAGTGAAATTTGTGAACTTTGTATCATTGAGAGGTTCTGAATTATAAGTCCATGGGCGTATTGAGAAGTCACTTGAGCCGTTCGGTACTCGAAGCATATTATATTCTATACCACTCTTGCCATAGTAGGACCTTCAAAAATTATAATCTGTTATATTCACGGTTCCCTTGTATTTTGTGAAATAATCCATACGATCTAAGTGACATTCATTGGTTCTCTAAAACAGTAGTATTTATATAAATATATTTTTTATTGGTATAAATAGAGATTGATGTGTGGATTCGATCCCCAAGGAAATTATATTAATTATTTTCTTGTTCTCGTCCTGAGTTGAGTTACGCCGCTCAACACGTAGTGTCTCCAAAATTAGCTAGGAAATATAATGTCTTAACAGAGAAAATAAAATTTAATTTAACTTAGTTTACTTATTGTATATGTGTATCGCAGCTTAATAAAAACAACAAAACAAAAATCTTAAAAAAAATGTCCATTTTTTTCTAATTGACTGTAGATCTGGATATTTGTGATTAGTTTTAGCTTAATGAGGAGGACTCCTCCTCCTCGACTGGAGGAGTCGATTTTGAGACACATATAAACCAAAGTGATCCTATAAGGGGCTTCTTTTTTCCTTTTCAGATATGGAAGCCTAAAAATGCATAATTATTTAATTGTTTACTCTATTATGGACTGTTGCATCACTGGCGGTAGACTTTTCCAATTAAGTCCTGCGGAATCAGTTACGGCTCCACCGAAACCTTCAATTGTTTGATATATCCTGTTGGGTTTCAGCCTCAGTAGCAATTTGTATGAAGAATCTAATTTGAAAAAACAATTATTACTTACATATATATATATACATACTTATATACTTATACTATTTCAATATGGTCTTAGATCTGGTCGATCTACAGAGGATGCACTTATGGATCTGGTGGACGATGCGGTACAAAATATAGATAAGAAAAGGAAGACTGTAGGTATATTCCTGGACATTTCTAAAGCTTTTGATACTGTATCTCTTCTGTATAAAAAGTTGGAAAAAATTGGTATACGGGGTATTGCTTTGGATCTTTTTAAGAGTTATTTGTCTGAAAGGACTCAAGTAGTTAAAATTAATGGTATCACTAGTGACGAAGCCAGCCTCTCATACGGAATACCTCAAGGTAGTGTATTAGGACCCACGCTTTTCTCAATTTATATGAATGAACTCTGCAATCTTAAAATACCTCATTGTAAGATCGTTTCATATGCAGATGACACCGCCCTGATAGTACATGGCAATAATTGGAATGATTCACGTGAGTACTGTGAACAGGCTCTTTCAATTATAATGAATTGGTTATCTTGTAACATCTTAACCTTAAATATAGAGAAAACTGTATTCATAACCTTTGGACATAGACGCTCTTCGCCACCTGAATCTTTTTCCCTAGTTGCACACAAATGTTTCCTTGGGCTCAATACACATTGTAATTGTAATAAAATTACTCGGTGTTTCTTCATAAAGTATCTAGGAGTTGTTATTGACGAAAGTTTTACCTGGAAGAATCATATACTAACTATGACTTCCCGTATACGAAAACTCGCATACATATTTAAACAACTACGATGTAGCACTAACATTGAAATTCTAAAGATGACCTATTACGCTCTTGTACAATCCATACTTACATACTGCATACCGGCTTGGGGTGGTGCAACTAAATCGGTGTTGCTCCCTCTAGAGAGGGCTCAGAGGTGTATTCTGAAAGTTATGATTCACAAACCTATACATTTCCCTACAGCAGAATTATTTATGATGTGTAAAGTCTTAACAGTTCGTCAACTGTTTGTTCTGCGCTGCATTTTGCGAAAGCATAGACTCACGACCTATAATGTCCAAGTGGTGACCAATAAACGTAGATTTGATAAAATTTGCCAAATAGAGGCACGTCGTACAGCCTTAACACACCGACAATTTTATTATTCTAGTCCCTTGTTGTACAATGACATTAATAAAAAATTAAATATATATCCCTTAACTTATCAACACTGTAAAACCAAATTGACTAACTGGTTGTTAGAGCTGAACTATAATCAGACAGAAGATCTTCTATCAGCCTAACTAGATTCTGGACCTATAACATGTAATCATGCATACCAAATATACACTCACATTCACCGTCATACATCTACAATCATACATCACATGCTCATGTACTGAGCACACACACATCATCAAAGTCATCATCAAAGTTAAATGTATTGTTTTTTTTTATATTACTTTTTTTAATCTGAATCATTTATTGTAAATTTATTGTCTGTGTCATTTATTCTAATGTTATTATTTTTATTATCTTTTGAATAATTAATGTATATATTTTTAATTGTTGAATTTTGGTTTTATATTTCATGATTGGTTCTTGTTAAATATTATGATATTATTTTATATTTGTTTGTAAAATTGGTTATATTATTATATGAAAGGACGATTGCGAGGTGGGAGTTAATAGCTGCAACACAGTTTAATACTAATGCAGTTATTACCGATTTAAGTTATTGTTATGTTATGTTATGTTATGTTATTTATGAAATAAATAAATAAATAAATAAATACTATTCATATTTTTTTCATATTCACGCTGTATCCCGCACACACAAAAAAAGTTTTCTAATTTAGCATTTTTCCTTCCTAAGTGTGGAGTAACATTTTAAAAATGTTAAAAATATTTAACAAATAACACTCTCTCTTGCCAGACAATAATTCTTAGAATTATCTTTGGGTAGTGGAAATTTGTAAAATCTCCCTATATATCCACACCGATTTCGGCGATGGCGACTCCTTGCATGTGTCACTTTATTATGTGACTCGCTAAGCCGAATACTTAATTAGAAAACGTATAAAAATTTGAACGTAGCGGGACTAGAACCCGCGCCTCCTGGAAACCGACCAGGTGCTCTGACCACTGAGCCATACGTTCTCGCCAAGCTACGTCGAAATTCTTATACGCTTGTTACAACTTATGTTGTTAGCATCTCTGTAGGGAGATTTTTACAAATTTCCGCTACCCAAAGATAATCACTAAGAATTATCGTTTGGCAAGAGAGAATACTATTTTTTTTTTTTTAAATATTTTAAACATTTTTAAAGTGTTATCCACACTTAGGAAATATAAATACTTAATTAGAAAACGTATAAAAAATTGAACGTAGCGGGACTCGAACCCGCGCCTCCTGGAAACCGACCAGGCGCTCTGACCACTGAGCCATACGTTCTCGCCAAGCTACGTCGAAATTCTTATACGCTTGTTACAACTTTAAAAATGTTTAAAATATTTTTATAGGTTCTTTGAAAAGGAAGATATTATGCAGTGCGTTATGAAATATCCCCCAAAACAAATAAAAGAAACGCTTATATAATTAAAAATTATTCAATTAAAAAATTAAGGAAATCATATTATTAGGGATTATTATATAAAAGATCTAGATATAAAATTACAGAGGTTTATAGTTGCTTGCATTCATTGCCTACTGGCTACGAGGAAGGCAGGAAACAGAATTTAAAAAAAAAAGAGAACAATCCTTTACATACTCTATGTTGATAACTATCTAGATCTAGCCGAAACCAAAAAATTAAATAATTATATTCTTATTATACTTGACGCCTTTACAAAGTTTTCGTGGATATTTGGCAAAGTAGAAAGAATACATAAAACAATTTTAGCAGTATTAACCAATTTATTCATAGAAAAACCTACTCTTTGGTCAATATGCATAAGGTCAGAATTGAATCCCCGATCCTACATTTTATAATATTTATATTTCAATTTCTGCGCTTTGCGCGCGTCGAGTCCGAAGCGCGGCGTCGAGTTCCGCCACTCAACACGCAAGGCCTCAGAATTTTGTTCGTCATCAGCATGAATATGAAAAGGTAAAGTGAGAGATTTGGACATGGAGGTAACGAAATTGGTATGTAAATTACTTACCAACTGAAAACTTATTGTCTTCTATAATCTCAATGTCCCCATAATCTTTGTTAAATCTTGATCCTGCCTACAATATACGAGTAGCTATATATTATAAAGTAAATTGATTCAAATTAATATTACTGTAGCCAAGAAATAAAATAATTCCAAAATATTTTCTGTTTCATATAAATATAAAATTAATATTTATATATTCAAAGTGCGTAGATAAAAATTTCGAGCATTCAAACGTTGACGTATTTTTTTAACTAAATATATCAATGTATGCTGAAGATTTTTTAATACACTTTGAGTCCTGCTCATAATTTTATGTCCACATAAAGTAACCTGTAACTTTTGTTTGTGGGACGAATTTCATATAAAATGCAATTAAAACGCTGCATAAATGCTCATATATTTTGATTGCGTTGACAGAATGAGTCAAAGATAACAAAATGAGTAACTACATATGAGCTTACTACATAAAAATATTCTAAAATAAAATAAATTAATACCTTAGAGGTAGTATATTGTATAAACTGTCCTTCTTGGGGTACTTCTCTGTTGAAAGTGTCACAATATGTAGTGTTGCACACACATATTCTTGATGTTCCAACAACGCGTTCAGCGCAAGGTATATCTGGTTATATATATTTAATATAAGTATTATATAAATATTATAAATATTATAGTGAGGCCGGTCGTGGCGCAGCGGGATAAAGTGTGACTGTAAACCAACTGGTTGTGGGTTCGATCCCCACTCGCGAGATGAAATATTTACTTAAATTTATATTTCCATTTCTTCGCTCTGGTGTCGAGGCAAAATCGCGGCGTTGAGTTCTGCCACTTAACACGCAATGCCTCCGAAATTCGGCAGAAAGCGGGGAACGGAGTGTCTTTCACTATGTTCCCTCTGCCTACCCTGCAGTGTGCGGGATACAGCGTGAAGCTGATTTATTTATTTATTTATTTTTATTATATTCTTCAAGGTTAAAGTTATCTAATGAAAATATAATAAACCACCATGTATACCATTATTAAACAGTAAAAAAAATGTATGTGTACATTGAGTACTAAATAAAAGATTATATAGTAGACGTAGTAGATGTAGTAGACGTAGTAGTACGATTATATAGTAGAGAAGAGTAAACTAGTGGGCGCGCGCAGCTTCGCCCGCTTATCTGCACCCTTAGGGGTGAATTCAAAAAAAACCACCAGTCTGAATTAATTTTTTATAAAAATCGGTGGCGATTTAGTTTTTTTCCATATAAACTTTCAACCCCTTATTTGAACTCTTAGGGGGTTAATTCTAAAAAACTATGAAAGACGTGTTCAATGAAATATTTTTAAGAATCTGAATTTTAAATTTTATAAGAATCGGTGCCGATTATTTTTTTTTTCCATACTAACTTTCAACCCTTATTTCATACCTTTAGGGTTAAAATTTTTCAAAATACCTTCTTAGTGGATGTCCAGATTATCAAATAAACATCTGTCCAAATTACCCGTTTCTACGCACAGCGGTTACGGCTGTGCGTGCGTCTTACCTCAGTCAGTCAGGTACTTCTCCCTTTTTATATATTTATAGATAATAAAACTGATTATTTAAATTAAAAATTTTGTCGCAACTCTTTAGTGTTTCCATTTGAACACCAAGGTGAAGCCACAAGGTAACTAGTTTATCATATACTCCTATGGGAAAATTCTCTAATTAGGTGCAAAACTGTTAAAAATTGTAGAAGTGATTTTTATGTAAAATAAAAAGTTAACTTTCATATTTTTTACATTTTTAAAGTATTATTCTACTCTTAGGAAAGAAAAATATTTGTTAAAAAACATAAAAATCCTGCTGCGTTACTTTTTTTATATATTTTCTAAAATATATATATATATTCTAAAAATATATATATATATATATATATGTGGAAATTCACATTTAATAAGTCTTAAGTAATCTTAATAAAAAAAAGTACATTTGGCATCTTGGCGTATCAAAATTTACTATTTTACATATGCGTTTTGTCTCTTTTTCAACTTGTGTAAAAAATGTTTTAATAAAAGAAGGTTAGTTATAAAGGTTATGTTAAAGGAAGGTTAGTTAAATATATAAAGACTTACTTACCAGCAGCCACAACTTCTCGCCCAATCCAAAGCAGGATGAATAATTTTAACCTAACAACATACATCATAGTCAAAAAAAAGTAAAGTATTTTATACAGACACGAGACCAGCCGGAGTCTGTTGTCAGCTCAAGTTGTAGGACAATAATTGCAGTCTATAGGATATATGTACGTCTTATATAGATATTTTAAATTCATTTACATATTTGTTTGAACTGCACTAAGCATAAAAAACAGTAAAAGAATGTGTCTGTATTTTTTATTTATTATTTTCAAGAAGAATATTTTAAGAGTACTATAAATTTGTAAGTATTCATGATTTTTCATAGTTTTTTTCTATCTGTTTGTCTGTTTGCACACGCACATCTTCTGAACTACTGGTGACAGTTCTGATTAACCTTTTTTTGTTGTGTACTATAAGAAACAATAAAATGGCGCCTTAACAAAATTTGTCCAGCATGATAGACTTTTTTTCATTGATATATAAAAATCGAAGATCTGGAACATCTTCAACAATAATTGTACAATTTAAAATACAAATTTATTACAAAAATTATACACTTATAGTAAGTATAGATATAGATTTCTATATAATTTTCGCAAGCAAACTAATGCCTTGAGTTCATTCAAATGACGATAACTTTTTTTAAAGAACCAATTTTGATGAAACAAGCTTCAAATGTTATGCTAGTTAAAACAAAGCAATTGGTGAAAGTTTTATAAGTAAATCAGTACTTTCGAGGATTAGCGATAGATACATACAGGCAGCGAGACAGACAAGAAATTCTAAAAAAAGATTTTTGCTTTCTATTATTTTTTTAAAGTGTCCCTCAATCCATTTCAGTCAAAATTACTAAATGTACGGACAAAATATTTTTACTGATTTATTATATATAGAGATTATAAAATGTCACCTTAGCAAACGTTGTTCAAGATAGTAGAAAAGAGAAAAAATACATTTAAATATTTTTTAGGATTCCGTACCTCAAATGGAATAAATTAAACCCTTCTATAAGGAAAATGGAAAATTTAATTTATATTTCATTTTAAGTTCTTTGATTTTTACGATTTTTATATATTAAATGAAACAATTTAAAGCGATTAATCACGTCTGTCAAGAACATTTATTTCAAGATGACGTGGAGGTATCAAGCTGAAATTAAAAGAAAGCCCTTGAAGCATGAAAAGTCCAGCTTCATTAACGTACTTTATTTTATTTTTAGAACACCAACACAGCTTACATAAAATTAAAAATACAGAGTACAAATCTTAATAGAAAATACAAAGTGCATCCGTAATTACAGGTGTTTTTTTACACCTACTGTATAAATATTATATGAAATATATATATATATAGAAATTTTATTTGAGGCATATAGGTAGTACCACGCCTAGGTAGTGTGGCTGGAGCTGGAAAACACAACGTTGTTAAGTTGAGGACAGTCATAAAATCCATTAACTAATTTGAATCGTTTCAATTCAAATCGTCTGTTTTGCAAAGAATCCATGTTGAAAAACTTCATTCTATCAGCATAAGATTTACTTACATTGAACAAGACTGATAAGAAAGGTGCCAGAGAAACCTCTCCTGTATGTGCTCTATTCTTTTTTGTAAATATCGTAATGCCGTTTCCATACCACAGAGCAGTATTCGAGATCACTACGGACTAAAGCATTGAAAAGAGTAGTTTTGGTCTTAAATGACTTGCTTACTAGATTATCAATATATTATCAATTTTTAACTTTAACTAGTGATCAAAAGTAACACCCAGATCACAAACTGTGGTTGCCTATGTTAGAATTACCCCATATAGAGAATAATGAGAAGGTACCACTTTTTTTCTGATAAACACGTAAGTTAGCATTTCTCAATGTTTAAAATAAGTTTATTTTCAGAGCACCATTTTGCCAAACGATCAAGATCTTCTTGAAATAAGATTACATTGGGGGAATTGTAAAATAAAAATTTTATATCGTCGTAAAATTTTTATTTTACAATTCCAATAGCAGCAACAGCAGCGTAAGAAGCAGCACCCAAAGTCATTAAAGAAAATATTTAAAAAAAGCGGACCGGATGAAAACCTTGCGGAACACCAGATGAAGTAGAAAACCAATCAGACTGATATCCCTTAACCACAACTTTTGATTTATGAAAGTTAAGATAAGAATGTCACCAATTAAATAAACTCCCTGTTACGCCAACGTTAGAAAGTTTTTGAACCAAAATTTTATGATTTGCGACTCGAAAGCCTTACTGAAGTCCGTACACATGACATCAACACACGATTTTTTATCAATACAGACAGATATCTTGTTAAGAAAAGAAACAAGGGTAGTATCTGTGGATTTCGATTTACAGAAACCATGTTGAATAATAAATAAATAAATGAATACAGGTTGAATAGATAGTCTTAACTAACCACTATACTCAAGCCAGCATTTATAACTACCGTTGAAATGAGGCAAATCAATTTTTGGTAAGCGAATTAAATTATTTTAAAAATACACCAGGAAAATACACCATAAATCGGAGTAAATCTAAAAAAACAATTCCAAGGCCGGAATGGAACAGCTGGAATAAGTTCATATTTTTTCATTGGAAAATAGGCACATATGAAATACTATTGATTGAAATAATATTGAAAATGATACTCATTTTCCCAGTCTAAAAAGACATTTGAGTTTCGGTCCAGTCTGATAAACACTTTATTAAGGTACATACTTACCCTGCAAAAATATGTCAACTTATTACGTATACTTATGTATACGATAAGTGTTATACTTATCGGCAAGAAAACGTTCATTTAAATACTGGTATAATTGTATTGTAATACCGGTGGCATTATCTCTAATTTTGACAATATCGACCGAAAACTGTTTAAAAGATATTATGGCCTGTAATGGTATATTGATGTTTTAATCAGCTTCACACTGTATTCTGCACACAGCAGGGTAGGTAGAGGTATCCTCCTAGTGTTAAAACGCTCCGTTCCCCACTCCACGCCACACTTTGCATCTGCACCAGGGCGATAGAGGCAATATAAATTTAAATAAATATTTAATTTCTTCGAGTGGAGATCGAACCCACAAAAAATTGCGCTTATAGTCACACTTTGTGCCCCTGCGCCAAGACTTAGCTCGTTGTTTTAATACATTTAAAATATTATTTTGTGGTATTTTTATGTGCCTTTTTCCCAAATATGTGGAATTAATTTAGTTAAAACATAATAGAATTAAAAGACTTTAGTTAACTGGTGAAAAAAATGTCGATATACTTTTTAGGTAAGGAAAATATGAATTATACGAGCAAATTAACATGGTGGGCTTATCCGGAGTACAGTAGGCTCACTGCTGCTATCCCCGCGTTTTAAGTGCAGGCTGACGTAATAGTAAAGTTACAGGTTACTATTATTAGTATGAAAAATTTGCAAGAACCATTGTTAAAACAACTTTAAGTCGTTATAGGTATACTCTAAATTATTAGTGACATGTCAAAGCCCACAAATTTGCGTACGCTGGGTGGCGCTGTAGTCGTGCACGGTGCCAATACTCGATTCACGAAGGCATGAGATAAAAAGTAAACATGTCAAAAAAAGGTTCTTTTTCATGACAGGTTTATTGGAGTTATTATATTAATAATAAGTAGAAAGGTAAAATAAATACCGAACGTAATATAGAAAAGTTATATATTTTTTTATAATATAAACGTAGTATTCAGGGACAAAAACTACTTTTAGCATTCTGTGATTAATTAGAATTAAGTTATATGTATCAATTAATAAAATTACAATTTAAATTAGTGGACATCAATTAAATAATTTTATATTTATATTTTCAAATCTTTATAAAATTGCACACTGTATTTATAGTAAAGCATGTATTTTGAACGTATTCTTTTTGAGATAAAATAAAATTTATATAATTCAACGCTCCGTTTACGGCCGCATAGGCATGTCCAGCGGGGGACACCTTTGCCGCCGATTTCGTCCTCGCAAGCAGCCATGTTAGTGCTTGCAGTTTCTCAAAATTATTGAATGTATAAATTATATTAATAGTATAATTTATATTGATTATCTTATGGAAAATGCTGGATAATAAAACAATTATAAGTGGTATGCGAGCGAAGCCGCGAATGGGCCTCTAGTATTATATATAGAGATATATAATATAATAGATTTGAACCGGTAAACTTATTTGACTAAATATATGAAAATTATTTATTGTTAATAATTTGTAAAAACAAATCCTCAAAGCGAGCTCGTCACATTGTTTAAATTATTTATATAATAATAAATAAATGCTTACTGTAAGGCAAGAACAAAAATTTTTTATACCTTACTTACCAGAGCGATAATATAATAATTATTTATATTATTATTTATTTCTCCAAATGGGAGTCGAATACACAACAAGTCGCATTTGTAGTCGCACGTTTGTGTTGAAGCGCCACGACTGGCCTCAACTATTTTTTTTTTTTTTTATGGAAGAGACACGGCAAACGAGCGTGCGGGTCACCTGATGGTAAGTGATTACCGCCGCCCACGACCCCATGCAACCCCAGAGGAGCTACAGGTGCGTTGCCGGCCCTTTAAGATGAATTGGGCGCCGGGGCCCGGCATTCACCTGATGCTGAAACGCAGTGGCATAAAACCACGACTTCACGCCGGTTTAAGTGCCAGGGGTGGGTAATGATCGGTCGAGTCTGCCCATGCGTGTTGCCATTGCTGGCGACGTGACTCTACCACACGTACTTAGTCGCCTCTTACGACACCACCAGTACCAGGATGATCCTATTCTAGGCCGGGATCACACGGCAAAAAACTATTAAATGTCTACGAATAATGCATATATACAAAAGAATGTTTATTTAATACATAACCATAAGCAGTATATTAATATAATTTATAAAAGACGTACAATACCTATACTTAAATACAACTGTTGTTTGCGCGTGCATTGAATATTTACAATAAAAAGTTACATTTACGGACATTGATGACGAATGAACTATATTCTTAGGACAATGCTGAGCTTCACATTCACGCTGTATCCCGCACGTAGCAGTGTAGGTAGAGAGAACCAAGTGTTAAGACACTCCGTTCCCAATATTCCGCTGAATATTTCGAGGCAATGCGTGTTGAGTGGTGAAACTCAACGCCGGATTTTTGCCTTGCTGCCGGAGCGAAGAAATGAAAATATTAATACATAATTCATTTATCCGAGTGGTGATTGAACCCACAACCGTCACATTACAGTCACACTCTTGCGCCTCTGCACCAAATAAATAAATACAATTTTTAGTTTTCCTTACTTTCTATGAAAGTATAAAAGTTAACAGTAAATATCACAAACTGCTTATAACAGAATCTATTAGATAATTTAAATTATCTTTATATCTGTAACCAGAACCGAAACTGATATAAATACGATTCGTCTTATATCCGTATTTACACAGATCCTGATTCAATATTTTACTTTACATCTGTAATATTCGTGACTTTATTTTTAATTTTTATATTAGCTTCACCCCCTGTATCTTACAGGGAAGACAGAGAGAGCCTGATAACCTAGTGTTGTGATACTTCTGTTCTCCACTTTCCGACGAATTCAGCATAGTGTTGGGTTTCAGCATTACGTGCTGAGTTGGTTGTTGCCTCGTTACCTGAAAGTGGAAATTAAAATATTAAATCCATATATAAGCACAACCGTCGCATTTACAGTCGCACGCTTGTGCTTCTGTCTTACATATATCAAAGGCTTGTCTTACATACGGACATACCTGTACTGAAAATAAACACTCAAGATTTAAAAGGCTTAAAGTATACTTATAACTACTTAAAAAGTAAGAAATAATTTAAAAAGACACTAGATTGAATGCCAATACATTTACGGAAGTATACTATGTAAATTATGCATAAAGATTGCTGCTATTAAATAATTATTAGATTTGTAATCACAATTGGTTATTAATATTTATTTAGTTTTTATAGTTTATAAATACAAATATAGCATGAGGATATAAAGCGCTCTTAATCTTGAGATCGATTTTGAGAGCGATCTCAGAGTATAGAACTATTCATTAATACGGGCCTAAGATTTGTTTTTTTCGTCTAAACATTTGTATGCTTGTATGTAACTTATATACCTGTATTGCTCGTAATATCTTAAGATACTCGTAAGTATAAAATATTACAATACGTAGTAAAAATAAGCAAAAGATAAAAAAAATACAATACATTTAAGAAAACTTTAGGTGGAGCTTCCATGTGCTTGCTGCTACTGCTGTATCCCGCACATAACAGATAGAACCTGGAAAGCCATTGTTAAGACACTCCGTTCTCATTGACACACTTCGATTCCCCATTTGACGCCAGTCGTGGTGCAGCGACACGAAGTGTGACTGCCAAACCAACTGGTTGTGGGTTCAATCTACACTCGAGGAAATGAAATATTTACTTAAATTTATATTTCCATTTCTTCGCTCTGGTGTCGAGGCTAAGCGCGGCGTTGTGTTCCGCCACTCAGCACACAATGACTCCAGAATTCGGCGAAAAGTTATTTTACAAAGAATATTATGAATCCTTCAAATCAATAATTTAACATTAAGGGCTGTTTCTGAAGAAGTAAATTAAATTACTCACTGACATCAGCACATTTAACAGAGTTTTAAAATTATGATGAGACGTACATTACATAGGTAAAAAGAACATACTGTTACAAAAATAAAAATCAAATATCAACATTGGTCGTATTTTTTAATTCAAAACAATAAAAAATTCCTATAGAAATTACGATAATGTAGTAAAAAAATCATATTAGAAGTCATTATAGTTGTCAATCAATTCTGTTTATTAAATCAATAGTCATGTATTTTAAGCGGGCGAAGCCGTGAGCGAGCCGCTAGTATATAATTTTACAGTGAAGTCTGTATTCGTTTAGTAGTTATTGCGTCAAAATGAATTAAATTTGTCGAGGCAAATCGCGGCGTTGTTCCGCCACTCAGCACACGATGGCAATCGCGGCGGCAATTTCGGCGGAAAGTGAGGAACGGAGTGTCTTAACACTAGGTTCCCTCTGCCTACCCTGCTGTGTACGGGGTACATCGTGAAGCTGATTTATTTATTTTGATTTATGAAATAAACTTCCTTCGTTGCAACATTAGTAGGATACTTTGAACCAGTGGCGAGGCTAGGGTATTTGCTGTCTGGTGCAGCTTAGAACTTGATGCCCTTTAAAATGGTCAAAATAATTTCAGTTTTTTAAACATTTTTAAAGTGTTAATCCACACTTAGGAAATATAAATACTTAATTAGAAAACGTATAAAAATTTGAACGTAGCGGGACTCGAACTCGCGCCTCCTGGAAACCGACCAGGCGCTCTGACCACTGAGCCATACGTTCTCGCCAAGCTACGTCGAAATTCTTATACGCTTGTTACAACTTATGTTGTTAGCATCTCTGTAGGGAGATTTTTACAAATTTCCGCTACCCAAAGATAATTACTAAGAATTATCGTTTGGCAAGAGAGAATACTATTTTTTAAATATTTTTAAACATTTTTATAAGTGTTAATCCATACTTAGGAAATATAAATACTTAATTAGAAAACGTATAAAAATTTTTTTAAACGTAGCGGGACTCGAACCCGCGCCTCCTGGAAACCGACCAGGCGCTCTGACCACTGAGTCATACGTTCTCGCCAAGCTACGTCGAAATTCTTATACGCTTGTTACAACTTATGTTGTTAGCATCCGCTCCGTTCTCTCTGACTACCCCGCTAGGGATAAAGCGTGAAGCTAAGTTAAGTTAAGTTAATTCAGAGAATATTTATGTATGTCTGTCATATTGACCTTGCTTTAATTTCAATGTAACTTACCTTGTTACGGACGCAAGCGGGTAATTGGAACTAATCGCCGTAGAGGTCATCGTGGCTCGGTGGCAGAAGAGTGTGACCGTTAATGCGAGAGTTGTGGGCTCGATTCCCATTCGGGGAAATAAAATATTTCATTTCCTCACTGTGGTTACAAGACAAAGCGCGGCGTTGAGTCTCGTTACTCAACCCCCTCCCCCCTCCCCTTTCATTGAAATTGTAATCTTTGCCATATATTAGTTTGGTTAGGATTTCTTAGTTTATCATAGGACAGATCACGTAAACAAAGAAGTCTATGGCAAGATATGCAATGGTGTATCGCTATATCATTGCATCTTTTTTTCAAGGTATTAAAATCTCATTTATATTTTTCTATTGTTAAGTCTTCGTTCATTTCGCTCGCATATAAACTTCACAATGAGCATTTTTTATATGTGCTGATAGTTCAAAGCGCCGAGATAGTAGATACTGTTTCTCTGCCGTTTCCACAAGTGTTCCTAAAACCAGTAAAACCATAAAACCCAGGCCAAAAAAAACAATTAAGTAATGAGCGCCTTCGTACAATACAATATATAATTAAGTATTAACTTTTTTTTATTATGGTCAATAATATTATGTCTTATAACTCTTAAGATTATATTTAATTATATATGAAAATAGACTATAAATTTTTATTTACATAATATAATAAAGATATTTTTAATAATTTTAAAGTTACAACAACAATCCTTATAGGTGCGTTTACAGGCTCCTATCCTTTATTCGAGTGAAGCTCAATCGTCCAGATATTAACTTGTATAAGTTATGAGTTTCCACTACGGATATCCACTAAATATTGTAATAATAATTTAATACCAAAAATCAAATACGTTAGTCGGCTATGCAAGTATTCTTAGTATAATAAGTACTAAAACATGTTTGAATTAAAAAATAATGAAGGATATTAATCCAATATATATTTACGTGAAGCCCTTGAAATCCACATGATGACTGGCTTTTTCAAGACATAAATTACAGTCATTTTCTGCTGTTATATATTATATATATATATTATATATTTCTTATCTTAAAATATACTTGAAGGCAATCTGTTGTTTTAGATGGCTTACGTAAGTACTAGTGAGGTTAGTCTACAAAACAAATAAAATATTTACTAACGCCTGACATTTAAATAAAGCAACATATAAATAATACATTGTTCTTATTTAAGTGTCAGGCGTTAAGCCTAAAAACCAATTGTCATCAACTTTGATTGCTATTCTTACATTACAGGCGCTATAAGTAAATGTTCCTAGTAGAATCTATTTATTGAAAAATAGATTAAGAAAATGATAAACAATTACAACTTTATATACACTCCATTATATAACTGGATACCAAACTTCACCGTTCTAGGTCCTCTAGAACTGGGTTAGAAATAAGGTCTATAGGTCAATCAACCCCCTGTTAAATTTAACGATATTCGGGCGTCATTATCTAAATAACCGTTTGAGCTGTGCTTATGAAATTTGATGCACGTATACAAGTAGCGGGTCTAAGTATTTGAGTCAAATTTGACAGGTTTAGGTGGAATAGTTTTAGAGTTATGAAGGGGTAAAAAGTGGCTTCAAATGGTTCGTGTAAAATTACCCTCGGTGCTGCTCGCCAGTTCTGTTTTACTGAATTTGGCCATGCGCGACCGCGCGTAATGATTTCAATCTAAATGACATGCTAAAAGTGACTTATAGTATTTATGTACATTATATATAAGGATGAATATCAAGCAAGCAAGTTCATCTTTGGTGACGTTTTCTTAAAACAACAAACTATGCAACAGGGGCGTAGCGAGCTTAACTCGCGTCCGGGGCAAAATATTATTTTAGCGCCCGCCATGTTAAAACCTTATAAGTTCATTTGTAAAATATATTCGCAAGTTATTAATTCGGGGAAATATTTATTTTAATTTATATTTTTATTTGCTTCACTCTTGCTCTGGTGTCTAGGCAAAAGCGAGGCGTTGAGTTCCGCCGCTCAACACGCAATCCTTCCAAAATTCGGCGGAAGGTGGAGACCGGAGTATCTTATCACTAGGCTCCCTCTATCTACCCAGATGTGTGTGGGACACAGCGTGAAGCTCATTTTATTTAATTTTTAATTAATTAATAAAGTTTTAGACTCAAGCTTTAAATTACACAAAAAATGTCGTTGAGAATTCAAGACTACGTTTTGAAATGTACAATATCACATTTTATATTCTACACATTTGTAAAGAAATATAAAAAAACACAGTTTTAAAAGAATAAAAAAGAATATATTTATTATCTTCTTGAAGGTCATACATATATGATAATAACATATTTACGAGGGGTGATCCAAAAGTAATATACAGTGTTTACCATATTCTCAGTAAAATACAGTGTTTAGAGTACATAAAGTAATTTATTTTTCTACATCTTGTCTCCTAACAAGTCAATAAATTTAGTCCATCTTTTTTCTAAACCTAGGATTCCTTTTGAAAAAAAATTTATCTTGACTCTCCCAAATTACCTCCACAGCCGTCATCACTTCGCTATTGTCTTGAAATTTTGTGAAATTTTGTTGTCTTGGTGAAACAGCACTCCAGCTCCCAGTCGCAAAAAAAAGGGAGGTGCATTCATTGGAATACGGGCCGTACCTCCCTTTTTTTTCGAATTGATTTTATTGCTATTGACCTGGACTGGTATTGACAGCGTCACTGGGCTGGGAGGGGCGAGAGAAGCTCGCCCCTAAAAAAAAATTATCAGCTTTTATGGACGCTTGTGAAATGTTTGCGATCGCAGGGGAATGCCCTGCGTACATTAATCAGGGGAGATTTCAAACGTTGGGCTCCGCCGCGCTGAGGCGCGAACGTGCCGTGAGATAGGACTGGCAAATGCACCTCCCGGAAAAAGTGATCTAATATATGATTTTTTTAGGCTGAAGTAGTGGGTATATAAGCAAGCAAGCAAATCTAATGGGTTTTTAGTTTCAAAGAAAGCTTTTCTACTGCGGAGTAACATTTTGCAAATCCAAATTTGAAATTAAAGTCACATAATTCGTACATCGCGTAAATCGTGTACATATTTTTTGTTGGATATGATCAAGAACGCTTTCATAACACGGGAAATTTCACTTTCTGCGGAAAGACCAACATGTCTAGCCGATTCTCTGGGCATTTTACGCCGTTTTCTTACACGTTCTGTTGTATTAATATCTCATTTTTTACAAATAGACTTCACCTTTTCTATTGCCTCTCCACAGAGATATTCTCGAATTTCGGCTAGTTCAGTCACTAATGATTCAAGATCATGAAATGTTTCTGTAAAATTCATCTTAGGATCTTGTAATCTGAGTGCATGCATGAGTCAGAAATGAAATAAAGTTATGATTCTTGTATTCTGGCCCTCCATCGTGTTTTAGATTCAGGTTTGACAGTTTTTGTTACACATTTTTTAATAATTCCCAAAAAGAGATATATGTTTTCAATTATTCCAAAATATGTCACAGCAATTGGCTTTAGTTTAGCTACAGTAACATGATTTTTTTCTATTATTCTTTGTTGAACGCCAGATGTGTGTGTGACCTGCTATCACAGCAGCATTATCGTAACATTGTGATCTGCAGTTTGTAAGTGAAATTTCATCGCAATTCGTTTTCTCTAAAACTGTATTTTCGATTTTTGGCATGTATGTCGATAAAACCCAAAAAAGATTGGTTAATGATAAAATCAACGTTTCTGTGGGGTGATAAATATGAGATAGTTTTTAAAGTTTCTGTGGCATGTCTAATATGATTTTCTAGTAACAGATCGAAATGGGCTACAAGTCTCGGCAAAGATAGTAGGTAAAACGTAGGAAACGTTTGTACCATCTTGAAGTGTTAGTTTTTCAACATGGCCAAGCAGAAGAAGATTTGCAATATTAAATACTTCATGCAAGCTAAAATTCTTTGCGATATATTTCGCCATTCATACTGAATGTGTGCTTCTAATGATACATCAATTTCCGTTTTACTTGTTAATCTACATTCTGTCACTCCAAGTAATAAATAATTTTCGGTGATTTGAACTTCTTTCATGGCTAATCAATTTATCTTTTTCCTCTCATTTATTAAAACCAGCAGATGTTACGAAAGATGATTGTGTAGCTGAATTTGGTGTACTAAATAGTAAGCAACAAAAGCAATACGCAACATTGTTTTTTGGTGAATATAACCAAGATCAGTTAACTTCAGTTCCTTCTTTTTCACTATCGACCCGTCGAGAAAACCAAGATCTTGCATTAGACCATCAGTTGATATAATTGCTGCATTTAAACTGGCTTGGTTTTGAAATATGCTAGATTCACGAATAATCATTTCTCTCCGAAGTTGGTCCGATATTATAGGAAGATTGTTGCTAAATTTTAAATAAGCCACGTACTTGAACTTCAGAACGTCCGGAATTACAACAAGACTTTCTGATGTATTTATGGGCTTTTCATCAGATGTGAACACAGATTTGGCATTTCTGATACTCGGACCACCTTCTTCAGAGTCTTGTATTTGTTGTGTTATATCAATACATACATAAATGTTTCGCAGCAGTAGGTATACAACTTGAATCTGGATGTGACTCTAAATCTGATTTTACATTTTCATTCTTGATGTCCTCTGGATTTCCTTTTTGTATTTAGAAGTATTTTTTTGTTAACATGTGGAATAACTACAGAATGGTAATATATTTCAATAATAATGCTTATAAAGTACATTAAATTAATATATAAAATATTACGCACGCTGATGATTACAATATTTACATAAAAATCTTAAATTTTTTGCGATTTTTACATATTTTAAATAAAACTTTTAAATGTGATAAATAATAACCTTTTATTTCTTGCTAAGGCGAAAAAAAACCTTTTATATATTTTACCCTTATAACCTTTTTATAAAAAGGTTTTTTTCGCGTGAATTTAATTAATTTGAGGTAATACTATATTTAAATAATAATAAGTTTTGTGGACCATTTGGCGTCCCTATATGAGTGGCGCCCAGGGCAAAATGTTCTCATTTTTGTTACGTATTTTATTTTTGTCTTCTTTATGGGCCCACAATAAAGAATATTATTATTATTAAATACTACCTTGAGAGGGAATCAAACCCACAACAGTGCCAGTGCGTTACGATAGCCTCCTTTATAATTAATAATTCATTTTATTATACAATGTATGCAGTGTATTAAAATTGAGTTCAGTTAGTTTGAAAAATATTTTTTTAAGAATAAAAAGCCGTCTTTTAAATACTATTAAATTTATTTTAAAAAAAAACGAGTAAAGCAATAGAACAGGTGTCGTTGTAAACGCTACATCTTATAATAAATGATTTTAATTCTCAACTCAACTCTACATTCATAGTTTGAAGCACGCGAGAGACGGTATAGTGTTGCCGTATTACAAGTGAAAGTTGCGTATTAATAAAATAAGTAAGTAAGTTTCTTTTACTATTATTTATAGCAATTTTGTTTGAATAATAATCACTATTATTAAGAAAAATATAAATAAGGGACATAATCTTTAATGATATATATGATCTTTGATAATATGTTTAATTTTTGGAGTATTTATTAACTAATATTTAAAAGTTTCATTTAATTTTTCTCCATTTATTTGCATGATGATGAAGTGATTAAAAAAGAACGTACGATCTTTGGATTATTCTGATGAATTACGTTTAAAATTCAATGTTTCTATATAATAATATTAAAAAAAAATTAAAATTCGATTGCATAAAACAAAAAAGAATAGAAAGAAACGCAATAGTTCATTAGGTTAATTTGTAGGTATAAACAGTCAGGACCTTTTCTTCAACCAATTTAAATTGTACAATTTTTTCTTAAAGATTTATTTAGTTAAAGAATAATAATAGTAATGAAGTAGTTCCCAGTTTTACGCAGTCGGATTTTTATTTTTTATATTATAATTTTTTTTGTGATTTTTTTTTGGTTACGATTTACTAACTTCGAATGTCCTTTGTATCGTGGCGATTTGAATTTCACATTCCGCTGTATCCCGCTCACAACAGAGTAACCTAGTGTACCTAGTGGACACTCCATATATATATACCTAATGTCAAGACACTCCGTTCTCCCACTTTCTGCCGAATTCTGGAGCCATTGCGTGTTGAGTGGCAGAACTCAACGCCGCGCTTTGCCTTGACACCAGAGCGAAGAAATGGAAATATAAATTTAAGTAAATATTTTATCTCCTCGCGTGGGGATTTGCCCCTGCGCCACGACTGGCCTCAATTTTTTATAAATATTTTTCATTATATTATAATTATTGTAATGTAACAAGTGAATTATTATTTAAATGAAGCTAGTTACTTAATAAATTTTAAATGTTTTTTAATTATCTAAAGACGTAATTGCCGTCAAGGCTGAACTTTAGAAACACAAAAACTATATACCTAAATGAGTTTTATAAAATTATTTTTACAAGCGTAACTGTAACGCGGCGGTTCTAGGTTCGATTCCACTCGCTTAAATTAATTATTATTCATCATTAATTTTATTTCTTCGTATAGATACACCGTGGAGCTGAAAAAAAATACATGAAAATAAAAAAAACTAAATAGGTGGAGGACGGAGCTACAAATACCTACGTGGAATGTAAGAGGAGAGATGGAAGAAAAGATGAATGAATTATTAGATGTGATGGATGATAGAGACTTGAATGTCGTTTGTGTGACTGAGAAGACTGACTAAGAAAAGGGAAATGACACGACCGATTTGCCGGGCAGTCGGGTCGCTTTCTGGGCCGGCGTTCCAGAGAGCGAGCGAGGCTGTCAAGGTGTAGGTGTGTTATTGTCCTCTCGATTGGTTAGTGCAGCGGTTGAATACAAGACGATCAACCCCAGACTGCTTTGGATTCACTTCAAGCTAGGGTTACCAAGAGTATTCTTGTTAGTGGCGTATGCGCCAGTATCCCCAGCTCCATTAGGCAAATTCGAGGAGTTTTGGGAGAGTGTCAGGGACGTTCCAGGTAGCGTTAGAGTGAATGAAAAATTAATAATATGTAGTGATTTGAATGGATAGGTCGGAACTGCGCGAAGCGATTACGAGGGAGTGCTAGGTCAGCATGCAAGGTCAGTGTGTGGAGGTTATAAGGAGGTTGATGACAGTGGACGAGGCGAAAGAGGTATGTAGAGACCGTATCGTTTGGCACTCCATTCTCTCTGACTGCCCCACTAAGCTCTTCCAGCTTACAGCTTGAAGCTAACTTAAGTCAAGCAATACACTAGCATAGTAGTAATTACAAGCCGAATTGATTTTTTGCTAGACATACAGAATAGTAGACTATTATCCTAAAATAAAATTAGTGCGTATAATTAATGCTATTTTACCGTGAATTGTCGATTTGCCAGAATTTGTGATTTTTGCTCGTCGAAGGCATATACACTCAACAGCCTTCAGAACTCGACGGAAAATGGAGAACTTATGTATCTTAATGGGAGAGAAGTGTTTTAACACGAGGTTCCCAGGTTCCCTCTGCCTACGGGCGGGATACAGTAGCAGCAACAGGGGCATAACATCCGTTATAAGTTTCCGTAAATTTATTGCATTTTTTTTTAGTACGTATTATTATATTTTATACTTAAGATTATCTTTAGATATTACTAGCAAATTACATACAAACTTATAAAAAATCAAAAAGTCATACCCCTATTAATGAACCGTTCTCAACTCTGAGATCGCTCTCAAGATCGATCTAAAAGTTGAGAGCGTTTTATAAATACAGGCCTTAGTTTAGAATTTATCGAAACCCTATTGGCTCTGATAAATATCCTTCTACCATAATTGTATTTATTAATTATAACACATTAATTAATATTAGAAACCAATTGTCATACAATGTTAATGGCTATTTAATAGCTGCAATGTTTATGCATAATTTACATAGTCACTTCCATAAATGTATTGTCATTCAATCTATTGTCTTTTTAAATTAATTGTTACTTCTTAAGAAGTTATAAGTATCCTTAAACCTTGTATATCTTTAGTATTTATTTTCAGTACAGGTATGTCCGTATGTAAGACAAGCCTCTACATATAATATAGAGATGTATGTATGTAACTTTTTTTGTATTTAATATATGTAAAGGCCGTCGTGGCACAGAGGCACAAATGTGCGACTGTAAATGCGACAGTTGTGAGCTAGAATCCAACTCGGGGGATTGAAATATTTAATATTTTAATTTCCGCTTTCTGGTAACGAGGCAACACCCAACTCAACGCGTAATGACCAACGCTATCCTGAATTCATCGGAAAATGGAGAACGGAATTATCGCAACACTAGGTTATCAGGTTCTCTCTGTCTACTCTGCTATGTGCGAGATACAGCGTGAATGTGAGGCTTAGCATTATCATATTACATCATATAACTTTATATTGAAATATTTAATGCAAACAACAGTAATATTTAAATGTAGGTATTGTAGGTCGTTTATAAATTGTATTAATATACTGCTTATGGTTATGTATTAAATAAACATTCTTTTGTATAAATGCATTACTCAAAGACATTTAATAGGTGAGGCCAGTCGTGGCGCAGGGGCACAAACGTGCGACTATAAATGTGACATGTCGTGTGTTCGATTCCCACTCGGAGAAATAGATAATAATAATATTTTCATATCCTCGGTCTTCTAAAGTGAAGAGTTTATATAATTTATCATGCTTAATTTGGAGGGGTTAGCCCTATCCTATGGCTATAGGAAATGCGTTCGGTCCGTTCCTATACTATTAGGGCAAAAAATCGCTTTTCGCTGAGTGCGCGACCCGAACGCGGACCGACGCGTGAGGGCAGACGTCGTTGCCGGTTGTGTCCGTTTTGCGAAATTTCAATTGTTATAAATGCATTGACGTAATATCCAGGCCCAAGGTTAGGTTATTGGCATTGTTTTTTGTATGATACTATTTTTTTTTAAATTAATAGACTCACGGAAGCGTGGTTTTGTATTCAAATTATTAAATTCGAATTGTTTTTTGCGTATTAATTACTATTAAGCTATAATTTTAATTAAATAGATAAGTCTTGCATATTAAAGGTATTACGTGTTTTTGTTAAGAAAAGTACTTAATTTTTTTAATTGTAACGATAGGAGCATACTGCAGTAGCGATAGACTTATGATTAGAGCTTTGCAATATTTAGTTACCATATTACTTATGTTGATAATATTGTTACGTTATTATAGGGTTTCCACGCGGACGAAGTCGCGGGCGGCCACTAGTACTTGTAATAAATAGATTTTGTTACACAGATGGAGCGTTGGCAAGGCAAGGTTGCGGTGGTCACGGGAGCTAGTTCCGGTATAGGAGAAGCACTCGCTCTGCGTCTGGCTGACCTGGGCATGATTGTGGTTGGCCTAGCGAGGAGAACTGAATTGGTTGAAGTATGATATTAATTAATTTACACATACATACATAATTATTTATAAGACCTTATATTGAGGCCAGTCGTGGCGCAGGAAAACAAGCGTGTGAGTGTAAACGTGACAGTTTGTTTGTTCAATTTCCACTCGAGGAAATGAAATATTTAATATTGTCTGTGTTATTTTATGCGTTATTTCTGCAACTCACAATACAATGCCACAATGATTTTGACGGAAAGTAAGTTTGTGTTTGAAAGAACGTAAGTGTTTTAATGGGAGTTTCTTAACACTAGGTTCCCTGGAGATTCCCTGTGTGTATGCTACAGCGTAAAGCTAAAATAAAATGTAATTAAATATTGTGAATCCTACGTTAGCTATAATTTATTATTTAAATTTTTTTTAAATGAATATAATGTCATTGAGGCCAGTCGTAGCGCAGGGGCACAAAATATGACTGTAAAACCGACTGATTGACTGTTCATGAAATATTTACTTCGAAGAGATAAAATATGTACTTACATTTATATTTCCATTTGTTCACTCTGGTTTCAAGGCAAAAACGCGACATTCAGTCCTGCTACTCAACACGTAATGCCTCCAGAAATCGGCAGAAAGTGGGGAACGGAGTGTCTTGACACTAGGTTCCCACTGCCTACCCTGTGCGTAAATCTGATTTATTTTTATTTTATTTTATTTTATTATAATTTCATTCAGAAAATAGCATCGAAAGTGAGCGGTAAAGGTGTAATCCACGCACGCCAATGCGATATCTCCAAAATAGAAGAAATAGAAGCAACTTTCCAATGGATCGAGGACAAGTTCATAGGCGTCGATGTACTTGTCAATAACGCTGGTATTTTAAATCAAGGGAATATTACTGGTATAGTAACTAATTGATTGATTATATATATTTGAGTAAGCAATTGCATTTGTCAAACATGTTTTTTAGCAAGATAGGCAGAGGGAACCTGGTTACCTCATGTTAAAATACTCCGTTCCCAATAAGACACTTCCGCTCCCCACTTTCCGAGCTAACGCCTCATCACCAGAGTGAGAAAATAAAAATATGAAATATATATTATAAAGTCCTTAAGTGGTAATCGAACTCACAATCAGTCCCGTTTACAGTCGCAACTTTTGCCAATACGCCACAACTGGATATGATATGTAAGACTTAAGAAGAAAACCTAAAATTGTTATTATTATGACATTATTGTCAAGTAACATTATACTTATTGGAAACATGAAAAAAAATAATATTAAAAATAGTAATACTTTGAGAATTTTAAATATTTACACATATCTATATATGTATATAATAATAATATGTAATTATATATGTATTACTTAAAATGAAACAAAAACCCATTAAAATATTAAAAATTAAAACGACATCGTGCCCGTTAATAATTTAGTTTTATTGTAAAGAAATACAATTATGATCTACACCGGTTACATAAACTTATTAATTAATTTATTAAAAAAAAATTAAAATAATATTTTTATTACTTCAAACTGAAAAAAAAAAGAAAAAAGATACTAATTTATATGTTTACTGTTTAAAATCTAAATGGGATTTTATAAAAAAAAATGTTCACTGTATTTAGTAGTTATGTCTTAACAATATTTTTATCTCGACTGGCTTTCTTTTTTATTAGATAAGATATCAGTAAAAATTTATATGTTCTTCGAATCCATTTTGCAATATGTAGGTGGTACAGGAAGTTATATTTCTTTACACTTATAACCCAAAACCCAATTACATCTTAAATTGAAATTTCTATTTTCTTTTCTAGACGTAGGAAATAGTAAAGTGAGTGACGACGGCATCTTGTTAACAATCGATGTAAACTTCCGAGGTTTGGTGATGTGCACGCGTAAGGCTGTCGCGTCTATGAAAAGGAGACTGTTCAATGGCCATATTATCAATGTGAACAGGTAAATTGTTATTTACAGAAATTAATTTGTTATTTATAAATGAAATTATGAGATGAATTTAGGTAGATAGAAAGAAAATTCCATTCCCTGTTTTTCATCTGTTTGAGACATCTCCTATTCAATGGCTTGACAAAGATACCATTCCAAGGGACTTTGAATTTATCAGATAGATTTTTTTAGCAAATACAATGGCAATGCAATTCTCATTTATTTTTGATAATAAATATTTTGTGTTATGAATTTTAAATTTTTTAACAAATTTAACAATAAAAAAACAGAAAAAAAATCTAAATAATATATGAAAACATTTTTTTTGGCTTTATGTTGTACCATGCAAGTTGTACGACGTAGTCAAAGCAGAGGGAACCTGGGAACTTAATATTACGACATTCCGCTTCCATTAAGAAATTCAGTGCCCCACTTTCCGCCGAATTTTTCGAGGTATTGCGTGTTAAGTGGTGGAACTCGATGTCGGACTTTTGGAAAATATTAAGAAATAATAATGCATTCTCTAGAGTGGGTATCAAACCCACAACCGTCACGTTTCAATCACACCCTTTTGCCACTGAGCCACGTGGTCCTCAATTGTAGTGAAGGTTTATATCATATATATATATTTCTTATTTTTAGCATAGCGGGACACTACGTCCCATTCAGTGCGAGTTACAATGTGTACTCTGCCACTAAGCATGCGGTGACAGCTTTTACTTCTGCCCTATTGAATGAAGTAGCAACTTTCAAAAGCAAAATTAAAGTCACGGTAAGATATATATACGAGACAATATTATATATGTTTATATTTTAAGCCATATCTTTGTGAGTAGAGTAGAATAGATCTCGTCAAGTTGTTTTGAGTTCAAATCTATATATATTAGATAGGTAATTATAAAATTGAAGCCATGCGACTAAACGCGATAAGTGGGTTCGATTTCCTCTTGAGGAAATGAAATATTTAATATTTTCCTTTCTCTGGTAAGAAGGTAAAGCGCGGTGTTGAGTTGGGCCACTCAACAATTATAACATAAAGCAGAAGGGAATGAAACACAGTAGTAAATCAGTACTTATTATAATATTTTTATGAAGCTTAGCAGAGATTCGTCTTATAACGCACACGATACAAAAATTAAAATCAAATGCGGTGTACGGCCAATTTAAACAATTTGCTCCCATCCTCCGGCATTAAAACGTGAGCTATCAATGTCAACTTTGGCTAGCTCGTCTCTTTGGCGGGCATGACTGGCTTGGCTGGCAGGGCTTTTGCTGGCATATGCGGCTTAGCGTTACAAACATAATAATAAATTAAAAGAAGAAATAGTAATGATGTAAAAGACTGGAAAATCCCCCAAAGGGTGATAGGATGTGGAGAGGCTGATGACAGTGCACGAGGCGACAGTATGCAGAGACCGTAGCGCTTGGCGCTCCGATCTCTCCTTCTACCCCGCTATGTGTAAAACGTGATATAAAAATAATTAAATACAAATAGTCTATGTAAGTAAGTTGCACAGGCGTGGAACATGTAAAAAAATATATTCATATCATGAAATAGTAAAAAATTGTTATTCTTATCTAGGATAATAATAGTTAATATTAGTAGTTTTTAAAATTCTATATGAAAAAAGATCTCCCAGTCATTTTTCTCTACAACGCTAATAATTGCTTATTTAAAAAAGGTTTTTGTTTCGATGTTATTTCCAAGATTTATAGACCGATGGTTTTAAACTGGTATATTTGCCAATTTTCATGAAAAATCCAATTTTTTTATATATTTTTGTATAACATCAACATTTTCAGAGTGTTTCACCGGGACTAGTAAAAACACCAATGGCAGAAAACCTTCCAAAAGAGCTACCTGCGCTACAGCCTGATGACGTCGTGGAGTCTATCGTATTTGTATTATCTACACCGCCTAACGTTAATGTAAGTCTACTGTCTATTGAATTTTATATATATATATATATATATATATATATATATATATATATATATATATATATAAGCTAAGTAGTAGCTATATCACACAACTTCAGTGAAAGTAGTATTTTTTTATAACTCTATTCAAAAGTAATTCCGTTAAAATCGAAATAAAAACCTGTAGATCTTTTTAAAGGTTTCACATTTTAGAACCATATCGTTTTATCGCGACGCAACTGACGTTCCTAATAAATGTTGTTGAATGAAATAAGGTTTATATTGAAATTAAAATCATATATAATATGTATAGTTTACGAAGCTTAAGCTAAACCTCGCTTATGTGTGTTTTGTGTGATCACTAAAAGTAGAGCCTGTAAAGCAACTTTTAAAAATAAAAATGGGTTAACAGAGATCAATAAAAAAATCCTGTATAACAAAATGATATAAATTGTTCTACAACGAACATTCTGTCTTCATAACGTTCACTCTCGACCGATGTGTCGTTTGTGTTAAAAATAAATCGTTCCGTTATATCAACAACAGCATTGTTACCACAAAAGTTTATATTTCCTTTACTGCGTGGTCATATATTTTTTTAAATTTTAATAAATCAACCACAAAAATGAAGCAAGCAATACTAAAACACTATAGCAAGTTACTTTACACCTACACCATATATTAACACTCACACAAATCCAAAGCTCAGCTTAGACCTCGCGGACATACAGTACACGATGATGAAACGACATTTGTATAGAACTAGATTGACTCTATATACCTACTGCAATTTATACATTATTTCACAAATAATTCTCCAAATCATATTTTAAAGAAAAAAACATGTATAATTGATGATTTACTCGATCTTCATAAATATAAGCGGAAAATTGTTAGATAATACATATTAGTTAATACTTATTTAGAATTTATAATTTCAGATTAACGAATTGGGCATTGAACCAGTGTCAGAAAAAAGAATATAACAAAAATATCAAGATGGGGATACATTTTCTTTATATGACATGAAGGTGACATATACAATTTTTTTGGCTGGAATACATATAACAATATGAATTAAAATGGTTTTCATTTAGATGGTGATAAATTTTCTTTATATGACATGAAGGTGACATGTACAAATTTTTTGGCTGGAATATATATAACAATATGAATTAAAATGGTTTTCATTTAGTAAACACACGAGATAAAGTTGACCAATAATTTCAGAATAAAAATACTGTAATTTATATAGTAATTTGTACGTACTATTTTATATTATATTGTGGTGATATAATTAAAAATAGTAGGTACAAATCTCTTTATTATTTCTTTATTATACTGTACTCTGAGACACACAAATAATAACAAAGAGTAACAAAAAAAAAATTAAATTAAATCAGCTTCACGCTGTATTCCGCACACAACCGGGTAGGCAGAGGGAATCTAGTGTTAAGACTCTCCGTTCCCTACTTTCAGCCGAATTCTGGAGACATTGCGTATTGAGTGGCAGAACTCAACGCCGCGCTTTGCCTCGACACCAAAGCGAAGAAATGGAAATATAAATTTAAATAAATATTCATGAGAAGAGAGAATATCAAGAGTTCATCAACTTGGTAGGAACAATGATACCTATTTATACAAAGATTATTTATTATATTACAATACTAGGTTTACATTCTGTTTCAATGATGATGAAAACAAAAAACAAAACAAAATACAGCTTTTTAAACTTTTATTATGATCCTTATTAACCCGATGAAGAAGAGAACACAGCTGACGAAGCTACACCAAGTATCGACGTTCCAAATTGTAAAAGAGCTCTTAGTATGTCTAGTTTGAGTGTCCATAGCGGTGACGGTGCTGGTTCTCCCGAAGACTTCTCAGTACCCGAAGTCTGTATAATAAATTAAAATAAATTAGTTATAATATTTCTAAATCATTTAAGCCTTTTTAATGTTAAAGTACATTTAGGTTTAATCGAAGAATAACTAACAAAACTGTTAAAAAAAGGAACTCCATGTGCAATTTTTTTTTGTTAATAAATTTAGTGTAATATTTTATTTCTTTGATTGGAAATGAATGAAGAATGGAAAAGAGAGTTACTATGGTTGGAATTAAGATTGTGTATATAAATACAAGCTTTTAGCAAGAACAAATTGGGACAGTAAAGTGAGAGAGAATTTAATAAATAACAATAAGTTTTACTACAATTATTAATATGACTTTGGTGTTTCTACCTTTTTATCCATCTGAAATAAAGAAAGACTTAAGCAGTAAATCTTATTTAAATAGCAACAACTTGTTTTTTTTTTAATTTTATTTATTTCTTATACAATTTTTAAATACAACTCTTTAAAATATAATTAATAAATGTCATAAATATAATATTTGTATATTCGATACGCTATATTCGATATTCTATTACCCACTGGGAAGCCACTGATTAAGCCTATGCAACATGCATGCTTCTTTATTTAAATAAAGCAGATATTGTTCTAATGCGGTCCAGAACTGCCTTTCGACATGTCTCCTAACAATGCCATTAGCAAACTGAAAAAAAATCCAGTTGAATCTTTTGGTCTATCCTTATTCTCTTCTGAACTGGCATCAGGGTCTCCTCCCTAAAATGTATTTTTATGTTTTATATTTACAAAAAAAATCCTTATTTCTTGAAATTTATAAAACTTAACAATTACAAATTTAATATATTTACAATATATCAAAACCGCCTGTAAATTCATATTTTATTCTATTTATATCTTAGTATACGTCCTCTCCATCTAGATTTAGTGCGTGATAACAGACTGAATTATTTGATTAAGTAGCTCAAATATAGAAAATAAATTTAAAAAGATTTAAATGAATTTCAACTTATTATAAATTAATTGTCAGTTGTGGCGCAGGGGCACAAAGAGTGACTGTAAACGCGACTGATTGTGAGTTCGATCTACACTATAGGAAACAAATTATCTATTTAATTTTATACTTCCAATTCTTTGCTCAGAAGTCGAGAGCACGGCGTTGAGTTCCGCCACTCAACACGCAATGCCTCTAGAATTCGGCGGAAAGTAGGGAATGCACTGTCTTGCCACTAGGTTCCCTCTGCCTACCATGATGTGTAAGGGATACAGACAGAAAAATAATAATGAAATAATGATACAGATAGAAAAATAATGAATCACTTACTGCACTTGTTCCTTTAATTAATTTTGACAAAAATTTCCCAAAGAATGCTCCATTGTTTTTCTGTAAATATCATAATAGTATTATTATATTTAAAATCATTAACAAAATAAATTTGCAATATTTACTTCAGAATGAAGTATAAATAATGCTATATCATACCGCCCCACCGCCTGTTATTGTGTCTAATGATGTTAAAAGATAGCTTGCTATAATAGCACCTGGATTTTCTTCTCCTTCTGACTGAAAATGGATTTTTAAATATATAACGTGTATTTTAAAACTATAAAAAAACGTAAGTGACTTTTGATTTGTAAATAACAATCGAAAACTAAATAATAAAATTTATATAAATCATATTATCGTTATAATTATCATTATAACTTACCAATAAGCCCACGAAAAGTCCTAAACCTGATGCTATTAATGCATTGAGGTCGATTCCATCGCCCTGAAAATTTAATATGGTTTTTTTATATTTTTAATTATCTACTCTGAATCAATAACGACAAAGTGTCTACTTACACTTAAATTTGCTACTATACCGCCAACTGTTGCAAGTAATGATCCCAAATCGGACTGTCCGTCTTCCTGTATAATATAATATTAGAGAGTTAATAGTATATTTATATTCTTTTTTATATTGCAGCTAATCAACAGCAACTTAGAATTGTAATAGAAAAATTATTAGATTAACATACATTGTATGAAGAAAACTAAATATATTTGGATGAACTTACACCGCCGCTCAAGCCAGCGAGAAGGCCTAGGAGACCACCTCCCTCACCATCTCCACCTCCTGGCGGTTCATCATAATCATCGTCGTCTGAATTAGAATCTGAATTTTGTTCAGAACCATTTCTCTCTTCTTCAATCTCTAAACTTTCTTCTTTTCCATTATCAGATTCATTAGAATCGCTTTTACTTTCACTTTCGCTACTTTCTTTACCGTTCTCCTCTTGCTTTTGAAGTGGAGGCGGTTTTAAGCCAGAAATAAAATCTATGTCTATCTCATTATCAGCAACATTACTTCTTTTAATTATTATCCTAGATTTAGTACGTTTCATGATTTCCTGAATTATTCTTTGATATATTTTCTGGAAAATCACAATATTTATACTATATTATAAAAACTATAATAGTTTCTTTTAAGTTATATTGCACACATTTAAAATATTAAAGTATTTAAAGTAACTTACCTCTTAAATAATGCAAAGTGTAAAATCCAAACAATGCAGTGAAGTAGTAGCACACTTAAAATTTTGCAATTTTCTTTTAAAACGTGAAAGACTTAAAACGATCGTGTTATTAGTAAAAAGAATGCAGTAGTGAATATTATAAAGTGTATAATTTCTATTTAGATTTCACAAATAAATTATATTTAAATACTTACACAACGCCAAACTATGTCAATATAAACATATGTAGATAAAAAAAATTAAAACATCACCCTAAATATATAAGCCGAATCCATAACTTTCGAACAAGCGATCAAACACACACGCGAAGAAGAAGAAGAGCGAAGAAAATCACAAAAAATCATCTAAATCACACTTACGCTAGAAGAACTACTCGATCCAGGGAGTAGACCCGTTACAAGCCTAAGAAGACTGAATACGTTGCTTCCACCACCGCCGTCTGATGGATATTTAGTTGGTATGTCTAAATCATCATTGTCTTCATCATCATCATGGTTGTATGGTATTGGTGGAGGGAGATCGTAATTGACTGTGCTACTTGAAACACTGTTACTTGATTCCGCTATTGAATTGTCACTCTGAAATTAAAAAGAAAATATATTTTTTATATATTTTGTTATTTATATAGGTTCTTAACCTGAAAATTTCTTGTCACCTGAAAATTGTGTGTTGAGTTGTGTATTTTTTACTTGTGTTCTCAAATAATTTTTCGTGGAACACAACTAAAAAACACATAAACGTATTATGTTTTTCCTCAAAAAATTCAATATTTAATATAAAATCGCCATGACTGCTATGTAAATTAAACTGTTTTGGCGAGATTATGATTTTTGTCAATAAACAAAATCTATTAAGGTGCCTTTAGAAATTGACAAAAATATATAACCTATTCTTTTTTAATATATCATTTTGCAGAATTTTCTTGATGATTAAATAAAATTAACGAAAAGAGGCCGCCATGGCGCAGGGGCATAAGTGTGTAACTGTTAATGCAACGTTTTTTGGGTTCGATTCCCACTCGACAGAATTAAATAATAAACATTTTCTTTGCTCTACGAGGTAAAGAGGCAAAGCGTAAGTGCCGCCACAATATATCAGCGTTATGTGGGTAACGAAGTTATCTTATTGTAAAAGGAGTCTTAACACTAGGTTTCCAGGTTCCCCCTAAGACAAAAATGAAATGAAGCCATCGTGGCGCAGTGGGACCACATTTGACTGTAGACGCACCAGATTCGATTTCCACTCGACAGAATAAATTATTTTAATTTTTTTGCTATGATAATAAGACATAGCGCGGCGCTGATTGTAATTCTCTATAGCCCACCTCGCTATATAGCGGTATCTTGCATATACGGGATACAAGATAAAGCTAAAAATTTACAAAAAGATTTCGATTTTCAAAAATCTATTCAATTATTAATTTTGATTTCGTAATCAATAATAACATTTAAAACATATATATATTTAAAAGGCTACTTTTCAAGTATTTTCAAGTGAGTCGGATATTTATCTATTGGTACAAAAGGCAAGGTATGCGTTTATACTTGTTGATTGCGCCACAGTCGCTTCCTATTCGTGGCGTAATGTTGAAACTAAATTCTATACATACCAAATTACAATAAAGAAAACCAAACTGTTATTGGTAGCATCCGTAACTCTATTTGAAAATTTGTGTAGGACTAAACTCTGAAACAATGGTTTTTTTTTTTGATTCACGCTTTATCTCACATATAGTTTTTTTTTGTTTACAACTTCACGCTGTATGTATCCCGCGTACACTTCGTTAAAATTGTTCAGTAGTTACTGTATTTACAATTAATGTTTTAATTTATTAAGAATATTTTCGTTTTTAGAATAAGAAATATATTTTACACAATATTGGCTTCCTGTGTAGGTAACTGCTCGAAGCAGTGTAGGCAGAGGGAACTCAGTGAAAAATTGTAAATACACTTTTACTTACTAATAAACTTTTAATACTGTAATTAAATAATAATTACCCTGGAGATAAACGATAACGTTTAGAAATTTATTTAATGAGAATGGTTTACCAAGATTCCTTGTTTGTATAATAATAAATAATTTAAAAAAATATAGATTAGTAGACTGTAAGAAAATAATAAAATTCAGGTACAACGCTCTACCACCTACCGTATTGATTGTAGTTTTAAATATTACATTGTGTTTTTAGTTACATAATTTGCTAGCGATCCAACCGCGGCTTCGCCCGCTTAAATTAATTATTATTGCATTATATTATTGGCAAATTATAAAAAGTCTTCACACGAATTGGAGCATTTGTGTTATTCTGGTGTATAATCTGTACCGTTGTCTGTCTGGTTCATCTAAATCTGTCCAGAATTTTTTGCGTGAACATCCATCCTAACAAACTTTTGTATTTATAATGTTATAAGCAACATGCGCGCGGCTTTGCGTGCTTCAAGTAATTCTTATATTGTTGCCAAATCATACAAAAATTTTACATAAAATATTGTAGCCTACGTATTATTCTATATCACTGTGAAGTTTTATCTATATTCCTTTAGTAGTTTTGGTGTTAAAATGAAATAAATTTCCTTCCCTGCAACATTAGTAGGATACTTTGAACTATATAAAATACTTGCTCTTATTAATATATCCCAACCAAAATCAAAAGTTACCTCATACGAGACGGGAATACGAAACACGCCAATAACTCCTTTCGAACACATATATATATATATATATATATATATATATATATATATATATATATATATATATATATATATATATATATATATATATATATATATATATATATATATATATATATATATATATATTTATTATTGTAATCAACGCATTAAATTGAAAATTTTTCACTATGAAATTAATATTTATAAAAAATAATTCAGAGAACGTTTATGTACGTCTGTTGTATTGACCTTGATTTAATTTCAATATAACATACCTAGTTAAGGACGCAAGCGGGTAATTGGAACAGGTTTCTTTTAGTATAGGTTTTGTATATATTTTTTGCTTTAAATTTAATTTTATAGCATAACCGCCGTAGAGGTCATCGTCACCCGGCAGTAGGGTGTGACTGTAAACGCGATAGTTGTGAGTTCGATTCCCATTCGGGGAAAATGAAATATTTCATTTCCCTGCTATATGTGGTATATACACATTTATCTGAGGCCAGTTTGTTCAATTTGGTAGAAAGTTCAGTTGTTAAATCAAAAAAGTTAAAATTTAGCAAAATAGAAGATTTTTCAACAAAACTACAATCGTATAGAAAATACTCATAATTTCTACAATTCCAATTATTTATATTAAGTCAAAATTTCCTATAGTACATTAAAATAAATTATCTAAGTTACGAGAGTATTACGAGTATCTACTTGGTCTGTGGTTGGGTCGTGGCGCAGGGGCAAGGGCGTACTGACTGTAAACACGACATCTTGTGGATTCAATGCCACGGGATGAAAAATGAGCAAAATCAAACGGGACAAAACGCGGCGTTGAGTTCCGCTCTTAACGGCAGAAAGTGGGGAACGGAGTATCTTAACACTAGATTCCCTATGCTTGCCCTGCTGTGTGCGGGATACAGCGTGAAGCTGATTTAAACTGTATTTTGATAATTTAAAAAAATATATGTAGGTAAAAAAACGAATGCAATATAATTTCAGGATATAAAAAAACTTACGTATTTACGTATCTATATACCTACAGTTGAGTGTGCTGTTGCCTTGATAATAAATATTTTATACCTTGACATATCAGTAATGCAAAATACGATATAAAGTGCCATAATTGATATGATTTTTAAGTTGACATATTATATGTATTAGGGTATCTAGATATACTTTCGGGGGGAGGGCATGGATTTTATCTCTGAACAGACACGTTCTTGTAAATGTGGTTTTTTTTTATTTTTCGGAGCAAATTCTGGGGTGGGCACCAGACTGTTCTGTAATGGGCACGGCACATCCTTTCTACCCATGATTATATGACAAGATAATACTCTAGTAAAAATTGTCAATGTTTTAACTTTTTTTGATAGAGGGAACTGAATTTTCGTGGTGTTGACAATACTTATAGAGTGGGAGAACTCAACGTCATGCTTTACCTTGTTACCAGAGCAAAGAACTGAAAAAAAATTAATAATAATTAATTTCCTTGAGTGGGATTCTAACCTATAACCATCACGTTAACAGTACTTGTGTCGCTGCGCCACGACGACCGGCCTTTGCTTTAATTTGGTAACAAAAACAAAACAAAAGTACAGAAATTAATAGAAGCAAAGGAAATAGAGGAATCTATAATGTATTAATGATAAAAAAGAGAATGTATAGCATTCCTTAACTTTTGGCTTTATATTATTTCAGTAGCGTCACACTGTATCCCGCATATAGCAGGTAGGTAGTTTCCACACAATTTTTCAAGTAATGTGTAGTGGCGGAACTTAACACCGCGTTTTGTGTTGTTACCAGAGCAAGAAAATAAAAATAAATTATTCTCCTAAGTGGGAAGCGTATGTGTTCTACAGCTGTCGCTTTACAGCGTCTATCTTGTATTTATTTTGTTTTAGTGGATTCAAGCCATTTTAGTTAAGTATAAAGTGTGCATAAAATGGAAATATTCCATTGTATTAATACTTATTTAGAAAACGTATAAAAGCCCGCGCTTCCTAGAAGCCGGCCAGAGGCTCTGACCACTGAGCCATACGTTCAGTGGTCAGAGCCCCTGGCCCCCTCTGACTATCATTCTATATTCCGCACACAGCATGGTAGGCAGAGGGAACCTAGTGTTAAGAAATTCCGTTCCCCAATTTCTGTCGAATTCTGGAGGCATTGCGTGTTGAGTGGCAGAACTCAACGTCGCGCTTTGCCTCGACACCAGAACGAGGAAATGGAAATACAAATTTAAATAAATATTTCATCTCCTCGAGTGGGGATCGAACCCACAACCAGACGGTTGTACAATCACATTTTGTGCCTATAGCAGTATAAGTATTTTTCTTTCCTAAGTGTGGAATAACATTTTAAAAAATGTTTAAAAAATAGATAATGCATTTTAATAAAATAATGGCAATGGCATGGCATTTCTATGTCTTAAATATCTTTTTCTTTAAGTAATCTTTTTTATTTTTTTTCTACAATGTTAAATTTACTATTAATCCTAAATTTATGAAGAAAATTATTGGAAAGATTTTTTTCTTGTTAAAAATCTAAATTACTTCTTATGTGCGGCCTTAAATACACATACATTTTTAATATTTTTAATTTTAGATTAGCTTATATACAATTTATTATTATAATAATAGAATAGAAAGAAAACAATTAAAACGACTTACGATATCTGACGACTGCCTCCTTGGTCGCACAACGCTAGCCGGAACACATAGCCCTTGCACCAACAGCGACGCAGCCAGAACCACACTCAAGTATCTATCCATACCTGTCACTATAACTATCAAATAAATAATTAATTCACTATATTACGCAAATATATAACCTAAGTGATGGCTCATTTGGCTGTGGAATGCGTTTAATGTATCATTTAAAACCAATAATCGTTACTATCTTGATTTTTATACGCAATTTCTATAAACTAGATATATTTTTTTGTATGTTATTCTTCATTCCTTAGTGTTACAGTAACGGTTATTAAACAGTGATTGGTCCGTTGTAGGCGCAAGGACCAGCTTATAACAACATATTGTTCCTGTCGTTTGTACAGCGTGTTTCAAAAAAAAAATTTTTTTTAGCATATGTTTCTTTTAATTATAACATAATTTTTAATTACATATTAACTAATTAGATTAGTGAAGTATTTAGTGATTTAACTTGATTCAAATAATGTATTTACATATGATAATTTCCTATAAAACTTAATTAAATTACACTGTCAATCTAATAATGATATTCATAGTCATTTATATCTGTCTGTCTTAATGCCTTTTTTGTCAAGAGATTAATGTTTGTGTATTTTTTAAATATATAAATACATATATATATTCTAATAATTACATTAATAATTCTATCGCAGTATTGTGTACAACAATATAAAAAAAATAAATAATCAAATATAACACTTATACAACATACTGTATAGTGCAACGCACGCATAAAGTACGAAGGTCCCGGAATATCGACATACGGAGGTAAACTGTTGCGCCACAAGTTGCTAAACGACATTTGTCGCTGATTTAAATTACTGACCAGAACATCCCTGTACATTAGTTTCCTGCATTTATTATAAATTACTTATAGTAGCTACAACTACACTAATATATTATGCGTATATAATTATAAATATTCCGCTTAAATCATCTATCTTTAAGTGAAAAACGCATTAAAATCTGTTGCATAGTTTAAAAGATTTGGACGTTCATCGGTGAGAAGCGATTTAGTATAATATATTTTTTGATTTTCATATATATTACTAGCGGATCCTACGCGGAATCACCCGCTTTTCTTATCTAGTATGATTTAAATTTACTTAGGGATAATAGTTGGTTGGTTGCATAGTTTGAAAGATTTAAGCGATCATCAGTAAGAAGCGATTTAGTATACTATATTTTTTGATTTTTATATATGTATATGATTAGCGGCTCAGACGCGATTTCGCCCGCTTTTTTTTATTTATTTAGTATGATTTAAGCTTACTTTGACATTGGTTGGTTATTTTTGTACGGTTATCTTTAATATAGTTTTTCCCGCGTAAATAACTTCCAGGAATTCCAAGCAAATAAGTGGAATATATGTTCTTCTATCCCTATAAGAATCAGTTTAGTTGTTTCGGAGATTAGCCCAGACAAACAAAAAGACAGACAGACAAAGATTCTAATATAAATTCTTTTGTGCTTATTATTATAAAAGAACCAACAAACCTAAGGCTACTTCATTAAAATTGAAGCCCGTCGTATCAATTATATGTATACCTATATACATATATAGGTATAATATCTTTTTCTGCTTCACGCTGTATCCCGCATATGGTAGGTTAGGCAAAGAGTAGAGTAGGCTAGTGTTAAGACACTCTGTTTCCCACTTTCCGACGATTTTTTGAGGCAATGAATGTTGAGTGGCAGAACTTAACGCCACGTTTTTACTATTGTACCAGTGCAAAGAAGATTTTGATAAATAATAATCCATTCCCCCGAGTGGGAATCGAACCCACAACACGCATTACAGTTACACGCTTGTGCCCCTGCGCTACGACAACCTCATAAATTCATATATAAATAGTAAAATTGCCATACAATGTTCTTTAATTACTATTATTAAAAAAATCTGTTGTATAAAATGCATATTTACTACATAATAAATTAATTATATCTAAATATAAAGTCTAGATATTTGTTTAGATTAAAATTTCATTAAAAGTTAATTATTTTTAAATAAAACTATTATAACCGGAATCGGACGTGGTGGTCGTGGTGGGTAGGCTGAGGTGGCATTCGTCTGTGATTCGTCAGACGAATGCCACCTCAGTCGACCTGTATCCACGGATTACTACAAATGCTCGAAACGTCGGGTTTCCAAAAATGTTTAATCTGAAGTATACACGATTAATCCGGTTAAAATAGTTTTATTTAAATAAATTCAAATAAATCAGCTTCACGCTGTATCCCGCACACAGCAGGGTAGGCAAAGGGAGCCTAGTGTTAAGACACTCTGTTCCTCACTTTCTGCCGTATTCTGGAGGTATTGCGTGTAGAGTGACAGAACTCAATGCCGCATTAGCCTCGACACACGAACGAAGAAATGGAAATATAAATTTAGGTAAATATTTCATCTCTTCGAGTGAGGATCCAACTCACAACCAGTCGGTTTTACAGTTACACTTCGTGCCGCTGCGCCACGACTGGCCTCTAGTTTTATTTAAAATGTGTAATAATCGTGAAAATCAAAGAACTTATTACTTTATCATTTTTTTAAATATTATTTACATTTTTGGAATGTGATCAATAAATAATTATACACTACTACAATACATGGACAAGGTAGTAAAAAAATAACAATTCAATATAGCAAATTTATGTATATGTAATAAAGGGCCATGTCTATATAAATAATTTAAAAGCTTATAATTTAGTTAAATGTATTTATTACTATCGAAGACCAATTCATATCATAAAAAAATATATATACATATTGCAAATTAAAGAAAAATAGTTCATTTACTAGTGCATAAAATACCTACCTGTAGACCTTATACCTAAGGTACCACGTTCTCTTAGGTGCTACCTTACAGAATCTTTCTTATTTATTTTGCGTATATATTCTTTTGAAAAAAGATCACTTCACAAATAAAATTAATTTCAATACCACAACACCTATACCATTATAGCAAAAATTAATTATTTTCAATACTTACATTAGATTAAACTATATATTTTTAAATTATTTATATAATATGTACATTATATTCGAGTTGCACTGAACGAGTAACTGGAAAGGGAATAAGGCTTTACTGTAGCAATTAAAAGCTCAAGGTCCGAAGTGGTTTTATACCAACTACCAAAATAAAAACGAATGTAGATTAATTTGGAATTTAAATTTTATAGAGCATTCTTTTTATTCCATACTATATAAATATTGAGGCCAGTCGTGGCGCAGGGGCACAAAGTGTGACTGTAAAGTCACACTCGAGGAAATAAAATATTTACTTTCAATTATATTTTCATTTATTCGCTCTTGTTTCGAGGCAAAGCGCGGCGTTGAGTTACGCCATTCAACACGCAATGGTTCCCCATTTTCTGCCAACTTTTAAGGCCATTGCGTGTTAAGTAGCGGAGCTCAACGCCGCACTATGCCTCGTTACCAGAGCGAAGAAATAACAATTTTACAATAAACTAGCCTCAATATATCTTTTTAAAAAATATATGTGTTTATTTGGAAATTTCGGAAAAAAAAGAACTTAAATCAATATCACGTAAATAAGGAAGCATATGTAAAGTAAAAAAATGTAATATATAAATAAAAAAAAATGTTATGATTTTTTTATAACAAACAAAGTCAGTATTATTAACAATTTTAAAGTGTTATTTCACACTTGGGAAAGAGAAATACTTTTTAGCAAGCGTATAAAACATTATAACACACGCTATGTTGTAGCGGGATTTGAACCCGCGCCTCTAAAGAACGCATGGCTTAGCAGTGAAATTGCTTGGACGGTTTCCAAGAGGAGCGGGTTCAAATCCCACTACGTTCAATTTTTTATACGTTAGACTAAGAAGCATAGTGTATTAATCCACATTGCCTACAATACAAACTAAAACTATAAAATATCAAAAAAAATACACCACTGTAAACGTGACGGGTGGAAGTTAGACTTTCGTTTAGGTTCACGGGTTCGACTTTCATTTAGTTAGAGAATTAAAATAACAAAAGCAAAAGAGGATGAGGATGTATAAAATATAAATAAAACACAATTGTACATATTTATAATCTATATACATTCAAACATAGTGTACTCGGTAACAACAGCCACGTCGATAGTATGTCAGTACAAAACAATTTGAAAATTAACAAGGATATAAGAAATAAACTAAAAACACATCATTTACATATATTCGCCGCAAGATAGGCTTTTTGAGGGAAATAATCAAAAGAAAAAAATAAAATGCATAAAATAAAATCTGCGCAGCCATCTATAGCTTACTTTAATATGTTTTTGTTCTAACTTTAACTGACACTCTAGATATATTTAAAGAAATATCATTTTTATTTAAAGAAATATCATTGTCCTTGCTCTGGTAACTGGTTGAATTACGCCACTACAACGCGCAAAGCCTCTTTAAAGGCGTTGCGTGTTGAGTGACGGAATGCAAGTGTCTGATCAAACCGGGGGACTTCCCCCGGTTTCTTCTACCCTCTGGCCCTGCTGTGAGCGGGATATAACATAATAAAGGAAACGAAAAGGATCAAGAAAATAAAAAAAATAAACATAATTAAACATGTTTGATATATTTCCAATGACATGGTTCAATCGGTGGCGACGGCGGCGTCGACGGTGCGCGGGCGCAGGCGGCGCAGCAGCGGGCCCGCCAGCGCCAGCAGCTGGTCGGCGGCGGCGGCGCGCGCGCACGGCGCGCACTCGCACGCCGAGCTGTCGCCTTCTTCGAAGCCCAGGTCCTCCCCAGAATACCTGGACGATTCATTTTATTTTTTTATATATGTTATTATACTTATTGAGAACCCTAAGATTCTCTGTTGCACATGATAAGTCGCGGAAATTAACGTTGCAAAGGCACAAAAAAACCTAGTGCCCAACCACAGCTTCGTCTCCAAAACACAACGAGACCCATAACGAAGCTCAACGAAACTTAACGCCGTGCTTTTATTTTCTAAGCAAGTAGGTGCTAATATATATAAGTGAATATATTTTCAATACGATCATCACAATTAAACAATTTCCTATTACATTGCAAAATATAAATATATATAATTACATTTTTAGTACACTAGCGCCATCTAAGAACGAATAGAAACACCAAATATGTAAACAACGTAATGTTTCACAGTCCAGCAAAAATTAAGAAACGGAGTCTCTTAACATTTCTCTCTATCTACCCTGCTGTGTACGAGTTAACTTTTGAAACCAAACAAAATACATAGGCATTATTCTTACGACATTTATCAAAGAAATTCCGTAGTGGCGCAGCGACGCAACGTCTTACTGCTCTAGTCGTGTGTATTTGTGCTAAAAGTCTCAAAAATTGATCGGCGCGAGGCGGGTGTCTTAATACTAGGTTCCCTCTGCCCACCCTGCTATGTGCGGGATATATTGAGAAATTATTTTTTTATTTTTATATAGAAATAATACCTTTCACCATCCTCATCGTGTTCTTCTAAATGCAAATCCTCCTCCACGCTGTACGCTTTCATTAACAATTTCGGTTCCCCAATGAGAAAATGTTTCCCGAATTCTGGATAATACTTTTGGTTATCCGTTTCGAATTTCACCTGTAAGAAGTATATTTAATTTAAGAAATAATGCCAAAAAAACACAATTTATACAATAGCTGTATTAGTTATAAACTGTATGGCAGTTTTTAACTTCTATTAATATTTCCATTTCTTCGCTCTAGTACCAAGGCAAAGCGCGGCGTTCAATTCCGTCACTAAACGCACAATGCCTCTAAACATCGGGAGCCGATTGTCTTAACACTAGATTCCCTTTGCCTACCCTGCTACAAGCGGGAAAGTGCGTGAAGTTGGAAAAAAAACTACTATATTTTTAGCAAACAGTACCCAAATATTTTTTTTTTTTCTGTTAATATGCAATTTTCTATTAATATATATTTAGATAATATTGAATTATGACATTATGGGCAGGAAGGACTCACGTTATTTTTAGATATTTGGGGATCGCTCGCCCTTCTGTCTCCATATTTGGTCGCTTCACAGGCGTCAAATATTGAATCGTCATCTAAAAATTGCAATCTATTATATTATAATAGTAATCATATTAATCAAAACCACATAAATAAAATTCATAAAAAAAATAGCAAAAAAAACATACTGAACTTTAAAAAATAAAAAAAAATATTATAAATAAGAAAAACAACAAAAAAATGCTTTGAATAAATAAAAAAATATATGTAAATAAAAAAATATTGTTCCCATACAAAAAGCGTCAAAGACACCAAAGAATGACCCCGACGTGATTTGAACACGCAACCTTCTGATCTGGAGTCAGACGCGCTACCGTTGCGCCACGGAGTCGTATGAACAAATTATCGAAATAGGATAATAGTTACAGTAAATATATTATAATATTATCGATATATATAACAAAAATGTAATTGATCAATGTCTGTACGTCGAACATATATCGAAAAAACTATTTCTGAAGGCCTTTATGGAATATTAAAAAAAAAGTTAATATCTTTTATTAATTAAAACAACATCCACAGGCTCACAAATGCCCGTACTTTTTTTTTAAATGTTTCTATTTTGTTGGCGCTTTCACAAATTTTATATTTTTTTAAGGCTACGTGTTTAAAACTAATAGATATAAATATAACATTAGAGGGACTACATTTATAAGTAACTTATAAATTATTTTTTGGCAAAGCACAATATGCGTTACCAATAAACAATTTTTTTCCTAAATGTGAATAAAATAAACCTATAAACACAGCCAAAGCGGCCGCCGCACTGCGCGACAGGTTCGACTCCAGCGGACCAAACGACAGCGCATTCCACAGCGCGCGCACCAGCAGCGCGGCCGACTGCGCGTCGTGCGCGCGGGCGGCCGCGCACAGAGCTCGAGCTGCCGCTTCTGCACCCCCAACACCCCCAACACCCCCAGCACCCCCAGCACCCCCAACACCCCCCGTACACCCAGCGCCGGCCCCACAAACGTTCACTAGTAAGCCCGCAGCCGCACAACGTACGTTTGGATCTTCTAATGGGATAGAGAATTCATTTATATACTAATTTTAATCAAATGCTAGGAATAAAATTAAATAATTCGTTAATTTCTTATTAATTATATCAATATGTCACAGTGTTTGTGGATTCGATGATTGTATTCCATGAATTTTTAATTCAGAATAATATAATTTAAAAAACACTTAAACATAACAACAAAAATGCTAGAAAATTCTAATAGGCTCTTTTTAAATTAAGCGGTTCACGAAAACATACGTATGAGAGTATATAGCATATATATATATATATATATATATATATATATAAAATTCTGTACATATGTGTCTGACACTCGAGGAAAAGAAATATTTAATATTTTCATTGTCCTCGCTCTGGCAACGGGGCAAAGCACGGCGTTAAATTCCGCCAATTAATACGCAAAGCCTCTAGAAAGAAGGCAGAGTGAAGGTAGAGTGTCTGATCAAACCGGGGGAACTCCCCAGGTTTCTTCTACCCGCCCTGCTGTGAACGGGATACGTGGGTTCCAGAACCCACAACCAGTCGATTTACAGTCACACTTTGTGCCCCTGCGCTACGACAGGCCTCTCTCTCTCTATATATATATATATATATATATATATATATATATATATATATATCCTCTTACCATGTTGTTGAAAAGTAGGCAGATTATCCAAAGCCCCCTCCAGTACGATGGTTTGCGCGGCGCACCTCCACCGCGACAGATTGCCTAGAGCGCGTATCGCCTCGCACGCGGCGGTGCTCGAGCCTTTTATCCATCTGCATGTAGCTGTGAAAACGCAAAAATTTTTTTACATTTTTTTCAGTTTCACACTGTAACAAGATTAGTGGGGAACCTAGTGTTACGATATTCTGTTCCTCATGACCTTCCCAATCTTCAATACAAAGAAAATCAACGTAATTAATTACTTTAATTTTTAGGAACGCCCCGGAAAGGGAATCGAACCCACAAATCGCGTTTAAATTCACGCGGTGCACGTCGCTGCGTCAGGACGGCCTCAAAAGCGTTTAATCTCATTCATTAAAGTATATCGGAACTTTGTAATTTGCTATATTAAGTTTCGTCATTGCATATAATTTTTTTAGCTTCACGCGGTATCCCGCATACGTTGTAAAAAGATTAAAACGCTTGAAAATATAATTAAAAAAAAAAACAATATAGTTAAGTACAAAATTTTAAATAACAATACAAAATAATTAACTACCAATATTATAAAAAAAGTCGAATTTTCAAACTTACTTTTACATAATAATTCCAGAGTATCGCTCTCAGGGTAGTCTTCCGACGGTTCCAAGTAAAATGTGATGTTATTTAACGTTGCTAATACAGCTGTCGCTAGCTCTTCGCGACGTTCTAACAAACCGTTTTGTTCCTTTTCCGATAGAGTGTGTAGCTGAAAAATAAATAACAAATAGGAATCCTATATATGTTATATCCCACACATTTTATTTTGGGGTATGGGGTACATAGCACGGTAGGCAAAAGTAACCTGGGAACCTTATGTTGAGACACTTCGTTCCCATTCGGTGCAGTATACAGAGTGAACCTATTTAAAAAAAACCGGACGGACCAGATTAGGACTCACCCACCGAGGGTTCCGCAAAAAATTGAAGGTTTTGAGCTTTTCCTGAAATTCAAGTTAAGCTTCGTTAGAGCCCTTTCATCTATATTAGATGAACACATTTGAAGTAGCGGCTTTATTATCAAATTTTGCCGATTATTACATTAGGTTTAGCCACAGATGCATAGTTTTCAGATGCCTGATTCAGTACTACCTGTAGATTTCATAATTCTAGGTCAACTGGAAGTACCATATTAATTTTGATTCCGTTTATAGTGTCGAAATATGCGTTTTTTTTACTTTTTAAGGCTATTGTTATTTATGATTTAACCATAAATGTATAGTTTTCAGAATTTTTCCTGAACTAACAGTACCAGCTTTCATTGCCACATGACAAATTTAATAATTCTAGGTCAACCCAAAAGTACCCTATGAATATGGATTCCCTAGATAGTGTTGAAATACACATTTTTTGCGATGTAAACGGCCATATTTTTTTTGTAAGCAAATATAGAAATATGTTTTTATCAGGAAATCTTCTATAAATTATCGATATCTTCAAACGTTCCTGAGATAAAAGATCTTGACAGACAGGCATATAGACAGATAGATAGACAGACAGACAGACAAACGAACGGACAAAGACTAAGTTATTTTATAAGGGTTCCTTGTTTTCTTTAAAAAGGTACTGAATCCTAAAAATATAAAAAAAAATATTTTGATTTTACCCAAAAATCTTTTTACTTACTTTGTTATCTGGTGGCTTTTCGGCTACAGCCAAGCAAGATAAGAGAGCTCGTATAGTCCTCTCGGCGTAGTTCGCCGCAACACCGCGCCCTGCCAACTCCGCGAGGCATAGATTTGCTACCACGCGTACTGTCTATTTAGTTAAAATAATGTTATTATTATATTATTGTGCTATTTAGTAAAAATAAGAAATGGAAAGTATCTTAAAGGGAACGTCTGAACACTAGGTTCCCAGGTTTCCTGTCTATATACGGGATACAGTGTTAAGCTATAAAATCGGTATCTTGATTGATTAATCAATAGAGTCTCGCTATCTCAACAACTATCTATTTAACTCGCTTCGTATTAGTCGTTTATTTTGTTAATTTTATTTTGGGGTTAAATAAAACTAACTATAAAGTCAAAATGGTCTTTTAGCTCCTTTTAACATTTATTCCTATATCAACATATTATAATAATAAAAAAAATTGAAACAGACTAAATAATGACAGGAAAATTATTTGAATCTTACCTTTATTAAGACGTCTTCATTAGAACCATCTGATCCACCGAGGTCTGAACCTAAGAGCAGAAATTATAATAACAATACAAAATGAAATCAAGTAACAATATTGAAAGTTCACCAATTTCTATGACTTTAATGTGTTTTTATAACTAAACTTAAAAGTAAGTCTTTATGGGGTCATGACCCATTATTATTATTTTTTATTTTTTTTATGGAAAAAACACGGCAAATGAGCGTGCGGGTCACCTGATGGTAAGTGATTACCGCCGCCCACGGCCCCGTGCAACCCCGGAGGAGCTACAGGTGCGTTGCCGGCCTTTCGTGGGTGGGTTGGGCGTCGGGGATAAAATTTAACTTTAAATCAGCTTCATGCTGTATCCCGCACACAGCAGGGTAGGCGGAGGGAACCTAGTGTTAAGACACTCCGTTCCCCACTTTCTGCCGAATTCTGGAGGCAGTGCGTGTAGTGTAGCAGAAATCAATGCCGCGCTTTGCCTCGAAGCCAGAGCGAAGAAATGGAAATATATATTTAAGTAAATATTTTATCTCCTCGAGTGAGGATCGAATCCACAACCAGTCAGTTTTCCAGTCACACTTTGTGCCGCTGCGCCACGACTGGCCTCAACCAGTCTTTAATTTATCATACAAATATCTTTCAATAACTTTTTCTGTCCATTGAAAATATATTTTTAAACGATAAAAATATACTAATAGTCTCTATATTTTAAGAACAACTTAATAATTTTCTCGTTTCCATTAAAAAAAACAATACTTACCAACTAAATGAAGATCTGGATCGGCATCAGGATCTCTGGAGTCAGTGTCGTTCCTCTGTGTATACAACTCTAGTATCGTTAATAGAACGTCTACACCACCGTCTTCATTGTATATCTGATAAAATAAATTGTAATTTAATGAAATTTTGAAAGCTATAATTTATGGTTTTAGTATAATTTTTGTAATAAAAATTCAGCTTCACGCTGTATCCCGCACACAGCAGGGTAGGCAAAGGGAATCTAGTGCTAAGACACTCCGTTCCCTACTTTCCGCCGAGTTCTGGAGGCGTGTTGAGTGGCGGAACTCAACGCCGCGCTTGGCCTTGACATTTTTCAATTTTTTCTAATAATTAATAATATTAACTTTATATTAAATTAAACCCACAACGTTTCTAATTGCTCTTTTGGTTAGGGGTTCATTTTTCTTTTTGTTATTGAACACACAATTAACTTTTTTCGTTTTGCTTCTTTTGAGTTAAGTCGTTTTTAATTTATAGCAATAACGGCATCCAGTGTTGAAGTAAGCTTAATAATTATAAACTACATATATACAAAAATTTTCAGTAACATAACAATAAAAAAAGGAACAAATATTTTTAACATTTTTAAAGTGTTAATCCACACTTAGGAAATTTTCATACGTTTTTATATCATAAAATATCATAAAAATTTTCATAAAATTTTTATACGTTTTCTAAATAAGTATTTATATTTCCTAAGTGTGGATTAACACTTTAAAAATGTTAAAAATATTTAGTAAATAGTATTCTCTCTTGCCAAACGATAATTCTTAGTAATTATCTTTGGGTAGCGGAAATTTGTAAAAATCTCCCTACAGAGATGCTAACAACATAAGTTGTAACAAGCATATAAGAATTTCGACGTAGCTTGGCGAGAACGTATGGCTCAGTGGTCAGAGCGCCTGGCCGTTTTGCAGGAGGCGCGGGTTCGTGTCCCGCTACGTTCAAATTTTTAAACGTTTTCTAAATAAGTAAAGGAACAAATAATAAGCTGACAAAATGCTTCTTTTTTTTCCTTTTTGGACGAACCATTTGACCAAAAAGAAGAAACAAAACGCAAACAACTCACATGAATCCGGGCTAGCTCGTCCGCCGCCGCCATGTTTCCCAAAGTGTAGGCAAGTCTGACCGCGAGGGGCGCTCTGGACGCGCACGCCGCTAAAGCTTTCAATATAGACCTGATGCTGGTGGGTCCGGTACATAACCACGCACAACAAACTTCTTGTGTTGACAGAACACTGTAGGATTAGCAAAAAATAGTAAGAGAAAAATATCATGTATTTTATTTAAAAAGGCCTATAATATACCTACTTACTTACTTTAAATTTATATTAACTAGTGGGCGCGCGTGGCTTTACCCGCTTTTGCACCCTTAGGGGTGAATTCTAAAAAGACCACGAAACACGTGTTCAATTAAATATTTTTAAGACTCTGAATTTCCAATTTTATAAAAATCTGTGCCGATTTAATTTTTTTTCGATACAAACTTTAAGCCCTTATTTCATCCCTTTAGAGTCAAAATTTTTCAAAATCCCTTCTTAGTGGATGTCCAGATTACAAAAATAAACATCTGTCCAAATTTCACGTTTCTACCATCAGCGGTTACGGCTGTGCGTGCGTCTTACGTCAGTCAGTCAGAACAAGTCCTTTTATATGTATAGATAAATTCATCTTTCCTATCTAAATAGATTTACGTCTAAATTAAAACTAAATCAGCTTAAACAGGATATATTGTCTTAGCGAGATCAGTTTCTTTACCTACATAACTGTCCAAAAATACGAAAATTACAATTTCGAAACACCTTAAACTTGTGTAATTCTCAATCTGATGAAATCAAAAAATGTTCTCAAGACGATCAAGGAATAGATTGCCAATCAAAAGACGGTTTATATTTAGAAATATTCCTCTTATGATATTTAAGTCCTCCGTTACAATAAGTGTGTTAACCAATTTCAATAACCGTTTAAATTTATTATTGAACAAAGTCAATGTCATATCTAAGCTTACACCGATATGAAATTATAATTAAAAAAATATATCAAAAACAAAAATAAACCAAAGATGCTCAGCGAACAACATGAACATTCATCAGTATATATCATTAGGGCCGTCAATAAATCGGCTAGAGCTCCATATGTACAAAAGTTTCTCTTTGTCACTTTCCTTTTTCTTGTTATTTTTTATTTCCAACTCCCTCGATCTCAACTTGTCTCCTCTTTAGAAGAATTTTATCTCTTTACACCAATGATTTAACTTACCTAAGACACCTGGCAACATTAGTAAGAACATCGCGATCAGTATGCAGCGTAAGAGCAGTCAACAATTCGGCTAGAGCTCCGCTAGACACAAAAGTATCTCTCTGTCCCTCTCCCTCTCCTTGTTGTATTCTATTTCCGACTCCCGCGATCTCTACTTGCGTCCTCTTTAAGTTGCCTTTATCTCTTTCTACAAATTCATCTTTAGCGGCAAGATTACGTAACGCGCCAGTAACTTGGTATAAGGCGTGGGTCGCTTGCTCAGACATTTGTCGTGGCCTTTCTGCTTTCTGAAAAAGAAACACTAATGCAAAGCGTCTGACAAGCGGTTGTAGGTTCGCTTCTCACCCGGGAAAATGAATTATTTTCATTTCCTTGCTGTGATAACAAGACAAAGACCGCCACTCAACACAATGGAAAATCTCGAAAATTGAACACTACGTAGAAACTGGGCATAGTACACCGGCATTCGGAGGAAACCTAGTCTTTAACACTAGATTCCTTTGCAGCAGGGTACACACTGCTTTTTTGTAAATAAATAAAAAATTGTGAACAAAAACCAACAGCATTATTCAATATCTTCAGATGCAACGCGGCCAGATGCAGCGCGCCGGCGTTCAACGCCAGCGCACGCAGCCGCGGCTCCAGCGCCAAGAAGCGCAGCGCGCCCGCCGCGTACACGCACGACTCGCTCTCCTCTATCGGGTCTATCCTACCACTGCCCTCTATTAGAAGATCTGGAAATTATTCATTATATCTATATATTTTACCCCCTAATTTAGTTTATAATATTTTCCACAGTTCATACGCACTATCCGGTGACCGTCTCTGAACAATTAGCTAAAATTTACTAAAAAAAATACTCATAATTGGAACCGGCCTAAGGACAGTAAGACGAAATGATTTTGTATATGACAAAATTATTTTTTGTAGTTTATTTATTAATAACAATGTAGCTAAAATAATACTAAATAAAAAAGTTCTACTTAGTATAAATACATCAAAACAACACACAATCATTATACAAAATCATTCCTATATATATATTTAATTTTACAGGCAAATCATATTTACCTAAAAGATTGCTGTTATGGAAGAAGTGATCATTTTTATCATTTCTTGCAATTTTAAATATAAGTTTGCAAGCCGCCGCCAAATGTGGTCCGGTTACTCGCATCTAAGAATTATTAAAAAAAAATGTCATATACTTTGACATTGCAACATGCTCAATAAATAAAATAGTTACTTTTTAAAAATAGCTTAGACTTAATATCAAAGGGCAGTTGGTGACAATTCTGCTATATTCTAGTGTATTATATGAAAAAATATTTCAACTTTTATGTGCGGCACATCGTCTGACTGCAAAAAAAGGGTGTGTACTCAATTCCCACTCAAAGGAATGAATTACTTTCATTTTCTCGCTATTTTAACAAGACAAAGTACAGCATTGTGTGAGTACACAACACGTCGAAAATTATAAGGAAAGTAGAAAACCGAGAATTTTAACACGAAGTGCCCTGCTATATATATATATATATATATATATATATATATATATATATATATATATATATATATATATATATATATATATATATATATATGTATATATATATGTATATATATATATATATAGGAAATACTGTCTCGCTGTATTGATGACCCCCAGTTTCTTTGAGGCCAACTCGACCTTGCTTTCCAGATGATCGCGATATGGCATAGAAGCAAAAAAAAAATACTTACAGTCAGCATTGCCCTTGCAATGGCCACTAATACTCTCTCATCGTCGCTATCCACATGCGTGTAGAGCGCTCGAAGGACCAACTCTCTAAGACTTTTAGTTGGTGACGTTTTCAGTACTATGTTTTGCAAATATTGCATAATGTTCAATATATGTTCCACGTTTTGATATTTTTGTGACAATGCCTCCGCTAGTTCTAATAATGTCATGCTGAAAAAGAAAACATGGGTTATGTCTCCGAATTTTCTAGTATAATTTATTATTAAAAAATAAAAAATATATGATAAATATAAAATATAAATACAACCAAACAAAATACTTATGTCTGACTATATACTAAGTTCTATCCAAACTTCACGAGTGACAAAACATATATACATACGTATATACTATGCCGACACTCATGACCTAATTAATATTTTCAAAAAATAAAATAAAAATAAATCAGCTTCACGCTGTATCCCGCACACAGCAGGGTAAGCAGAGGGAACCTAGTATTAAAACACTACGTTCCCCACTTTCTGCCGAATTCTGGAGGTATTGTGTGTTAAGAGGCAGAACTCTACGCAACGCTTAGCCTCGACACCAGAACGAAGAAATGGAAATATAAATTTAAGTAAATATTTCATCTCCTCGAGTGGGGATCGAACCCACAACCAGTCGGTTTTACAGTCACTCTTTGTGCCGCTGCGCTACGACTGGCCTCAATATTTTCAAACAGGCCGAAAATGAAGAACATCTCAACACCAGGTTTTTTGTAGCTCACGCACATAGCAGGGTAGGCAGAGGGGACTGGGAACCCAGAGTTAAAATACTCAGTTCCCATAAAAGCACTTCGACTCCTTCCGCCGAATTCCCGAGACTTTGAGCGAGGCTCTCTGCGCTCCGACGGCCTCAACATTATTTACTACTCCTTAACTAATTTTTCTCGCTAAAGAACTGTATTTAGCGAGTAAACAATGCAAAAAAGTTCAGAGTCAATACTCCTCGACAGTACTGAACGTATGACTAAAAGAAAAAAAGAAAAAAGAAAATAGGTTACTTGATGTAATCATTGTTGACTGGCATCGGGAGCTGAACGGCCAAGTGTTTGACTGAAACGTCCCCAAGATTTGACGCATCGTATGACGAAGACTTCGCTGTGGTAAATAATTTCTTTTTGTTGGACGAATCTGGGCTAAGTGCTATAATATAAAATATAATAGGTATTACCAACATGTTAGGAGAGCCTAACGATATTCCAGATGAGTTTGAGTTCGATTTCCACTCGGGGGGAAAAGGAGAAAAAACAATATTATCAATGTAATTGTCGTGACACAGTGCCAGATTGTAAATGCGGTCATGGGTTTGATTCCTTAATAGTATTGAACTGGATTTTTTAAAATTACTCATCACTGGTCTGGTAAGACAACAAAGCGCGGCGTTGAATTCCGAAACCTAACATGCAATGCTTCCAAAATTAGAATTCTAGTTTCGCTTTCCAACATGTAATATTCCTAAATATAGATAATCGTATTATAAAACTACACAATTCAACCTTTTTTTATAAATGAAGTGAGTGGATAAAGGAGTACATAAATAAATAAAAAAATACTATTTATACAAGTATACGACTAGTACAGTATCTTTTGCTTTTGATGATAATTATGTATACTCGTATATTAAGTCCAAATTTACACAAAATGAGGAAAATAAAATAAATCTACGAAATAACAAACTAGCAACACCTAGATATTTATTATCTGTTAAAAATTATACTAATATCTTACATTTTATCGCATTGTTGTTTAATTTAAGCGTGTTATCAGAAACATCAGAGGATTCCTTTGTAGGAATCAATGGTTGTGATACTAAAATTGACTGAGCCAAATCTATATTATTACGTGCTGAAATATATATTTCAACATATTTAAGTACTTAATACTATAATAAAATAATAAATAGGTTTGTAAATACAATTTAAATAACATATTTTCAAAAATGGAACAACATTTAAAACTGGCAATAACATAAAGTCTTCAATTTCTTATGAAATGTAATTGTTCGATATTAACGAGGGCAAAATAACCATAAACTATATTAATTTTGGATAAGTCTCAAACCATAACTAATTATATTAATTATCTCGGTCGGTCTGACTGATTTTTTGTAATAATATAGTTTTTTTTATTATATATATTTTACCATCTACTGTATGTCCTGTAGTGTTCCTTCGATGTAAAGGCTTGCTTCTGCCACTGAGATGTGGTAACTTAGGGAAACCACTCCACCCATCATTCGGACGATCCTGTCGAGGGGGCTTTACCTATAAACGTATGATAGTGAAAGATTTTAAATTAATGAAATAATATTTTATTTTTTTATTTTCATGTTAGCAACCCAGGAAGCATAATACTAGCTAGAGTGAAGACACCCTGTCCCTCACTTTTTGCTCGTTTTTCAGGACATTGCGTATTGAGTGATTGAGTAGTAAATTTAGCATCGGCCTTTTTTTTACCAAATGGGAAAAAATAAAAATTTATAATTGCTTCGTATATTTTTTAAAATTGTAGTATACTCAATTGTTTCTATATCTGCACAAACAACTTCAAGATCACTTACTGTAGGCTTCTTCTTTGTGTTCTGAATGTCATTAAATGATTCTCCTTTAGTATCATCTTCATCTAAGCTCATGAAAGTTGATCTTGACGAATCTAAAATATCTTCTCCATTTTCCGATAGACTAAGGTGTTTTAGGCTGAAATAACAGTACAGTTTTTTTATAAATATAAGAATTTATGGATTGTTCTGCATAGAATTTATTTTGAATATAACCACTAATAACCTCTATATATCTTTTTTGTTGAATAAAGAGGCGACATTATCTTAAACATTTATATTCTATACATTACATGCCAAATATTCTGTTAAGTTTTGAGTAGTATTATATTAATACCTTGTTCAAATGTTCAAGACAAACTACTGGCAACATATGCTTAACTTTTCATTTCAATTACTACAATTATAATATTAATACAATTATAATTATGGCTCTTATTATTCATGTTAAATATTAATAAATAAAGAAAGAATATCAATCTATAATTATTATTTATTCATTTTATATAGTATAGTATTTTTCGCAGTACTAACATGTAAAATACGTATATATATTTTTTATGATAAGCCATTTAAAATATTTGAAATGATTCGCACAAAACACAACAAAAACGGAACGTATACTACTCAAGTGACAGTTAAGTGATTGACATATTATAGAAACAGGTATGAAATAACAATAAACAATATTTATATTATCGTTAAACTATCGTTAAATTTTATATATTTTTATTAATTAATATTTATTGTAATATTTTATCTAACACTCAATATATACATTACTTGACGCACTTAAAATAAAATGTCAACTATTAAACGGGAAAGAAACGTAAACTTTACCAGCGAGGAGACTGAATTACTGTTAAAACTTGTAAACGAAAATAAACATATCGTAGAAAATAAAAAGAGCGACGCAGCTACATGGCAACAGAAAGAAAACTGTTGGAAATCCATAGAATCATCCTTTAATTGTGCAAATGGTGTTAGATATAGAAGTGGAAAATCTTTAAAAATGAAATACGAAGCGTATAAGCGGGATATGAAAAAGAAATTATTAAACGTTCAACCTGTAGTATCTAAAACAGAAGAAAATTCTATGTCGGATCCTTTACTTCCACTGAGTGAAGTAAATGTTAAAAATCTGATGATTTGTTCAGTTAACTCTATGGATGATACTTTAGATTCAGATCATACACCACAAACTGGTAATAATATACATGAAAATTATATTAAATGAAATTGTTTAAACTAAAACATATTTTATTATGCTGCTATAATTAAATACAGAGGCCATCATAGGCAAAATGGCAACATTTGACTGTAACCTCAATAGTTGTGGATTCAATTCCCGATTTGGGGGAATGATATATTTTCTATTACTGGTTCTGGTAAGACAAAATATGAACAATTATCTCAAATAAAGGCACAAATTCTCAATTCTGCTGCAATTCCAGCAAGCATTATGTACTGTAAATATATAAAAAATATTTATTATATTAATATAAATTTAATATTTATGCATTATTCCTAATAGATATGCTAATAACTTTAAGGTGAAAGAGATGTATCTGATAGTGAATCACAAAATTACAAATCAAAATGGAAAACGGAAAATGTATCCTCAAATGAATATCCAGATATATGTAAGTTGAAAACTTTAAATATAGCAAAACACAGTATTTTTATCAAACATTATATAATATTCCTTTTTACATTTAACATAAAATAATGTACATTCAACAGAAACTAAAAGTTGGCCTTGGTGGTTACTGACTGTCAATATAATATTAACGTATAATTATTAATTCAAAAGAGCTGTGGGTTTGATTTTCATCATTTGTTCGATGGGGGAATGAAATATTTAATATTTTTATTTTCGCTCTGGTGAGAAGGCTAAGTGCAGCGTTAAATTTCGTTACTCAAGACATATAATTTGGTGGGGCATGTGAAACGCATTGTCTTAACACTAAGTTACCAGGAAGTTAAAAAAAAGTAAATAAAAATACTTGCTCTATCAATGGCCTCTGATATAATGAAATAATATTATTAAAAGTTTAATAAAAATATATTTCATTTTATATATATAAATTTGCCTTATTAACAACAATAAAATTATTATTTCAGCTCTATCCAATCACAAAAGTACATCAGAAATGCTAACAAGATGTAAATTAGAAGTTACAAAAATCCAAAAGGAATTATTAGATGAAGAATTAAAAAATAAAAAGAGACAATGGCTGTTCGAGGAACAGGAAAGAGTGCAAAAAAAGAAACAATGGTACTTTGAGGAAGAAGAGAGAGCGCACAAAAGACAAATGTGGGCATTGGAGAAACAAATACTTTTGAAAAAATTGAATTTAGAATAAATTATATTATATTATTTATATAAAATTGTTATAAAAATAATTTTAAATAAAAAAAATAGATATAAAAATAGTATTTTTTAAGTCATGATTTAAAAATTAGGTTGGCCTAAACTCAGTAATTGTAGATTCAAATGTGATTGATGTCGTTGATTTTGTTGCAATAATATTGAATAGTATAATTCTTGGTTTTCCATTCTTCCAGCTTCAAGAGGTTTCTGTCGTCAGCAACCAAAAACCAATAACATTCTGGAGGTTTCAATTTACATAATAAAATGTATAATATACAGCGTGAGCGTGCGTTAAAAAATATGATATTTAAACAATTTTTTAAATGACTAAACTCTTTAAAATGGACCATGCTGTATAGGGTAAAAATTGTTGAAATTACCACCTGTTAATTAAATCTATAGAAGTTATTGATATATGATTTAAATAAATTTATTTCTCGCTTTCGAAATTTGGGGGTACTGCGTGGTGACTCTAGTTTCCCTCAGTCTAAAAACGTAAAACTGTTGTATGTATGTTTATGTTAAAAAATATGTACTTACTCAAATGCACTAGGCGGCCTTTGGTCCTTTTTCCTTGCGCGTTCAGTGAACAGAGTACGTTGTGGCTCACGAGGTGTGAACGGGCGACGCGTGCGCAGCGGTCGTAGCGCGTTCATACCCGCAGCGGTTATGTCGTTCATTTCTGTTGAAATAATAATAGAATAAAAAAATATTAAGCGTGATTTTTCTTACTATAATCCGTAAAAAAAAATTACGCTTAAAAATGTTGATATCCTAACAAGAACATCAGGTTGATTCTATGAAAATATTATAATCTCATTGAATCCGTACACAAAAATTACGAACAAAGCAAAAAAACGCTTTTTTTAATGAATATGTGTTTAAATATATTTATTTTTCAGAAAAATAATAAAAGAATAGGTATTCGATATTTAGTGACGTGCTAGAACGACATTGTCGCTTATCAAATACAACAAAAATATTAGCAAATACTAATATAGGAGCGTCAATTGATGTTGTTTTTAACAGAAAAACCCTACCATTAAAACAAGAGATTTTTTACCCGAAAAAAATAACATTTCAGAAAACATATTTCTAAAGTACTTACTTTTATTAAAGAAAATAACTAAGAGCTATACGACGACCTAAACACCTTAAAAATGCCATGGTTACTAAAACAACTATTTTATAATACATTCAAAGAAAGCTTACACAATGTATTTTCAACTTTATCTTATATGTATTAAAATCCAAATTAATAAATATAGAAACGAGAAATTTTATACCACGTAGGCCTTTAGCAGGGAATAATAATCATATCGCCTTAATACTCACTTTAATGTCATTTACAGGACATTGAACTCTTTGGCAAAAGCATTTTCCAGAATTGGTTTTACTTAGGTAATTGACACGTAGAATTATTATAAACTTGCGTCAATTACTAGTAGGTACTTGCTACTTATATTTGTTTAGTTTAGTACTGAGAGTTTAGAGTGTTATCTAAAAATTATTATAGTAAACATAAAAAAACTAATCAAACCAGACAAAGCGCATTACTGTGTTCCGCCACTCAGCGCGCAATGCCTCAGCGGCAAGTGGGGAACAGAAGTGTCTAAATCGGAACGGTACGGTGTCTTAGCATTATATATAGTTCCCAGGTTCCCTTTGCTTACCCTGCTATGGGCGAGATATAGCGACAAGCTAAAAAAAACGAAGCAAAATAAGTTAATACTAAAAGTACCTATTAAGTACAACCTTTGAATAAGTAGATAATACCTTACAGTTTTTCTTAGGTAGACAAGGAAAAAAATTTAAAAGGAATTTCTGTTGTACTTTTTTTAAAAAATACATTTAAGAAATCGTTCGGCGGCGGCAGCGTCGTTGTGTTCCGCTACTCAACACGCAATGCTTCTAAAATCCGGCAGAAAATTGGGGAACGGAAGTATCTTAATGGGAACGTAACGTCAAACACTAGGTTCCCAGGCTCCCTCTACCTACCCTGATACGTGAAGCTAAAACATTCAAAAATTCGATCAGGCACTTTCCAATATCTATTGATATTTGGCTGTAAACTAAAAGGAAACAAAGAAAATGGAAGAATCGCGTCGCGTGACCTTTCATAACGCTCGAATAAAACATTAGGTGTGTTTTATTCTCAATCATGGCCTTTGTTTATGTAAATATAGCAAGGAGTTATAGGCATAGTTATAGGTTTCATATATTTATGAGAAATTTTCTATAAATATTTTCTATCATCAATTTTGTACGATTCAACGTCCTCAAAAGTGATAAATGGTGGTTTTGAAATTGCTATTCATCAATTTAAGTACATTTTCTTATTATAATTATTTAAGATTTTCATTTCCGCGATTTCATTTCCGCTCAAATCAACACGATTAAAGTAAGTCCTTTACACTTTACACTAAATTGGTCAATTAAACTCGTTTTGACCAGCTCGAGAAACGTATTAGATATAATAGTAATAAATTAATAATTATTCATATTTTTCAGCTTCACGCTGTATCCCACAAATAGCAAGGTAGGCAAAGGGAACCTGGGAGGGAAGGGAGTGTTAAAACACCCGTTCCCCACTATTCGCCGATTTTGTTTTCGAGGCAGTGCATGTTGAGTGGCAGAACTCTACGCCTCAAATTAAAATAGATATGTAAATAAATGTTTCATTTCCTCGAATGGCAATCGAACCCACAACCGTCGCGTAACAGTGACCCCATACGCCACGACTGGTCTCTTATAAGTAAAATAATTTAATATCCTATTTGCTATAATAATTAGTATCTAAGAGATGCTCACCAGAGCTGATGGCAGCGCGTGCCTCACTGATGATCTCAGCTGATGTCTTGCGACGCGGTGCATAGAAAGGAGCGCCGACGCTGCGCCTTGCACCCCTCTCGCCCATTTCTTTGACTGTAAAAAATAACATAACATTATCATATTAAAAAAATCGAATCAGCTTCACGCAGTATCACGCTATATACACGCAGTAGGTTTCCCACTTTCTGCCGAAGTCTGAAGGCATTGCGTGTTGAGTGGCAGAACTCAACGCCGCGCTTTACCTCGACCAAAATATTTCATCTCCTCGAGTGGGGATCGAACCAACAATCAGTCGGTTTTACAGTCACACTTTGTGCCACAACGCCACGACTGGCCTCATATAATAAGTGCCTACCTAAACGCAATAACTGTTGTATTATTAAAAAAAATAAGAAATAAAAATATAATAATAAATGGGCCGTTATGACGCAGAGTAACGAATGTGCGACTGACTGTAAATGCAACGATTGTGTGTTCAATTCCCACTCAGAGGAGCGAAATGTTTAATGTTTTCTTTTTTTTTTATGGAAAAGACACGGCAAACGAGCGTTCGGGTCACCTGATGGTATGTGATTACCGCAGCCCACGACCCCGTGAGAGAACACTAGAGGAGTTACAGGTGCGTTGCCGGCCTTTAAGGTGGGTTGGGCGCCGGGGCCCGAAATTACCTGATGCGAAACGCAGTGGCATAAAGCCACTACTTCACGCCGGTTTTAAATGTCGGGGGTGGTAATGATCCGGTCGAGTCCGCCCATGCCTGTTGCCATTGCTGGTGACGTGACTCTACCACACATACTTAAGTCGCCTCTTACGACACCACCAGTACCAGGATGATCCTATTCTAGGCCGGGATTCATTTCATTTGTTTGCTCTGGTATAGAGACAAAGCGAGGCATTGTGTACCGCAATTCAACACGCAATGACTCGGAAATTCGGCGGAATGTGAGGAACGGAAATGCCTTAAAGGTAACGAAGTCTCTTAATACATACAGCGGGAAACTAAAAATATATATTTTTTAGTCTTTCAATGATGGGATGGAAATTGGATTATTATTTTTATTTCCATACTTTGGTAAGCAGAGACAGAACCAAAAGTTAAACGTAAAACACTTACTACTTCTGCTCTTTATCTTATCAGGCCAGAGTTGTCAAATGGCATGGGCATTTAGGTACCTAGTTGTTACACAATTACAAATCTAAACGAAACTAATAATCTTTTTTTCTCTCGTTCAAAATTTCCACGAAATAACATAGAAAAAAAATGATGACAAACTTATATTTCTAATTTATTTCATACAAAATCAGTGAATATGAACGCAAACTTAAATTTGTGAACTTAAAGTTGTGCTTCTCGTCGAACAATAATCTTAAAATTGGTACGGAAACCTCGGTGGGTGAGTTCGACTCGCACTTAACCGGTTTTATTATTATTAATATTAATAGAGAACTAACATATAACCAAACTAGGATATGGCTTTGTTTACTTCGCTTGGATTCGAACTGGTTGTCACGTCCTACAATGAGAAAGCTTTAAGCCCCTTATATACGCTAATGACTCGATAGAAAAATACGTTTTTTCTATACCTCTTCTATGACACAAATGACCTACTTTATATATAATATTTTATATCAATTCTACTTTATATGGGTGACGCCATAATCGATTATAATAACTGAAGCTTGTTGTATCGTTATAATTTGATATCATCCGAAGATATAAAATTATAATAAGAATTACTTTATAGAACCTTATTTTATATGTTTTTTGAGTGAATCTTAATCATAATCTATTTATTTTTAACGTTTTTAAAGTATTATTGCATACTTAGGAAAGAAAAATACGAGACGGGAAAAAGCGGGACTCGAACCCGCGCCTTCTGGAAACCGAACATGAGGAGTGAGTTTGAGTCCTACGTTCAAATTTTTATACATTTTCAAAGTAAGTATCAAACTCTATATAAAAAATCATACTCTATACGTATTAAAAAAAATCAACTATTTCGCTCAGAAAAATATTTTATATATGTTTTAATTAAAAGTGAATAATACTTTGAAGATAGTGAATAATCTTAATTTACTTCTAAATAAAAAAAAGTATCGCAATATCTTTTGTTTGTTGTTGTTGTTGCGTTCATATAAACGAATGCAAACTCGAAAAAGCTTTTCCGAAAATCTTTAAAATTGAACGGCAACCTATTTAAAAACGTTATCTAGTTAAAAATTTTAATCTGACTTTCCACAACAAGCTTAAACTTTCAATTTTAATTATTTCTTTAAATGGAAACATTAGTAGATATTGTTAAAAAAATCACATAAACACACGAACAAAAATAATATCACTGTACATATATTTAATGAATGCATATTTAAGAAAAACAAAAGAAAAAAAGAAAATCCTATTTAAAGTAAACAAGTAACATTTCTACCGTATACCTATTATAATTTTTCGCCCGCGTTGTAGGGCGGGCGTTCTACACCACGTTTGTACTAAAACTGAACTGAAACTTCACAATCACAATCCGCGAGTCGTGGCTTATTGGGGTGGACTGTTAATGTATGGATAAATATACTATTAATAAGAGGCTAGTCATGTTGCAGGGACTCTCTCCCTGATTAACGTTAGCAAGACATTCACCTGCTATCGTGTACTCTTCACGAGCATCTATCACAGTTCGTACTTGACGCTGTCAAGACCAGGTCAACAGCAATAAAGTAAATTCGTAGAAAAAATTGGTGCAGGGGCAGAAGCGTGTGATTGTAAGCGCGACACGTTGTGGGTTCGATCCCCATTCGAAGAAATTAAATATTTAATATTTTGAATGTTTTAACACTCGGCTCCCTTTGCCTACCCTGCTTTAGACGGTATATAGGTTATCATAGGTAAGTGTAGCATGAAGCATACAACTCGTCGCGTTTACAGTCACACGCATATGACCTTGCGCCACGACTGGCCTCCATCTCTATGTGGATGTAAATGTTTATTAAAAACATTTTAATTTCAATCGACACTCAAGCAATAGTTAAAAAACAGGACAAGCGCGAGTTGGGCTCGCCCACAGAAGGTTCCGTACAAAAATTGGAGGTATCGAGCTTTTTCTGAAATGTATAGTTTTCAGATTTTTTTTTTCCTGAATTACCTGCAGGTGCTAGCTGCCAAATTTCATAACTCTAGTTCAACCGGAACCGGAACCTTATTAATTTTGATTCCCTTTATAGTGTCGAAATATGCGTTTTTTTATTATATAAACGGCCATATCTTTTTTTAAAATAAATGTAGAAATGCATTTCAGGAAATTAAGGGTCCGTATAAATACCGGACCGGATAAATACTTTCATCTGATAACTTCACTTTAATTATAATTTGCATCGCTGGTATAGTACCTAACACCTATCGATCAGTCGCACATGTCGCCTTGGCTACTAAATACAAACACTCGTACAATAAGGCTAAACGACCTGAATAGGTTTTTTTAAACCACTATTAAAATTTATTTCAAAAAATATTGATTTCGTATAATTTTCGTGTAAAAACTACAAAAAAAAGAATTTAGTAGTAAATCCCTTACTTGTCCGCTTTTTTTAGGGTTATTTTGTGAATGGTGGCTTATTTTTGCGTTATAAAATTACGAATTTACAACCGATATATAATAGCGATCGTAGTTAGTTATATTTGGTTTTTATTTTAAAACTATAAATGTCGATCACAATCAATAAAATTTAAAAGAGAGAATAATGTCATTTAAATACCAATTTACTCTTTATACACCATTTTACAGCATAAAAGTCAGCTTAATTGGTAACATTAACTGTATATAAACAACAAGTTTCTTACATCTTTCAAATAACAGAAATCAAATATGATGAAACGTTTGAAATTTTTTTTTAACAAAATGAACATTTTAAGTTTTAAACTATTTCTTCGAAGAAATTCTCAAATCTATAAAATGTTAAGGAAAAAGATCCTTTACCTTCCTGTTCCGATGAAACTCGTGTTAATTTTATCCCATCAATTATTATAGAGAATGGATTCTATTTCTATATAATACGTTATAGGAACGAAGTCTCTTAACACTAGGTCCCCAGGTTCCTTCGCCTACCCTGCTATGAGCGAAATACAATGTAAAGAAAAAACGGTAATAAAACGATACATTATAAATAATCCTTACCTCCCAAAATATTTTTATATTTCGATCAACAACTCGAGTGCAAGTTCCCTAATTATGACAGTAGTAAAAACGTAATGTTTATAACAAAATAAATAACACATTTATATTTAAATAAACAAACTGAAGCCACAATTTTTTCTCAATTCAAACAAATTTAAAATATAATATATATTATAACATTTATTTTAATTATGTTAAATATCCTATAAAAATATATTGAAGTTTTTTTTTAATATTAGCATGAATTAAATTTAAATCATCTTTATAAAGCAACTTAGACGTCATTTACAACAGTAATATTAAAAATAGATAAAAATATTTTTTACAGGCCAAGAGGTTTTATATTAAAATTTATATAAAGAAATTACAACTTAAATTGTAGGCACTAATTTGAAATGCACTTATATTAAAAATTTATCGTATTATTTAATATATTATGCGGTATTTACTCACACTCAATTTTTTTTTTACTTTAAAAATAGGAATTAAACTTGCGTAACTAGAGTAATGTGAAATGAGCCACAACTTTTATGCGAGACGATGGTAAACCATGCGGGCTATAAATACAATACGAAGATTACGCAAAACTAACGATAAGTAACCTATTTAGCCATTTTTAAAAAATAAATAAATATTAATCTACAATCAAGCCAAAACAGCGTCTGACAAAAACGCAATGGTTATGGGTTCAATATTGGGTGTTTTTGTTATTATTTATGTTTTACGTACTGATAAATTTAATAGCACCACTTAATACGCGATGTCTTGAATTCTGGTTTAAAACTTCTTGGTGTGAAAATGAAATTAATAGAAAAAAGAATTGAATTCACCTATTTAACGTATATTGTAATCAAATAAGTTAAATTTATTTACAATGTTTATTTTTATGTATATAGATTTAGATTATAATGTTAGATTAAGTAAGTGGCAACTTAAATGAATAATTGGACTGTCTTAAGCAGATATTCTATAAATATAGAAATATATGTATGCAATAACAATACAGAAAAAAATGTTTTAAAAGAAATGTAAAAATAACAAAAAGTACGGACCATAAGTCTGTAGTACCATAAGTATAGTCGCGGGGGCGGCCGAAGCGACCGGGCACACGTCCTCAGTCCTTACTTCCATTCCAACTACCATTCTAACTTCAAATCCCACTTTAACGACCGTTTACTTATTATTGTTGGGGTACTTTATTGTGAAGTCAATATATAACTATACAGTGCATTCTTTTATTTCTATAATTCAGGAAAGGCAGTATTCCCTACCCAAGTAGTATATACATTTATCCGCAGAGCGAAGAAATGGAAATATAAATTTAAATAAATATTTCATTTTCTCGAATTGAAAATGCTCATGCGCCACGCCTGGCCTCATAATATATTATACTGTATTATATTATTTTACGTTTTTGCAAATAGCAACATTTTGGAAAAGCAAAGGAGACCTTTTAGATGTCAATGTCATTACGTCAGTGACAAATGACAGTTAATTGGAATTGTAAATTGTAATCTTATAGTTCCCAATTTATGTATTTTGGACTCGATACATCACCTGCAATAATTGTAAACAAAGTACAAATGTCTGATTTTGTTTACTAAACTAAAAGTGAATAAATTAAACACCTTATCTCTACTCTACCATAATGGCGAGCTCTGCATGGGAAGGTAAATAATAATTGTATACACCGGCTTTGCTTTCTGGATCAGTGAACATAATTTGTGACGTTGCATTAATCATGAGTAGTAAATAAATATTATGATAAATCAATATTTTCAAATAGCAAATATGCATTTTCGCAATTTTTTTTCAAATATTTACTATTTAATTTTCTATTACAGATGTTAGAAAACAAGCTCGAATGCTTGAAAATGATATAGATATGAAATTAGTAGCATTCAGTAAATTGGGTGTAACCACTGGCTCTTCAAATCTTAGTTCTGAAAGTGTACCATTAATTAACAGCGACGACATGTTCGAAACTATGTCTATGGAGTTACAACAGCTTTTAAATAAGGTATTTTGTTTTTTTTTTGGTCCACGCTGGATCCAGCATATAGCAAGTCCATCAATGGGAACCTGTTGTTAAGATACCATTTTCCACTTTTCATCCATTTTTTCATGACATATCATAGAAAATCATTACCCCAAATCTCATCAAACATTGAGTGCCAATGTGTTACAATGCCTTTTTTTTATTTCATTCTATATGAATTACATTTTTGTATGCATTAGAGAATCATTAAATCAGTTTTTTCTTTTGTTTTGTTCTATAAAGTACATGACAAAGTTCATAATACTTATTTTGTTGTTTAAATCAAATTATTATAGTGTGGATGTGTCTAATTATGTTATTTAAACCACATTTTTAACATTAAGTGCTTTGTTAATTTTTTTAGCTTCAGGCTGTATCCTCCATAGGGTAGTGTTAACTCACTCTGCTCTCCTCTTATCTAAATTCTGGAAGTATTATGTGTTGAGTGGCAGAACTCAACTTCTTACTTTTCCACACCAGAGTAATTAATATATTAAATATTTAATTTTCTCAAGTGGGAATCAAACCCACAACCTGTTGCATTTACATGCTTGTGCCCTTCATCAAGTTTTTAAAGAAAAAAAATGTTTATAAGGAGCTATCGAAAATTACATTACATATTGTTAATGGAGGATACATATTTCAAAATACAATATACACACACAATTTTGGAACTGCTTTTTTTATTTAGCAATTCCTGGGAAAATTCAGTGTAAAACAGTAAAATATGTGACAGCACATTAAGTATGACAGTCTCACAAATGGATCATAATCAACAAGGACTAGTGAGGTGTCCAAAATGGTGAAATTTATTTGATATCATATTGTGACTACAATACACCTATTTATCTTAATATTTATATAATTTAGATTAATATTAAGTCTTATTTTCATTACAGCTGTCATCTATAAATGACAAAATGGCAGATTTGGCTCCCAGTGGCACAGCAACACTGCATACAATCAAAAGACACAGAGAAATATTAATGGTAATTTTTTTAGCTTCATATTGAATTTGTACATATGGGGACATGGAACCTAATGTTAAGACAATTCTGTTCCCCACTTTCCAATGAAGTTGAGTTGCAGGGTCATTTTGTAAAAATATTAATTATCCCATTTTCCCGAAGGGGAATTGAACCCACAAACGTCACACCCCTGTGAATCTGCACCTCAAAACCAAAGTAAATAAACTAAATGTTACTTAACATAGTTTTTCTCTATAAAAAGGATTACCAACAAGAGTTTCAAAAGACATCAGCCAGAGTGAGCGCGAGACGTGAACGTGAGGAACTACTGCGTGGTGGAAGCCCTCCACCGTCAGCCTCAATTGGACTCAGCCGCAGGGACCAGTATGCTAAGGAGGCTAATCATTTACACAGGTAAATCTATACTTTATTTCTGTATTCCAATCAGTTTATAAATAAAAAAGTAGTATGAATGGTGGGGTATTATGGGTTTGATCGCCTCTCGACCGACACAAGACAGGATGTTACCCCGGTGGCTCTGCATCACGAGGGTCTCTCATGTTTCATAATTTTATGATACAATTAGACTGTAATAAAATGCCTTATTATTTTATTGTCATAGGTAATTTATAAATTGAAGTGTAAAGTTATAGCTAGACCCTCCGAAATATGTTTTTTGGAGAATACAAATTGTTTAAGACTTTATTTCTTTCTTATAAGTAAGTGTCTTTTTGGTGCCCACAACTTAATTTTCTCTGCCTTCTCTACTATTTCAAAAAGCCTAAAGGATATATATATGTAGGAGATTGTTCATCGCAAATGACTCTTACTGGACCTGTGGGCTCGATTGTGGGTTAATGCAAGCAGAAATAATGTATCGCTTCCTTCGACATATACATAAATATACATATTGTTATTATTTTCCAGTTCCCACATTTTGGTAGATGAACAGATAAACATAGCGATGGAAGCTCGAGAACATCTGAGCTCCCAACGGCAAGTGTTCAAACGTATGCAAACCAGATTCAACGACATAACTAACAGGTAATTTTTTTTATACATTATTTTTATTGTAAATGTATCACTACTGCTACAATTACGGAGTTAAGTTTCGTAAATAAAGATGTAGTGTCTCGATTTCGAGTTAAAAGCTGAGAATGGAGTGTCCAGATTGGAGATTTTTATATAATTTTTATGCATATGTATGGATGTTATATGAGAATACATTTTACTGATCTTCTTAAAAATATTTATTAGTTAAATAATTAATAATTAATAATAATATTTTCAGATTCCCAATGCTAAACAGTTTAATGTACAGAATAAATGCTCGAAAACGTCGCGATTCACTAATATTAGGAATAGTGGTGGCTGTCTGTACGTTTTTACTACTTATGTATGCTTTTTATTAATCTTGTTTTGCTTTGGGGATTTTCGGCTTTATTTATGTGAAATGTCTGTACAGTAAATGCATATTATAATATATATCCAAAATATCAATTAATTAAACTTTTTCTTAATAAAAATGTATTTTTTTTCTCATATAACAAATGACTTTGGGGATCGAACATGACGTTTCTTTTAAAAACATGATTAAACAATATTTAAATAACACATAAAATAAAATCTAACAAAATCTACTTACAGCCGAAAATCCTTCCATATTCTGTATTTTATACAGATATGAATAAAAAAAACTAAATACAATATGTATGTATAAAAAAAAAATATATTTTTCAAAATGTTCCACAATACTCTGAGCACTAATAAAGGCATTTTAAATTTTCTGTAGGCTTTACAAGCTTTTCAAACGTGGCTTCGTCCACTTAAAAATATTGTTATATTATATCCAAAATTATTAAAAAAAAAGTTTTTTTAATCATTTTGGATACATTTTTATACATTTTAGCCTATATGTTATTCTGGTGTATAATCTATATTAATGTAGAATTTCATCTCAATCCATTCAGTAGATTTTTGCGTGAAAGTGAAACCAAACATGCGTCTTCACAAAATGTCATATTTATAATATTGCATTCAATATATTGCACAATAACATTGTGCAATAATATGGATACAAGAATACTTTGTTCTTAATAAGTATAAAAGGCATTTGTTAACATTTAAAGTTATTTTTTTTAACAATTTTAACTTTTTTTATATTAATTAATTAGGTAGCCTCGCTTAACGGTTCGTTGGTAACGAGACAGTGCGACGTTGAGTTCCGTTTTTCAACACTATAAAAAATTAGAAGCTATAAAAAATTACATAAATACATAAGTTTTTAAGTATCTTCCAATATTCTAGTTTAAAGATTAATTATATATATATATATATATATATATATATATATATATATATATATATATATATATATATATATATATATATATATATATATATAATATTACATAGTGTATTATTTATTGTAAGCAAATTGTAAATATATATTGTATTTAATGGAGAAATAAATTATTTTATGACATATTTGTTTTTTTTATTTACTATAAGTGTAACTATAATTTAGAGGGTGTTCAAATATTACACATAGCACGGTCGACGAGTCGTGGCCTACCAAATGTACCGTGCTGTAATATACTTTGGAAGAAGGACAATACAATATTTTACAACTAGGTGAACAAAGTAAATTTGTGCGAGCACAACAAAAATTTGGCTCAAATGACAAATCTCTACAATAAAAACCACACATGATTTGTTTGTGGCAATATTTTTTTTATTTAATAAAAAAGTAGTGAATTACAATTTTGCAAATTGCCAACTCTTTCTCCTTGCATGTTCGGCATGTGAGTGAGCGATTATAAAAGCAGATCTAAAATTAAAAATAAATAAATAAAATAGACTATAAAGAAATCCGTAAAAATATATATATCACTTCTTCCATGCTGGATAATATATCCTCTTAAATTTTTCTCTCGTTCAATATGTAGTTTGTGTTAATGAATCTTTCCATTACTTTATCAGGATCAGAGTAGGGTCCATGGTCTAGTTTCTTTTTCCCCTGCCTACATTTTCCATCCTTGTAAAGTTATAGGTGCCAACATCATCTTTTACTTTTTAAAAATCATTCATAAAAACAAAAATTTTAGCATTTAATGCAGCTATTGGTAGAACAGGTGTTAACTAGTAGTCAAAAAGCAGAATAGACCGATTTACGCCAAGCAAGTGACGTCACACTACACTAAGTACTGCTCATTTTATTTCAAATTATTTGAAATCAAAAACATAACATATAAGAGACTCCATGACTTAATAGTCCATAGATTAGAGGTACCTGTACCCTACACAGTGCAAACTGGGTTAATCACCACCCAGATATTAACGTTTATATTTTATTAGGAATCACTGAATTATCCCATGTTTCTTATCTAAAATAAAATAAGCGACATTCATTGCATTCTGCATTATAATTTAAAAGAAAATGGTCTACAAAAGATATACATACAACTTAACTCAGTTTTTTTTAGAGAGGTATGGAATCCCAATAAAGCACTCAATCAGCATGTACAGTTTCCAAATGGGATTTCAAACTGACTTTTTGGGTAAAGCTTCGAGAACATTGTTCGCATTTATAAGGTTTTTCCCCAGTGTGTGTCCGTATATGCTTCTCTAAATCTCCTTTAGTGGCAAACTTTTTGTCACACTCATGAACGGGACACAAAAAGTTTTTGTTGTGCATCCGAGTATGGAGGTATAGCTTTTTTCTTTTGTCAAATATTTTGTTACACTTCTGAAAAAAGAAATTTTATACATCATTTTTTTTTACATAAGAATAGCATATAAAACCTAATTGTTTTCTAGATCAAGTTTCATTATAGAGATAAAAAATCCAGTGTGTGTTATCCCTAAAAGTAAATAAATATAGAGGCATATGGAGCAATTAATTTGTATAAATTTATTTGCTCTATTAACAAGAAAAACATGGCGTTAAGTTTGACCACTCAATGCAAAATGTCTCGATTTCAGATGGTGAAGAACTAAGTGTCTTACTTAACTAACACTGATCCCTTCATCCTACTCTAGTATAGTAAAGTGAAGTTATACCATAAATGAAACTTACAATACACTTATACTCTAAGTTTTCCACATTTTGGGCTTTATTTAATTTTTTCTCAGGGTCTTGTGAACTATCCACTTGTGACATGTCCATTTCAGAACTGTCCACTTCTGCCATATCATCATCTGATATATCCTAGAAGAATAAAATATTATATTAAAAGCATAATTGCTGCTCCACAGCTTTGTTTCTGGCCACATGTGGTGTAGGAACATAAGCATATGGCTGTAAATGCTACAGGCTTTGGGTTTCCTACTCCAAAATATATACATATATGTATTTTCATTTGAAGCAATTTTTAATATAGGATTTTGTTTTATGTAATAGAAAAAACGATTGTTATCTCTCATATTCCGAAAGAAAAACGACTATTTAAATAGGTATGTAAAAAAGCATGTTGTGGCACTGTTACATTCAAGATTCTGACTTCAAGCTCAATGGTTATTCGTTCAAACTTCATTTAGGGTATAGAACTATTGTTATTGTCTGCCTAAGAAAATAAAATTTGGGATAAAGAGTACTAGTGAAAAAATATAAATTAATAGTCATACCCCCGGCACTGATGATTCAAACAAATCTTTCCTAACTGTTAAAAATGTCCTTATAGCAGGATGCGATTGACTGGAATCTGTATTTATTATTTTATCTGAAATCTGTGATAAATAAATAGTGTTATACAATCTTAAAAATATTAATTTAATTAATCTGGAGACTACAAAATTACAAAAAAAATACAAAATTGACTTCTTTTGTCTATTGTTTTTTAAGAGTATATCTTGTATATAGCAGGGTAGGCAGAGGGAACCTAGGGTTACACAGAGTTCCACACCCACAAACCAACATTCAGTTATTCTATACATACATATAAAAGAAATACATACATATAGAACATACCTCACTTTCTTCTCCATTGTACAAAAGTAATTTTAACTGCTTATCATTTTTCAAAGCAGTATGTCGAAGCTCTTTGACGTTATTTACAATGTTCAAACATTTTTCACATATTTTTTGGGGCAAGTTATCTAAAAGTGCTATCTGAAAATTAAAAACGTGAGGAAATATCTAGAAACTAGAATGACTTATTTACATTTTAATTTTAACAATATTTACTTTTAATCCTAAACAATCTAAAATATCTTCTTTTAAATGGTTCTTTTCAAATATATCACAGTATCCTTTTTCATCTAAACACAGCCTACATCTTTCGTAAAACATAATATTCGGGCTCGGTCTATCCATATTCTTGTTATTCGACTGTTGCAATGTTTCTAGACAATTTTTCAATACATTGTCTATTTTTTTTAAGTCATAAAACATTTATTAACATAACGTGTTTGTGTGTATAACTAGTAAATGAATGATTAAATTTTAAATTTCTATCAACAAAATGTTTTATTCATTTGTCATTAAATTCAATACTTATTTTCTAGTTAAAAAATAATACTGTATATAGTAAACGTAAAAATAATAATACACGTACACGTATATAGTAAACGTAAAAATAATAATACAAAAAAGTAAGTAGGGCTGTCAAACTTTTGACAAGTTTCAATTAATAAAATAACATATGTTTTTCTTTCTACGCGCAACTTAATTTGTGCGCAGTTGTCACGCCTATAGCCGTAAATAATAAACAAATCAAAATTCTACGGAAAAAATAAAAATTATAATAAGCTTTTAGTGTCTGATTTTTTTAAATTTTATATTCTAACACAGCTTTATAGTATTAATTACATAATTAAATTTTTGTTAAACAAACTTAAATTATTGTTTTTGTTTTTAAATTTCTTAATTTAATATTAAATTTTGTAACTAAAATGGTAAACTAACTTACTACTGGCAATGCAGATAAATTTTGATACATTTTTATAATATAGTACTTGGTAGTTTCAATTTTCTTGTGTTTGTTTACTCATTAATAGTAAAAACTTTTAAGAAGATGAATATCATATTAAATACTTAAACTAAATAATAAACAAGTAGCCTAGACAGGTTTAATGATTATGATTTTTTTCTTAAAATATATTTATAGAAATATATTTTAAGAAAAAACCTGTACCCGTTGTAAACTTATCTTTTCAACTGTATTTTACTACTTTTTTTATCTGTGCAATAAAGAATATATATAAAAAAATCAAAATTCAATGAAAATTTTATGTATTCTTAGCTTATTTCTTTTCAAAAATATTTGTAATTAAACTATATTTTTATAAATTATTTTTGCTACTTTCATTGAAATAAATATATACTTAAAATTTTGAATAATAAAACATGCTCATATATTAAGTGTTTTTTGTAAAATAAGGTCATTGATCGCTCGAGCTTTTGTTTAAAATATTGCCACGAAAATATTTTGGGTTATAATAATGTTAGCATGCAGAGCTTTATACTGTAGACGTCCCGGTTGTCTTTCTACTGGGGTTTCCTGACAACGCTGAAGGAGAGCAGGCATCTTGTTCTGATGAAGGGCATTCTTCATCCCCGTCCCCTAGGTGTTCAGTGTCGTAGTGTTTGTGAGCTCTTTGAAATAAAGATTTGCCAATGGTAGAAAAATTACAACACAAAACAATAAGAACACAAAATATTAAGAATCGTTGACATGCTGAGCCAGTTTATACCTTGGCGTAACTACTTGGCCAACAATTGAAGATACAGTCAGTTTAGTATTATTTTGTTTTTTCGGCAACGAGGAATTTAATGTTGCATATCTTACGTTTCTGTCATTTTTCTTCTGCAACGCCTACGTTTCGCTGCCGTATATCAGCGTCGATCGTCAGCATTGCACAGTGTATCTGAACGTGCAACTATGCTGTCATTGCACGGTCTGATCAGTGCATCTAAGGCACCGTTAATTCTGTTAACGGCAGCAATACGCCTGTGCATCTTTTCTTCACTTCTTTCAAATGCAAGAACAGGCTCTAGTCCTTCTTTGAGAGAGGACTTTCCTTGAGAAGGAAATTTTTCCTCGCATGTAACTTTGTGTCAGTATGTCAAATAACAATTCATGGAATGGCCAATGTTGTTTAACTAAAACTTATTTAACTTAAGATTAAAAATGCTACAACATAAATATATATTTAATTACTTGTGACAATGATACCTTTTACAGACTTCGGCGAGCATATCATTTACAAAATTATTAATTTCGTAATAAATTTTAACACATAAACGTATTTTCACAACTTTTTAAAATCGTGATATAGAAAATTCTCTGACGTTTTCTTGTAGACTCAGGAACCGTAAAATCGACACGGGTTCACCATTAAAGAGTACATCGGCTTTAACTATTTTCGTGTTACGTTTTCTGAAAATCATAAATTTAGTCATTTTTACTATTTACAAGTAAGTATATATACAACGATACATTGTACTACTGTACGGTTTGCAGAGCTGTGGTTGAGCGACCTTTTTGTAATACCATACTGTCTGTCATAAAATTTTGTAAATTAAATTGCAGTAATATTTTTTCAAAAATGTTACTAAATGAGGATAGTATAAATAGATACGGGTCAAAAATTATCGGGATCAGATGTACAATCCGGTTGAAATATAGGTTTGACTTACTAAATTTCATTAGGTCAGAAAACACACTATACTGTATATAATTATTTAATATAGTTGCGAGGTGAAACTAATTAATTTTATAAAAACACCCCATAGATTCTTCATCAAGAAAACATCACATCTATGGGGTATTTCTATAAAATTGATAATATAAAGTACAAATGTAATCATTTGTGCAAGCTCTCCTTCAAGTTATAATTCAGCGACGATTTGTGGGGCATATTTATGAATGTAGAATAGACTCTAACATAATTATTAAATGATTCACCCCACATGTGACCAGGATATATAAAAAATTAATGGTCGGGTCTATATATGGAAAATATAGGAAAAAAACCGGAAATACTCTATGAATTTTGAAACCCTCGATAGTGTCGAATTACGGGTTTTTACAACTTACTTACTTACTTTTTTTCAGGAAATCATGGGGCCTTAGATCTGAGTATATCGTTTAAATTTCAACTCAACAGTGATTTTAAAAGGGTTTCTTTTTTCTTTAAAGGGTACGGAATCCTAAAAATAAGGAAACTCGAAACAATTATTTTAAAAATTGTATGTTTGATTGTTTATCTGTTCAAATTAACGTGAATTCACGTTTATTTGAAATGCAGTTTTCACTATTGTATTATATTTTGGGAAATGTTTTATTTCAATCGGTTCATAAATAAAAAAATATATAAATATAAAGAGGGCGGTCGTGGCGCAGCGGCACGAAGTGTGACTGTAAAATCGACTGGTTGTGGGTTCGATCCCCAGTCGAGGAGATGAAATATTTACTTAAATGGAAATATTTCCATTTCTTCGCTCTGGTGTCGAGGTTAAGCGCGGCTTTGAGTTCTGCCACTCAACACGCAATGCCTCCAGAATTCGGCAGAAAGTGGGGAACGGAGTGTCTTAACACTAGGTTCTTTGTGCCTACCCTGCTGTGTGCGGGATACAGCGTGAAGCTGATAAATATAAAGAATTGCATGCGACAATGTTATATTAATATATAAATGTTTTATTGAATTGGCTGAAACTTTAGCTTAATAATGTATGGACATTGTCTTAAAAATGATAGATTACGATTTAATCTTTTACTGTTATACTAAACTACTAAAGTAGATAATATAATTATTAAACATACAATTTTACGTCATTTTCAATTTATATCTTCTAAAAGCCTTTAACAACAATGTATATAAATATGCTATAACTCTTACACAAATAATGCAACTAATAACAAGCGTGAAAAATATGATAAAAATAAATTTCAATTCAAGGTATTCAACGTAAGATATATTAGCGGTTGGACATCTCAAATGCTTGGCTCCTTTGTTCCTGATGACGTATTCAGACTACCATACAGCGCGCTGTAGAGGCGGCTCGGGTTGATCTAGGAAAAGCCTCTTAAGTTTTTTAACGTTATTCTTGTAACTGAAAATAAAAATAGTTGTTGTTTTATTAAGTAAGTAGATTCACGTTTAATGCGCTAATTTCAGAAAGCAGTGGTTCGAATTAGAAATTATTTTTGTGTAGAATATTTTTTTATATTTCATTTTATATTTTTAAGAGTTCTAAAATTTAGCATGAACTTACAATACAAATAAAAGTAAAAATATATAGAAATTCCATAAAAAAAAAAACATTACTAACTTATAGTTAATTTTATACAAAATGAATGTATAGGTTCCACCGTAAACTTAAGTTTGTTTTTTTTTTAAATTGTATTTCCCTTGTGACTTACAGTCCTGAAATTAATACGGTAGCCTTGGTGACTAAGATCGACCGGCACCTAACCGGTTTTAATTTTCGATGCATCTGACTATAGCTGCGATCTTACTGGACTACTTTTTGTACTATACATAACATCATTATTTCTACAAACGAGTTATTATTTTTAACATTTTTAAATTGTTATTCCACACTTAGAAAAGAAAAATACTTAATTAGAAAACGTTAAATGTATGGCTTAGTGGTCAGAGCCTGCCTAGCCGGTTTCCAGGGGGCGCGGCTTCGAATCCCGCTACGTTCAAATTTTTATAAGTTTTCTAAATAATTATTAAACGAGTTATTTTCAAACTAAATAACTAAAATAAAACAAGTTAAACCTACACTTCGTTATTAATAACAATTTCTATAGCATTTTTAAATTCATTTGCAGTAAATGTTTCTATATCAAGTTTGGTGCCAATGCCGTATTTAACATATTTTTCTGCATTGAAACGCTGATCTCCTAAGATAAGTATCGCAAGAAGAGGTACTTCAGCCGTGATAGCTTCATCTGTGGATTGAAGACCAGCTCGAGTAATGAAGAGTTTCACATTAGGATGTCCTGAGAATTCAAAAAACCCATTTTTAATTAATATTTTTTGAACATTGTTATTTGTTCATGAGCTTACCTTACCTATACCCTATTTACAAAGGCGTGACATAAAAGGTAAAAACATCAAAAAACGATTAAGTATTATAAAAAAAATGTCTACGGATTTATGGATGTAAATAATATTATTGAACGATATTTACAAAATTTATTGAACGATATTAAAAAAATATATAAATTATAATTTTTATTAATTAATAACATATAGACTATAGACGTTACGTTATTGAACAATAATATTATCAATTATATCGACAGTGAAATGATTATTTATAATTATATTTTCAATTCGTGGCGCAGGGGTACAACTGTGTGTGTAAATCGACTGGTTCGATCCCCACTCAAGGAGATGAAATATTTACTTAAATGTATATTTCCATTTCTTCACTCTGGTGTCTACGCAAAGCGCAGTGTTGAATCATTGTGTTAAGTGGCAGAACTCAACGCTTTGCTTCGTTATTAGAGGCAGAGAGTGGCAAGTAGGAATTGAACCCACAACTAGTCACATTTACAGTTGCACGCCTGTACCCTTGAGCGACGACTGGCCTCAGATTTTTTTTGTATAATTTAATTCATTTACTTAGTATATCGGCTTGTGGATACCACTTGGAAATGTTAATGTTATTTCCCAATCCTGGTAGATCTTGATTCCATTTCCACATCACGTTGTAGGGCAGATTAGAAAGAACAGAAATCATCGTGTTTTTTTTATCTTCGGGCAACATTCTCGGTAAGACATTTGTTCCAAAACTAATGTAAATCACGCCTCTTTCAGATGAATCCATATTTCGTTTTAATTCCTATTTATAAAACAAAATATGATTATTATTGGGCTGATCGTATAAAGTATATATACATAATACATTTTGTTATTGGATATGTATTTAAAGATAATTTTAAATACGAAATGACTTTTTTAAATGTAAATATTTAATTTGGCTTACTTCTGGCAATTCTTTCCTTGGCAGCTGGTGAATGCTTCCCATATAAATAACATTCGGAGGTACTGGCTGGTTATCTATCCACATGGGGTTGACATTCAGAAAGAGCATGTCCACGTTATTATATAATTCGCTTATAGGCGGAATTTCTGGACCAAAATATTTCTTAAGCTGAGCATTTTCATTGTCTTCGCTCAGATAAGATGCATATTTATAATAATAATAAATAATAATCAGCTTCACGCTGTATCCCGCACACAGCAGGGTAGGCAGAGGGAACTTAGTGAAAGACACTCCGTTCCCCACTTTCTGCCGAATTCTGGAGGCATTGCGTGTTAAGTGGCAGAACTCAACGCCGCGCTTGTCCTCGACACCAGAGCGAAGAAATGGAAATATAAATTTAAGTAAATATTTCATCTCCTCGAGTGGGGATCGAACCCACAACCAGTCGGTTTACAGTCACACTTTGTGCCGCTGCGCCACGACCGGCCTCATGCATATTTATAAGAAAATAAAGCTTTTAGAGTATTTATTTTTTCAAAAATACTCAAGTTATAAATTCTTTCATCAGTGACCGCTGGGTATAGAAATGGATGCGAGGGCATACCAACGATATCATTAACATGATAAACGGGACCTAACGAACTTACTAAAATAACTGGTGCTTTGAATTTGTGGGAAAAAGCCAAAGCAAGATACATAAAAGCCTCGATTAATATTAAATCAAAAGTATTAGCATCTTTAGTAAGCAATTCTTGCACCTCTGGGGTTTTGATTTGTGTTTCTAACATCTCTATTTGCATTATAGATCTATATCTTCCTTCTGTAAATTTTGACACACTTTCACCAACTTTAAATGCATTATGAAAGTTTTTCTCAAATATTGGATAAGATACATGTCCTACATCAATTTCCTTATAATTTTCTGGTGATTTTCCTTTAGAATAAACTGGATCAGTTGTAATGATTGTCATGTGGTGACCCTTCTTAGCGAGTTCCAGTGTGAGCTTGCGAAAAACAATCTGATGACTGATAGACGGTGTTGGGAATACTCCAAGAATGTTCGCAGATTGTACAAACACAATCTTCCAATAAAATAAAATACATATAATTTTTAAATACACCATTTTCAAACGTTTTATTTTAATTAAACTAGATATACAAAAATATGAAGCATTGCGTACACTGACTTATCACATTATATATAATATTCATTTGAGTCTTAACTTTTAGTCACTTTAGACATAAACAAACAAAGTATCGCGCTGAGGTTCAATTAGGTACTGTTGATAATATAGTCTCAGAAGAATATTTCATTCAACAATAAATATACGGCAGTTGCCCTTTGATAGGTTGCGTCTGTGTGCGTCGATCTTGACAAATGGCGGCTTATTTTACAACAATAATTTTATTATTTACTATGTTCATATCAAAGATACATACTGTTACTGTGTTTTATTCCCGAGTCATTTTAGTTTTTTCTTTAGTTACTCTATTTTTGTGGAAGTCTTGTAGTTTTAGTAGGTGGAGGTGCAGCACCGGGTTAAATGTGTGGCTGATCTCACTCGACTTTGTATGTAATGTAACAGTACAACATTACAGTAAGCTTAAGATTTATAGGCATTTATATTATTATGTATATCCAAAATTTTTGAAAATATCTAAAATTTAGAGGCCACTCGCGGCGCGGCGGCACAAAGTGTGACTGTAGAGCCGACTGGTTGTGGGTTCGACCCCCACTCGAGGAGATGAAATATTTACTTAAATTTATATTACCATTTCTTCGCTCTTGTGTCTGGTGTGGAGTTCTGCCAATGCTTCCAGAATGTGGGGAGCAGAGCGTCTTAACACTAGGTTCCCTCTGCCTACCCTGCTGTGTGCGGAATACAGTGTGAATCTGATTTGATTTAATTTTTATTTAATCTATAATGTATGTTCGAGAAACTTCGAGAAACTCAAGAAATAGTGATACTAATGTAAATAATTTGTTACTCTACTGGGTAACAAATTATTTTTAAAGCCTCAACCTCACTATCACACAATATCTCAAATTCTGCCGGGAAGCGGAAAACACAGTGTCTTGACACTAGATTTTCTCTATCCAAACATACCATTAAATAATTGCTAGCCAATTTGTTTCTAAATTGTCATCGTGTATGTACCCTATGAGACAGACGTGACACTAATATTTTTTTATCGTCTCTATTTATGACTGTAGAGCAAATTTGGTTTGCTTAGTGATGTAAATTATCTCATTTTTATCGTAACTCGTTATCAAATTTTATTTTCAGGCTTATTACCGCGGTACTGATTTTAAGCAAGTAGAGAAACGACCAGAGCAGCAATGAAGCTGAGTTTAGAAATTATGACAGCAAACGGGTAATGAACCCGAAATAGTAATTACCAAACATAAAAAGTTTTTCATAGATCAAGTAGAAACATAGATAATTATTAATGAACTTTTAAATAACGATAATAAATATTCTAAACTTCTATTTCAAAGGATATTGTTGGATCTTTTTTAAAGGTTCCTGGTAAAGATTTTATTGATTGAAGAATTACTTATAGGTAACTTACCAGAAAAATACGTTTAGAAAACGTATCAAAATGCCAGTAATTATCTTTGGGTAGCGGAAAATTAATAAAAATCTCCCTACAGAGATGTCTCCCTATAGAGAAGTTGTAACAAGCGTATTAAAATTTCGACGAGAACCTATGACTTAGTGGGCAGAGCAAAATCAGCTATATTTTTAATATTATCAACGTAATATAAATATTTAAAAATATTAAAATTAAAAGTACCACGAAATCTATAATAATCTATAATCTATTCTAGAATAAAAAAGTAAAAAATGAATAATCCTATGCGAAGATATAAGTTGTTGCCAAGCTTATTTAAATATTTTAAAGGATTACAATATGTTTGTTGTAATACACGATTTTTAGTAACTTTAAGCATTTACGTATGAGCGTTCTTTTTCAACCTTGATATCTTTTAAAATATCCATTTCTGTGATGTGCTGTAAAATTCATTTTTAATCTGTATAAAGCTCTCTGTATCTGTATAAAGAATAAAGAATAATAATGCACTGTTGGAAATTGTTTCGCTATTATCCATTCTTTATTTTAAATACGACTGTGGTTATTGTGGGTTGTCCTTATGGTTGTTCTTACGGTGTTTTTCTCTAGTTTGTCGTACATAACCAAATATCAATAAAAATGAACGGCATTTAACCGCGGTCGTTGCAGAAATAAAATATATCTAAGTATACCGTACTATAAAAATATTCAATTTAATTGGTTCCAATAAAAGTCTGCGGCACCGTATCTTTTATAAATAAATGACAATAACGCATTTTGCCACAAAAATAATTGATAATACATACATAGAATCGAAATGTCTGTTTGGGATTTCCAAATAACAGTGTTTTAACATGTGCATGTGTTATTTACATGATACAAAATACAAAATACATTTTATATTTTTTGTCTCAGTCTGTCTGTCTTTCTATTTTTCCGAGCCAGAACAACTGAACTGATTTTTATGAGAGTTCCAGTGATCGATAAAAGGGCTATGGAGCAACACATAGTCTACTTCTTATCCTGAAATTTCCACGGAATACTGATTTACCCGGGATTTATACGTTTTCCATGCGCGCGTTCTTATCGAGGAATATCAAATACAATCCCAAAAAAATAAATTAGGATTTCTTAAGTGTATAACAACGGTATAAATAACCGAACTGATCCTGCCATTCTATCCTCAATACTTAAATAATATTATGCCGTTGAACGTAGTGGTCTAAGTTTCAGCACCAAGAACAACAAATTTAAAAAGAACTAACTAATCCACTACTCGAATAAACGAAGAACCGAAGAAAAATATACATTAATAATAAACAGCAAAAGACCACAACAAAATTAATCGAAAGATCGAAGAGTAGATCGAAAATGTATGAAAATAAAACCGTCATCGTCGTCTGTCCGTTAAAACCGTCATCGTCGTCTGTCCGTTAAAACCGTCATCGTCATCTGTCCGTTCGAGTCAGTCGTACCGATCTGACGTTCAGATATGAAAAAAAAAAATATAGACTCTTTAATAGATTTTTTAAAGGACAAAATTTCTATGTATTTCTTAAAGTTGAGTCAACGCACGCCATATAAAAGTTCAGGAAACCCATTTTGGGTAAACTTTTGTTTAAACAAAAAGATTCCTTGTTGCTTAACGACGGTTGTTATTAAAATGGCAGAATAAATTGCATGTCAAATTGAAAGATATTTTAATATATAAGTATATATCGAGAAAATTACAAATATGAAAATAAGGACCTTTGTCCATCCCAAGAACCTCAAATATCTTTATGAAATTTTATCACAATCGGAGCAGCGGTTTCGCCCTCTTCGCGTCACAGACAAGATAATATAGGTATGGATATTACTAGGTATATCTTATTGTTCAATAGTATAAAACCTTAAAACTTTGAATATTCAGTCAACTTTTTATTTGACTATGAGAATGATTCGGGGATATTTCTTATTTTATGAAGTCAAGAATCCAGAATTATGATTTTAAATAAACGTAAGTATTAAAAAATGTAAGTATTAAAAAAAAATTAAAATACATTAAACGTAAAATATTAATCTAGAGACCTGTAATTATAATCATTGGAATATTTTATGATGTTTCTAAATTATAATTGCTGTTTAATATCAAATATTTTTTATACGAAGGAATACACATTCAAATTAATAAATTAATTTTGAAATTTGCTAGAATCGCTCAAAAGTAGGGAACGGGAATTTATTCTTAAAGAAAACAGAATGTCTTAACAATAGGTTCCCTCTGCCTACCCTGCTATGCATATGCAGAACACAGCATGACGCCATAAAAAATATTTCTATTTGATCCTTATCAAAATATGCTGTATAATATTTAAATTATTTTTATTATATTTACATATATTGGATGAACAGTCTTTAGAAACTTATCACACAGAAAAAAATCCAAAAAAATAATTAATGGTCAAAACAATCTTGGCCGACATAAAACTTAATCTGCAAAAGTGTTAGACAGCTTTTCCACTACAATTCTAGTCCTTTCTGATATATACTGATCGATCTTTCCTAGGACTTTCACAAAATGCAGCATATTTTGGACACCCTTTTTAAATTTCTCCATTCTCTCAGCACTAGATTCTTCTTCGTACCTTAATTTTGGCAATCGATGGAAAGGCATCGGTGATCCAATTTTAGGTGCTCTCAAAGAACTGTAAAGATTAGGTTTCAATTTTGGTACATTTAATTCGGGAATGCTTAATCTTGGCGGCTTTATTTTGGGCAATAACTTGGGTATGAAACTGCTTGGCGGGGCAATGACTACTGGTGCAGCTGTATCGCTTTGGCCATCCAGGTCATGATCTGGTTCGATAATGAACTGACCATCCTTGACAGCCTGAGGAATGGCTCGCTGGATGAGATTGCAAAATGAATTGACGTCGTAGAGTGATTTACTTCTTAATAATTCACCTGACCTGCTTCTTGACATTTGTGCTGGATCCTGGAAATTATAAAATAGATTGATTTAAAACCTCATAGAATAGGTTAAATAAGTTATAAAAGAAAATGAGTTAGCATAGCATTGGCCTGTCTAGCCTGTAAGTAGCTACATGTTATTAAGATTAACGATTAATAATTAAAGATACATTGAGGCCAGTCGTAGCGTGACTACAAAACCGTTGTGGGTTCGATCCCCACTCGAAGAGATGAAATATTAACTTAAATTTATATTTCCATTTCTTCGCTCTGGTGCCGAGGCAAAATCGCGGCGTTGATTTCTACCACTCAACACGCAATGCCTCCAGAATTCGGCAGAAAGTGGGGAACGGAGTGTCTAAAAAAAAAACACTAGGTTCCCTCTGCCTACCCTGCTGTGTGCGGGATACAGCGTGAAGCTTTTTTCAGGTGCTATTTTTTATGAAATTCATTTAAATTTAGTAATAGTACTTTGATTTATTGGCTGGCTTGGCTTAAGTATAAAAACACAAAGTATCTTTATATTTAATTGACATATATATACATTTTTAGCCTTACTCTTAGTTCTATACATTTATAGGACAAATAAAAGTTTTTACACAATATAATATTATTTTTGTAAATTTTATTATACAGTAAAAAAGAAATAATGAAACCAATATTCAAAAAAGTTATTATTAACTACATAATAATACAATTAACTATAAAAAAGAAAAGAAAAATAAAACACCTCGTCGGATCCACAATCAATTGTAACACGCAGTGGAGGGGCACTCTCCACTAGCTCCACCTGGAAACCAATACATCCTTTTACCGTCCTTCCGTTTCAACATGAACACACAAATATATAAATAAATATATCACTCAATAATTATTTGACAATTAAATATCAGACATGATTAATTTAACACGACACTTGTTTATAAAAAAAATCTACAATTTCTACAGCTTCGGAAAAGAATTTAGAAATAATATTAATAATATTAATATATTATATAAACAAACGTTTAATCTGGTGGAGGAATACCAACCAGAAGAAAAGCGGCGAAGGCCACGTACCGACACATGCTAACCGTGTCCAGTTTACATTTTAACTCGCCCGCAATAAAAGCTGAATTATCACGTTCATTGGTAAAGTTGTAGGATCAGCGTTCTTAAAGACACTCGAACTGGGTGTATCTAATAACGAACAATAAATATATGGCGTTTATTAATTCCATATATATTAATTGTTTTTTATTATTTAAAGTGGGGAACGGAAGTAACTTAATGGGAACGGAGTGTCTTAACACTAGGTTCCCATGTTTCCTCTGCCTATCTTGATACCGCACAGGGTTACAGCGTGAATGAATTTTTAAAATTGTTATGTTTCCATATAAAATTCACTTGTTGTTTGTTTTGTTTATTTTAGAGATTCGTAGTGCTGATAGATGGGCTTAACGCCGTACCCGACCCGACCTGACATACTACTTTATAGTTGATACATAATATAGATGATTTTAAATTTCTTTTAGAGAGAATAAAATCATTTACATTCATTAATAATTTCTCAAATTAAAAAAAAACTTTGAATAATATAAAATGAAAGAGAATGGAGCGTTTAACGCTACGGTCTCTCCATGTCTCTTTCACCTCGTCCACTGCCATCAATCTCTTCATACATACCCCCTGGGAGTCCTCATGTCTTTTTTCAGGGCATCCTCCAGAATCTTTAATACTGTGTTTTCGAATTGACTTTCGCCGTCTCATCATTGCAGCTAAGGCACCACTTTAACCCACTGTTACCGGTAGCAATACGCCTTTCCGCTTCCATCTCATATCTTCTATCTTTAAGTGAAATGTTTTAATCCCTTTTAAAACTAAATAGGTAGTTCAACAAAAAATTAAAGATTCACCCAGAATAAGATATTTTAAATATAAAAGCTGAAATCAGCAAGGTTGAGTGCCAGTGCCTTATCTATCTTACGTGATACAAGAATGTTTAAGTTATTTACTTAAACCATGCAGTGGATAGCGAGTGGCTGTTACGCTGGGACCCTTATACTGTATCTGATAGCGAAGAAATATTACGAGGATGAATGTAAGAAGAGGATTGGTTTGGGTGATCCTATTAGTGGCGACATTAAAGCGTAGTTAAGGTATGTTTGTTAATAAATTTGTAAGTAATAAAATAATTAGTAATTAATTTCACGCAATGTCCCGCGCACAGCAGGGTTGCCTACCTGTAACCTGTTGTGTACCTGTGTGTGTTGCCTGACTGTAAAACTACTACTGGCTGTGGGTTCGATCCCCAGGAGATAATAAATAAATTTATATTTCCATTTCTTCACTCTGGTCTCGAGCCAAAGCGCGGCGTTGAATTCTGCCACTAAACACGCAATGCCTCCAGAATTTGGCAGTAAGTGGGGAACGGAGTGTCTTAGCACTAGGTGACCTACCCTGCTGTGTGTGGGTTACAGTGTGAAGCTGATTTATTTATTTTTTAAATAAGAATACATAGACATTATTCTTACATTATTTTATTGTTTGATTTTTTCAGAGCAGCATATTAACAAGAAAATCCCTACTAACTCCTACGAGGCAGTCGTGTTTCACTTGCAACGCTGAGGATAGACCTATGTTATGGCCGCTAATATCCCAATTTACCAAATTAAAGGATACACTCGTGAATGCAATGAATGTATTTACCAATAAATTCCGAAATAAAAAACTAACGTGAATTTATATTGCACGACGATTGAACGACATCAGTTATTTTAGCATCTAAGATATGTGGTTGTTTTGTGAAAATTTTCTCATCTGTATCCATTACCAGAAAAACAACAACAGAAAGTAATTTAAAGTCCTCTTTAGTTAGGAATTAGAAATTCAAGTTTATACTTAATATATATTTATATATATATAATATATATTTATATATATTTAATAAAGTGGAAACCTTGAAATATCGTGTTATTTACGAGTACGAGTTCCACCGTAGCACCAGTGCTGCGGAAATGGCTCGAAGGTTAATGATGTGTATGGCGGTCGTGTCTCATAAGAAAACATAGTACGTTTTTGGTTCCAACATATTCGTTCTGAAAATTTTGACCTTCAGAAAAAGCCAAGTGGATAGCCGGAGACCCAAAAAATATTAAAGGCTATCGTGGACGCAGATCCATCGCAAACTACGACGGAGTTAGCAGCAGGTGCGGTGTTCGGGATAAAATTTTAACTCAATTGACGAGAATTGGGAAGATTAAAAAGCTTGAAATGTAGGTACCTCACGAATTGAGTGAAGCAAACCGGCAAACGCGCATCGACTGCTGCGTTAAATTACTTAACCAGCACAATAATTCTGTGGTGGATCCGCCACATGCTGTGCACGGCGAGTGGAGCTGAACGAAACTGTGTTGCGGAATTTTCTATTTTGTCCGCACGCATTGGCTTAGGTTAGTCAAAGTTCAAGACACAGTGGAAAATGTGTCCCATAGACTTAGGAATCTATGGGATACATTTTGACCATTTACTCAAAAATTACAATTACAATTATCACCAAACTACCTCGCTGATACCACTGTGTCGTCCACAACGTTCCTGCATAATATCATATACAGGTTTATCGGTCTAGGAGGAGCATTATGTAATGAAAAAGCTAGCTGCTAACTTTAACTTTCACGATAACGTTATACCACACACATTGCACAACAGACGGCTACCAAATTATTAATGGAACGTCTAAGATATACAATCTACTCCCCGGACCATGCTCCAACAGGTTAACATTTTTTTTTCGGTTGATAATTTTTTCGAAATTTTTTGGACACAATTCAAATCCGATGGGGCAGTCCAAACAGCCTTCAAAGATTTAATGATTACCTTTCGTATGGTGTTTTTTTTGGTAAAGAAAACAATGAAGTACCTATGAGAGAGTAAAAGTGCGTAAATAACGATGTTGCAAACTTTGATTAAATAAATATATAATATTAAAGAGTATTCGATTTTTTGTTCCTCCCAAATGCCAATTTCATTTGTAAAGACCTAATATAACTTATATGTACAAATTTTGTTTAAAACGAACCTACTCAAATATAAATTTTCACATTTCGGATTTTTTCCTTTATTTGTATGGCAAGTTCTAACTTCGTGCCAAATTTCATGACTCATGTGGGTCTACGAGAAGTACAATACAAGTTTTGATTACGCAGTAATTTCATACAAAGTATAGATGCGTAATTGCCCGTACCTTTTAATTGCATTAAATGATTTTCTTTTGTTTCGTTTCCATGAACCACATACCTGAACATTTAATATTAATTTCACTTTATACCTCCACGCGATCTCGAGATAAATGGTCTTAACAGACGGATAGACGGACAACACATTGATCTTATAAGGGTTCCCTTTTTGCCTTTTGAGCAGGTGACCAGGCAGCCAAAAAGGAATATTTGAATTTTAAGATTTCAATTAGAGGACAGTCGTGGCGCAGCGGTACGAAGTGTAAAACCGACTGGTTGTGGGTTCGATTCCCACTCGAGGAGATGAAATATTTACTTGAATTTATATTTCCACTTCTTCGCTCTGGTGTCGAGGCAAAGCGCGGCGTTGCGTTTTGCCACTTAACACGCAATGCCTCCAGAATTCGGCAGAAAGTGGGAAACGGAGTGTCTTAACACTAGGTTGCCTCTGCCTACCCTGCTGTGTGCGTACAGCGTGAAGCTGATTTATTTTATAGTTGAAGATTTCAATTAAACAATATCAAGTAACGCCGCAAGTAACGCACATGCAAGTTATTTAGCCAATTGCTCGGACAAAACGGTTCGCTTAGATAGATTAAAGGCAAATGGTCCAAAACTAAATTTTGAGTAAAAGTATCAACATTTTTAGTGCTTAATTGTTTATTTTACATTCATTATATATTATAGATATTCCTTATAAAATAGGTATAATTTAGCTTATACCTATTTTCACAATAAAAGCTTTTTAAATCGTATAAATTCTGGCGTAGTCAATGTTCCCGATTTCTTTAATTTTATTAGCTTCTCTAAAATATGCCTCTTTCCTTTAGGGCTTGGTACAGGAACTTTCACTGGTTTTAACTCTGAGCCCAGAGCGTTTTGCAATTTTATCTTTGTTAATAACGGAATACGAATAGGCTTCATTAATTTCGTTAGCTTAGGTAATCTTGGTGGTAAAATTGGCAATAAAGGCAATTTTGGTGGTAAAATTGGTAAAATTGGTAAAATTGGTAACAACGGTAATTTAGGTATCAGTGGTAATCTTAATTTTGGTAATCTTGCTAACTTAGGTAATCTCCCTAACTTCTTGGAGAGGATAGCTGATTTCACACGAGATTTTATTTTTGCTTTTATTAATGGATTTGTAGAAGACAGTTTGTTAGAAAGCCGTGGTATTGATTTAGGTAACTTTGGTGTTATAGGTTTGATGTTTATAGTTATAGGGGCATGATGGGAATTCTTCTTTATAATCAAGGGGTTCGAAGTTCTTCTTAAATCACCAGATATGAGTCCAAGGTTCATACAGCTGGAATATGGTACCTGAAACGTATACATATATCTATGTAATATAGGCATACGAGTTATAAAAAAAAATATAAACCCAAATGTTTTTCTTTTACTGAACTGAGTTTCACGATTACAGATAAAAAAAATAGTATTTTAAGCACGTCTGGTTGTGGTTTCGATCCCCATTTGAGGAAATATAATATTTTTTAAATTTATATTATCATTTCTTTGCTCAGGTGTCGACGCAAAACGCGGCGTTGAGTTCCACCATCCACCACGCAACGCAAATCCAGCATTTGGTGGTAAGGGGAGAACTGTAGTATCTTAACACTAGGTTCCCTTTGCCTACCCTGCTGTGTGAGGAGTACAGCGTGAAGCTGATTTTATTGTTTTTTTTCACATGCATAAAAAATAATATCAAAATACTATTTAGTACTTACAAAAGCTACCAACCAAATTATCTGTGAACATATAACTAGTTTAAGAACCATTATTATAACTTATATTATTATAAACCGCGTACACATCAACTGCGTTACACTTGCCGATGAACTGTCGGTCTTTAGTCAAAAACGAGTACCGTTATCTCTAGATGACGATAATGATTGATCACGTTATGCAACACTTTCAGTACTTAGCTCAGCTTTATTATTCGAAGTTGGTTAACTCCTGAATGTTACAAAAGGATATTTTTATCAGCTTCACGCTGATCCCGCACACAGCAGGGTAAGCAGAGGGAACCTAGTGTTTTTAGACACTCTGTTCCCCACTTTCTGCCGAATGCTGGAGGCATTGCGTGTAGAGTGGCAAAACTCAACGCCGCGCTTAGCCTCGACGCCAGAGCGAAGAAATGGAAGTATAAATTTAAGTTAATATTTCATCTCCTCGAGTGGGGATCGAACCCACAACCAGTCGGTTTTACATTCACACTTCGTGCCGCTGCGCTACGACTGGCCTCAAATATTTTTATATTTTTGAATTTTTTAAAATATTATTCCACAATAATATATATAACTAATTTGATATTACTTTAATATACTCTTTAATACAACTGTGTCTGTATTGACAGAGAAGAATCTATATAACTGCTAAAATAAATGGAGGATGGCATACTTAATTTTTTTTATCAGCTTCACGCTGTGTCCCGCACACAGCAGGGTAGGCACAGGGAACCTAGTATTAAGACACTCCGTTCCCCATTTTCTGCTGAATTCTGGAGGTATTGCGTGTTGAGTGGCAGAACTCAACGCCGCGCTTTGGTTCGATACCAGAGCGAATGGACACTTTGTGCCACTGCGCCCACGACTGGCCTCACAACTAAAAAGTTTGGTCATAATTTAACAGAAGTATAAAACTTTCCAAAACGCTCCCATGACTTAGTGGTTCTGTGACCACTGGACTATTTATAGAGGCACGGGTTGATATCCTGCTGCATTCAAATGTACTTGCAGTAAAAAAATTGGAAAAAACCTAATTAATTGCTAAAATTTTTGTAGTAAGTACTCAATTTTTTACAGATACGGTGTTTTACATTGTGATCAGAAATTTTGTCGGTAAAGTTGTTTAAGTAAGTAAATAGATGACGATAAGAATATACCCAGTGTATCTACTAGTTACTTACATCTTAGGGTAGTAAGCAGTGGGAACCTGGGGACCTAGTAAAAGCACTCCTTTCTCATTAAGGTTCCGTTCCCTACTTTCCGCCGAATTCTGGAGGCACTGCGTTATGAGTGGTGGAACTCAACGCCGCGCTTTGCCTCGTCACAATAATAGGGGGGGTGGGGATGCTAAATTTGCAGTTACTAAAGCATCATTGGAATTAGATTGCGAATATTAAGTCCTAAAATGAATATAACACAAGGGCCAAAAACAAAAATGTTAAATAGCTAAAGGAATGCGTATGGCGACGCCTTTTGGAAAATGTCAAAGTTGAAAACTAAAACAGATTTTAGCGGGACTTGAACCTACGTCTCTAAGAAATTTATGCGACGCCTGTGGGCAGTAACAAATTATTTGGTAAATTTCTTTGCTCAAAAGAAGCGTTGCTCTGTAGTTGCGGGTAAATTCTGAATAAAAATAACATATAGTCGTCAACTTTTTATTTTACATTCATAGTATACTATAGATAAATAAATAAATCAGCTTTACGCTGTATCCCGCACATATAGGGTAGGCAGAGGGAACCTAGAGTTAAGGCACTCCATTCCCCACTTTCTGCCGAATTCTGAAGGCATGTTGAGTGGCAGAACTCAACACCGCGCTTTGCCTCGACAGCAGAACTAAGAAATGGAAATAAAAATTTAAATAAATATTTTATGTCCTCGAGTGGGAATCGAACCCACAACCAGTCGATTTAAAGTCACACTTTGTGCCCCTGCGCCACGACTGGCCTCAGATAGTATACTATAGATGTTTCATATATTCTACTCCATTTAATGAGGGCCAATTATTATAGCTTGTTTTACTATAACCATAGACAGCAACGTATGATCTAATGTCAGAGCGCTTCCACAAGCAAAAAAATATTTGCGAAAAATATATAAATTTTCTATCAATAAAATGTATTTCATAAAATGCTATCACCATTTTGTGAAATCACCATTTTATGACGAAACAAAATATTAATTATCGACACGTCTCATCTTTTTAGAGACGAATTATGTAATTCTATTGTATCTCTAGATGTAATCACGTATCAAAAATTACCAATATTTACCACTTAAATAGCTTCTACTTATAATGTTCTTAACATATACGTTTTAGGTTTAATTTTGTAAAGAGCAAATATGGGGAGGCAAAAAATATTTTGGTCCTCCTTTTGTATTATGATGCTAACATCCAATTTTGTGATAGCTTGTCACGATAAGGAATTGTGTTTGGTACGTTTATTTGTAAAAAATACCGTTTTGATTGAATTATTATGCCTTTATTTATTATAATTTTGTGTATTTTTACAGTTGGAAGCCTTAAAAGAGATGAAGGAATGCAGGAAGACTGTAATGGCTTCGTAAGTTGTTTTTTTTTATTATTATATAATTACAGTTGAATTTTGGATATATATTTTTTAATTTATGAAAGTAATTAATATATTGTATGTTTTGTCTCAGATTATTAAAGCCGTTATTAGCTTCAAAACTCGGTAAGTAACATTTATAAAAAATATATATATTAATATTTACTAAGAAATGTTAACTAATGACTCTTTATATTTTTAGAAAAGAAGGATAAATGCTGTAAATGCGGGGAGGAAGAACCACCACCTACAATCGTTTTGATGCCAGCCACGCCGCCCGCGCCGCCTTGTCTGCCTTCATTTGCCCTGCCTCCAACATTGCCTCCGATAGTGCTGTCCGCGCCACCTCCAGCTCCTTGCTTACCACAATTAGCTCTACCACCGCCACCAATTATTTTACCAGCTCCGGCACCGGCGCCTTTATGCTTACCACCACCGCCTGCTCCATTTATTATTCCAGCGCCAGCTCCACCTCCCATCATTCTTCAAGCTCCAGCTTCACCGCAGTTATGCCTTCCTGCACCGCCGTGTCTACCACCACCAGGTCCTCTATATCTACCTGCACCACCGCCAGCGCCGATGATGCTCCCACCAGCACCAATATACCATCCCCCGGCACCTGCGCCCTTAGTAATATCTTTAGTACCCCCTCCTCCACCTCCCTCCCCCTGTGCTTGCCATTCCCCCTGTGCTTGCCATTCCCCCTGTGCCTGTCCACCTCCAGGACTACCAATGACTGCATATATGGTGCCACCCCCAGTCCCGGTCACTTTAGAACCCAAGCCGATAAAACATTCTTGTGGATGTCATTTTTAAATCATAGTTTAGTATATATTTATTCACTATTCATAAGCTAAGCAGATATGATAATAAATCATAATCAGTTATAATTTTAAAATGTTATGAAGTTATGGCGAAATATATTTCTTTTTCCATATGATGCAATTTTATTTTATTTTAATTTGATATAATCAATTCCATCAAGAAGGGAATCATACCTACGATACATTTTTAGGGTGACGTACCTAAAGTGTAAATCGAAACTTTTACTAAGGTTCGGCTATCCGTCCGCCCCTCATCTGATGAACCATGATATTTAGACAGTTAAAATAGTAACAAATATTAAAAATCAAAAGGGTTTTTATAGATAATGCTACAGAAATCTGATGCGCGTGCGCGAGTCCAAGTACGATTTTTTTACGCAACTTCCGTACGTCTGATTAACATAAACGTCTGGATAACATGATCTGATAATAGTCAATTTTTCTATCTAATATTAAATTGTAAAAAAGTAGGTGTTTTGCCGGGACATAGGGTATTGCGAGGTTGTAGATATGAATACCTTCTTTAATTGTGGAATGTGTGGATCATTCTTTTGTTTTAATTTGAACAGTTTCTGTAGCGTATGCGATGAAAGATTCTTTATGCCATGTTTTTTAATCCATGTTACCTTATTGAAGTTTTAGTAGAGATGCCTATTTTTTTCTAGTGCAAATATAGCCTATGTTACTCAGTGATAATACAGCATTCAAATGATGAAAAACTTTTTGAAATTTCTTCAGTAATTTTTAAGTTTGTCCAAACATATACAGATACAAATCTTTCCTCTATATATCAGCTTCACGCTGTATCCCGCACACAGCAGGGTAGGCAGAGGGAACCTAGTGTTAAGACACTCCGTTCCACACTTTCCGCCGGATTCTGGAAGCATTGCGTGTTTAGTGGCAGAACTCAACGCCGCGCTTTGCCTCGACACCAGAGCGAAGTAATGGAAATATACATTTAAGTAAAAACTTCATCTCCTCGAGTGGGCCTCGAACCCACAACCAGTCGGTTTTTCACTTTGTGCCACTGCGCCACAACTGTCTATATAATAATATAGAAATACAGATAATATAAATATAGTTATATGAGGCCGGTCGTGGCGCAGCGGCACAAAGTGTGACTGTAAACCGACTGGTTGTGGGTTCGATCCCCGCTCGAGGAGATGAAATATTTACTTAAATTTATATTTCCATTTCTTCGCTCTGGTATCGAGGCAAAGCGCGGCGTTGAGTTCTGCCACTTAACACGCAATGCCTCCGGAATTCGGCAGAAAGTGGGGAACGGAGTGTCTTTCACTACGTTCCCTCTGCCTACCCTGCAGTGTGCGGGATGCAGCGTGAAGCTGATTTTTTTTTTTTTTTTTTTTATAAATATAGTTCAATATTTTGTTTCTATGGAATACCTACAAAAGAAAAAGTGGATTCTTTATTAGTATGATAAGTTCACACAGATATTAGCGTATCTATCTGGGCCTGAATTTCAGTTTTGAACCTATTTGTTCATGTAAACTTTGTTTGTCTGTACTGTGTTGGGGTGGGCACGGGGTAGATGATTCTGGGGTGCGCACGGCCCACCGGACACCCCCCCCCTATTCCTACGCCCATGTACAGACTTCGTGACAAAATTTATAAATGTACTACTACCACGAGTAATGCCCTATAGGTTTTGGCTACTCGGCGAATTTCATACAGAAAGCAAAATTCGTACCTTTTGATTGCGTTGATTTAGAAACTTTTTTTTTTTTTGTGCTTCGAGGGACCGTAGGCCTGAATCAATTTCAGCTTGATACCTCCACACGATCATGAGACAAATAATCTTGTCGGACAGACGGACAACAAAGTGACTCGATAAGGGTTCCCTTGTTACCCTTTAAGGTACGAACGGTAGAACCCCAAAAAAATTCTTACCACCCACACGTTACCCACAAGTATCCCGATGATGGAATCTAAATCTAAATGCGAATTACAAAACATATTGTCGAAGCTATATAATTATAAGCCATTCAAGCTACAATTTGACGTTTCCTCAAATTCGTTTAAAATTTAGCACAAATTATAGTTTCGTAATAACAAGACACATAGCATGCCAAAGTATAATCACGAAAATGACATATTTTACATTATTCAAAATATTAATGCAGTTCCTTAGTGGCGTTTTAAGGCAAAAATGAAAATGAAATATAACAAAACAAGTACTTAGGCACTTTTCTTCTTTTTTTTTCTTTTCCGTTATCTATTTTAAGATCCATCTTATGAGCTTTAGACAATAGTATAACAAATAAAAAATATTTTATTCGTAAAATGATTTATTCTCGAGCTCTCTCTTTTACACATTATTATTTTAATAATAGTTATTTTATAAAACATGGTTAATATAAAACCTTTTTTTAGGTCCACGCTGTAGCACATAGCAGGGAATCTAAGAACCTAATGTCAATGCCGCGCTTTGCATCGTTACCAGAGCGATGAAATGAATATATATATAAATATATATATAATGTTTCCATTACTCGACTCAGAATCGAACCCACAATCTGTCAAAACTTACAAACTACATACAGTTTTGTAAGACAAGCACACGATATATCTACTTGAATTAGGAACATTTACAATTATACCTAAAGGTTATGAGTTTAATTTAATAAATAAACATATTTAAGTTCAAAATGTAATCATAGATTTTTTTTTTTTTATGTAATCATAGCGTACCTAATACTTTGATAAATTACAATAAGGGGCCTTAATACACAATATCGAGATGAATGAAGTCTACTAAATGTAACCAACACAAATTCAAGAGAAAATACTTTCTGCTGTGTGATCCCGGCCTAGAATATAATTATCCTGGTACTGGTGGTGTCGTAAGAGGCGACTAAAGTACGTGTGGTAGAGTCACGTCGCCAGCAATGGCAACACGCATGGGTAGACTCGACCGGATCATTACCACTCCCGGCATTTAAAACCGGCGTGAAGTAGTGGCTTTATGCCACTGCGTTTCGCATCAGGTAATGCCGGGCCCCGGCGCCCAACCCATCTTAAAGGCCGGCAACGCACCTGTAACTCCTCTGGGGTTGCACGGAGCCGTGGGCGGCGGTAATCACTTACCATCAGGTGACCCGCACGCTCGTTTGCCGTGTCTTTTCCATAAAAAAAAAAAAAACATGTTTCTCTAGTTTTTATTTAGCTTCACGCTCTATAGGTACCACATATAGGGCTAGACAGGGGGAACCTAGTGTTAAGACGCTCCATTTCCCACTTTCAGCCAATTTTGTGCGTGTTGTGTGTTGTTACCAGAACGAAGACGTAAAACGCGAAGAAAAGTAATAATAATTCATTCCCCTGACTGGAAAACGAACCCACATCCGTCGCTCTTACAATCACAAGTTTGTGGCACAGCCCCACGGTGACCCCCATTTCTCATTTAAAATTTATACAACTCAACTGCACTGTATCTACAGTCTTTAATAAAATATCTACCTATAATCAGGCACATATCAAAATTTAAGTATATAAAGCATTTCCATTGGCCTCTGTATCGCAAACATTTTGAAAACAATTACAGTTAACGCCCTACAATGTTACCATCTAGGGTTATTACTGATTTATTTCGTTACCAAGCTATTAGCAGTGTAATTGTTTTAACCTGTTGGCCTAATTTTGGTAAGATTGTTATCTCTACATATAATAAGACAGTAAAAATATTTTGTCTGTACTAAACTTTTGTCTGTACAAAATTACTAAATAGTAATTTTGACTGAAATGGATAGAAGGACACTTAAAAAGAATAATAGAAAGCAAAAATACTATAATAATAAAAGCGCATCTTTGAATTATGTTACCTTTATCCAGCATATTGTCTTTAAATGAGCGAAATGTAGTTGTACGGTTTCCAAAAGGATTTTTCTAATTGCTACAGTAAATGTGGGGAAAAAATCTAAGTTAGATTGAATTATTCCTTAAAAAGAAATACAATTTTGGTGGTCAAACACACTGACAAATTGTCCGTAGACAGAAAAAATTGAAAAGAAAATAACTTAATATTTATTATTTAATAGGTATTTATATATTTTTTTAACAGATCGTGTCCAATTCATTCGGGAAATTAACAAATATGACATATTTGTAACGTTTTCCTGTGATCCGGCCGTTCTTGATGTAATTGATCCATACAAGCTGCAAGGAGTTTTGTATATACCATCGCCGAAAATCTTGGAACATAAAGTAGGTTTTTATTGTTATTATACTTTATTTCGTAATAACGAAATGAGTGTAAATTATTTAAATAATCTATAATATTAATTTTTAATAGGTAAACATGTAAATCATGTACATCACTGGAGGCCAATACTTCTCCTCTTACTCCTGATAGATAAAAGTTTCTAGATAGGCGCATTATTAATTATTAAATTAAACTGATTTGATTATTTTTGGTTTTTTTTTTTATTATTATAGAACAATTGATCATTCTGTTAATTTTAGATAAAGTAACAGTTGACTTGGTTGTCTGTTATTCTGTTATTTTATTTTTGCAGATCAAACATAAATATTTCTCAAATTGGTACAAATGGACTGTATTAAGCAATACCATACCACATTTTATACAGAAAGCCCGATACGATGCTGATATTTTACTATTGAAGCCATTATCAAGAGATAACAACAGTAATTATATATTTATTGATTTTAGATTAATAGAACTTTTAACTTACTTATGATTAAAAAAAAAAGAAAATATGTGATTTAAAATAAAAATATGCAATTTTAATTTGGTATAGATACAGAAAATTCATATTTAAATAAACATTCGTTTTATAGACTACTCTATGTAACATATGTACATATTTCAATACTATAATTTAAAAAATATTAATTAAAGACCGCCGCGGCGGCATATTGTCTGATCGTAGACGGTTCATTTCCAATCAGGGAATTATTTATTTTACATTGAGTTCCGACATTCAATACGCAATATCTATAAAAGTGGACGCAGAAAGAGGAGAACGGAGTGTCTATTTATACACTGGGTTCCCTCTGCTCTGTTGAAGCTAAAATATTAAAAAACTAAGGCCTTCGTGACTGACTGTAACGTGACGGTTCTGGGTTCGATCCCCACTCGAGAAAATTAAATATTTATTTAAATTTATATTTCTATTTCTTTGCTCTCGTGTCGAGGCAAAGAGCGACGTGAGTTCCGCCACTCAACACGCAATGCCTCCAAAATTCGGCGGAAAGAGGGGAATGGAGTGTCTTAACACAAGGTTCCCTCTGCCTACCCTGCTGTGTGCGGGATACACCATGAAGCTGATTTTGATTCTAATTAAAAATATACAGATGAAGATAATGAAACAAAAATAATTAGAAAAGGACACTCTAATCGACAATTATCGTTTCGATATAATTTTTTTGATTATTTTTTTAAATTATCTTCATCTATATATTAATTAATCAATTATAATTGACTAGGCAGGCGAATAAGGGAAAACTGAATTTTGTAGGTTTCAAAACAGAAGACATTTTCATTTACGATGTCTACACACACCCGAGAGATGACGCTAGTGTCTCTCTTTGGGCCCATTGGGACTTACACGCTGGTCTCCATGTATTATTTAATAAAGAACGAATTGATAGGCGGCGTAATTTAGCAAAATATCCTATGAAAATTGCAGCGCCGGTAAGTTATTATTGACTTATTTCCCATCGCAGGGTAGGCAGTGGGAACCTAGCGTTAAAACACTCCGTTACCCACGCCACGCTCTGATTCGACACCAGATCGAACAAATGAAAATATAAATGTAAATAAAAATTTCATTTCCCGAGTGGGCATCGAATCCGCAACCAGTCGCTTTTACAGCCACACATTTATATCCCCGCACCAAATTTTTGATATTCATTAAAGTAATTTCCTAAAATATATTTAAAAATGCAGTTTGAAAGACTATTTTGTTTGAGATCGTTGAGAAATTTAGTACATTTAATTTCACTACAATATAATTCATTATATATTAATAAATATATTAAAACCAAAATAAAAGTAAATATTACTAAAGAAACAATGGTAAAGAAAGAAACAGAAAAAAGAACAGTAAAAACCAAGGCGAGCGTATTAATTTGTCAGGTGTGGGGTTCGAACCCACGCTCCCTCTCGGGAACCAGAGCTTAAATCTGGCGCCTTAGACCACTCGGCCAACCTGACGATGTACAAATGGTTAAAAGATTAATGTGTTTCAATTATTTACACATAAAATTGACGATTAAAATATTTAACAAACTACAGGTGCAGTTTTTACATATCTAATATGAAATACTAGCGGACGCGCAGAACTTCGCCTGCTTATTTGCACCCTTAGGGGTAAATTCTAAAAAAACCACGAAACACGTGTTGAATAAAATATTTTTAACAGTTTGAACGTTTATAAAAATCGATGGCGATTTAAAGATTTTTCCATATAAATTTTTAACCCTTTATTTGAACCCCTAGAGAGTAAATTCTAAAAAACTATGAAAAACGTGTTCAATGAAATATTTTTAAGAGTAATTTCTAATTTTATAAAAATCGGTGCCAATTTAAAAAAAATCCATACAAACTTTTAACCCCTATTTCATCCCTTTAGGGTTAAAATTTTTCAAAATCCCTTCTCAGTGGATGTTCAGATTATGAAAATAAATGTCAGTCCAAATTTCCCGTTTCTACGCACAGCGGTTACGGCTGTGCGTGCGTCTTACCTCAGTCAGTCAGGTACTTGTCCCTTTATATATATAGATTGTATTTTTATTTTTTTGATTCCGTACAAAACTCTCATTAACCACGACAAGAACGTATTGCTCAGTGTTTTTGCAAAACTTATAAATATAATGATGATATACCTGTTTTAAATCCTTGTATTGAGCTCTTGAATTTGATATCTATATTGTGGTATTCAATTAACTTTTTTTACTAATATTTTTTAACGTCACTTATCTAAAAACACCTGGGCTGTTCATACGAATCTAACAATACCTTAATTATGTAAATCCGTTTAGCGGTACTAGAGATATGAGGTAATAAAGAATATTACATACATACATATGCGCGAAAAACATGACCCTCTTTGTACTGGTGTCGAGGCAAAGGCCACTTAACACGCAATGCCTCCAGAATTAAGAAAATGGAGAACGGAGTGTTGTAGCAATAGGTTCCCCATGACTAGCCTGCATGCTGGGGACCGCCTGTATGCTGGGGATAAAAATTTTTTAGTTAATAATTTGTTCATAATATTTTTCTCAACAGCTGGGTTCGTATTCAAATGATTCATACCATGGTGGTTTCTTGGAGTACCTAATGGACATGTCCATTCGTGAACGAGATTCTGGAGTGCGCGTCGGATACAGTTCGTCGAGCCTTATAATTGAAATGCTTAATGCTACGTACGTGTATCCCTCATTTAGTAGTGAACGGAATGTCTGAACACTAGGTTACGTCTGCATATATGCGGGATACAGCGTGAAACTTAAAAAAAGTAATAGAAAATTTAGACACTATTTAAATTTATCTAATAAAAAATATATTGTGTGATAACAATTTTTTATTAGTAACTTAACTATTATTATGTAAAAAAAATATTCGTTTCGCCATTTTTGTCTGATTAATATGTTACGAAAAAAAAAAAACCTATTATAGAAATATATATTTTATCTGTAAAAATTCACTAATTACCTTTATTACTTTTAATTTTCAGTGAAATACTATTGCCTACTTTACTTTGGAGCACTGAAATCCACAACAGCAGCATGATATTGGAGCTCAAGTATGGTAGCTCAGAGCTGAGCGGGGGAGTGCTACGACTAATGAAAGAAAGATTTGAAAAATTAGATTACATCATGCCTATATGGCCATTTCAGTAATTGATTATGTATAAAAATCAGCTTTACGCTGTATTCTGCATACAGCAGGGTAGGCAGAGGGAGCCTAGTGTTAAGACACTCCGTTCCCCACTTTGTGCCGAATTCTGGAGGCATTGCGTGTTGAGTAGCAGAACTCAACGCCGCTCTTAACCTCGGCGCCAGAGCGAAGAAATGGAAATATAAATTTAAGTAAATATTTTATATCCTCGAGTGGGGATCGAGCCCACAACCAGACGGTTTTAAAGTCCCACTTCGTGCCGCTGCGCCACGACTGGCCTCAATATCTAACTTCAGGTAGTTTGATACTGTATAAATGTGGCATAGTGGCACAATGGAAACAATGTCTGACTGCAAATAGTTTTCAGAGACTCGCATTTGAGGGAATTATTCTTTTTAGGTTTCCGTATCTCTTAAGGAAAAAGGAACCCATATAAGATCTCTTTGTTTTCCGTCCGTCCGTCCGTTCGTCTGTCTGTCTGTCTGTCTAGATCTTTTATCTCAGGAACGTTTATAGATAACGAGTTGAAATTCAAACTACATACTCTGGTGTATGGTCTTTTGATTTCCTCGTCTTCGTCCAAAAATCGTATTTTGATATTTACTTTAAAAAAACATATAGCCATTTATATCATAAAATACTAAATTTTAGTGTCGGCTTCACATATCTGGCTGAGCGCGAAAGCAGTAGCAATATGTTCCTAGAACCATTCACAGTGAATGTGTGGTGGTGTTGTCTTATTCTCTTCTTAATCTTGGCGGCAGCTCAGAAAGTGACCGCCAAAAGTGAAGAGGAGAAAGAAGGAGCGTACATTGCTACACTTGCTACTTTCATGCAACAAGGTATTTGTTTTTTTTTTGTAAAAAACATATGTTATATTATTACTTAAGTAAGGTATAAATATACTTCTTTTTTTTTAGCTTCACGCTGTATCCCGCACACAGCAGGGTAGGCAGAGGGAACCTAGACTCACTCCATTCCCCACTTTCTGATTTATTTTTATTTTTTTATATTCTTTCAGATGCAAGTGCGGTGCCAAAAGGTATATCAGGCAGATGGAACTTCTTAGTCCTGTCCATATCAGCCATGCTCATCCACGCTTATTATACTTCAGCCATTGTGTCAGCTCTTATGAGCACAGGTAGAAGCGGCCCGGACTCCCTCAGGTCTTTGGGAGACTCAAAATATTCTATAGCCTCAGAAGACTATGATTATATGCGATATTTAATGTTTGATGTACGTTTTTATTTTATTTATTTCTATATTTGCTTATTTTTGTCGCTAATACATTATTGAATGTAAAAACTTTCTTAACAGGTAATCAGGATTTTTTTTTCATTTAAAAATACTTACGTTTATACGTATATACTTATAAATACGTTTGAACGTAGCGTATTTGTAGCCGCGAATTTTTGGAAACCGTTCATATGCTCTGAACAACCTCAAAATTACATATATATATTTTTTAAATTATTTTTGTTGAACAAAATGAAAATACGTTTTAATTTATATAGAAATATTTTTTACTTCTTGGTTCTTTGTTTGAAATCGGCTAATTTTTTTTTTATTAAAAATGATTATACGTTTTCTTAATAAGTTATTTTTTTTGCTAAGTGTGGAATAACGATTTAAAAATGTTAAACAATAAAAATACTAACTTTTGCAAAGTTATTGAAGACGCAGCTATTTTGTAAATAAAACAGGTAAAGACGAATCGTGAGGACTTGGAGTACCTGAAGAAAAGGAAACTATCACCAAAATTTTACCAGGACATTCAGACTGGAGTGAAGTTAATACAAACAGGGAGCACCGCATATCATACAGAGTATAATCAACTCTACCCACATTTGAAAAGTTATACCGATGACCAATTGTGCAAGTTGCAATACGTAGATACTGTTCCAGAGGTACGCAGGAAACAAACTGACAAAACAATTGTACTGGCAAAATAAACACCTTTTTTTATAATTCCTAATAACTAAATTCTAAAATATTTTTTTATACATATTTTGAAATTGTAAAGTTTGTGATTTGCTAATATGATATGGTTATTTGAATTTTAAAGAATTTAATAATCTTCTTTCATTGATTTATTGGCACCTAATAAAAAATATACTAACTTTTTAAAATTAAAATTAAAAATCTGCTTTACGCTGTATCCCGCCACAGCAGGGTAGGCAGAGGGAACCTAGTGTTAAGACACTCCGTTCCCTACTTACCGCCGTATTTTGGAAGCATTGCGTGTTGAGTGTCGGAACTCTATGCCGCGCTTTGCGTCAACACCACAGCGAGGAAATGATTTTTTTTTAAAATGATTTACTTTAGGTGTTATCCTGGATAACGACAACCAAGCGTGGACAGTGGACTAACACTTTCAAAGTGGCTGGCGCTTGGCTTCAAGAAACGGGGCTAGCACATCGTTTGGTCAGCCGGGTTAGGATAAAACCACCGCCTTGCCGAGCTGCCCTCTTAGCGGAGAGGGTCAATATAAACGATATAGCGCCAGTACTGATATGCACGTTTGCTGGAGTCGTTATATCTTTGATATTGTTAGGCGTGGAGTTAATTGTTAGTAAGTTTAACGGGAAAAAATCATCCAATGATTCAATTGAAGTGTTCGATGTTGATGATTGATTTAAACATATTTTTTATTTCGTGAAAAATATACTTTTTAATGCACTGAAAATCTTTATTTTAATTATATATATATATATATATATATATATATATATATATATATATATATATATATATATATATATATATATATATATATATATATATATATATATATATATATATATATATATATATATATATATGTATATAAAATCTTTATTATAGTATACTGCTTTCTCAATGTAAACACGTATAATGATTTTTTTACGTTTAACAGTTTTTTTATAATATATATTATAAATTAAATAGATTAAGCACGCAAATTTCTGAATATTGTTTTATTTAAATAATTTAACGAATGTTATCCCTCTTAGCGGAGAGAGTCAATGTAAATGATATAGCGTCAGTATCGATATTTCAATACATTTGCGGGAGGCGTTATATCTTTGATATTGTTAGGCGTTGTTATTTGTTAGTATGTGTAAAGGATAGAATTGAAATAATCATCAAGATGATTATTATTAATTTAAATATATACTTTTTTATTTATTGAATTACATTAAGCATTCTTAAAAGCGTTATTTATATAACGACATTTTAAATTGGAATGTATGTATGTTTGTTTATGTTTAAAGTTTTATACGTAACAAGAAGTTTATTATATATAAAATAAAATAACAAATAAAATTCCTCATGTGAGAAGGAAATTTCTCAATGAGAACGAAGAAGAACGTGCTCAGCTGGTTTGGGCACGTCGAACGAATTAGCGAGGAAAGAATGGCAAAAAAGATTTATGATGGAAAAGTGAGTAGTAAGAGAGGTAGGGGGAGACCTCGGTTTACCTTCGAAAACACAGTATCAAAGATACTGGAGGAAGGTCACGTAAAAAGCATGAGGATCCCCCGGAGGGCATGTATGAAGAGGTTAATGACAGTGGACGAGGCTAAAGAGGTATGTAGAGACCGTAGCGTTTGGCGCTCCGTTCACTCCCCCGCTAGGGATTAAGCGTGAAGCTAAGTTATTTCTCAATATTTTTTTTTTTTCATTAAATCAATCCTACGAACCAATAATTGTAATCAATAATGCTCACGCGCTGAATATACTTATCAACGTAGCCTTATCTCCGTATCGCAGCATCTTTAATCTATCACGTTTAGTTTAAAAATATCGATTATATTCTGTTTAAATATGAAGTAATAATAAATGAACTGCAATAAGGCGAAGTTTTCTAGAAGGTTTTAGAACATTTTTTGATACATCGAAGTGCGGAAAATGAAGAAACTCTGTATTTTACTATTGTGCGTTATATCGATTGGTTTGTGTTTTGCAACGCCCAGTTGTTATGAGTTGCAACAATCTCAGGTATTTTTTTCTAATTCTAATTTAAAAGAAAACTTTTTTTTTTAATATAGAAGTAGTTATATGCAATATTGAATCGCCATCGTCGCAATGGTCGTGAGTTCGATCGCCACTCGGGGGAATCGTAATAATTCTTATTTACCCGCTCTGGTAGATGTGACGTTGAGTGCCGCCACTTAACATGCAAAGTCTCGAAAATTCAGCAGAAAGTGTTAAATGGAGTGTCTTAACACTAAGTTTATATCTCAGATTCAAATCTGTGCCTACTTGACAAGTTATCCAATATTTTTTTAGCTATAGCTTTGTATCCCCAGTCATAGAAGAGCAGGTAGATGGAATCTGAGAACCTAGTGTTAAAACATTAAAACACTCCCGGGGATCGAACCCACAACCAGTCGGCTTTACAGTCACACTTTGCGCCCCTGCGCCACGACTGACCTAATACTGTACATTTTACAATATTTAAAAAATATTGCATTCCCCCAAATAGTAATTGAATTTAAATACAGTTTTAAATGAAATAAATATCTTTTACATACGATACATATTTATTTTCAGCTGGCATCGCTTAACGAGCGAATGACCCAAATGATTAACTCCTTGTATACATCACGTAAGTAGAAAACGATTATTATGCTTTTATTTTGCTTGAAACAAAAGAATTTGTTTAGTTCAGCATTTTTATTGTTGAATTGTTACGAAGCTATTAGTTAATTGCGTTTTGTTAGTATTATTTTAAATTTTATATATAATTGATTATGTTGTTTTCTTTACAAATGTTGTAATAACTCTGTGTTCATAAAAATGATATTATTTCATTTATGGACGTCGTCGTGGCGCAGGGGATCAAGTGTGCGTGTGTAAACGCGACGAATGCGGGTTCGATTCCCACTTGGCGAAATGAAATATTTAGTATTTTCATTACCTCGATCTGGTAACTATTTATGAACTAGGCAACTAACGTATGACATAACTATTTATCTATATATAAAATGAAAAATCGTAACCGTTCCCAACAAATATAAATTCGATTTACAGGAAGTGTGCCTGTAAATCGACTGGTTGTGATGGTTGTGTTCGAACCCCACTCGATGAAATGAAATATTTATTTACATTTATATTTTCATTTCTTCGCTCTGGTGTCGAGGCAAAAGCGTGGCGTTGAGTCCCACCACTCAACACGCAATGGGGAACGTAGTGTCTTAACACTAGTTTCCCTCTGCCTACCCTGCTTTGTGGGGGATACACGTGAAGCTGATTCTTACAATATTAAAATTTCAGCAATAGCTGCAAAAGCTCATCTGCCGCCACCGTTATCAAGTTCGAATGCCACCCCCAGCGACTGTCCCTACGACACCGCGTACTACCCCTACCCGTACGTGCCACCACAAGTTATTTACGTAGCTCCCCCTGGATCCTATCCACCTGCACCAAGCATTCCAGTTGCTCCGAAACCCACTTACTATCCTTATACGCCGGAATATCCTGAAGCTAGTGTGAAACCACCTTGGAGTTATTACGATCAACCTTATTCTGCGTATCCTAACGCTATTCCGTATCCGTCTCCTCCTCAAGCTCCAGCACCTAGTTACTCGTTAACTCCGAGCCCTTACCCTCCCGCCCCGTATCCTCCTAGCACATACCCTTACCCTCCTAGTACTTACCCTCAAAGTTACCCTTTACCCACCCCATATCCCCCTTTGCCTGCATATCCCTATTCTTGGGACAGTTATCCTGAATTTTCTAAGCCACCTCAAGGATATCCACCGGTTCCACCACCCTACCCGTATCCACGACAACCCGAAATACCTCCACCTGTGCCATATTATGCGTAAAATTGTTAAGCATCGATATGTTTAGTGTAAATGTTGTAAGTGTAAGAATTTTTATATTAATAAATGAATATAATCATTATAAAATATGATCACATAAGTTTTTTTTTTAATTTCCTTAATTTAAATACCTTTTTAATAGATGGTTGGTTTTAAATTAAATGTTCAAATATATTTTTATATTTATATAGCTTCATAACAATCCTATTTTCCGTAATTTTTATAATCTTTTACTAAAAAAAAATATAACGTAGAGTCTTCAGTCAGCGAAAGCTTGTATTTGATTGTATAAAAGCATCTTAAATGTAATATATGACAAAATAAATAGAAAAATTATAGAAAAAATTAATATCCCATAAACATAAGTTGTTATTCAAACTTACAAATTTATTAATTTAAATTAAATCAGTTTCACGCTGTATCCATACAGCAGGGTAGGCAGAGGGAACCTAAATATTTCATCTCCTCGAGTGGGCACAAAGTGACCCACACTTTGTGCCCACTCGAGGAGGCGCAGGGGCATAGTGTGACTGTAAATCGACTGGTTGTGGGTTCGATCCCCTCTCGAGGAGATGAAATATTTACTTAAAATTTATATTCCATTTCTTCGCTCTGGTGTCCAGGCAATGCGCGTCGTTGAGTTCCGCCACTCAACTTACAATGTCTCCTGAATTCCACTGAGAGTGGGGAACGGAGTGTCTTAGCACTAGGTCCCCTCTGCCTACCCTGCTGTGTGCGGGATACAGCGTGAAGCCGAGAAAGAGAAAAGAAAACTATTGCAGTAGTCTATATAATTATTTGTAATTTTATATATTTACCTAATAAAGTCATTATCATATTACACAACATTTACATAAATTATACATGCTTAATCGTATTTCATTACAAATGTTGCGCTATACTTATAGGCTATTATTTCTTCAAAAATAATTTCTCAATGAGATAATATATTATATATAAAATAAATCCATTTGATGTACAAGCCATAATTTATTCAACATGGGAACATTCTACTTTATTTTAGCTTTAATCATCCAGGTAAATATTTTAATGATGTGAAATTGAATTAATAATGATTATATTACTTGAGGCCAGTCGTGGCGCAGCGGCACGAAGTGTGACTGTAAAACCGACTGGTTCTGGATTTGATCCTCAGTCGAGGAGATGAAATATTTACTTAAATTTATATTTCCATTTCTTCGCTCTGGTCTCAAGGCAAAGCGCGGCGTTGAGTTCTGCTACTTAACACGCAATGCCTCCGGAATTCGGCAGAAATTAGGGAACGAAGTGTCTTAAGACTAGGTTCCCTATGCCTACCCTGCAGTGTGCGGTATACAGGTTGAAGCTGATAAAAAAGAAATTACGAAATAATCATCACAAAATAAATAAAAGTTAATACAATAATTAATTGTAAATTTCCTGCCATATATTATTTGTTCACTACGTCTATTGATATCAAATATAAAAAAATGTACATTATTTTCAGAGCGCCTTAACAGAAACAGAGATAGACAATGACGATAACAAAATAGAGTCGCGTGACAATTTAAAAATGCCACCAGATGACGATCATTTAATTGGAAAAGACTACCAAGCAGCCCCAAAAGACTGGATGGATCTATTCATTGGTTCCAATAGTAATATTTTTCCTACTTCATCAGCCGCTCTAATGGCACAGGCTACGTTTTCAGACAAAACTCCAGAAGAACAATTGTCGGAAATAAAGAGAATGGCCTGCGATATAACTGAAGCAATCCAAAGCGAAATGGCCAATCTATTGACATATGCAATTTCTATAACAGACAAAGAAAATTGTACCGATAATAAGCTGAGAAAGAAAAGGTCGATCGAATCACCTGTGGACAGCACAAAATTAGTTATGAGACTATTGAATCATATTAAATGTAACAATGAATACCAAAATATCGCTATAGAAAAAATGATGACCGCTCAAGAAATTGCTGACAAATACGGTATAGAGTTCCATCCCGATCCTGAAATGTTGTCAGACCTCGCTGTAGCTGCGAACGAACAAGCTAAAGAAATGTCAGAAATCTTAAAAGATGCTTGCGATCTTAAGAACGGAACACAAAACCTTGAAACTGGATTAGTTAATGCAACGAAAAAACTTTTAGAATGTGCTGAAACGGAAGCCGTTAAGCAGAACACAACTAGCTTTGAGGCATCAAACAATATGGTACACAACCACGTGTTGTATGTAGAGCCAGAATATAATAGTAACACCGATTTCGCTAAATACAATTATTATTACAATTATCCATACGAAACCCAAATAGATACACCGCCGGTTCATCAACATTACCCAGTAAGTCCTCGGCCAAGTTTTTACGACTATATTTCAATGAACCCAACTCAGGACTATTACCCATATTGTTCTGTAGAACCTACAACCGTTATTTATCCTATCGAAGAACCAGTGGTTTCTCCAGATGTAGTCGGAGAAGAATATGAAGAAACTGTTTCGTCTAAGGTTTATGTCGATCATGAAGAACCAGGAGTATCAACGGTTAACCACGTAATGTCTTACACATTTGACCGAGAAGACTCATTTCAGACCTCCTCATGTGGATAATTTACCCCAACAAATGCAATATTATTTCTTTTTAATGTAAATTATTGTTAAATGTTCCTTTTTGTTCAGCAATTATAAATAGTTGTAGGTTACGTTAGAAAACATATTTTGTTATTTTAACTGTCAATTTTAGTTTAATAATACAAGAGTATGACGAATATCAAAAATATTATATTTAGGTAATAATAAAAAAGAAGAATAAACGTAAAGGATATTAAAATATAATAAAATACAGAAAATATTTTTTAATATTAATATAATAAAGAAATATAACACACATACAATATCTACATTTTATTTTCTTTGGTTATATTTGTCACTTAACTATTGACTGGTGAAGCACTCGATACCAATATAAATGAACGTAACGTAATAATATATTAAATTATTATACTACTACTATTAATTACTAAACTATTTAACTTATTATAATAATACTATAATTAATAAAACGAATATTAATCGCGACAGTTATGGCTGCGATTCCTTCTCGAGAGCATGAATTAACTCGATTTTCCGGCCTTCATTTATACGGATTTTACTCTCGATTATCCAGCATTAATCGCGATAGTTATACCTCCGTCGTATGTTGCTATTAAACAAATGTTTCTATTAAATAAATAAAATAAAATCAGCTTCACGCTGTATCCCGCACACAGTAGGGTAGGTAGAAGGAACCTAGTGTTAAGACACTCCGTTCCCCACTTTCTGCCGAATTCTGGAGGCATTGCGTGTTGAGTGGCAGAAATTAAATTTAATTTTTACATTTTTAAATTTAATTAATTAAATTTAATTTCCAATAAGTTCTTCAAATGTCTAAGTAAAACGAGTAATCCGGTCAATCGAGTTTCTGATAAACTTTCATTCCGCCGCTCAATACAATATCTTGTCATTACGCCGTTATGTGGAAAACGGAGGAGGAGAGACTTGACACTAGATTCCCTCTGCCTACCCTGTTGTATGCGGGATACAAAGTGAAATTAAATCTTAACGACTAATTCTAATTAACTTTAGCTAAACAAATTATAATTTAAAATTATGTTCACTTAATATTTTTTTCTTAAGGTTCCCTATTCATGGAGATAAGGTAAAGAAATCACAAAAAGGTTACTTTATAGGTCATTGATGATGTTAATATATTTTATTAAAATAAATATCGAAATAATACGTTTATAGCACTGTAAATTAAACTATAGAGACATGTATTTAACCCTTTCAGACTGATTTAGAAATCGAATACCATAAACGCTATATATTAATTTCTTTTTTTTAAATATCAACTAAATAATTGATGATAAGCAGCATCACGATGCTGCTTTTCTGTTTGAAATAAAAGCACCTTATTTTCAAACTGCGAACGCATTAAATATTATTTATAAAATTTATTACTATAAATAATATAGCAAATTTTATATTTAAATATGTCCGTACATAGAAGATATACGGAAGAGATATCATTATGGCATTTATCAATGTAACTTAACTCAAAACAATGATTTTTAAATTTGTCAATTTGTCTGTGTGTTTGGTCACGTTAATCTCAGAAACGGCCAAACCAATTTAAATGTAAATGTTTCCAATATTATAAAAAGGCAAGCATCCCTTAACATTGAGTGTTAGTTTTATATAAATCGGGTCATAAATTAAAAACGTTACGTCAATATAAATTATTGTATGGCAACATTGCCACAAAATAACTGTCAATACAATGTATTGACACTTTTTTTTCAATATAAGAAAAAAAAGTGGCTCTTTAAAAAGATAATGTTTTTTAATACACCACGAGAGTAATTCAGATGGGAAAATAAACCATTATGTAGTACAAGCCGGGGAAGCCGCGAGCGGGTCACTAACAATTAATTTAGTTAATAAATAATTCGTTTCTTTTAATATTAAAAATCCTATTTTTCAACATCGAGACACGCTTTCAGGTAATAAAACATAAGACGTACTGTTCTTACTATAAATTACAAAAAAAAAGTTGAAGACTAAAGATACATGTATGTGTAAGATAAAAAAAAAATGGTAACATTAAACAAACTTACTCCTAATCCATAAATATTCTTAATACTTATATTTTATTTTTAAATACATTTTCTTATTTTTTAAGATATTTTTCCAATAATCTTTATTTATCTTTTATAATGAAAATAAAAAAAAATGACATTATTAGAGAACTTAAGAATATATAGGTATCCAAAAGTATACACTTAATTTAATATGAAACATACTTAATTTAATATAAAATATAAATAGCAACAAATATTTATACTAACTACAGTAGGGTCAAAAAGTACTGGCACCGCCTGAAGGAAAGCTTTTTGAAATTTTTCGAATTGACTCGGGAGGAAAATAATCAAAAGTAGGAAAAATCCTAAAAAACAAATTTGCACAGCCGTCTACAGCTATCTTCGGGGTGGCCACAACTCGCCGACCGTATTGTATATATATTTATATAATATTATTGTGAATATTTTATACCTTATTATAACTATATACCGGGTTAATTATATTATCTATGCGCGTAGTATGCGGTGTATGCGCTGTTATGGCCGCCGTGAGGTTGATATCTGGAAACCAAAATTAAATTTATTAATAATGCGCAATATAGGCCAGTTGTGGCTCACAAAATATGACTGTAGAAACCGAATGGTCGTGGGTTCGATCAACACTCGAGGAGATGAAATATTTACTTAAATTTATATTTCCATTTGTTCGCTCTGCCTCAACACGCAATGCCTCCAGAATTCAGCAGAAAATGGGGATCGGAGTGTCATAACACTAGGTTCCCACTGTCTACCCTGCTGTGCGCGGGATACAACGTGATTTATTCATACAGTTTGGGAACTTTTAACAAAGTTAGTCCTTTTGTTGTGCAAACAATTTAAAATTATTTTAAGAAAAAAAGCAGCTGTCATGTGTTTCCCGTATTTCCCGAGTTAAGAGCAATATAGCGCTTTTTCTTGTTACTATAGCGATAAAATGAAAATAATCAATTCCTCATAATGGAAATCGAACTGCTTATATTCCGCTGTACCTTGACGGTATCATTTGTAATTAAAATAAAATTTACTGTTGGTACTAATATAGCTATGTGATTTAGTTAACATGATCTCTTGTATATTTTATTTAATTGTAACATTTAAATAGATGGGAAGCGGAAAAAAAATTGAAGGATCACGCTACCAAATATATGAATGGCATTTGTAAAATAAAAAAAATATATACAACTTAGAATTTCAAAATAATAAATGAAATTACATATATAAACATTCGTTAACACCTTAGATTTAAGTAAAATTTTGTAAAATAATGTAAAGTTAAAAATATTATTTTCTTATAATAGGTATTAATTATATGTAAACAATAATGTAATTGATATTTATGATAAGGAAATTAGATATAAAAATAAGTTTAAAAAGGTTACGGACGAAATGTCTGTAAACAAAATTATTCCTATTAAAGGATTTCCTCCTATGGCTATGGCTTAGCTAGTCTATTAAATTTAGTGTTGGGCGTTACTGTTATATTTTTATAATGAATTATTCATTATATTATATTTTTTTAACTGCTATTTTAAACTGCTATAATATATATTATATTATTTTTAACGTAAATATAATACAATGACTAAACGAACGAAGTTCAGACTAATATCAAACAAAAAATTATAATTTTCGTTATTAGCTATATTTTAATGTAAGTAATATTTGGCCTTTCTGCCATTGAGTTAAAGCTTATATTTGTGCGAAGTTATACGATGTGAAGTTCGCCATCATTATTTTATTTGACCTTGGCTGAACTCGATGTAAGCCGAATAACTACTAAATATTTCCGAACATTAATGAACCGAGGCGCCACATGCCATTTCACAGCAGATAACGAATATTATAAATAACAGTCAGTGTTGAAAATAAATAATGATTAGAACATTAGAAATTTATAATGAATTATATTATCTGCTATTTGTTATAACGCCCAACTTTAATTAAATTTAAAGTATACACCGAATGTAAAGCCATCTACCGGGTCAAAGTATGTTTTCAAACCACTTGCCAGGTGGCACTGCAATCGATGTACAACAAAAAATATATTTATAAAAACAATAACCCAGACTGCATAAAACTGAAAACAAAACAAACAATTATAGGTTTCTGATCATTATTGATAAACCCAAATCTATATTTTATAACTGTTATTATATTCAAAAATAAAATAATATAATTGAGGCGACAATTTTGTTTATATATTTTAAAATTATATAACAGGTCTCCAAGGAGTGATATGAAAGTAGGTGACCTGAATGTGAACTGCCTGTTGTACGCAGATGATGCAGTGCTTATTGCATCATCAGAATGCGAGTTGCAGGCATTGGTCACCACTTTGAAAGGAGGGTTTGAAAATAATGGTCAAAGCCTGAATGCGGTAAGAGATATGAGGAAGGTCACGTAAAAAGCATAAGGAACCCCCGGAGGGCATGTGTAAAGAGGTTGATGACAGTGGACGAGGCAAAAGAGGTATGTAGAGACGGTAGCGTTTGGCGTTACGTTCTTTCTGACTACCCCGCTAGGGATAACGCGTGAAGCTAGATTACATTCTATAAAAGGTCTGATAAGTATCTCTACTATCAGCATTATATGTCGGTTCTCGATATAGTGCTGCCATCTATAGTTCTTGCACGTTGCCTATCCTGGCACAGACTTTGAATTACCTAATGCACTCGGGTAGTGATTAATATTAACATTAAAACGCCGTAGAAAGAATGTTTTACATGTATTTCTTATACTGTCTACTTTAAAAATCATAAAAACATAAAGAAGTAGGTATACCTACACTGAAAGTTTCAATCGGATATCATTAAAGAATTTTTCGAGTTGGAAACGAACCCACAATAGTCCCGTTTATCTACAGTCAAATTTTGATTAAAAATTAAGTTTTTTTTGTTATAGAAAAGACAAGACGAAGGATGGTAAGCCCGCCGCGCACGACCTCGGGCAATACGAGCTACAGGTGCCAAAATATAAAAGATATTTATATTTAATATTTTTAAACATAACTTACATAAGAGGTCGTCGTGGCTCAGCGACTAGGCGTTGCGAGTGGAACGGAGTGTTTTACTTAACGCTAGGTTCCGCCTGCTCCCCTGCCACAAGCGGGCTGCAGCGTGAACTTACCGTACTGTATGTGCGTGGGCGTACAGAGGGCCGCTGGCGCTGGGGTCGGCGGCGTAGGGCTGCGCCAGCGGGTAGGGCTCCGGCGCGGGCTCGCGGCGCCGCGGCGTGTTGCGGTGCGTGTTTTGTTCTGGTGGACTGAAAGTAAGAAAATATTTTATAATTATTTTTTTTTTAAATATAACCCAATATCTGTAATGTCTTACATGATAACATATTTTAATATTTTTCATGGCGCTACTTGCAAAACATTTTTTTGTTTTCAAAGAAACTATTATAATATATCTACTATTAACATCATACATACTACGCTAAATAAACTATAAAAATACTACTACTTCTATTGTAACTCAATTTTGAAACAGATATCTTAACCCGATTGCAATTTTATAGTGATGTGACGTCATTCCAAATTCAATATGGCGGAGCACCCAAAATGGCAGATTTAAGTATATTCAATGCATTCCTACAACATAGTATAGTGTTAAATAAAAGAGCTTGCTAACAATAATAAAAAAAACAATAAAAACAAAAAAGTTTTAATAAAAACAATTTTTTATTTAAATGAACTAAAAAGTGTAATATCACGTTTTCCTTTCATAGATACTTTTACTATCAACTTCCTCTTTCCTTGGTGTCATTAGTATTATTCTATTACTATTATTATAGTTTTTAAAACAATATGATTTTTTTTTGTTATAACATTTGTACCGGCACCGTGTGTGTCCAGTTCTACAAACAAATGTATCATTAATCAAATAATATTCGCCATGTGCGTAAACTCGGGGTAAAACATAAAAAGATTACGGGGTAAGACATAAAAAAGATTTTTTTTACCATTTCCCGGTACAGATTAATCTAAATAATATATGGATGTCATTTGTCGTTGCGTGTCAAAATAACGTATTAGCACGTAACACGACTCCGCCTAGAGGCGGTTTTTATAAATAGGAGAGTATATATATTTTTTCAAAGTAGCCAGACGTGGTGCAGAAGCGCAAGCAGTCTACTGTAAGCGCGATTAGTTGTATGTTTGATTCCCATTTAAGGAAATAAATTACTTAATATTTTAATTTCCTCACTTTGGCAACGAGACAAAACGCGGTGTTTAGTTCCGCCAGAATTCGGCGGAAAATCGGGAAAGCGGAATGGTGTGCCTTAACACTAGGTTCCCAGGTTCCCATATACTTTGAATGTAAATAACATTCATGTTTTACTTATATTTACCAATAAAATAGGATAATTGTTTACACATTTCTAAACATCTTAATAATTTATTACAGAATATTTCAAGTTTTACAACACGTTCTGTTCCGCCATTGGCGTTCTGCAGTGTAATAAATTGTTCAATGTAAACACTATTTAACTCAACATCAAATTTATGCGAAGTTAATCAGCCAATGTGAGACATTGTTTATGTAAACAGGTAGGTAAAATCGAATTTCCTATAAAGATAAGTATCTAATGTAAAAGATTTTCTTACATACCAGTCGTGGCGTAGGAGCACAAAGTGTGACTGTAAAACAGACTGGTTGTTGGTTCGTTTCCCGCCCGATAAGATGAAATATTTATTTAAATTTAATATACAGAATTAGGCAGAAAGTAGGGAACAGAGTGTCTTAACATTATGTTTGCTCTGCCTACCCTGCTGTTTGCGGGATACAGCGTGAAGCTGATAAATTTTCTTACATATAATATTTCATGACGTTTTTAAAACAAAACACAAACATAAAAAATATAAATTACAATATTTTTGTAAATTTTTTGATTAATTTCGATATTATCTTCATTACATCTTTTCACCTTTAATATTTAGTCATAAAATAATGCAAAGTCATAAAATAACGTAACTTTTTCATATTATTATATATTATTGGTATTGTTTTTAGTTTAATCAGCTTCACGCTGTGTCTTACACTCAGCAAGGTAGACAGAGGGAACCTTATATTAAGACACTCTGTTACCCATATTCTGCCGAATTCTGAAATGTCCTTAAATGTTGTAAAAATCCTTGTGTAAGTGGCGGAAATCAACGCCGCAAAACAAATCTATGAATTTAAATATATATTTTATTTACTTGGGTCCCTCTGCCACGAATCAATTCATTGATTTAAGTTACAATAGTAAATACTACGCAACCGTCAATCTTTAATTTCAGACACTGTAAAGTATAAATTATTATTTACATCATATTCCAAAGATAAAAAAAAACAAATAATTGTTGCATCTCCGTCATCATTTAATAATTATTTACTTCTATCTGTATAAAGAAGAAACAACTCACAAGACAGACACTTTACGACATATAAAAAAGAACTATAAAGGAACCTTTCATAATATAAACTATCCAAAACGTTTCCACCATTTTAAAATAACATAAATCAAAATATACGGCCGCAAAAAGTGTCTTTATTAAAACAAACCGGGCGACGTGCGCACGTCATTGACAATTAAATTGGCGGGAAGCGCGTCGCGTCCGCCATTACTGTCAAACTCTTTAGTCTATGGCCGAGTCGTAAAAGTAAATTGTCACCGGCTGTTGAAACGGAACGGAACGGAACGAAACTTAAACATAAAATATGTACAATCATTTCGTGTGGCTGATTCATAGTGTTGTGACAACATGTGAGAAATATGGTGTTAGTTTACTTGGTAGGTAGTATTTTTTTTTCTTTTAATTATTTACGGTGCAGGGGCACAACGGTGTGACTGTAAACGGGGCAGGTTGTGGGTTCGATTACCATTCGAGAAAATGAAAAATGTAATATTTTCATTTCCTCGCTCTGGTAACCAAACAAAACATTTTGTTGAGTGCTGCCAAAAAAACGCGCAATGTCTTGAGATTTCGACGGAAAGTTCGAAACAGAATTGTCTCAATGGGAACGGGGTATCTAGGTTCCCAAGTTCCTCTTACTACAATGTGCGGGATACAGCGAAAAGATAAAAAAATAACTAATTGTCCGTAAAATCGCTTTACGCGGACGATCATTTTACGTGGTAACATCATACGAAAACATTTCATGAAAAATTTAAAACTTTTATTAATTTAATTGAATTGAATTATAATCATATAATTTAATATAACACAATAAAGGAGTTTCGTAAATATTACAATTTATTTCATAAATTAAATTATACATAGGCGGTCTGCCTTTGTTTTGATTGATTAATTGTAAGATTATAAACGCGAGAAAATGAAAATATTAACCTTTTCATTCCCCCAAGTGGGAATCAGATCCGAAACCATCTATGCCTATGGACTACGACGGCTTCGTAATGTTGTCATATTTTTATGTGAAAATGGCCAAATGGAAATATTAGGTATTTTAATAATAATAATTATATATCTCTACCTAAATCATAAAATGACTTACCAATCGTCGGGATCGCAATCCCTGAATCCTTTTGCGAATGGATTGCTCGCTATTTTCAATTGCGTTATCTGGAAATATAAAAAATATATACATTGTTGAATATTTAGAAAATGTATTGAAGCCGTCCGTGGTCCTCGTAGCACATTTGCACAACAGTGTGGACACGTGACGGTTGTGGATTCAATTCCCACTCGGCGTAATTTAATATAAAGGTAACAAGAGAAAGCGCAACGTTGGATTCCGCTCTGTTGGATGATTTAATGTCTAGAAAATTTGGCGCAAATTGGGGAACGTAATTTATAAAAGTAGGTTCCCCCTGCAACCCTGATGTACACGAGCTCACCCTGTGGTTCTGGTAGGCGGTGACGGCGGTGAACCCCGTCTCGGGGAACACGAAGGTGCGGTAGGGCACGGTGCCGGGCGCCGCGCTCTGCCCCTCGCCCGGCAGGAACACCACGTGCAGGCGCGGCTGGTAGCGGTGCATCGAGTTCAGTATTATCTGCTTATTCAAATCATTACTCGTGAGGAGGCGCGGGTTCGAGTCCTGTTACTTTCAAATATTTATACGTTTTCTAAATAAGTATTCCTCATGAGAACGTCGTGGTGCAATGAGACAGTTGTTCACTATAAACGTAATAATTGTGGGTTTGATTCTCTAGCATTGAAATATATTATTTTGATTTCCTCGGTTGAGTTACGTTACGCCTTACGGTTACGTTACGCCGGTACGTTACGGTTAAGTTACGCCACTAAACACGAAATCTTTGAAAAATTGAACAGTGCGTTGGCAGCCGAATGTGTTACACTAGGTTTCCTCCCTCCACCTGCCTTGCTATATGAGAAAGACTTAGAAGCGTAAACTTATAAAAATAAAAAGAAATATTTGTCATCTTTAAATTTATCTTAAATAGGTATACTATTGATATATCATATACATTTTTTAATATTCATGTTAAGTTAGATGGGGAAAAATGTATGTTGAAATATTGAATGAAACAAACAAACAAATACTAAACAAATTGTGCAATCAACGGGACATAATTTTGTTACAGTAGCATTTTTTTATACATTCTTCTAATTTAAAAAATTATAATTAATTCATTAACCTCTTCACATTGAAAAAATAGATATTTTTTGCCATGATTCTCGTGAATTAACTAATGTCTTACTAGTTTGAATAAATAAAAAATCTTATATTAATTTTTCCAGTCGTGGCGCAGGAGCACATAGTGTAACTGTAAATGCGATTGGTTGTGGATACTAACCTCACTCGAGGAGATGAAATATTTACTTAAATTTATATTTTCATTTCTCCGCTTTGGTGGCGAGACCAATCACGGCGTTGAGTTCCGCCATTCCGCCACGTTCCGCCACGCAGAATCATTCAGAATTTAGCGGAACACTAGGAACACAGTGTCTCAACATTGGGTTCCCTACTACTACTGGGCACTCGGGAAGAAAACAATCTCTTATCAAACTACCAGTGTAGTTTTTTATTGGGAAGTGTATACTTCCCAATAAAAAAAGAAAAATCGAAGTCGGTAGGCGAGATATGGAGTCACTCGTCCATTTGCACACACAATATTACTCACGTGCCCGTTGTCGTCGAGCTGGTTGTTGGTGAGCTTGAGCTTGTCGAAGGCGACGAGCTGGCGCGTCCAGTGCGCGCCCGGCGCCGGCGAGTCGGGGTGCACGTGGATGCGCGGCGGCGACACCGGGTCCGCCTTGCCCGCCACCACCCAGCTCGAGCTGTTCGCCCGTATGTTATAATGCTTATTTATACGATAAGAAATAAATAAAAACGATTCTGGAGACGATTATATAAATATGTTTAATTATAAAATCTTTTAATTCTCTCCTGGATTTTTTTTAATTAATTCATTGTAGGCAGACAAAGAGAATCTATTTAACTAGTAGATACAACACTACATTATGTACTCCATCTGACGTGACTTGCAGTGTGAAGAAATAAAAATAATTCATTCCTCAGATTCAATATTTTTACTTTTGATACCAAAAATTAAAAATATTACCTGAGCTAGTGTCCTTCAAATTCTAAACTTATGTGACAACGTGCGGCTTCGCCCGCTTGAACTATGCGAATATTTATTAAAAATATTTATGAAATTGTCTTCAGTAGGATTAGTAACATATATAAACCTCAATAATCAAAAGCAGCCAATACAAAATAATAAGTAGAGAAAAATCTTATTATTAGAAAATAGACTTTCACAGATTGATATACGTTTTATCTCGGAATTTCCACGGGATTTACCCAGGAAAAATGTATTTACATGTTTTCCGTGCCCGTGTATTTCTATATTAACTAAACATTTGTCTATATTAATACGATAATTTTTGCGAGCAATAAATAGCAAATAAAATCTCAAAAGATTAAAATAACGAATTATTAGGTGTATAACAACGGTATAGATAACCATCCAACCGACATAAAATAACCAACAATTCAATACTAAATACATACTAATACACTTAGATAACATTAAATAAAAGGTAGCAAGCGATGCCGCGCAGGACCAAAACTTACATCACACCAAAAAATTAAAAAAATCTAACTAATCCACTACTTGAGTAAGCGAAGAGAACCAAAGAAGAATATGAATTCAATTCAATTCAAATTCTTAATTATTTATTAAAATGTTATACAATGAACTATCATTTCAATCTAGATGAAATGATAAAGGTGACTATTATATATATTTTGATAAGGATGAATACCATATAATAGTAAATACATTAACAATAAAACGATAAATTTAAATTTAAATTAAATATATTAAAATGATTAATATAGTCCAACCTTCGGAGATAAACATATACCGTCGCGGACTTATTAATACATTTTTTAAAGGACAATATGTTTGTAAAACAGTATAATGTATAAACATTGTAATAATTGAGTCAGCGCAAGTGCAAGCGCTGTGAGCGTTCAGGAAGCCATTTTGGGCGACCTTTTTCTTTAACAACAAAATTCCTTGTTGCTTAGCGACGGTTGAAATAACAGGGCAGAATAAATTGCACGTCAAATTGAAAATATATTTAATATATTAATATATTTCGAAAATATTGCAAATATGAGAAAAAGAGTATCCTATGACCATTCCAAGACCGTCATGTATTTCTGTATGAAATTTTAGCACTATCAAATCAGCGGTTTGGGCCTGATTGCTACTCAGACAGGCAGACAGAGTTACTTTCGAATTTATAATATATATGTATGGATGGTATGGATATCTAATGATTTCGTTGCGTAATTAATAGTAGTTGCGTAAATAATAGTCCAATAGTCCAGTCCAAATCAAAACTGAATCTTCCAGAACCAATAATTTTGCACAGAAAACATACGTAAATTATACTTATAATTGAAAAAAACTAAATACCAAAACAAAAAAAAAAGGAAACAGAAAAGAACTCACCTATGAAATGCATATCGATATCTCTTATCATCCAGGGGCACGAAGTCGACCAGCAGCAGGTAGTCGGCGTTGGGCAGTAGGCCGGCCAGCCTCGCCTGCAGCGCCGGGAACATGCGTCTCCCCGCTTTGGTCACTATCATCTCGGTGCCGAGCTCGTGAAAGCTCCTCCACAGCGCAGCCAGCTCCAACGTGGCACTACATCGCGCCACCGCCGGGTGTAGTGTCACGTTTTGATTGGGAACCTAGTATGTTTTTTTTTTTAGTTTTTCTTTCATAGTGCAATAGGCAGAGATAATCTAGTGTTGGTTAATACTAGGTTCTGCGTTTTTCGCCAAAAATAAAATCCATTGCGTGTTGAGTGGTAGATCCCAACATGCTTTTTATGCTATTGAAATTAAAATAAAATAAATCAGCTTCACGCTGTATCCCGCGCACAGTAGGGTAAGCAGAGGGAACTTTGTGTTAAGACACTCCGTTCCCCACTTTCTGCCGAATGCCATAGGAATTGATTATATAATTTCCCCGGAATCAAATTACCCATATTGCCACCATAAGCACGATAATAGGCAGCCGCTATCGCACTACATATGTCACGAAGACTAAAAAATATATTATAATATAGAAGAGTATGAAGAAATTTAGTAATAAAAAAGAAGGAAAGAAACGGTAAATTCAAAAGTAAATCAAAAAAGAAAATTCTGTTCCTTCTACCTGCTGAGTAGGAAAAAGAAAAATAATATCCATAAAAAAATTAAGTTTAAATACATATTTATAACTAGCGGCTCGCCAGCGGCTTCGCCCGCTTAAGCTACATGATAATTGATTTAATAAGCAGAATTGATTTGACAACTAAAATGACTTCTAATATGATTTTATTTCTGTAATATTCTAAGATGATTGTTTTACGACATTATCGTAATTTCTCTAAGATTTTTGTTTGTCGGACTAAAAAATACGACCAATTTTGATACTATTATATATTGATATTAATATTTATAAAATACACATAAAGCTTATTATTTATTATACGTATACAATACGTATATTTTTGTAACATTACGTTCTTTTGACCTATGTTATAAAAAAAAAAAAAAATTAGATTCACGCTATATCCCGCACACAGCAGGGTAGGCAGAGGGAACCTAGTGTTAAGACACTCCGTTCCCCACTTTCTGCCGATTTTGAAGGCCTTGCGTGTTGAGTGGCAGAATTCAACGCCGCGCTTTGCCTTGACACCAGAGCGAAGAAATGGAAATATAAATTTAAGTAAATATTTCATCTCCTCGAGTGGGGATCGAACCCACAACCAGTCGGTTTTACAGTCACACTTCGTGCCACTGCGCCACGGCCGGCCTCAAATGTTATGTTTTTTAAAACTCTGTTAAATGTGCTGATGTCAGTTAATAACTTAATTTACTGCTTCAGAAACAGCCTTTAATGTTAAATTATTGATTTGGGTAATGATTTATAATATTCTTTGTAAAATTATTTAACTGTGTATACTAATTGCATATTAACTCCTGCACAGTTTTTAAATTAGTTACATGTATTATATGAACGAACCAACCAAAAAATCTTCGTATTTACTTGATATTTCTTTCAAGATCGTTCTTTATCTCTTTGTTGAATTAATTACGACTTAAACTCAACTGTTATGATTTATGAAGGTAATCTCAACTAACAATTCAATGTTGTTTACTTTATTGTATAAAATATAGTATAATAGTGCTTCAAAAATATATATTTTTATCAACAGTCATATAACCAAGACGTTTGGAATGTCATTCTTTAGCCAGGAATCTTACCAGCGCGATTGCTATATAACATTCGAAGGCAAACTAATGCTTTGAGTTCATTCAAATGACGATAACTTTTTTTTTAATGAACCGATTTTGATGAACCTACCACTTTAGTAGTTAAGTTAAGTTAAAACAAAGCAATTGGTGAAACTTTTCAGAAAATCGGTAAATCGGTTCAGTACTTTCAGAGAAAAATGCGGACAAAATATATCGACAGACAGACAGACAGACAGACAGACAAGAAATTAAAAGAATATTTTTGCTTTCTATTATTCTTTTTAAGTGTCCCTCTATCCATTTCAGTGAAAATTACTAAATGTACAGGCAAAATATTTTTACTGTCTTATTATATAGGTATAGAGATAATAATAAAAAATAATATTAGGGGCCAGTCGTGGCGCAGTGGCACGAAGTGTGACTGTAAAACCGACTGGTCGTGGGTTCGATCCCCGCTCGAGGAGGTGAAATATTTACTTAAATTTATATGTCCATTTCGTCGCTCTGGTGTCGAGGTTAAGCGCGGCGTTGAGTTCTTCCACTGAACACGCAATCCCTCCAGAATTCAGCAGAAAGTGTCTTAACACTAGGTTTCCTCTGCCTACCCTGCTGTGTGCGGGATACAGCGTAAAGCTGATAAAAATAATAAATAATAATATTCAAAATGGATTTACCTGCATCCGAGGCGGCGGCGGCTGCGGCGGCGGTGCAGTGTGCGCGCCGTGGTCCCTACAAGTGCTCTCGCTGAGCGCTTGCAAGGGAGAGTACGTGCTACGCGGACATACGGCATTCTAATGCAATATTATGAAAAATATATGAAACAATTTACTTTTAGTAGTTGGCACACAGACACAAGCGACTGAACTTGACAGTTTGTAGGTTCGATTTTCACTCGTGGAAATGAAATATTTAATATTTTAATTTTCTCGCTCTGGTAAGCACTCAGCGAGAGCGTAGAGATACAGCGTAAATCTAAAACGTAGCTAATGTAGCTCAAAAAAAAGGTCAAAGTCGCATAAATACATTACATCGCATATGAACAGAGATTCTTGTAAAATATACGATAGGTACCAGTTTAAATCCAGCTACGTCAAATTCTTATGCGATTTCCATTGTGTATTTTTAAATTCTGCATCTTTGTGAAAAGGCATACGTGCGAACATACATGAACATATTTAAAGGGAAAAACTGACAAAATTTGATTGTATAGGTATTAATATACGAAACTTACATCTCGCATCTCATTGTGCAAAGGCGGCAGAACCGGAAGTAGAGCCTGATCCCGACTCACGCGCTCTGCTAGTGAATGCAAGTGGAAACCGCCCCGAGGAAACTGGCTTGACACTACACCTAAAACAATAAAAGTATTTTATATAATAAAAATCGGCTTCGAGCTGTACCCTGCACGCAGCTGGGTAGGCAGAAGGAAACCTAGTGTTAAAACACTCCGTTCCCCATTTTCCGCTGAATTCTGGAGGCATTACGTGAGACGAGTGGCGAAAATTGAACATTCTATATATTTCTTAGTTTTACAGACAAGAATATAACGCTAATTTTACTTTAAATATAATAAGAAAATACTTTGGATGAATTGTGGCCCTCAAGTTAATATATTGCGTAAAATCAAATATACCTATATTTGATTTTAAATTTTTATGTAATTCTGATTTAGTTTTTCTATCACACTGAATAATTTGAAAAAGTTAAGAAACCATATCATTTCAGGGCGACCACTCCTCGTCGATTGTACTGTATATATTTTAATTGCATTTTGCAAATTTATAATATTTATTACCCATTATAAATGTATATATTTATTATCTGAAAACTTCACTATCTCAAGTAAAAATAAGCTTCATATTTAGTTTGTGCAAAATCTTATTTATTTAATAATAATAACAACTTATTCATTATAGTAGTCTGAATAGTTTAGTATATTTAAGTAAATCTTTAATTTAACAATATTTGAGTCCGTGTTGTTTAACCCTTAAAGGCTTTATGGCTGTAAAACCACCCAAATAGATTTGGTTTTTAGAAGCTACACCCTTTAATTTTTCTCACAGCGCTATACACTTTTGTTTATTGTCCTGAATTGTTTGTAGCCCTTGAGAAGAGAAGGGCGAGAGAAGTAGTCGTTCTCACGCGCGCGTTTCTTGGGTGTATCGACACCCATAATAGACATAGTGCCCTTTTGATTGATTAACAACGTAAATGTTGATCTTTTAATTTTTATTGAATTATGCAATGAAAATGGAGATTTAGCACGCATAATGGGGATTGGTTTTTAGATTATGAGTCCGCAATAGTAGTAGTATCTAGTATCTACAAAAAATTTAAATCAAAACTGCCGACGAGCCTACTGATGAAGAGAATTTATTAGAAGATATTAATCAAGATGATCTCCGTGTTGATGATTAAGAAGAACTTCTAATATCTCTACGAGAACACTTTGTAAATGAAAGTACAAAAAATATATATGAAAATGACTGAGAAACTAAAAGTTCCCTAATAATTTAAAGTTTTTTTTGTCACACGTATGAGGAAAAATTTATATGTATTTTTTAATATATGATTTATAAAAGTTAGCCAGCCAGTTAAGGGCAACATATTATACTTAACAGAAATAAAAACATTGTCTTGTTTTTGGAGTTCGTTTTGTTATAAAAAGAAAACATTATGGTCCCCTCTTGTATAGTCAGCTGTTTAATTCATATTTTCAAATTAATTTTTCGAGATTTTCAACAAAAAGATATATATATACTAATAACTACATATATTTATATAGATCCAGATTAATTAGTAAAAGTAAGTTGTTTACATTTACTTCATAATTTCATTACTTCTAAAAATAAGTTTTTTACGCCCATTAAAGTCTTAATGGGTTATGTAAGTTACTATAGTTTATAAGGGTTACATTTATTTTCTGGTATACAAGTAGGCAGGCTCCGTTATTCCGTAAATATTCCGTTGTTGCCTTTGTTGTTTTTTTTAATAAAAGTATAACAGTAGAAGAGGCCAGTCGTGGCGCAGTGGCAAAAAGTATGACTGTAAACCGACTGGTTGTGGGTTCGATCCTCACTCGAGGAGATGAAATATTTACTTAAATTTATATTTCTATTTCTTCGCTCTGGTGTCGAGGCAAAGGGCGGCGTTGAGTTCTGCCACTCAACACGCAATGCCTCCGGAATTCGGCAGAAAGGGAACGGAGTGTCTTAACACTAGGTTCCCTTTGCCTACCCTTCTGTGTGCGGGATACAGCGTGAAGCTAATTTAATTTTTAATTTTTTTATAGTAGAAGCTTGGCAAAAGTGCATTGCCCATGTGATAAAAGAAGAACAAAAGATGTAAATTAAATATATAATAGATATTATGGTGGACCGCTCCGTGATTAATGTTTCTAATAGTTCCTGAGAATCCTAATTGTAATAAATAACTGAATAATAGATATATTTAGTTTTATTATCCTCATAGTTAAGTATATTTTAGTAAAATAATATAGTTTATTTTAGTTTTTTTTATAGACTATTTGTAACCTTTTTTTATCATGGTAGCTTTCATAAAATACTATATAAGAACAGTACACCTTTATACATACAAATATGTTATATCTGCTTATATAGAAAACCTCAAGTTAAATAAATTAAATAGAAATAAAATATATATATATATCAAAGTTTCAGAAACAGAATTTCTTTGCTTACATTTTGTCTCATGCTATAATGAATAGGGTATACATACGTAATACGTTATTACAACAAAACATTAACCTTACACCACTTCACTGTGTTCACTGTTTACACAAAAAATGGACCACCGCTTGTTATAAATATTAAAAAAAACTGTCCCATAAAAACGTAAAGCGTCCACCCAACAGCGGACATCTCACTCAACTAATTGGTGTAATGGCGGGAAATTCAAAACGCGTCCAAAATGGCGGCTATAATTTCATCGAGACGTCAACTAAGGATTATAAATAAGGCAGGTGATGAAAACTATACTTACTCAGAAACGACAATGATCTTAGCTTTATTTTGGACTCACTAATCTATTTTACTTTACACTGAAACTGACGCCATGTCAAAAATACACTTCGAATATTATATTGCTTTTTATGCCTAAAACATTTCTACTTAGGCCAGCCGTGGCGCAGCGGCACGAAATGTGTCTATAAAACCGGCTGGTTGTGGGTTCGATCCCCATTCCAGCAGATGAAATATTTGAATGAGTACGAAACCCTAAAAAGTTAGAAGTTTAAGTTGATTGATCTATCACCACAAACTGCTGCAGTATAAACTAGTATAACCTATTTTGGATGCGTATACATGCGTAGCGCGTTATATAACGCACTTCGCTTGTAATATAGAAATATCTTATCGCAATTCAATTTGTACCAAATCAAGCAAGGAAAGCAAAAAATATTAGTGTTTTTATATTGTACCTCAACCCTATATAGCTTAGATTCATCATGATTTATATATAATCATGATGAAGAAGAGATATGACGAATTGCGAAAATATAGATAACTTACTCATAAAATTCCGTACTGACTCTCCGTACGTACTCCGTGACAATCGGAAACAATAAATTTTTGCGACCGTAATAGTTGTTACTTTCAATGCAATTTATTTGTTTTCATGACGACTAATTTGTCAAATTCCAATTTTTTTTTATTTCTTCGATCGTGATAGAGATTGTATTTTAAATCGAAATCTTGCGGAGTTTCTCACTCACACAGAGGTCGACCCTTTTTTGCCATTTTTACTTGTTTTTACCCGTGAAATGGACTTCTGTTCGCCGCTAAAAAGTGGCCTTAGGGTGATTAGTTGTTATCACATACGAAATCATTTTCAGTTTGGTATTATTTTTATAAAAATCAGATTCACGCTGTTAAGACACTCCGTTCCCCACTTTCCGCCGAGTTCTGGAGGCATTGCGTGTTGAGTGGCTCAACTCAACGCCGCGCTTTACCTCGACACCAGAGCCAAAAAATTAAAATATAAATGTAAATAAATATTTCATTTCCTCGAGTGGGGATCGAATCCACAACCAGTCGATTTTACAGTCACACTCCGTGTGAGTGTGTGTTGCGAACATATTATTACGGTGTTGCGATACAAATTATAAAATAATAGATAAATTATATTATTTTATAATTTGTGTCACAAGTGGCCTCATGTAATCTTATATTTATGTAGACACCCAAATACAAAAGAATAATAAACTTTTGCCATAGAAGAATACAAAAATGTTAAAAAAAACACATTTTCAGTATTCTGTATTGGCGGAGTTCACTACCAAGCTCACAAAGTCTCTAGGTTCTAAAAAAAGTTAAGTAAAATAGAGATTCGAGTAAACTATCTCTACCAATCTTTCATTATACGAGAATTATTACTATAAAATAACATTTAAATCAATATAGGCACAAAGTGTGACTGTAAAAGCGAGTGGTTGTGGGTTCGATACCCACCCGAAGAAATGAAATATTTGGGTAATTTATATTTCCGTTTCTTCGCTCTGGTGTCAACGCTAAGTGCGGTGTTAAATTCCGCCACTCAACACGCTATGCCTCCAGAATTCAGCGGAAAGTTGGGAACGGAGCGTCTTACCACTAGGCTCCCTATGCCTACCATGCTGTGTGCGGGATACAGCGTGAAGCTGTTTTATTTTATTTATTTTTCAAATATACCTATATACTTTCTGTGTTGCAGTTTGTACTTATACATAAGTCGTTCATATATATCTACTTTAAACTACTTATATCATGAATAATCTTAATTGTGTGACAAATTAAATTAGCAAATAAATTACACTATAAATATAAAGCATAAATTTAACATCCACTCAATTCAGTACCAATAACTATATTATTTGTTTTGTATGAATAAAATTACTAACGTTACATATACGTATCTTAGATAACGATTTTGATAAGCCAGTCTTGTATTATAAGTAGCAAATTTTATTTTATGATTTATCATAAAAAGGGCAAAATGGATCGTAATTTATTATAGTACCTACTACTAGTAATTATCTCATTAAGATTTGTTTGTTTCAACTCATTTACGTATTGCAATAACGCATCATATTAGATGACATTTTTGCTATAGATAAACTAAACAACTAAAAAACCCAACTCAAGATTGGAACTCAAACTCACATCACGAACTTCAACTAAGTAATCATGCAACCAAGTATCGCTATTACAAGTAGAGGGGCGTTGCGCAGGAGCACAAGCGTGTGACTCTAAATACGTCAGCTCGTGGGATCGATTCCCACTAGAGAAAATGAATTGTGGGGAGCGGAAACGGAGTGTCTTAACTCTAGGTTCCCTCTGCTTACCCTGCGCTATGAGCTATCCTAAAAAAAACACAAATGGCAAGTCATCGTAAACGTAAATCACAATAATGACCCAGTAAGTACAAAACAAGTTATAATGTATTAGTCTTTTAATAACCGTATGAAGACACTTATGTCTATAATAAAGATGTAACCGCTCAGGTGGTTACCAATTATAAGGATTCTATTATTATCTGAAACAAAAGGGAACGCTTCCTTAACAATAAATCCACATTGATTGACCGCAATAAATCTAGTGCGCGGGCGCATCTCTGGTTGCACGTTAGGGGTGTCGAATATGGGTAAATATGTAAAGCTGTATAACGAAGAATAAAACAAAATTATTTTCTGAATTTATTAATGAAAATTTATATTATTACCAAAGTTGGAAATATTAAGTTTTTTTTTTTCATAATATAATCTTGATCGCCATACTGCTAAACTAATGACATGAAATCTTGACACAAATCAACGGATAAGTTACTAAGGTTTCAATAAACTGTAAAAATGTTTATAAAAAAAAAATTGAATTATAGTCTAGTTTTATAAGGTATAAATATATTTAAAAATATATAAAGTAAACGGAGAAAATAAACGCACGGAATTTACTATTCATTGTTATTTAATAGTATTCATTGTTAAGTTAAGTACTCGAGGGTAGGCAGAGGAAACCTAGACACTCCGTTCCCCACTTTCTGCCGTAATCTTGAGGCATTGCGTGCTGAGTGGCAGAACTCAACGCCGCGTTTAGCCTCGACACCAGAGCGAAGAAATGGAAATATAAATTTATGTAAATGTTTCATCTCCTCGAATGGGGATCGAACCCACAACCAGTCGGTTTTGCAGTCACACTTTATACCGCTGCGCCACGACTGGCCTCTATGGTTATATTAAACAATTAAATTAAATTTAAACACAATTATTACCAAAATAAAAATAAGATTTTAAAATTGATATACTAAGTAAAAGTTGTGTGAGCGCCCTGCTCGAAAGCAACACGTGTAGTGCAAGTGAGCTTCTCGTTTGATTTACGCACCCTCATACGATACATATTACCCGCACTAATATAAACAAATTCCTTATTAAAATGCTATGTCCAAACAAACCCATCAATTTATACTTAGTTGTGAAATGTTGCGTATTAAAACGATAAAAAATCAGCTTCACGCTGTATCCCGCACACATCAGGGTAGGCAGAGGGAACCTAGTGTTAAGACACTCCGTTCAGTTTATTCTGCCAAATTCAGGAGGCATTGTGTGTTGAGTGGCATAACTCAACGCCCCGCTTAGCCTCGACACCAGAGCGAAGAAATGGAAATATAAATTAAAGTAAATATTTCATCTCCTCGAGTGGGGATCGAACCCACAACCAGTCGATTTACAGTCACACTCCGTGTGAGTGTGTGTTGCGAACATATCATTACGTTGTTGCGTATTATTTTATTTTATAATTATATTTTCTATATAATCAGGGTCCGTGTCCAAAGGGTTAAACGGGAAACAGTTACTAAGACCTCGCTGTCTCTCTGTCCATCTGTCACCAGGCTGTATGTAAAAGTTTGATAGGCGGTTGAAATTTTCACAAATAATCCATTTCTATTGCCGGATGAACAGGCAAATATTAATATTAAATTTATATAATTTGTTTTGTATGGAACCTTCAACAAACACGATTGTTTTACCGTTTATAGTAAGTAACACTCATTTATGCACAACTGCACCTTACATTTGTGCCTGGTTTTTTGTGTTCGCTGATGAAAATGTAGATCCACTGTAATTTTTTTAAGTTATCCTTAAGAAATCAGTTAATTTCCGTTACAACGGCATCTATATCAAATTAAATATAGCACTACTATATAACGATACTTAAACAATGGAAGAAGGAGCTTCCAGGAACTTCCTATCCAGAACCACTTAAAACGTTTACAAATAGAATTAAGTTAGGCCTAACAAATTAACACACTAGCGAATTCTTCTTTGATCACGGCGTGTCGAGATAGCCAACATTGCTCATTAACAAGCCGATCGACGCGTCACAAAGGATGCCAGTGAATCTCGTACTATTTATAGATATATTTGTATAAGAATACATGTAAAGTTAGGAATATTGTTTGTTAGGCAGAATTAATATAAAATAATATTTTTTTGAGGCCAGTCATGGCGCAGCGGCACAAGGTGCGATGGTAAAATCGACTGGTTGTGGGTTGGATCCCTACTCGAGGAGATGAAGTATTTACTTAAAATTTATATTTCCATTTCTTCGCTCTGATGTCGAGGCAAAGCGCGGCGTTCAGTTCACGCAGTTCTCCACTCCAAAATTCGGCAGATAGTGGGGAACTGAGTGTCTTATCACTAGGCGCCCTCTGCCTTCCCTGCTGTGTGCGGGATACAGCGTGAAGCCGATTTTATTTATTATTTTTTTAGCAATATGCAGTTATTATTGGTGGCGTTATCTAGCGTCAAATACAGCCAGCCATATATATATATATATATATTACGTCATAAACTTTATCTGGATTTCCTTTGGAATTTTGAGAAATTTATTTTTGTTATTTCTCCTCTACGCTTCCTAACTCATCTAAATGCCCAAATTTGTAAGTCTAATAATTTCACCTGTGTGTTGTCTCTCAATCAGGGCGTAACTTGCTTAATTTAAATATGTTAAAATCACTTAGAAAATATTCTTACTATAAAATAACTATTGATTGACTAAGAAATAAGTTAAATTATCAATCAAACACACACTACTAAACCAAGCCTATGTTAATCTACCTGAAAATCGCAGGATAAATTAGCATTTCACCTCACCCTACAAACTAATTCTAGGAATCAAAATGCAAATAGAAGTTATCAACAAAACAACGGTTAATGGTGGCTAGATCGTAAATTTCCGCTTACTTACTGATCGGTGGTGTCGTTCTGGGAACGTTGGACGTGGATGTCTGTGTCACTTAGATACAATGTTTTGACTGTTGATTGACTGATCATGCCAACTTCGGGCTATTTTCAACGACGTTTGCTACTTGTGGCTGGATTACAATTGACCACATGGTAACGATTGGTTTAGTTGTAACATGTGAAATTGAAGGTAAATTATTATAATTTTTTTTACATAATTATGGTATGGTAGTGGGGAACGGAGTATCTTAACACTAGGTTCCCTCTGCCTACCCTGCTATGTGCGGGATACAGCGTGAAGCTGATATCTAACTGAATCCCGCTGTATCCCTGCTGTATGCGGGATGCAGCGTGAAGCTGATTTATTTATTTATTAATATAAGTTGACGACAACAAGACTCGACAAGCAGACGAAAATTGTGTCACATTAATTTTGAAACTAATTACAGTTCATTCATCAAATTAGTAGCTACTGGCATAGCGTTAACATATACAAATAGCGCTAACGATAAAATGCCAAAGGACAGTCTGTATGCTGATTGATTTTTGCTATATTTGTCTGTTATATGATCCTATACCGGTTCTAATGTGTTATGTTCAGCTTCACGCAGTATCCCGCGTGTAACAGGGTAGACAGTAGACGGAGGAAGAATTGCGTTAAGATAAGACACTCCGCTCTCCACTGTCCGCCGAATTCTGGAGGCATCGCGTTTTGAGTGACGGAACTCAACGCGGCGCCTTGCCTCGTTTAGCGGAGCGAGAAAACGCAAATATTAAATATTTGGTCGAATTGGAATCGAACTCACAACCTAACTAATCTTCTATTATACAATTTTCTTGTATGTTTGCCTAAACAAAACTGTCTCCTACGATTTCGCTCACGGTCCGTCGCTAACGTTAATGGTGATTTGTGTGTCGAGCCTCGTTAGCTGCCACCGATCCTTTACCTATATACGTATTATTTTGGGAATTACTGTTTATTTAGATAAGTATTTGCATATAAATAGACATGATATTTTTTTTTATCTTCACGCTGTTTCCCGCATGTAACAGGATAAGTAGAGGGAATCTAAATGTTAAGACACTGTTCCCCACTTATCGTCTCATTATCGAGATATTCCACGGTGAGCAGAGAAACTACACGCCGTGCTTTGTCGTCTTATCAGAGTGAAGAAATTAAAATCTTGAATTTGTGTGAGTAATAATAGAGCCCACAACCGTCTTGTTTACAGTCAGGCGCTGTAATGGGATGGCACCTTGGAGATTTTATAAAATGTTAGAAAACTCCTTACGGCGTTGAGTTCTGATACTCAACACGCAATGCCTTCAGAATTCGGCAGAAAGTAGGGAACGGAGTGTCTTACCTTAAGGAACCTAGTGTAGGTTCCTTTGCTTCCTCTGCCTACCCTGCTGTGTGCGGGATACAGCGTGAAGCTGATTTGATTTATTTCCTATGATATAAATGAGACAAACAAGAGTAATTTGTAAAACTGAACCAAGATTTTATTTCAAACATATGACAATTAATTCTAATATTTTTATTTGTTGGAAGGAATTCCAGTGAATGTCAAACAAATAAATTGTCCCCGTAGAAATACTTCTTTGGGAATACTTAATTAAAAGGATCAGTTAGTATGGAAATGGCTTTGAAAGTTTTACATTGGCTATTAATTTAAGTTTTTTTTTTTAAATTTGCAAATATGGCTTATATTTTGATTCTATATTCTTTAAACCTTTTAAAACTTTAATTTTAATTTAATTTAACTTAATTAAAATTAAATACTATTATTTTGTTTTTAGTTAAATGAAATTAAATTTGAATTAACTAAAAAATACATGGAAAAAAAAACCTTGTTACAAATTTTGAAAGCTAAAATAATTGAATGTAATCTCCTAATGATAAAAAAAAACAATTTATACGTAAGTATTGATATGACTTCATTGTATAACCATCATATAAGAAAACGTTTTTAACTTTTTGCCGAATAAAAAAAAAACTACTTTTCTAATAAAGCAAAAAATTATAATATAGATATATTAAATGTGGTATAATATAAGTTTATAATAAAGTGGGGAAGTATATTAATGGGAATGGAGTGCCTTAACACTAGATTACCGAAATCCCTCTGTCTTCCTATGTGCGGGGTATAGAGAGAAATTAAAATAAAAATTTAAGTATTCTATACTAAGCATGTACCTAAAGTGGTCGTAAAGTTATGACGCGGGGCGGGAAGTGTCGACCCGGGTTGGGCGTAAATCAAACAGACGCGACGGGACGTCTTACAAATTGCTGCTTTCATTCTTTGAATGTTGTGTCACTATCGATTATATAGATTTTTATACTTATTAGAAGATAATTTCTTTATATGACTAGTAGGGAAATATAAATCACTCAAATTATACATCTAATCAAAGCGCAGTGTTGAGTTCCGCCACTCGAAACTCAAAGAAATGGTAAAAAAGCGGTTACTCTAAATTGTGTGGAGGTATCAGTATTTTACATATTATCAAATATTAAGACGCACGGGCCCTTGTAGTATAGAAAAAATTAAGCTTCTAAGTCAACGCAATCAAAAGATGCGATTAGTATCGTTTTTACTCCATTTTGTATAAATTTCATCGCGTAATCGTATCTATCTATAGGTTCATTTGTAGGTTTCCTATAGAATACTTCCCGTAGACCTAGAGTTATGAAATTTCGCATAAAGTGAAGACTTACAATATATATAAAAGAGAAAATCCAAAGAGTGAAACATTAATAAGTAGTTTATAGTAATAAAAATTCAAAACTTTTTTTTAGAAATCGAAATATTAAACACCAAATTCAGATTTCAGATTAAATTTCAATATACTTACAAAATTAAGTAATACTCACAATATTAAGTAAAACAAATACTTCGTAATTTTATTAAAATTCATTTCATGAAAATAATAAATGCCAAGTATCTGAAAAATATAGTCCGTCATGTTTCAAAGCAGTCATCTGTTTGAAATTGATTATGGGAATCGAATGGATATGAGAATCGAATATGATAGCTAATCGTTCACAACTCTTATATGTTTTCTAAGAAGTATTTTTATTCCTAAGTGTCAAATAACACATTAAAATTTTGTTTATAACAAGCGTGAGTCGTGCACACCCACCGAGGGTTGCGTACAGACATTGGGCGACTCGAGCTTTTTCTGAAATTCAGGCTTAGCTTAGCCAGAGCTCTTTCATCTAGACGCCTCACTTTGAACCAGCGGCTTTACTACCATATTTCAGCCAAATTGACTGCAATTTTTCAAATTTTAATCTAAAATAATAGAAAAAATCTTTTTCTCATAATTTTTCTTATTGTATACAAATATAACTAACCACATAAGGGAACAATCAATAGAAAAAACTACGAAACAGACTTTAAACACCTTCAAAGATAACGGCCGCCACTCTGCGGACGTTCAGAATTAAATATTGTAATAATAAACAGACGACCGTCCGTCTATACGTTTATTTTGTTTAGCTATATCGTCGAGTATCGAAGACGTGTTGCGCTTCATGTGGGATCACACAATGTTTACCAAATTCGGGATAAATATTCAATATGGATTTTTATATTTTTAGAGGCCGTCGTGGCGCAGGAGCACAAAGGTGTGATTGTAACGGTTGTGAGTTCAATCTGTGTCATCGCGATGTTTCTGGGTTCGTTTCCCACTCGGGGAGAATGAATTATTATGATTTACTTTCATTTTGTCGTTCTGGTAATGAAATAAAGCATATCGTTAATTCCGCCACTCGACACATAACGCCTCTCAGAATCAGAATTGTGCGGCGTAGTGGGAAACGGAAACGGAAAAGGAACGGAGTGTCTTAACACTAGATTCCTTGGTTCTACCTTGCTATTGCGGAATTTAAAATATTTAAAAAAGCAATTCAAGTAATCTTTTGCTAAATAAGTTTCCATTCAAAACCAATTTCAACCAAACCATTCAAAACATTTAACCAACAAATACAAAGAAGCCGTATTGCTAGCGATTTTTTAAATAAACATAATATGATATGAGCTTTTCATTGAAATCGTTATAGACAAATTATATCCTCCATTACTATTCCAATACGCGTAACGCTTCTTATTAAATTATTGTTTTAAAACAATAATAAATAGAATATTCTTTATGGTTTTCTTGCTTTGTAATGGAAGAACAAAGCTGAATTGAATGGTTTGTTTTTAATAGGTATTCAAAATAATTTTAAGCCTACATAAGATTTATTTTTTATTTTCACTAGTAAGCGTTTTATAGTAGTGATGATTCATGAAATTTCAATGAAATCAGTGAAAAAGGTGTCATTCCCTCGCTCTGCTAACAAAACAAAACACGGTATTGGATTTACGTTTCAGAACCAACAAACGAGTTTGCTATACGCAATCTCTCGAAAGTTGATTGGTAGGAAATACGCAACGGAGTGTCTTAACACTAGGTTAAATCTGGCCACCATACATACAGAGCCAGAGATACCATATCACTATATGGTTTAAAATAATACATTAAGCCATCAAAAAAAAATAAGGATTGTGTAGAAAAATGGTTACGCTACACAAATTTATATAATAATTTATGATACCATTGTTTGTTTTCATTTTCGAACGTTAGTAATGTCAGATTTTTTTTTTATTTTAAAGCGTGAGAATATGAAAGGGCGTGTCAACGTTCAGCCTTCATTGAAACGACTTAGGTGGTCAAGTACTACATACAATTAATTATATAAACTGTTATAAGTTACACTAAAAATGGCCTCCTTGAATAGTTAAGAGATTTGTTTATGAAGTTTTTTGTTCCGTTTAAAAAATTTTGAACTAATATATCGTAATTATTAGGTTTTTGATAATGTATGGCTCGATTTTATTGTTAGTATAGATAAATTGGTTTTTTTTTTATAAACAATTGAATATCCTTATGGGAACTACAAAGATGTAACTTAAGATTTTAATAATTTTCACATTAGAAATGTTAAGTGCGCTGCAAACATACCTTATAACATATTAAAACTGGAATGTATTCGGTGTATTAAGTAAATAATTCAGTAGTTTAGGCGGGCGAAACAGCGAGTCACTGGTTAGAATATATATGGCTATATATATTCTAACCAAACTAAATGTTTCTGAAATGGTCAGTTAACTAAATGATTTGAAATCTTTAATATTTATTTTTATTTTCAATTTATAGGTAAGATTATTAAATACATAGAATTTTATAAAAGATCAGTATTCACTTGAACTATTAAAGTATAATTATTGGGAAAATAACTCTATCTTTCTCTCGCAATCTTATAATTGTATAGCGCTGAATCACGCACATACTTCTGTATACACAATGTTTGTACACTTCGTTCCCAATAAGGCCTATGGCTTTCCTGCTCTTTCGAGGCACTCGCCTCGAGAATCGGCGGAAAAAGGAGAGAAGAGGTGGAGAGGTATTCAGTGACGGAAGTCAACGACGCGCTGTGCCTTATTAATAAAGTGAGGAAATGAAAATATTATTATTCATTCCCCCAAATGGCAATCGAATAACCTTTTACGTTATTTTGTACAAAAATATTTAAAAAGTTGTAAATTATTTTACAGAGACGTCAATAGCTGGTAACTGATAAGCTAAACGCAAACGTTGAGTGAGCCTGCAACGTGTCATTTTTTTTATCAGCCTCAACAACAGCTGGTCTAATTTGTCAAAAAAAGTTTTTGCTACAAATAGATTAGATCTAACTTATTAAATATAATATTTATTTCTATAATTTACATCACAGAAAGAAAGAAAAATCTAACAACTTAAAATTAAAGAAAAAGTAAATAAATAAATTAAACATAACGATAAATAATGTAATAATATTACGCTAAATTCTTTATATTTTCTGTATATGTGTAATAGGATATAAAAATATCATATTATAAAATTAAAATCATAATTATTTATCTGTGGCATTGAGTTCCGTTACAAGACATACAACGCCTCGAACATACAATGGAAAGTGGAGAAAGGAGTGTCTCAACACTAGTTTCCCAAGTTCCCTCTGCCACTCAGCTATCTGCAGGATACAGCGTGAAGCGTGAAAAAAAAAATTAAAAAAAATATCATGACATAATAATCTATGCATAAATATAGCATTTTATTATCTGTGCACATTTGCATGGCATTATTAGTTACACGTGTACACGACGTATGTGAAACAAACCCTTCTAATAGCGTTGCGGTGAGATTTATGGCCACTTATAGGCCATGGGACTAACTTGAGTTAGACGAGTTCTACACGACACGAGATAAAATTCTAAAATTGGCGAAAACAAAGTAAATATTCATGTTGTTGCAGAGTTTTATAATGTTTTAGCACTAGAAAAAAAAGAATTAAATTATGCTTTGTTGAATAAAATCTGAACAAACGTAGTTAAGCTTGGTTATCAATTAAAAAAAAGTAAGTGCTTTTTATAAATAAATGTTTTTTTGTTTTATGGAAAAGTCACGGCAAACGAGCGTGCGGGTCACCCGATGGTAAGTGACTACCGCCGCCCACGACCCCGTGCAACCCCAGAGGGGCTACAGGTGCGTTGCCGGCCTTTAAGATGGGTTGGGGTAATAAATACAATAATGTACCTCAATTTAATATTTAAAGTGGGGAACGGAGTATCTTAACACAAGGTTCCCTCTGCCTACCCTGTTGTGTGCGGTATGCAGCGTGAAGCTGACTTTGATTATTGTATCTGTTTTTTTTTACTCTACACTGTATCCCGCACATATAAAATTAACAATTTTCTAAGCTTCATCACTTTCATTTTCTAATAATAATATCATTTTAAAAACAATATCTATACCTACCTATATTGAAAAGTAAAGTTACAGATAATTTAATAAAACATTTGTTAAAGTACCTAATAAACTTTTTTATTTAATAATCCATTGAAATAGAAGTAAACTAAATGTTAAGGAAAGCTTTCCTAAATACCATAGTGGAAACGGCAACTTAATCAGTTAAATAACAGGCATTTTATTTAAATCTTTTTTTATGTTTTGGTTCTACGTTACTAAATTACATCATCACTGATCCGTTACGATTTTATTATAAGTATAAAAAAAATTAACCAGCTTCTCGCTGTATCCCGCACACAGCAGGATAGGCAGAGGGAACCTAGTGTTAAGACACTTCGTTCCCCACTTTCTGCTGAATTCTGGCATTGAGGCATTGCGTGTTGAATGGCAGAGCTCAACGCCGCGCTTAGCCTCGACACCAGAGCGAAGAAATGGAAATATAAATTTAAGTAAATATTTCATCTCCTCGAGTGGGGATCGAACCCACAACCAGTCGGTTACACACTTCGTGCCGCTGCGCCACGACTGGAGTATAGACGTGGATATAAGCTTAAAAATATTAAAATGTCATTAGTAAATGGATACGTTTCCGTGTTCAGGAATTTGTTAAGTCACGCTCAACCTGTGGGTGGTTGGTGATCAAAATACATAATATTTTAAAAGATTTAAGCTTATTATTAATTAAATCTTACAAATTTTAAAACGTCTCGGATGAAAAGAAATTTATAATATTATTTATATGAATAAAATAAAAAAATAGATACATATGCCCAAAAACTATATGTATAAAGTACTCATTTTGTTATAATATAAATTTTCTATTTACGTATTAAAAATCTGCCATCTAAACAGCGTACCATTTTTTCCTCTCTTTTTCAAAGAGACATAAAACCTATAAACGAAAAACCTTTCAGAAAAATTTCTAGCTACATTCAGCTAAAGATATTGCGAGCTGACCGGAACTAAACACCGCAACAGCAATAAAGATTTACCATCTAGGTAAATCGTTTAACATTTTTTCTCTCTTTTTAAAAGAAAATAAAAAAAAGAACGTAAACAGAGAATCTTTAAGAAAAATTGTTAACCATAATAACCTAAAGGTACAGCAAACTGACCGTAACTAAACCCACGATTCACACAACGGAGAAATCAAAATTATTTAAATTAATTTAAATAAATATTCACATATTTAGATTAATAAAAAAAAAGTTTCCTTTACAAAATTTGTTGATTCCCGTCGGACGGTTCGCGTTGCCTAATTACCAGAAAAAATGCCGCCCACCCCAGTGCCCATTAATCTGCATTGACATGTTATGTATGTATGGCAAGATTTATAACTCACGAACTGAGGACGACCGATTTGAGTGACATATTTTGTTTCAATCATTTAATGATGGTATGTCAGCTCTTTAGCCTTTCATTTGTTATCTGTTTAATTAATTAATCTTCTTAAGACGTCTTCGTGGTACAGTGGACAAGCGTGTGACTGTAAACATGGTTATAGGTTCGATTCCTACTCGGGGAAATGTATTATTTAATACTTTTATTTGGCTACTCCAGTAACGAGGCTTAGAGCAGCAGCTGTTGGACTTTGTTCCCTTTGCTTACCAAGCTATATGCGGGATACGGTGTGAAACTATAAAAAAAATCTCAAGCTTAAGCGTTACATTGTTTTCTTTGATATTATTAATTTATATTAGGTACGTTAGCCTAGATCGTTTCGTCAATCGTCCGTCACTCAACACTCCATAAAAGGGGCGGAACGTGGTGAACAGAGATTCTCTTTATCTATCTTTTTAGATGCGGAAGATGGATAATTATAAATCGTGTCTTTCTTACTAGAAGAATTAAACCAAAAAAGATATTTATACAGAACACACAGTACAGTATTTACACCCAACAAAATCACATGTGCTAAATATCTATTAATAAAGAATAGTTATATAGATAGATATTCCGAATTGACTACTAACAGAATTATAACAATAAACTAACAGCAACATTCGACTTATTCAATTAAAGATAAAAAGTAAGGTTCACGCTGTATCCTGCACACAGTGAGGTAGGCAGGGGAACCTAGTGTTAGGACACTCCCTTTCTCATTGCTGTCGAATTCTGGAGGCATTGCGTGTCGAGAGGCGGAACTCAACGCCATGCTTTGTATATTAATTATTTCGAGAGGGGGGTCGAACCCACAACCAGTCGCGTTTACAGTCACATACTTGTGACCCATCGCCACAAGTGTCCTCAAAGAGAAAAAATATTAAAGATAATTGTAATTACATACAAAAAAAAACAGACATTTAACAATATCTTTTACAGTAAATGGAACCTTGGCTGCAATCTATAAAGGAACTCTAAGCTTGATATTTGCTCAACGCGTATCAATCGTCGCGCGGTTGCGCTCGCGCACTCCCGTTGATAGATAGATGAATGAACACGTACCGCGATCCGTTAAACTGCCGATTCAAATTAACTATATACTGATTCATAGATAATATTATATTAGCTTGCTACTAAAATTTTGTGTTAAGATTAAATATTTTTGGAAATAACGTTATTTTTTTATATATTTGATTATTTTTTTTATTGCATAGCTATATATAATTAATTGCTATACGTAATAAAGCTATTACAAGAAATTAGGTACTTAGATAGCTAAGAATGGAGTGAGTATGATTTTTGATGATATTTAAATGTAAATCCCACGGTATACATAAATACCTACCAAATATAAAAACAGTAACAGAAAGACTTCTGTTTGAAAAATGTATATATTTTCTAGGCATATTATTTTTGTCTATAACATAAAAGAAAGTCATTAGCTACTAGGTAATCGTATTTAAAATAAATATGTTTACTTATTTAAATTCATTAAAAATAAAATTTCTTGGCAAAATTACTAAAAAAATAACGTCTCAACACACTTTTTGTGTCCCCAAAATATTATTAACACTGTTTTTTACATTATTTCATGTAAAAAGTATGGCATTCATGTCAATCGACGGGCGGCTGCGCTTGCGTAGTCCCGCTGAAAGACAGATGAATGCACAATGTACGCGATGCGCCGCAGTTAGCACACGCCGCAGAATATGATAGGAATTGTTAAGAGTTCCGCATTCAGAGGTTATCTTGATTTTTTGTTCGTGTAGAGTTCAAGCATATTATGTATGTAGGCAGAAATATTTAGTGTCAAAACAATCCGTTCATAACGAAACTCAATATCCGAAATAAAACATGTTAGTTACTATCTAATGGTAGAATTTTATTAATTTGGTACAAAAAAATAATATCTATAGGAATTGCTATGCTTAAATGTAATAAAAAAAATAAAATGAAAAAGTTCGGAATTGTATGTATTTTGTACCTTTTTCTATCAAAATACAATCACAAAAGGAAATCATAATAGAGGAATAGTACATAAATTTCCCTATCCTTTTTACACTTTGTACTGTCAGTATGTTTATAGTTATAAATATCAAAGTTAAAAAATAATAATATTTTATCTACTTAATTAATTCATTATGATGTAGAGGAGAATCGGGTAGTCCCGGACGGTGGCCCCGGCCACTGTCAATTTAAGGGAATCCCGCACATATACTTAAATCGACTAATGAGACATTCGAGATATTAGATCGCCGCAGTAGTTACCTAATTACCAAGCGCACAAAAATAATGATAATCGATTTTTTTAGTTGATATTTTCTTTCGCCAGTCACTTTTATAACACAGGTTTTAAAAATTCTATGTTAATACAATATTTATTATGGATGAATTATTATTGTCATGAGAGATAAGATGAAAAATTACGCAAATTATAAAGAAGATATCGCCAAAAGAAGCAGCTGCTAAATATGAGCAAGAAAAAAAAATAGTTTCACGTTGTACTCCGCACACAGCAGGGTAGGCAGAGGGAACCTAGTGTTTTAGACACTCCGTTCCCCACTTTCTGCCGAATTCTGGAGGCATTGCGTGTTGAGTGGCAATGAGCAAGAAGTAGCCCTCTAATATCTTTAAACATTCTTAATGCATTCCGTTATTATAATATTCTATATTTTGCTTACGTGTTTTTACCCGATTCTCCCTTTCTTATTAAATATAACGTACATCTATGAATTAATATAAAAAATGAACACCTATAAACATTTTTTTCATTTATATTATAGTTAAGGTATTCGTATTTTTTAAGTTTTACTTGTTTGTATTTTATAAGTTTCATAAGAGTGACTGACTTTTCATATTGTATAATAACGATACCTATGTATTAATACTAAATATTTTTAGCAAATATAAAATAAAAGTATTTACTGAAACAAAAACTCAGCTCTTTAAGGAAATTAATAAAAATATAGCGACATTTTACTACATAAGACTAATAGACTGTAGGTAGGTACCTAATATTTCTAATGTTGTAAAATATAAATATACAGTAAATAACACATGAAATTATCAACAAGGAGTTTAATAAGTTATATAGTATAGTATTTTGAATGTTTCTTAGATTTCGGATCCTAACACTATCGAAAAAATATTAAATTAAATTTAAATTAAATACTACAAATACAATACTGTATTAATAAGTACTAAACGCTACAAACACCTCCACATCTTTAGTCAAATTGAAACACGTTACCGTTAACAAATTTATAGCTAACATAAATCCATTATCAGAGAATTAATTCCAATTGGTGCCAAATTATATCACATTATATATCAAAATAGCAATTCTCGCACTTAACACCATAATAATAGCGACACTGACCGTCCATTTGTCGGGGTTGGTGCCACTCGTCACGCCACTCCTGGCCTTCCATAGCATGTCCTTAGCAGATGATATTTTTTTCAATAGGTTATTATAAATTAGTTTGGTTTTAAGACGCGCGCGCGCAGCCGCGAGGCGATCGTTTCTGTCGTCGGCGCTGCGCGGGTGAACGCCGCCCAACGCCCGCCCACCGCCCAGTACAATGTTGAAGTTATTTATTTTGAAGCATGTATATTAACTGGGTTCAGTGATTAGGTTTTGTTCTCGTTTTCTTATTTGGTTTATGTTTATTGTTTGGTTTGATGTTGGCATAAATTTTGGATAAATTGATTTTTTTATGTGGTTTTTTTTTTTTTTTTTTGTTAAAATTATGTTTGTTTTAAATTAAATGTGTTGAGTTAATCTCAACATTATGTTTCATTTGATCGTTACGTTAAATATCTATATTTTTTTTGTTATTTTAGCTATAGATAGGGTTTTAGAAATATAAAGAATAAAAAAAATATTTTTGTTCAAAATTAAACGTTATGAATTAATCTCGATATTAGGTTTAGTTTTTCCGTTGCATATTTTTGGATTGTTTCAGTTATGGAGTTTTAGAAAGTTAAACAATAAAAAAAATTCTAATTGTGTGTGCATTCAATAAATTATGTTTCAGCCTCACAATTGAATTTTCATTTTCAATATTATATAGTTTCTTATAACCATTTGTTATTTATTGTTCTTATGCAAAGTAATATTTTAATGGAAATAAATACTAAATATATATGTATATTACTTTAGACGTTAACAAAAACCGTAAACTCGACCACATTGCTCTTTCCAAAACATACAATATGTGTTTATTTTTCAAACGCTTACCTGTACCCACCTACTTATCATAAGTTAACCACAATTTTAGTTTTAATTTTTTATTTTATAAGAAGACGAATGTGTAAAAATTATTTAATTACAAAACGTTTTACTAAACATTATTAAATAAATGGAAAAATATTTTAGAGGCCATACTTGACGAAGGGGCACAAGTGACTGTAAGCGCGACTGCTTATGGGTTCGATCCCCATCGAAGAAATGAAATATTTATTAAAATGTATACTTTCATTTCTTCGCTCTGGTGTCAAGGGAAAGCGTGGCTTTGAGTTCCACCACTCAACGCACAATGCTCTTAAAATTAAAAAACATAGTGTCTTAACACTAAATCTTTTTGAATTTCATCTCGATTCTTAATTGAAATTTGATAAGTATTGCTTTACGCTCATTCATTTATCGCTCTATTTCAGGGGTTCCCAAACTTTTCTTGATCAAGGACCACTTTTATATCACTCTTGGTAGCAGGGACCACTATGCATGTAGGTATAATAAAAATTCACTGTGATAATCAAACAGAAACTTCGCCTCACCGACCCCAGTCATAAAATTAAAATCGTTCGCGGACCCCATTTAGGCTTGGACGGACGGACGGACGGACCACTGGTCGCAAACCAGTGCTCCATTTAATATTATATAAATTTTATTTTATTTTAATATAAAGACGAGCAGTTTTGGCAATATAGTGACAAAACTATATTTAGATCCGTTGCCTTCTACGGACTACGGTTGCTTTGAATGGACTACTCCGTTGCTATCAATGAACTTAGAAATGCTTATACTAAGGCTAATCATGGAAACCTAATTAATATATCCGTGGTCACGGGTAGACGGACGGACTACTGCAAAGTGTTCGAAACGTCGGGTTTCCAAAATGTAAAAATCTTAAATATACGCGATTAATCCGGTTAAATTAGTTTCATTTAATATGCGTAATAATCGTGAAAATCAAAGAACTTATTAATGTATAAAATTTTAATATTTTTTTTATTCAAAAGAATAATATTGATTGTTTTAATCTAATTTACTGTTAATTTTGTCTGCCAAAGAGATTAATAAGATGATATGTTAAGAAAAGTTAAAGTTGAGTTCTTTTTAACTTAACGTTCTATCATGCCTATTCTTTTTAACTTCACGTTCTATCCTACCTTTTCTTTTTAACTTCACATTCTATCCTGCACACAGCGGGATAGGCAGAGGGAATCAGGGAGCTAAGTGTAAAGACACTGTGTTATCATTAAAACATTTCCGTTCCTCGCTTTCTACCGAATTCTGGAGGCATTATGTGCTAATTAGCAGAACTGAATGCCGCACTTTGTAAATAAGTAGGTACTCTAACAAATGCAATATGAATCCATAATCACCATTTTGTTCTTATTGTGTTTTATAGCTTCCCGCTGTATTCCTAGCGGGGTAGCCATAGAGAACGGTAACACATAGAGAACAGTAGTTCCTTTACTTACCGGCTAATCCTCTTCAGGCTCTTCGGGGGCTCACGGTGGAAGACTAGCCACAGCCCCTACCAACTCTTTCGAAGGCTGCAACGGTCAGGTGTGTCTAGTGATGACGAATAACATTGCGGTATTGGAGACCGCCACCCAACACGCCATATCGGAAACGGGGGGACAAATAGTTTCTATACTTAATGCTAGATTTTCCTGAAATAAGCTAAAATGTGGTCAACCCATTTGGAATTACACAGAAGAGCTACTTTACTGCAGGCGCGTCTATCAACACTGTGTAAACAGAACGAAATGAACAGATCGATGCATCTACTTAGACCAGTGGCCTTAGATATACGTTAAAGAATTTTATTTTTAGGTATTTAGTAAAGTAGATAGGAGGCCAGTCGTGGCGTAAGGGCACAAAATGTGACTGTAAAACCGACTGGTTGTAGGTTCGATCCCCACCCGAGGAGATGAAATATTTACTTAAATTTATATTTTCATTTCTTCGCTCTAGTGTCGAAGGAAAGCGTGGCGTTGAGTTCTGCCACTCAACACGCAATGCCTCCATTCGGTAAAAACTGGGGAACAGTGTCTCAACACTAGGTTCCCTCTGCCTACCTTGCAGTGCGCGGGATACAGCATGAAGCTGATTTATTTATTTTTAGTTTTAGATAGGGTTTAAAAAGGTAATAAGTAGAGTATAAGTAACTGTTGTTATATCTATAACTTTTCAGATGGTTTAGTACCTACCTACTTGCCTCACGTATTCAATAAGGTTAACGATTGTTTTTATTTAGAATTTACTTTTTAATTGGTTGTGCTTTGTATAGATACTAAAATCGCCGACGCCGTTGTGGTACAGGGGCACAAGGAAGCGATTATAAACGGTTCTGGGTTGGATTCCTACTCGGAAGAATGAAACATTTAATATTTATATTTCTTTTGTCTTAATGATATCAAAATGGCTTATACACTAGGTTTCCCGTGCAATGTGCGTGATACGTTGTTAATCTATAAAAAATTTAATATATATTTTTTTTATTTTTCTGCTCTACATTTTATTTCGAACTTTCGGTACTCCTATCCCTACCTACACGTCGTTATATTTCTCATTTGTATTAAAAAATATATATATTTAGGTATTGTTAGGTAGGTATATATATTTTTTACTGTATATTATATCTGTCTGGATCCCTATATGTATATAAATTATTATAGTTCAAAACTTTATTTTATTTTAATACAAAACCATTCATTATTTGCTACACTGTCAAAAACATAAAGAAATCAAAAAATATTGTGATACAATTCAATTTTGATCCTTACCATCATGCATTGGGCGTGGCGTAGCATGTCTTCTCTCTCTATCTTATGAGAGTTTTCCCGCTATAGAAAAAGACAGATACAATGTGGGCGGAGCTTAGAGAAGAGATCTTCCCACACAGATCGGTGTTAAGAAGTAAAAATAAAAGTCGACGTTTTATGTTTCAGAGAAAGCTCTGTTAATATATTTTATATAATGGAGGCGCTAGTGGCGCAGGGGTTCAAGCGTGCGACTGTAAGCATGACGTCTGTGGGTTCGATTGCCAATGTGGGAAAAGAAATCTTAATGATTCTATAAATATAAAAGTTTGTAAAACGCAAAACGCAAAAACTACTGAACGGTTTTAGATGAAAATTTAGTCATAAAATTTATTTATCAGTGTAATACAAAGGATACAATTTATGTAAGGATTTTGTTTAATTTTTTTTCAGCTTCACGCTGTATCCCGCACACAGCAGGGTAGGCAGAGGGAACCTAGTGTTAAGACTCTCCGTTCCTCACTTTCCAGGCATTGCGTGTTGGGTGGCGGAAATCAACACTGCGCTTTCCCCTCGACACCAGAACGAAGAAATAAAAAAATAATGTAAATAAATACCTACACTTTGTGCCCCTGCACCACGACTGGCCTCAATTTGGGCCTGTTTTAATTTGGTTATAATATAACAAATTGTTATATTATATAACTATTATTGTTATCACCAAAAAGCTTAAGCGGGCAAAGCGTGCATGTGTCACTAGTAGGTATTTTATATTTTCATATATCCTTTCATTGGAAACGAGACAAGACGCGACATCCAGTTCCGCTACTCAACATGCAATACCACCAAAAATTCGGTAGAAAGTGAGGGAACGGAAGTGTCTTAATAGCAACAGAGTGTCATAGCACTATGTTTCCAGATTCCTTCTACCTATTCTGCTAGTTCAATGGTAGATCTGGCTTCGATCGTTTGCATTCCTTCAACTCTTCAACGTCAATAGGTATCATGTCTTGTTTTAGGAAGGATACTAGCGGCCCGCCCGCAATTCGTTTCGTTTTGAATTGGAATTGGATTACGTTAGTTACCTCAAAACTTTGGACTTCCTGAAAAATCATATTTCTACATTTACTTAAATAAAGACATAGGCGTTTATATCGCAATTAACGCGTATTTTGACACTATAAAGGGAATCAAAATTAACAGGGTACTTCCGGTTGACCTAGAATTATGAAATTTGGCACTACGGTTAAGTAGTAGTTGTGGTTAAATCCTAAAAATAATAGCCATAAATGGCCAAAACATGGGTCAAAATGATTTACTTATAATAAAAAAAATAAGTATTTTATAATTTTGAAGTCGGTGTCAAGCTTATGCTACAACAACGTTACTACAATAACAAATTACTAAATCTGTTCGTTTTGGAATCAAAAAACTTGGAATATTACAAGTTGATTGTAGTAAAATGAATTTAAAAGGTTAAGAGAAGCTTGAATAAATACTGACTGACTACAATTAAATCAGTAAAGCAGTTTCTGAGATTAGTATAAACAAATGCACGTAAAAATATTAAATATAATTGTTTTTGGTTTTCAAATGCCACCAATAACATATTTTCTTATATATCTTCCATTTACCGGCACCCATTCGTAACGATTTTATTATAAAGGTGTTTTTAGAGGAAGCCTATTATTCTTTTGAATAGCCAACTTGGCTACTAACGTAATTCAAAACTAAATCCTTGCATACATAACACGGGTTGCACTTCAAAGAACAACAATACCCACAAAACAAAAAAAAAACTAATATTTAACCCAACTTCGTAACAAAAATAGATTTTATATTTTACATTGAGTGCATTTCCGTAAAGAAAAATCCTGTATATTTACGTTTATTGTAGAAGCGATGACAGTCCTAACGACGCTATCTTCCGCCGCATTTGTCTGTCATCGGCCACTCGCGCCGGATGCTGCGAGACGCCTTGTGAGGATCCTCCTTGTGTATCTACGAACAGATTTTTGTCTATAACTATAAAATATTTTTTTATATATATATATATTTTAAACTGAAATTAAAGTTCAGGCCAGTCGTGGCGCAAGGGTGGAGGGTTGAGCGTGGGATAGTAAAACGGTCGTGTGCTCGATTCCCATTCGGGCGGGGGTGAAGTATCTATTTAATATCTATTTCTTCGCTCTGATAACAACGCAAAGCGCGGTGTTGATTTCCGCTATCGGCGTAAAATGAGGAACGGTACGGTTGTCTTAATACGTCGTCACTATCCTAATGTTTTCTTTTTTAGCCCCCGACGCAAAAAGGGGTGTGTTATAAATTTGACGCTTCAGTCTGTCTGTGGCACCGTAGCTCCTGAATTAATTAACCAATTTAAAAAGCCGAAAGCCTTTAGCTTTATTCATCGCGGTAGTTCTTAGTTATGTTTTAAGAAAATTGGATTAGCAGTTTAAAAACTACAAGCACTCTGACAAGATGAGGTAATGATATTTATAATCAAAGATTTTTTTGGATTCTGCTGGTGTGCGTATAAAGTTTGTAGGGTGGCACACTCATAAATGAAAAGAATGATACTCGTTCTCAACAAGTTCTCTTGAAACAATGGAGTATGTGCAAATTAGTAAGTAAATAAATAAATCAGCTTCACGCTGTATCCTGCACACAGCAGTGTAAGCAGAGCGAAGTCTCGATACCAGAGCAAAGAAATGGAAATATAAATTGAAATAAATATTTCATTACCACATTATCGTAATTTCTATAAGAATTTTTGATTGTTTTGAATTAAAAAATACGACCAATGTTCATATTTGGTATTTATAAAATACACCTAAAGCTAATTATTTATTATTCGTATATATTTTTGTAACATTACGTTTTTTTTATTTATGTTATGTAAGTCTCATCATAATTTTAAAACTCTGTTAAATGTGCTGATATCAGTGAATATTTAATCTACTGCTTCAGAAACGTTAAAACGCCTTAAATGTTAAATTATTGATTTGGGTAAGAATTCTTTGTAAAATAACTGTAATGATTGCAAATTAACTCCTGTACAGTTTTTAAATTAATTACATATATTATTAGATAAATGTACAATTGGTAAATATATAGTTATTACAGTTTTGCTTTCTATTATTCTTTTTAAGTTTCCTCTATCGATTTCAGTCAAATTTACTAAATGTACAGACAAAATATTTTTACTGTCTTAATATATATATGGAGATTAGACTTATTCTTTTTCAGAAATTTCAACTTTAAATTGTTCATTTTTTACTGACTTAATCACAACACCCTTTCTGAATAGGTACATATATATATTTTTATATAAAGTGTTATTTCACATTTATTAGAATAATAGGTACTTATTATGTAAAAATTTTAACGTAGCGAAATTTGAACCCGCGCCTCTTCCACGGATATGGACGGTTTCCAATCCCGCTACGTTCATATTTTTATATGTTTTCTTAATATATATGTGATGTTGATATTTAATTTCACAATTTATAGTCTAATTAAGGTAAATTAAAAAAAAGTGGACATACTCAGATTCTCTTGAACATAACAATGACGCATTGCTTACTGAAACTTTAGATCGTAAACAGATCAACATCTCTCTCTGGCTTTTATTTACACAAAAAAGACAAAACTCTTGCTTGAGGCCAGTCGTAGCGCAGGGTAATAAACATTTGAGTGTAGTCGCGACAGCTTATGAGTTTGATTCCCACTCAGGAAATAAATATTTTTTTCCTCGCTTTGGTACTACTACATACTATAAAATACTAAGCGCGGCGTTGAGTTCCGCCACTCAACACAAAACTGAGCGGAAATTGGGAAACAGAGTGTCTTTACACAAAGTTCGATCTGCCTACCCCGCTGTGAGTAGGATATAACGTAAAGCTAAAGAAAACTTAACAAAATTTTTGCACCATATGTGCATATTTTATTTTACTAATATTTTATTTATTTCGAGACACGGTTTTTTTTTAATAATAAACAAATTTAAAAGGTAAAATGGAATTTTACGCTTTTTTATGTAGGATAAAACTGAAACGTAATAAAATTATATACTTATTAACACGTTATAAAAATATTTTGAACAGATAATATTCATAAAAATGTTTACCAGGATCTCTCAATAAAAGCTGAATTTCCAACCTGATGCGTATAGAAAAAAATGGAACCTTAACAAAAAAGTACATTAAATTATCAGCAATACATAGATGTTTGATTAATTAAAACCGACTGGTTGTGGGTTTGATCCCCACTCGGGGAGATGAAATATTTACTTAAATTTATATTTCCATTTCTCCGCTCTGGTATGGTATCTCAAAGCGCGGCGTTGAGTTCTGCCACTTAACACACAATGTCTCCAGAATTCGGCAGAAACTGGGGAACGGAGTGTCTTACACTTCGTTCCCTCTGCCTACCCTGCTGTGTGCGGGATACAGCGTGTCGCTGATTTATTTTATTTTATTTACATTGATATTGGTCAAGGTGGCTATTATTTTTATCTTTGCAAATATAGATAGTGTCGTAAAGCTATCGTCGCGGTTCAGGTGAACGGCCGGCGCGTGCGTTCGCAACATGTCTACCATATTTCCATCATCGATGCGTCTGATGCGCACCAAAATAAGATTATTGGAAATTTGACACACGACAGACAGGGTTGCCAGGACGGAAAAGTTTTATGCTAGGACAATATTATATTCAGCTTGAATTAATTTTGTGTTTTGTAGTTATTTCATAGTATAACACTATTGAAATTGTCTTTGTAAAATTCATAATAAATATAAATAAGGTAAGGTAATAAGTAATTTTATTTATTTCGTGAACGTGAACAAACAATATATAATTTAATATTTAATTTTAAAAAACGCTTTCGAAGCTTTAAATAACATTTTGAATGAGGAATGGCAACATATTTAAAATTATTATTATGTAAATAATTTGAAATAACAATTAATTTGTAGGTATAACCCTAAAATTTAACGATCAAGCCTCTACATACACTGCCCGATACTGATGACGCATTTGAGTGGCCCTCAATATTTTCGGTTCAACGAAACTATTTTTATTAGCCCTCGTCTAGATGAAAGCACAATGACATGTATGTGTAGTGGTTATAGTTACTTCTTAAGTGCTAAGTTGAAGGTTCAACCAAATATATCCCATATACATACATATTGATATCGTTCCATTCGAGACGATGAATTAGTTAATATGAAATAAACATGATATTAGGCCCGCCCCTCAACATGCAATGTCTCGAAATATTCTGCGCATATTGGGGAAAGGAGACTAAGTTTCTTCTGTTTACTCTATTACATGCGGGATACAGCGTGAAGCTGAAAAAAAATATCTAAACAGGCATAATCATATGTAAATTTGAATATATCTATTAATATGTATTAAAACTGCCGCAGTGTAAAACACATGACTCATTGACAACTCAATAAAATCTAAAACTCTTGATGGAGATCTTTAAAACCAGTGTGTAAAGATAAAGCTTTTTTTTTATGGAAAAGACGTGAGCGTGCGGTTCACCTGATAGTAAGTGATTACCGCCGCCCACGACCCCGTGCCACCCCAGAGGAGCTACAGGTGCGTTGCCGGCCTTTAAGATGGGTTGGGCGCCGGGGCCCGGCATTGCCTGATGCGAAACGCAGTGGCATAAAGCCACTACTTCACGCCAGTTTTAAATGCCGGGGGTGGTGATGATCCGGTCGAGTCTGCCCATGCGTGTTGCCATTGCTGGCGACGTGACTCTACCACACGTACTTTAGTCGCCTCTTACGACACCACCAGTACCAGGATGATCCTATTCTAGGCCGGGATCACACGGCACAAAAAGCTTTGCTGTGTGATTTAATCTTAGACATTATAATGCATGTTTATTGAAGTGACATCTATGAACTACACCTGTAATTCATAAATGTCACTTCTATAAATAGATATTTATTTAAAAAAAATGGAGTTCGCTTAAAATGTGTTGATACATTGTGACAAGTAGTCAGGATAATGATAAGCATCTGAGGGTTAATGATGATGGGGTACCAAAAATGATACAATATAAATTAAAATTTAGTTTAAATACTTACTTACCTTCATGCTGTACCTATTACTAGCGGGGAAGTCAAAAAGAACGAAGCGCCAAACGCTACGGTCTCTATATACGTCTTTCACCTCGCCTACTATCATCAACTTCTTCATACATGCCTCTCGTCCTCATGCTTTTTAATCGGATAATATATATGAATAAAGCGGATCCTTGTTGTAAAGGTTTATAGAGATTACTCAGCTTGTGTGCGAGAAGGAAAAGCATATCGCACGTATTGAATAAGTTTGTAACGTATAACGTTTGGTTGTTCAATTTGTATTTAGATAGCTGTCTCCAAGAAGTAACACGAAGTGACACGAACTGTGAAAATTTCCCCCTCAAAGAAAGTCCTCTCTCAATGAAGAAGCAGAGTCTGTTCTTTAAATTGATAGAAATGATGAAATAACGCACAGGCGTATTGCTGCCGGTTACAGAATTAGTGGTTCCTTAGATATATTGATAATACCATGAACCGTGAAAATAATTGCTCGTCCAGTCGTCCGATGCTACGTTAATATATGGCAGTGAAACATGGGTGTTACAGAAAAAGAATGAAAGAAACGTAAGATATACAATGTTAAAAAATAAAAGAAATACATTAAACACGAGGCCGGTCGTGGCGCAGTGGCACAAAGTGTGACTGTAAACCGACTGGTTGTGGGTTCGATCCCCACTCGAGGAGATGAAATATTTACTTAAAATTTATATTTCCATTTCTTCGCTCTGGTGTCGAGGTGAAGCGCGGCGTTGAGTTCTGCCACTTAACACGCAATGCCTCCAGAATTCGGCAGAAAGTGGGGAACGGAGTGTCTTTCACTACGTTCCCTCTGCCTACCCTGCAGTGTGCGGGATACAGCGTGAAGCTGATTTTTTAATTTTAATACATTAAATCCCTCGTTACTAGCTATGTAAAATCTCCTAAGTTGTATGTGTTACCAAGTACATTAAGTCTGTACTAACTGCACCTCTAAATATTAGCGAAATCGATACGCCAAGGTATAAACTGACTTAACATATTAGATACTTACCATTTTGTTTGTGGGCTTGTTAGCTAACAGAGAAACCACAGCCAGTTTTACTTCCAGCCGCTGTTCCCTGTATACCCATTAAGGACTGCATTATTATTGTCAAGTGGAAACTAGAGGAAAAGAATAAGTTTATAGAATATCTGGAACTGCTAAAACACTACCTTACATGTATGAAATGGATAAACCCAACCTTAACATTAGACCTTATAAATCCCAAGCTCTCGCTAGTGAATATAATATCGATGGATTTTAGGGAATATATGATACAGGAGAAAGGTCACGAAAAAACATGAGGAACTCCTGCATGGTATACATAAAGAGATTGAGTGGTGACTGAATACACCGTTAGTGATTAAGCGAAATTTACTCAAGAATATTAATAGGAAACGTTAAATTTGAGATATCTTTATATCATTTTCATGTAAGCTCAAGTAGCTTATTTTTGTACTATTCTACACGGAAAAAATAAGTATTATTATTATAATGTTATTATATTTACTTAAATTTATATTTCCAATTCTTCGCTCTGGTCTCGAGGCTAAGCGCGGCGTTGAGTTCTGTCACTCAATACGCAATGCCTCCAGAATTCGACAGAGCGGAGTGTCTTGCCACTAATTTCCAATTGCCTACCATGCGGTGTGCGGGATACAGCGTGAAGCTGATTTTACTTTTATAATTACAATGTTTCCTTTTCATTGAAACTGAATGCCATGGAAACTTTTAAAGAATAGAACCCGGGAAGAGTTCGCGGAAAAAATTTTGATACTATATAAATGTTTAGTCATAACTGGTTTAAACACAAATATTTCATCACACGAACCATCCGTGAGTTTAGCTATTATGTGTAATATTCAGGACTACAGCTTCACATCAGATCCATTCATCTAATCTAAAGCTAATTATTCTCCCTAATTGTCATTGTTATTTTTCATATAAAATCATTGTCTTCAACCATCGTCATTGTCTTTTTTTATCTTTTTATATTTGTATAAAAACTTTCTCAAACATTCCTTCAAATTCTCAAATTCATATGAAATGTGCTGGTTACAGATTTTGTTCAGAATGTCTATATCTATATATATATATATATATATATATATATATATAAAAGGACATGTACCTGACAGACAGAGGTAAGGCGCACGCAAAGCCGTAACCGCTGATGGTAGCAACGTGAAGTTTGGACAGATGCTTATTTTTATAATCTGGACATCCACTAAGAAGGGATTTTGAAAAATTTTAACCTTAAAGGGATGAAATAGGGATTGAAAGTTTGTATGGATTTTTTTTTAAATCAGCGCTGATTTTTATAAAATTCGAAATTCAGACTTTTTAAAATATTTCATTGAACATGTGTTTCATAGTTTATTAGAATTCACCCCCTAAGGGTTCAAATAAGGGGTTGAAAGTTTATATGGAAAAATCTTTAAATCGCCACCGATTATTATACAAATTTTAATTCAAACTGTTAAAAATATTTTATTGAACACGTGTTTCGTGTTTTTTTAGAATTCAACCCTAAGGGTGCAAATAAGCAGGCGAAGCTGCGCGCGTCCGCTAGTTTTTTTGTTTTGAACAGCAAGCAGCTAAGAATACATACTAAAAAGGCACATAGAACATTCAATAATTTTTAAAGTTTTTCTTTAAACACTTGTTTTTTCTATTTATTTTTGTAAACACTAAAGTAATCATTAAACTTGTCCAGACTACTTCTTTAATACTTAAACAAAGTTAAAGAGGTATAAAAGAGCAAAAAATAAATATTAAATCAAAGTATATTAAAAATTGAGCTGCAGCCCACAAAATGCATAACGGACTGTCTGTCCGTCCCTGATAAGTGATAATATATTGTCAATGCACTTGTTAAATAAAATTTTAAAAAGCGCCATCTTTGATTATTTTTATGTAGCAACATAAACGCACTAGGTGGCTATGGAACGGAAATAAAAATGAAATGTTAATAATTCTAATATATTAAAATTTTAATTTCTACAAAAACATTATTGAATTATAGAAGGTAATTAATTATTTATAAAAAAATATCCTTTACATTTAATCTTATTAACACAACAGATTTTTGTTATATGGCAACAAAAATTGTTTTTACGAGAACCTTGTGAGCATCATGAAATTTATTTTGATAGCAAAATTATCATAGAATTTGATAAGAACACCTTAATAATTTTAATTAGTGTTATGTTTGTTATAAATAAATATTTGCTATACAAGTGGAGCTCTTAAGGAAACTGCTTGCCATGGCCGGCCCGTCCGACGGCGACCCCGACGGATGGGTCGAGTTCTGCGAGCGTCAGGCCAAAACTGCCGCTCAGGACTTCGCCAAGGCTTGCTTACAGTACTTGCAGACCAGCGCAGGTGAAGCCGCCGCCCGACCGATATCACAAAAGGAATTCTTAAAGAAATTCGTGGAATGCTTTTCTGAACAGTTCGATTTTGAATTCGGCAAACTTAAAGCACAATATAAATTACCGAACGGCACTCACACCGGCCACGATGAAAGCGATTACTCTGAAGATACTGATTCGCCAAAAACACAACACAAGCCGTTCTTTAGAAGATTATCTTTCAAGGGTCTGCGGCGTGGGAAGGGCCTATTTCATAAGCAACATTCTGATGAAGTGGAATTATCGTCTAATATGAATAAACATAAGACAAAATTAGCCAAAATTGTTGTTGAATGTAGAAAAGACGGACTTGTAAATTATTTAACTCCAGAAAGTCTCGAGCAGCCTAGTGGTCCACAAAAATGGGAGAAATGTAGATTAGCGTTAGTTAAAACTGTTGGTGGTTATATGTTAGAATTTTATTCACCACCTAAAGCTCAAAAACCTAGGAGTGGTGTATTCTGTTTCCTTATATCAGAAGCAAGAGAGACCACTGCTCTGGAAATGCCTGATCATGAAAACACATTTGTTTTGAAAGTGAGTTATATTTATTTAGCTTTATCATTTAATTTTAAAAAAAAATTCTCATTTCATTTTAAAAATTTCAATATTAAAAGGATTATATGTTTGAATCATAGAAGAAAAACGGATTTTCTTTTAGATCAATATTTGAAAAATTAAATAAAACATATTTTCATTATAATTCCTATATTTATTTTAACAAATATTATTGGACTATAACTGAGATATTATAACACAACTGTAGTATGACAATGAGAAAATCAAATAAACAAATCAAAATTGTCAAGTACATAATTGTATAGTGCTGTTTACTTAATAAAAATATTACTTTTTCTGCTACTATTTTCTGCATATTTTTTATAGGAAGGTCTAATATTAATAAAATTTAGCTTAAAGCCAATTGCACAAAAATAATTCCAGGCAGACAACAACATGGAATATGTAATAGAGGCTGCCGATGTAGATGACATGAAGTCCTGGTTAGCCACTATTAAATATTGCATGAGATCTGCTCCAACTACCCAGCCTCCGCCTGAGGCTTTGGCTGGTCTCCCCGAACCGACACCTCCAGATCTGCCACCTAGAAGAGATCTACCGTCAAGTACTAATAATACTGATTTAGCGACTGATACTCCTGAAGAAGCTGAATTAGGTACTTATTGTTTCTTTATTTTTACTCTAAATCTGCCATAGATGAGAGTATGCAGAGTGCACCTAGTGTTGAAACACTTAATTTGCCACAGACTGGCCAATTTTTTTATTGTTCAGTACCAGAACCCACAACAAACTAGATAATTATTTTTATATATTTATAATTTCTGTTTATATTAACAAACAAAATATACTGGTAGGTTTTTTATTGTGTGCACAAAGAATACTTGCAAACAAGTAACAAAAATATTCATATTTGCTTAATAGTATAATCAATGAAAACATAAAAACTAAGTTAAACTGATTTAATTAATGAAATAGTTATCTTGAACATGATAACTTATAAACATATTTTTTTTTGTTTTTTTTTGTGAGGCCAGTGGTGGTGCAGGGGCATAAAGTGTGACTGTAAAACTGACTGGTTGTGGGTTCGATTCCCACTCGAGGAGAAGAAATATTTACTTAAATTTATATTTCTATTTCTACGCTCCTGGATCGAGGCAAAGTGTGGTGTTGAGTTCTACCACTTAACACGCAATGCTTCAGAATTCGGCAGAAAGTGGGGAATGGAGTGTCTTAACACTAAGTTCCCTCTGCCTACCCTGTTGTGTGCGAGATACAGTGTGTAGCAGGATTTTATTTGTGTTTAGAACTTATAATTATCTGTCAACAAACAATAACAAATTCAAAAAAATGAATACAATAGTCCAATTTTATAAAGATTGTTCAAGAAAAAAATGTTGACTATGAGATATTTTATTTCAATTGTATTTAAATTATTGATTTTCAGGCCAGTTGTGTTATAGAGGCACATGTGTGTGTCCGTAAATTCAACATTAAACTAGTAAAATGAATGTATTAAATAGTTCATTCTCTCAGCTGTGAATTGAACCCATTATTAAATTTTTAAACACAGTTTTTGCATGCTATTAATATAATAAGCTTTATCTATTAATCAATCACTACTTAAAATAGTGTAGTAACACTATTTTATTCCTGAATATAATTACAACAGGATAGTGTAGTGATAAGATACTTTCCAATAAGATATTTCTGTTCCCCATTTTCCACTCAATTGTGGAAGCATTGTGTTTTGAGTGGTGGAACTCAATACTGCGCTATGTCTTCATACCGGAGTAATGAAATGAAAATATTAAATATTTCATTTCCTCAAATAGGATTTCAAACTACGACTTGTCGCGTTACTTGTCAGAGATAAAAATGAATGTGCCCCCCACGTCTTTAAATATTTGCACACTTTAAAGTAAAACCTCAATCGCCTAGACCCAGAGCGATTAATAAAATATTAAAAATAAAGATTGGCTACTAAATAAAAAAAATCGTATATGGGCGGGCAATAAATCGATACTTAGAAAAATATAGCGTATTATACTATATATTTCGATGCAGAATATCGATGCCGTCGTGCCGTGTTATCCCTGCCTATAATAGGATCATCCTGGTACTGATGGTGTCGTAAGAGGCGACTAAAGTACGTGTGGTAGAGTCACGTCGCCAGCAATGACAATACGCACGGGCAGACTCGACTGGATCATTACCACCCCCGGCATTTAAAACTGGCGTGAAGTAGTGGCTTTATGCCACTGCGTTTCGCATTAGGTAATGCCGGACTCCGACGCCCGACCCACCTTAAAGGCCGGCAACGCACCTGTAACTCCTCTAGTGTTCTCTCACGGGGTCGTGGGCGGCGGTAATCACTTACCATCAGGTGACCCGAACGCTCGTCTGCCTTGTCTTTTCCATAAAAAAAAAGAATCGACGGTGTGCTCTACGTGTATTTTTCCTTCCCCAGGTTCCATAGCGGAAGAGGCGTGCGAGTCGCGGCTGTCGCTGGCCGAGTGGCCGTGGTTCCACGGCACGCTGGCGCGCGCGGCCGCGGCCGCGTGCGTGCTGGACGGCGGCGCGGCGGCGCACGGCTGCTACCTGGTGCGCCAGAGCGAGACGCGCCGGGGGGAGTACGTGTTGACGTTTAATTTTCAGGTACTTTTGCTCGTTTTATTTTTTTGTGAAGTAATGAATATTAGATTTTTTGTTAAATATTGTTTTTTTAACTGTGTTCATCGTATAGCAGAGTTGGCTGAGGGAATCTAGTGTTAAGACTTTCACTTTGTTGCCCAATTTTTTAGACATAGCCGGTTGAGTGGTGGTGAGTACGTTCGCTATGCTTTTTTACCATAGCATCAAAATGAAAATAATTAATTTCCCCTAAGGGGTAATCAAACCCACAACCGTCACGTTAACAATCACACACTGTCGCAGTCCCACAGCAAATTCAGTAAAAATGCTTAGTGTTCTATGCATAATTTATTTTTTCAAAATCCAATGAACTTCTTGCGCCGGTCATTCTTAGATTTGTGGCAGTGAACCAGTTCCTTCCAATTTCTTCTTTTGCATATAGCAGGGTGGGCAGAGGGTACTTAGTGTTACGACACTCTGTTCCCCGCGCACTACCGCTCAACGTATCGTGTGTCGAGTTGTAAAACTCAAAGCCGCGGTACGCCTTGACTGTATCCTCTTTTATATATTTTGAATGAAATAATTTGACTTCGCCTTTCGACTGCAGGGCCGAGCGAAACACCTGCGCATGACGCTCAGCGACACGGGGCAGTGCCGCGTGCAGCACCTGTGGTTCCCCAACGTGCACGACATGCTGGAGCACTTCCGCGCCAACCCCATCCCGCTGGAGTCGGGCGGCGCCGCCGACGTCACGCTCACCGACTACGTGGTGTGCCAGGACGCGCACCGCCAGCAAGTGAGCGCTACGGCCGATTTGTGAATGGCTGCTTTTATATATATGTATATATATATATATTCTTCACAAATTTGCCTTTTACAGAAATTGTTTTGACTTTTTCATAAGTATTACGAAGAATCAGTTGAAATGTAAAAGCGACGTCGGCCAATCACAATGATATAATTCTACAAGAGAGTGCTTACAAACTCTAGTGTAAATCTTCAGCTATCGAGTTACCGACAGCTGAAAATTTACACCAGAGTTCGTAAGCGGCGAGCGTCGGTCTCCGATCCTCTGTGGAACGTGGCGCCATCTCTCAAATAAACTAAGCAACCGACACGGTGTTTACATATATTTTCTTAAAAAATATATAAAACGACGATCTTTGCGTATAAATGAACATGTCATTAGAGGAAGGAGGTCGAACAGAAAGAAGGTTCATTGAACTATTAAAGTTATAAAAATTTTCAATGTATATTTTTTTCAGTGCAAGATGAACCTGTTCCACTGTCCTGTAATCCTTCTTTTTTCGCATTTCTGTTTATACGTACGAGCTGTCGTCAAATTTAAACGTTGCGGACTTTGAACCTGCACCTCCTGATGACAGTCCAAAGCGTTTTACGTTTCAGGCAAGATATTTGTGGTCAGAGACGGTTTCCAAGAGGCGCAAGCTCATATTATATATGTTTACTAAATTTTTCTTCTTTGCTAAGTGTGGAATAATATTTAATGTTAATAACATATTTTTTTTATATTCTATCTGTGACCCCCTCTAGTTTTTTTTTTATCTATGTCACATTTTTTTGACTGTTTGTGCTGTCACTTTTGCAATACATGGTTGTCAATGTTCTGTCGGTGATGCGTTTTGCTTACATTTTGTTGTACATCTAATTATTATTACTAATACGTTTTATTTTTTATTTTTGCTTGTTTGGTTAGCATCGATTTTTTTTGTTTTCATTTGTATTTGTAATTTTAAATTTATATTTTAACAATACAAAACTTTTGGACGAAACACATAAATTTTATTGATATGATTGTTTATCTAATCAATTAATCAATGCTTTAAATGAACGATTGCATATCTTGTTAATAATCGATTAATCGACTAATTATAATCGATTCGGCAACCCATCAATTATTAATATTATAACACTGTTTCTCTGGGTTAAATACATATGTATACAATTTTTTTTTTAATTGGAATAACGTCATCTTGATGCAGCGATGATTTTTATTGTGTATATATCTGTGTTGTATATTTTTCTAACTTGTTCTTTTTCACTTTTTATATCTGTAGTTTTGAAAGTTTTATTACAATATTGAACCTTTTTGTTTAAACGAAACACATTCATATTATGATACTGTTTATTCACACTACGGATATGCGCAAGTATTTATTATGATTAATTTTTTTTATAATTTTTTATACGCCAGGAGACATTTTTTTTATTAATGTTCTCTTTTTATTGTATCTAGTATGTAGTTTTTGAGGCCGTCGTGACGACAATGGTCGTGGGTGCGATTCCCACTCGGGGGAATTAAATATTCGTGCATTCAATATTGTAATTTCCTTACTCTGGTAATTAGGCAAATAGAAATTAACTCTGACACACGCTATGACTCGACGATTTGGTGGAAAGTAGGGAAGTATCTTAATGGGGACGGATTGCCTTAACATTAGGTTCCCATATTCCCCCCACCCCTACTCTGCTATGTGCAGGATACAGTGTGAAGCTAAAAACAATTATATATTTTTCTTAATTATTATTTAAAATACTAAATTGATCGTTAGACTGTGCTATTATATATTGCATACACTTGAAGAGGCTTTTATCCCACCGAAAGTCATACTTAGATTATATAAAACATAAGTAATGTTTATTCCGACTGTAGACGCGACAGTTGCGTGTTCGATTCCCGCTCGTGGGAACGAATAATTGTTAGGTATCTACTCGTTCTGGAGAAGCGATAAGTTGAGTTCCGCAACTTGACACGCAAAATCTTAGGTTTCTCATCTTTAGGTTCCTACCGTAGGGTGGGCAGAGGAAATTATAGGCGGAATACGGCGTGAAGCTATAAAGTATAAATTAATTATGTGGAGATTTGATCATATTCAACTTTCCATCATAAATTGAGGCCAGTCGTGGCGCAGGAGCACAAACTGTGACTGTAAATGTCACTGGTTGTGGATTCGATCCCCACTCAATGTAATGAAATGGTAATTTTCTTCGATCTGGTGTCTAGGCAAAGCGCGGCGTTGAGTCCCGCCACTTAACACGCAATGCTTCTAAAATTTAGAAGAATTAGAGAACGGAGTATCTTAAAAGTAGGTTCCGTCTGTCTACCCGCTATGAGCGGGATATAGCGTGAAGCTGATTCAATTTTATTTGTTTAACCACATATTATTACCCCTTTTGTTATTTTTTGATGGTGGTGGAGTGGTCATTGCGCTTGGACTGTCACGTAAAAACGGGTTCAAGTCCCGCTATATATTTTTTTTATGTTTTTTAAAAAACTTTTTTTTATGTTAATTTAGAATTTTCTTTTTTTTTGTTTCAGTGTTCTTTATTGTAATAAAATATATACATATATATTTTATATAGGAACGAATGTTTGTTTTTTTTATCTTTAATGCTTTTTTTTTTGTTTGTATATAGTTTTTGTCCTATGGTTTATTTGTATAATAGCATTTTTTTTGTATTGAATATGTTTTCATAATTAAGTAGAATTAGCTATAGATTTAAATATAAGTGCTTTAAAGTAGGGCTTTTTACTATTTATTACGGCCTAAGAAGGATATTTGAATTATATATAAGGAAATACAGCAACGTCTTCTTTTTTTTTCAAATAAACTAAATTGTAGCATAATTTTTTGTAAAAAAGTTTTCAATTGTCACTTCTTCAAATTTTTTATTAAAATGTTAGTTTAAATATATTTTCCTTAATGTTGTTGCCTATTTTTTTATTTTTATTTGCAATGGGTAATTTAATTTTAAAAATATCTATTTGAAAAGAGATTGCTTTATTTGCTTCTATATTTGATAGTTTTGATTTTTTTTTGTATATAGAGCACTAATTTATTTCTTTTTTTTTAATTGAGTTCCGCCACTCACCAATGTCTCGAAAATTGGTCAATGAATACGAAATTGAATGTCTTAACAGTTAACGTTAGGTTCCCTCTGCCTACCCTAAGTATGCGGGATACAGCGTGAAGCTGAAAAAATATAGTATGTGGGGACTAAGAAAAGCACAGATAAGTAGATTAAATAATTTAATTGTTTTTATCTATAATGTCTTTTAATTCACTTAAACAATAAAAAATAAAATTAACACCAATACCAAAATAATATTAAACATATTTTTTTTTGCAATTTTATTTAATTTAGATGCCATAGTTTTTTATATGAAAATAAATAAAAAAACAGGACTTATAAGGAATTTTTAAAATGTGTTTATTTATTTTTTTACATAATTATGAATAATGTTAGGTTATATTAGTTATAGACTTTTAAAAGACTTTGTTTTGCGCATTTTTTTTTATAATTTGACTATTTTATTATAAGCCAATATCGAATTGTATCAAATAAAATGAACATGAAAAATAGAAATTACATTAGTTTTATTTTAGTATTTTTAAATGCATTGGTCACTTCAATGTATTTTGATCATTTTGATCATTTTGATCGATGGAAAATTGTGAATTCTACGTATATTAAGTCTTAATGTAATATAAAATACAGTTCAATTGCCAGTTATTAGCTTTACACAAAACAATTTTTCAAGTTATTATTATTATTATTATTTTTATTTGACTTTTGTTTGATTGTTTAAGGCCCTCGACTGATGTGTGGCGTAACATTTTTTTTTATAGTAACTTATAGTTTTGGTTCTCAATGAGGAAGGAAAATCGACTTATTCTATACAAGAGGAGATTTTTTTTTTATTTAATTTTTTTTTTTTAGTGCCTATAATTAATTAAATAAAATATTTTTGTAATATCTTTTTTTTTGATATATAAAAAAACTTATTTCTTGTTACGCCACTCACTTTGAAAGCCTACTTATTGTTAATATTTTGTACAAAACGAACTCATGTTCTTTACAAGCTTTAAACGTATTTCTTGGTTGTAAATTTATTATTAAACCTTATTTTGCTAAATGGCTTTGTTTTTTATTTGGCTTTTTCACTTCTATTGCCTGTTTGTTTGTGTGAGTCCACCTTAACTCGCTTTTTTTAATCTTCACGCTGTATCCCGTATATAGCAGAGTAGAGGGAACCTAGTGTTAAGTCACTTTTCCCACGCACCGATCTGTTTAGGAGACATTGCATGTTGAGTGGCACGAATCATAGCCGCGATTCGTTTTGTTTTTCGAAAGGCGGACATGAAAATAATTGATTCTCCTGGGAACAGAACCCACAACCGTCGCTTCAACTGTCTGACCTCTTTCCTCTTTTATATTATTTTTTAGATTTAATCTCTAATGAATATTTTCAGTTATCTAAGCCCAATAAGCAATATGTCTAACTTGTATTAAGCAGAGTATAGCATTATTTTTTTCCACATTTCCACATTTCCTATCTATGTAAATCCTATACTTTGCAGATCAGTATAGACGAAGAACTTTTTTTTTTAAAGATTCACGCTGTATCCCGCACACAGCAGTGTAGGCACAGGGAACCTAGTGTTAAGACACTCCGTTCCCCACTTTCTGCCGAATTCTGGACGCATTGCGTGTTGAGTGGCAGAACTCAAAGCCGCCTCGACAACAGAGCGAAGAAATGAAAATATAAATGTAAATAAATATTTCATTTCCTCGAGTGGGGAACGAACCCTCAAACAAACGCTTTTACAGTCACACTTTGTGCCCCTGCGCTACGACCGACAATGAACTTAATATTACTATATTAAGTTCTTCATTTTATGTAGAATGAAATTAAAATACAACCAACTCATTATAATTTTACTGTAGTATGAGTCTTATAAACTCGTACTCACATATTTCATCAAAATCGGGTTTGGACTTCCAAATTACAACGTTGTAAAGTTTCATCGCTTTTTTAACCGACTCCTCTAAGAAAAGGAGGTTATCAATTCGACTGTATTTTTTTTATGTTTCTTACCTCAGAACTTTTGACTGGTTAAACAAATTTTGATGATTTTTCTCGTGTGGTCCCATTTTTTTAGTCCATTTCTGACAAAGGTATCTATGAGGAAATCAGAAAGAGTTAAATTTGTATTAGGTATGTGCGCGACAAACAGACGAATAACTCAATATCACGCCAACCGATTCCGAAGATTATTTTTTTTATTTTAAAGGATTTTTTTTACTTCAAGGATGGTTTGGTGAAAATTTGGTTAGGTCCTAACAACAACAAACTCCAAAAAAGAGTTTTATTTTTAACAAAAAAATATATATAAAAACAAAAACCCCGACTGCATAAACCTAAAAAGAAAATAAACAAGCCCAATAGTTTATTAGGATTAATAGTCAGGACCTCGTTAAATTATGCGGGAATCCTGGTAAAGATTTTATTGACTGAAGAATTACTTGTCCAGTGCAGTTTAGGCGTCTGACGCCTGAACGAAATGACTGACTGAACCCACTCAATGAAATGAAATATTTATTTAAATTTATATTTTCATTTTGTCGCTTTGGTGTCGAGACAAAACGTGGCGTTGAGTTCCGTCACTCAACATGCAATGTCTCCTGAATTCGAGTGGGGAACGGAGCGTTCCCTCTTCCTATACAGCGTGAAGCTGATAATAATAATTAGGAATAAACTATCATAAAATAAGGTAATGCTACCTACTGCATTTGTTGGTTGTGGTCATGGATTTCAGATTATAGAAAATGTTTATATTTAATTTATCCCGCTCTTGGTTCTGGCAAGCACCACCTCACATGGTTTAAAGACCATCTATAAAATGACCAAAAATTAGAGTCCTAAATAAATCCTTTCCATAAATTGATAACATTGTTATCAGTAGATTATTTTCTATTTTAACAATTATAATGTATTCTAGCTGGGAGTGTCACTTGGTAGCGATGTGAGAATGCGTCGTGTGGAGCTGGAGGCCTTGTTGATCGCGAGTGGCGCCCACCACGACATACGAGCTGTGGACAATCAGTACGTATTGTGTAATATGCGTCCGTCTACTATTGAAAGAACGTAAAATATCAACGGCATATTGACAAGAAAACAGGAAGCTATAATCTTTGATATCTAATGTAAACGGGAAATTGGATTGTCTTAATTCTACTATCGAATTTTATTCAATTAATCAAAATTTTATTTTATTAAAAAGGGGCCGTTCAAGTATTATGTAAGCACTATAGGGGGGCGGGGGGTCTTGAGTTTTGTTTATTCTTGAGGATATGTGGGGTGTGGGGTATTAAATACACCACGAAACGCGTGTTCAATGAAATATATTTAAGAGGATTGCTTATTTTTGATGACATATGGGGATCAATAATAGCAAAAAAACTGCTTCTGTAATACTTGAACGGCCCCAAATATTAAATTGAAAATCGTAAAATTTAAGATTTTTATTATAAAGTACAGTACGGTCAACAAATCATGGTCGCCCTGAATTTATGTTTTCTGAACTTTGGCGTTCAAGTAAGAAAAATCTGAAAATCAAATCTGCGGAGCTAACCTCAAGGCGGCCACGACTTGTTGACTGTACTGTACATGAATATAATAAATAAAATAAACGTTAACGGTTAAATGTAAAAATTAAAAAACAAATATGTCATTAGGGACTTCCCTTTTTTTTGCGTTAGACACTTGAAATTTGGCTCTGTATATAATTATAAACTTCGTTTATTTTTATCTCACTACATGTAAATATAACGTCATTTCAATCTCTTGTAGCATTCAAAATACTTAATAAAGTCATTACATTATAATATAATTCGTTATTTATATATTTGTTTTGGTACCTATATTTGTATGATATTATTAACGAACATATTTTTTTTATAATAATTGTTACAGCTTTTTCAACGTTAAGGGACAATTGTCCTTATATTTTCTATTTTTAGTTCTGATTTTATTAAATTTTGAGAATATGAATTGACTTTATTTGTTTAAAGCTTACATCTCGTAATCACAATCAAATTTAAATTCGTTAATTTACGTTTAATTTATAATGAAAAATAAAAATTATATAATTAAATTAAGAGTATTTTGTACAAATATTTCGATGTATTTTGAAATTGTTAAATTTGCTAACTGTACTTTCTTAGAATAATTTCATTCGATTAACGTTGTTGTTGCCTTATTTATTATTTATTTTTGTAGCTATTTTATATTGATTCAAATATAATCTTTTTTTATTAATATAAATAAAAAAATTAAATAACAAGAAATTAAGCAAAATATATATTTTAATTCCATATTGTTACATTTTGTATCATTTTGCCGTGACACTTTCATTTCAGTTTCATTTGGTATCGTTGTTCGAATATATAATTTTAAATGCTTGCTAAGTAACGTAAGGCTTAGCCGCTTTTTTGTCTAGTTTTAACTTAGCTTATTAACGTGATTATTCAAAATAAAATGTGCTCGTAAAGCTCCCGACTGGTTCTATTTACTCCTAAAATCAGTTACAATTCATATTATATTGTGTTAAATATACATTTTAGAGTTTTCGAAACAATGAATGAAAAATATTAAAATTTATTTGTGATTTCAAACAACATCGATCAAAAATGTAAAAAAGATAACTATATTTTTTATTTATACATAAACGGATGAGTCCGCTGTAGTTATTTATCTGTGTTTCGTAGGCTTAGGGGGAGCCGGGTGGGCACAATAACATTGTGCCATAAAAGTGCTGGGGTGGGCACAATAACATTGTGCCCACCCCAGCACTTTTACTGACTTAAAAGTTAACTCTGAAAAATAAAAAAAAATGATTTATAGATTTGTTCAAAGGTAAAGTTCCGGCCCTCCCTCAAAATCATTGTATAATTATTTAAACTGCAATTGCTTTAAAAAAAGATAAATTTTAAAGGCTCATGTGTCTAGTCATGTTGTGTTTAATTTATTATTATTTAATGTTCTTTACGTATAAATTATTAATATAAGCTTAATTTTGTTTTGCACTTAATTTCAACATCTGTATTAGATATAATAGCTAATATTTTTGAAAACTAGCGGAATAATTAAAGAGTTTTCTATGTTAATTATAATTAAAAAAATAAACAAAACATTATTAATAATAATAACTTTGATAAAAAATCATTTAACTTGTGTTAAATAGTCAAATCTAATATGACAACTACTGAACTGATTTTGAAGACTAATATATTAGTGAAATAACTCTTAAAGGAAAATATCTAGAACACCTTAAAATGAGGGTAGCTGTATTAAATTAGATTAAAATGTTGTTGGAATTGAATATTGATACTTTAGATGATAAAATATTAAAAATAATAAATAATATTGATAAATTGTTTGAAGATTGTAAGATTAATTAATTAAGTCATGTTATAAACTGGGTTCACGAGGCTGAGTGGTGTAAGATCTTGTGTTTTTTTTTACATAAAATTAATTTTACTAAATTAAATATCAGAACGGACTCTACGTTATATATAAAATTTAAAAATGAAAAATTTACATATCTTAATTCAACATATATTTTCCATACAGAAACGACCAATTCATTTATTGTTTGTACATTTGTGAAGATAAGGATCTTGTGGACCCAACGTATAATGTTACTTACATTTTTAACTGTACTACAGTACCGCTATCATAGCCTTGGGTTCGACTTACAATTATCTTTTTTTCTCTGGTCATAGTAGATATTTCTATTTGTACAAAATATAACACGCATTTAGTTTTTTTTATTTTATTTTATAAAATGTCTGCCCAATGACCGGCAACGACGTCACAAGATATACATGTGAACCAAATATGCACTAAAATGCCTAGATTTTAATGAAAATTTAATGTTTCAATTAATGTCATGAATTTAATATGTATTTATTTGAATATGTTTGTGTGTTTTTGGAAATACTGATAGCAAAGTTAGTCCTGTTATGCCAAATTGTTGTAAATTGTAACGTATTTTACATCGATGTTGCTAAAAGCTACTGTTCAATCATAATCAATTGTTTTAATAAATATACTTAGTCATAGGGTTACTTTGAAATATGGGCGTATGAATCCAGGCGGGTGGTTCGTGCCCACCACAACAGAGTCTTGCCCACCCCAGAAGAAGAATTTTACTTACAAAAAAATTGCCTTGAAAAATGAAAAAAAAAGTTTATAACATATCTTGTTCAAAAATAAAGTCCAAGCCCCGCAAGAAAATATGTCACGATACGCCCATGTTTTGAAATAATTTCTTATTATTATTTAAATGGGCTTTTTAATGTAAAAGAATTGTAGATAACTACATTTTGCATGTGTTCAATAGTAATAGGTTCACTTCGTGCATAATAATATGTTAGATGACGATTGTAGAACAAAATTGTAAATATAAATTAACACCTAAAATTATTTGATACCTTATTGATTTTTTTTAAATAATTTTTTTTCCAACTTGTGAAATCTTAATATATTTTTCTAAAGTTAAACAAACACTATTTTTTAATATTAATGTTGAACCACTTTATCATTCGATTTGTTTTTTAATTTTTTATCTTCACAATATATCTCACATAAAACTAGGTAAGCAGACCTAACCTAATAGATAGGTATCTATTAAGACACTCCTTTTCCCATTTCTCTACGAGGCGAAAGAAAGAAGAATGCCACGCTTTTCTTGTTACCAGAGCGAGGAAATGAAAATATTAAATATTTCATTCCTCTGGAAATCAAATCCACAACCGTCGCGATTACAGTCACACTCTTGTGCCATAGGACCACGATGGCCTCAAAATAATCTTAAGTTTGATGAAAGATAATATTATTGACTAAAATCATACAATATTTTTTAAAACGAGGAGGCTTAAAAAAGCCCTGATCGTCTCAGTCTCCCTCTCCCTCCCTTATTCTTTTCTCGCTGACAAACAAACAAATATATTGAAAATCATAGATTCGTGTTCTGTTACTTTTTTATCATCCTAAATGATTTTTTCTCACAAATATTTAATATTGCAGACATTTTTTACTATTATTATAGTATATTTAAAATTTTGTTCTACCCTCAATAGCTATAATTTATTGTTAATACGTTTGCTTAGGACATTTGGTTTTTTGTTACTATTTTAGTCATTACTATAATTGATAAGTATTTATTTTCTCTATATAGGAATAACTAACAATATTTCTGTGGACTAAAATCTTTATAAGAATCCTATGATCCATTTGAAATATAACAAGTATACTGATTGCATAAATAGAATGTTTCAAAATATAACATATAAAAAAGTCCAGCTTCACGCTGTATACTGCATATAGCAGGGTAGGCACAGGGAACCTAACCTAATGTTAAGACACTCCGTTTAACATTTTTCCCCAAATGCTGGAGGCATTCCGTGTTGAGTGGCGGAATTTAACGCTTTGGCTTGGTACCAGAGAGAAGAAATGAAAATATTAATAATTAATAAATCATTTCTCCGAATGGAAATGGAAGCTAACACCGCCGAGTTTACAGTCACTGCGACACGACGTTCTCTAAATCTTTAATAAGTGCATACAAATACTCCTTCAATATATAACAAATAACAGAAAATAATTCGCAAATATTAAAAATCCCAAGAACTAATAAGTAAAAGAGGCGTAGGTCACTGTAAACGCCATAGGTTGTGGGTTCGATTCCCACTTGAAGAAATGAAATATTTAATATTTTCATTTCCTCGCTCTAATGAGTTGGGGGAAAAATTGTGAACGGAAGTGTCTTAATCAGTGTCTTAACACTAGGTTCCCAGATTCCCTCTGCCTAACCTGCTATGTGCGTTATACAGTGTGAAGTTAAAAAAAATACATTAGTGCATACGCCCGCAAATTCAAGTTTGTCAAGTTATACTTCCTGTTAACATACAATTTTGATATTGCCTTCGGTGGGCGAATTCAGACCCGCACTTGACCTGTTTTTAATTTTTTTCGGTCATTTGGCATTCTATTTATACAATCCGTATATATTATGTAAATTGGAAAAGCTCAATATAAAAATGAATCCTCGTACAATGTAACCGGGTACTTAACATTCCGTGTGACGTGTCTGAATGAAAACAATATATTTTGCACAATGTTTGTCTTTTCTTTTTTTATATAACCTTAAATATTTTTTCTTTTCACAAAAAAAAATCTAATTGATTCTAACTGAAAAATGTTCTTTTTTTTACATATTTTTGTATATAAGCCAACATAATCTAAAACGTGTTCTTTAAAAGGGTAAAGATCTCAAAACAGCATATGTTTAATACGAACAGAAAAAATAGTAATGATATATATTTTTAACATTTTTAAAGAGTTAGTCCACACAGGACAGAAAAATACTTAATTAGGAAAAAAATAAAAATTTCAACGTAGCGAGACTTAAAATGACGGTATGATCTTTGGGTAGCGGAATTTGTAAAAATCTCCCTACAGAGATGCTAACAACATAAATAAGTTGTAACAAGCGTTTAAAAATTTCTACGCAGCTTGATGAGAACGTATATTTTAGTGGTCAGAGCGCCTGGTCGGTTCCAGGAGGCGCGAGTTCGAGTCCCCTTATGTTCAAATTTGTATACGTTTTCTTAATAAGCACTTATTTTATATCACATGACATCAGGATTATGGGTTGGATTTCAAATTGGGGCGAGGAATTTTCATTTCTCAACATTTGCTATATATGCTAGTATATTTGCTAGATGCAGGAAAGCGATATATATACTATATAAATATTTCTAACCCATACCTAAACAAATAAACCAGGAAATTAATCCTCAACAGTTTATACGTAGGATTTTTTTTTCATTTCACAATGTTTATTTCGTTTGATGCAGTTACGAAAAGATACGGAAAACGTAAACACATACTATTAGAAAAATCCTACTAGGCGTTGCCGATCCGCCATTTCATTCCGCTTTTCATTGTCAAAAAACATATTCAAAAATCGTTTTATTTTATGCAATTCAACATCGCCGCCGTTCCTTACGTTTTGATTTTGTGAATGAGGCGTGTGGCGTTATCGCTTTGATGGGTTTATGTCTGTGTGCGTCATTCTTGACAAATGGTGTTTTATTTTACAACGAGAATTTTATTAATTACTAGCGGATTGCTCACGGCTTTGCCCGCTTGAATTGCATGATTATTCATTTAAGAAATATATATAAATAAAACAGCCTTAATTATTAATTAATGGATAAGCATTCACGATATTCTTTGTAAAATAACTTATATTAGGTTCTGTACAGTTTTTAAATTAGTAACATATATTATTAGTTAAATATATAATTGGTATACAGAATATACATAGAAAGCACGTTTTTAGGCATTTTTATATAATCTATAAAATAATCAACATTTCATCGGTGAAGTTCAAGTCGTACTCATGACCCGAGAGATTCGTACCAGTTTCATGAATGGAGATACACCAAAAGAATAACTAATTAAGTTGTCATTTTTTATCAAATTAAGTACACATTAAAATTTGTACCTAATGGATTTTTTCTGTGACACAAATACAATAAGTAGTCAATTTTTGAAAAATATTTTTTGTAATTTGCCCTTATACGTTTAGTTGCTTTTATACTTATAGTTATGATAGAAAATGCGACAAACAACAAAGCATAAACCCTCAGAAGATAGATTTTTTGTGCTCTAAGGGAATATAGACTGAACGTTGAGATATCTAACCTTTAACTTGTCTTGACAGACGGACAGGCGGACAAAGTTATCTTATAAGAATTTTGAGGCATGTACCCTAAAATACCCTTGGCACATATGTACATGCATGCAACATACACGTGCAATAGTGCTATGTCTAGTCTAGTGCAGTAGTGATATTTTTATAAACAGTGTCAGAGCATTTTTTTCTTGAGACACAATTTTTTAGACGTTGCTCCCAAAAGTTATTTTTTTTATACGTTTCTTAGAAAAATATTAATAACATAAACGAACGAACGGAATGAAGACCCTATTCAAAATATTTCTTTGAAAGAACGTGTGCTTAACTTCACTCACTTCACTTCACTTTATATCACTGTGTTAAATAATTACGAATTGAGTGTAGCGGTAGCCTTTCCAAATTATAAAAATATTTTTTTTTATGCACAGCGCTATCTAAGGATTAAAAGTTTAGTGATTAACTCCACAGAATCTTTTTTGTGTTATCAAAATTCATTAGTACCTACTATTTTTTGTCAATAGATAGCGTTACTTGTATCGATTTCTACTACCTCAAATATAAGCTTCTTGAAAACTTAAATACTTATATCTTTTGATAGAGTGAAGCTATTACAATGAAATAAACACTAAATGTTACTTTGATTTACTGGTAATTTTTACGTATAAAAGTTGCTTAAATATATTGTCTACTTTTTACGTGATGAGTGTTCACATAGACTAACAGACAAAAATTTCAAATATGTTGGAAATGGATTCTGTGAGTTATCCTTTAATTCCCTGGGCAATTTTTTTTTAATATTGTCAAGAATATATATTTTTAATATTGTAAAGAAAAGTCGTTTCTGTACATTACAGAAACGACTTTTCTACAGATTTATTATAAGTATAGATTTTGTTTGAAAAAAAAACTATTTCATTCTTGGAAAAATTTCTTTTGTTTTAATTGATTAGGTTTTTATAGAGTAGTTAAAACTGTATTTTCAGTTGAAGTGGTGCTGACAAAAACAGTCTGTACAAGGAACATTAATAAAAACAACTAACTTATTAATAAAAATATTTATTTTAAAAAAAACAATAACAAACATCTAAAAGAATCATACTTATTTTATAAATATCTTATTACTAACAATCACTTATAAAAATATTCTGACAACGGAGTGAAACGGAGACAATTGTCATAAGATTTTTTGTATGACCATTTCATGCACAGTGAACAGGAAAATACAGTAAAAAAAACCTTAAAGTTCAATTTTAAGGATATTTTTGTTTATAACTATGTATACATTATTCATATGTCGTGTTTTAACACTTAGTTACTTCTTTTCTGACTTCTTTTTTCAAAAAGGACAAAAACAATTTTTTTATTTACTTTATAGTCAAGAACAAGTCAAAACCAAGCGTCAACTTGGTATTTTTAGGGTTCTGTACTTCAAAGGAGAAAAACGGAACAGTCGGGGCCCATTTATTCCGGAAACAAGTGGAGGTATCAGGTTAAAATTAATATCATGTATTTAAGATTTACGGCTCTTTGAAGCCCAGAAAAGATCCAACTATAGCACCTAATCAACGCTATTCAACGATTTATACATTATTTTGTATGATACTCGCCGCGTAATTAAAACATATAGGATTTTTTAAAACCTACAGGCCAAATTTCATAAATATTATTATCAGCACTACCCGTGGATCTACATTTATGAAATTTGAAAAAGAAATGAGCATTACAATACTATTTGTAATAAGGGAAAAATCGAATCCAAAAATGAAAATTATTGATGTTGTATTTCATAGAAAAAAAAATTACATTCGTAAAATTAAGCTTGTCTGCTTGCTTGTGTTTTTTAATCATACTTCCCGCTGACCTACAATCCTGAAATTGTTACAGAATTTTACACTAGACCAGATTTTTTTTAATTTAAAATTTTCATTCTGTTTTGTTTTATTTCTTTTCTTTACACGGAATAACCTATAATTAGTAGATTTCAGTTTCACGCTGTATCCCGCACACAGCAGGCAGGCAGGCAGAGGGAATCTAGTGTTAAGACACTCCGTTCCCCACTTTCCGCCGAGTTCTGGAGGTATTGCGTGCTGAGTAGTGGAACTCAAGGCCGCGCTTTTCCTCATCACAACGGCGAAGAAATGAAAATATAAATGTAAATAAATTTCATTACCTCACGTGGGAATCGAACCCACAACCAATCGATTTCACAGTCACACTTTGTGCCGCTGCGCCACGACTGGTCTCCTATAATTAGTATTCATCTAATAAAGGCACTATATAAAATTCAGAGAACATTTGCCTTTGATCTTCCTTTTCTAATTTCAATTGAAGAAGTAACAAACCATTGGAACTGCATCTTAAAACTACCTGTGTATTAGTAAAAAATAATATTAAAACAGTTTAATAATAAATTAACAAGGTAAAATATATTAAATTAATAAAATTTAAAAAAAAAACGTGTTTTTTTCATTTCACGTTGTATGTATCTTATATTGAATGTCGTAATTCAACGCCGCGGTGAGCGTTTACAGTCAGACGCTTTGCCATTGCGCAACAACGACTTATAAAATTAATAACGATTTATTCAATTTTGAGGCCGTCGTGGCCCGGTGGCACAAGTATGAGACTGTAAACGTGGCGATTGTGGGTTCGATCTCCACTTGGGGGACTGAAATATTTAATTTTCAATTTTCTCTTCTTGGTAAAGCGAACATGCATTGTAAAGCACATTCAGTTCAGTTGAAAAACATGAATTGTCACTTAAATTAGGTAGTGCGTGGGAAACGGAGTGCTTTAGCTCTAGTTTTCCTATCTACAATGCTATAATGCCGGATATAAGCATAAAGTAAAAAAAGAATATTTTTTAATTAAAATATCTTCTTTCTTTTTAAAATTAAATTAAATTAGCTTCACGCTATATCCCGCACACAGCAGGGTAGGCAGAGGGAACCTAATGTTGAGACACTCCGTTCCCCACTTTCTGCCGAATTTTGGAGGCATTGCGTGTTGCGTGGCAGAACTCAACGCCGCGCTTTGCTTCGACACCAGAGCGAAGAAATGGAAATATACATTTAAGTAAATGTTTCCTCTCTTCGAGAGGGGATCGAAACCCACAACCAGTCGATTTTACAGTCACACTTTGTGCCACTGCGCCACGACTGGCCTCTTTCTTTTTATATAAAAAAAACATATTTAAAAATATGAAAACCTTAGAAGAAACAGAGAGTGCCTTCATGATGAGCCGTATGTGATATAATTGATATTTTAATGTGACGGCTTCTTCACAACTAAAACTTTGTATCATTTCTGATGATTTTGGCACATCTATACAAGATCTGTCCTGAAAAAATATAAAAAAGAGTTCAAGCATATTTAAACCCCTTATTAGGATTAGGAATAAAGAAATGGAAATAATACTTTTAAGTAAAAAAATAAAGAATATAAAAAATATAATTTAGACTGAATAAAGCATCAAATAAAAATATTTTTTTTCTTTATCTTAAATAATCTAATACATGTTTTTGTGGCTTCACTCCGCTTCCTGCACATACCGTAGAGGGAACCAGGGAACCATATGTTAAGATACTCTGTTCACCACTTCCCGCCGAATTGTTGAGACATTGTCGTGTGGAGTATCTTAATCTCGATAACAGGTCGAGTAAAAGAATTGAAATTCACTCGCCCTGTTATTGAGATAAAGTTCCAAGCCATATTTTATATTAAGTGTATTTGAAACCAACTCGTGTTGAGTAGTTTACTCAAGATTATTTAAAAAAAAATTAAATTAGCTTCACGCTATATCCCGCACACAGCAGGGTAGGCAGAAGGAACCTAGTGTTAAGACACTCCGTTCCCCACTTTCTGCCGATTTTGTAGGCCTTGCGGAATATAAATTTAAGTAAATATTTCATCTCCTCGAGTGGGGATCGAACCCACAACCAGTCGGTTTTACAGTCACACTTCGTGCCACTGCGCCACGGCCGGCCTCATTATTTACTTATAAAATATATATATTGGTATTAAATGATTGAAGCCACAATCGTCGCATATACTCTCATTCAAGCCAACTAAGCCACGAAGGAGTCCAAAGTACCTGCATCCCATAAGTAACAATGCTAAAATGTGGATGCTGCGGTGACAGGTTAATCTCTATTATATCACAAGATCTCTCGATATCCGCCAAGAGGCCCAGAAAAGATGGCGCCTTCAAAACTAATTTGGCCACTTCTGTTGCATCCTCATCTCTTAACTCCAAAACCGAGTCCGCCGTTTGTGTTGTAATCTCACAATCTGTCATCACGTTGTTCATTGATTGTGGTTGTAAACTGATTAAAGAAAAAAAAGAATTAAAAAATAAAACTAAGCAAAGCAAAGCTCAGCGTTAAGTTACGCTACTTAACAAACATTGCCTCAAGAACTCGACAGAAAGATGGGCACGGAAGTATCTTAATGAGTGTTTTAACCCCTAAGTTCCCAGGTTCCCAGGTTCCCTCTGTTTATCTATCCTGATATGTGGGAGATACAGCATACATAAAAGGATATATAGTTGCCGAAAACAGAACCATATTATCCTATTAGTGCATATAATTCACATTTAACAGTACACCAGTACTAGTACATTGTGACAAAATGCAAAATTTTCTATCTCAGACAATAGTAAAATACACAACACATGTAACCATGTATACTTATTTAGAAAACGTATAAAAATTTGATCGTAGCGGGACTCGAACCCGCGCCTCCTGGAATCCGACCAGGCGCTCTGACCACTAAGCCATACGTTCTCATCAAGCTACGTCGACATTTTTATACGCTTTTTGCAACTTATTTATGTTGTTAGCATCTCTGTAAACATATTTACAAATTTCCGCTACCCAAAGATAATTACTAAGAATTATCGTTTGGCAAGAGAGAATGCAATTTATTAAATATTTTTAACATATAAAAATTTGAACAAGAACAAATTTGAATGATTTTCAAGTCCCGCTATGTTCAAATTTTTATATGTTTTCTAAATAAGTATTTTTCTTTCCTAAATGTGGAATAACATTTTAAAAATGTTAAAAACATGTAACCTTCTTTCTCTCACTTATAGTTGCCAATCATCCAAAACTATCAAATTATACAAGTTAAATATGTATTATGTAAAAATATACACACATTAAAATGCAAATGGACTGGACGTATGATGTGAACTAAAAACGATAAATAAACAAAGGATGTCACGGTGTGGTACCCTCGAGACGAAAAAATTAAGAGGAGAAAGATATAAAGATGAGAAGACAAGCTATCCAAGCATTTGAGAACGCTAGTCAATGAAAACAATCAACGGAGGGAGTTGGAGGGAGTTTGGAGGACTATATGTATGCGTAACTGTCTGCCAACTAGTCTCATATGGAATAATAAGGAACTCACACCAATAACAATGGGGATCCTTCACATCTATAATACATCTTCAAACTGGACTCCTCACTGGCTCCAAATATATTGAGACATTCTGTTAACACTGCTATACTTATCTGTAAATACAAGTTTTATTTAAATGAATAATTTTAAAACTATATTATAAATTATTATTCAATATCATATCCAAATATATAAACCAATCAAAATAAGTAATAGGTAGCAAGCACTCAACAGAAAATAAATTACAAATAAAACAACTTACTTTAAATAAAACATCAACATCATCCCTCACATGGTACTCAGTGAAGTTGTCTGCGGGTACATATGCGGATGCTTGCACACATTTACCTTCTTCCACAGTCAGTTTTAGACCTTCAGGCATGGCACAGAATATTGCACACTGCAATATTTGTTGTAAAGGTAAAATACTTCATATATTGACACCATTTTGAGCAAGGTAACACCATGTTTAATCATACATATGGTCACCACTCAATTCTCACATACGGCTGATTATATAGGGTAGGGTCAAAATTAAGAGTAGCAAATGACTCATTGACGGAGAGCCACAGTTTTTCTGATTGAACGTACCACTGGTAAAACAATTATTGTAAAGCCTTCCTCAATAAATTGTCTATCCAACACAATAAGAATTTTTCAATCATTACAAACTCTTTAGTACTTAAGAGTTAATATTACAAAAATTTTATCAAATTGGCTTCACACTGTCTCCTACACACAGCACGGTAGGCAGAGGGAACCTAGTTTTAAGACTCTGTTCCCCACTTTCCATCAAGTCTGGAGGCATTGTGTGTTGAGTGGCGGAACTCAACGCCGCACTTTGCCTCAACACCAGAGAGGAGAAATGAAAATATAAATGTGAATAGATATTTCTTTTCCTCCAGTGGGGATTTATAATATTAATAAAGACTAGATTTCATAAATTACCTCTTGAAATTGTATAGCTTTCAATAAGCTGTAGAGAGTTTTACCAGAATCCATTGAAGCTGTGAAATAATACTGCGAAGTTCCTTCATCCATTTTGATCATCTAAATCAAAAATTGACATCACTAGCATTGAATACTGATCCTGAGTAACTTCTCGTTCCACAGTCCTTCCCAATATACATGCAATTCTAGCGGCTAAAATATGTTTGCAGGTAATTTGGCACTTTCTCTCGATGACTTGATGTTTGAAAGCCCAACAAGGACAATAATTGATTTTTGGAAAAATTCTATAGCATCTATTGTTTTCACCTTTCACTTCTATTAATGTTCTTGCTTTATTAGCAGTGTTATACGTTTCGACATTATTGTACTTTTCTAAAATTTCCAACGCTCGTTGCAATACAGCGCCGAAGACAGAGTGCAAAGTTAACAAATCCTCATCTGAAACTATAATTTTTCCCTACATGTAGATAATAATATCAATAAAATGTTACTACTTATTAAAAATATGAAAACATTTTTTAAATTATAAAAATATTTTTTATTACGTACGTTGTTTAACAGTTGAGTTTTGTGTTTTCTCTTCAATTGTATTTAAAATTTGCTCGGCGACTGAAGGTATATTCGTAACTGTTATATTCATTACTACATTCTCATTTTTTATTATTATTTTCATTACATTATACTGCTTTACAAATATCTTCTTTCTTAAATTTTACTATTAAAATTTATAAAAGATTTTATTTTACTGGGTGAGATTACATGCATGACAATGACATGTTTTGATTTTAGATTTAAATTATAGCAGTGAAGTAAATATTTGTATTGCCATAATATAAAAATTTTAAATTTTGTAAAAAGCATTTGGCAGTTCTCCGAAACGCACAAATTTCAATATTCTTGTGTTTTATTACTAATAAATTTATTAATAATAAATTATTTTAAAAAGATGAATATCATATTAAATACTTAACTAAATCATAAACAAGTCACTAGATCCATAACATTCTGGTCTAAGTCTTAGACCATAATGTGTAGAGTATATAACTGAAAAATGCAGCTTCCATACAAAACAAAAAAAATCGGACTAGTAGATCCGGAGATATTAGCGCTTAAACAAACAAACTCTTCCGCTTTATTATATTAGTATAGATGTATATATAATTTTTGTAAATAATGTTCCGTTTAAGTGGTTTTATAAAACATTGTAGAATATAAAATAAATCTTATTTTTAATGTAAATATAATCTTTGAAAATATTTAAATATTGTTTCAGCAACTTCAGGTTCTTGCGTATATAACTTAAGTCAATATTGTATGTAAGTATAGTTTAAGTAGAATGAAGTGTGTTTATTTCATATAAATATAAAAATGAATATTTTAACATGTATTATTTCATTAAAAAGTTATTTAAATAGTCATCTTTGATATCGCCACAGAAAATTAACAAGAGTAAATTTTCACGAGATAACACAAGTTTGATACCAATATGAAATGGTAGAGTCACGTCGCCAGCAATGGCAACATGCATGGGCCGACTCGACCGGATCATTACCACCCCCGGCATTAAAAACCAGCGTTAAGTAGTGGCTTTATGCCTCTACGTTTCGCATCAGATAATGCTCCGGGCTCCGGCGCCCAATCCACCTTAAAGGCCGGCAATGCACCTGTAGCTCCTCAGGTGTTGCACGGAGCCGTGGGCGGCGGTAATCACCTACCATCAGGTGACCCGTACGCTCGTTTGCCTTGTCCTTTTCCTTAAAAAAAAAAGTAATTAAGCTAATTAGGTGCATTGAAGAGTTAAAACCAGAGAAAGAGATCGAACGTCCCCAAAACGACACCAAACTTTCTTTTCGGGCTGTGTGGCGCTGGCGGTGGTTTTGGGGTGGGTTGGAACAGTTTTTCTTTGGTGGGCCAGAACGGTATTCCTACTACTGCTGTGCCGATGAGCCATGGCGGTTTTACCAGCTTCGCTAGCTTAAGCTTTGTATCATAGCCAAATTATACAAAATCTTGACATAACTCTTAGCCTATGCGTTGTTCTGATGTTTAAGTTAAATATGTAATTGAAAAGTTTCCTCTAAATCCGTTTAGTAGTTTTTACGTGAAAGTGCGTTTTTGCGTGCACTGCTTTTATAATTATTTTCACCTAAATCTACCCTCTTTTACACGAGTACACTAAAAATAAATTGTATTTCAAACTCTATGGAAGAAAGTTAAAATTAAGAACAAGCAATGTTGTGGGAAGCTTGTCAAAATACAATGAAACCGTTAAAGCGTTTCTGAGATTAGCGTCAACAAACGCTCAGACACACGGGGAACCGGACAAATAGACTAACAGATAAATAACGAAAAATGTTATATAATCATAATGTTTGGTCCTATTTCGTTATCACATATCACCAACATACGTCTTCCATGTACAGACACCGCTCCGTTACGATTTTAGTATATGTATACTATATAGATTTTCCTACTTATTTTAAATCATATATTTTTCAATCTTTTTAATTAAATATTTGAAATTATTAATAAAGAAAGAAAGATAGGTGAAGGATACTTCCAATTAATAGATAAGAAAAATATTTTATTCCATTATATTATTATACTAGCGACCCGCTCGCGGCTTCGCCCGCTTTAACCACAGAATTAAATACTTAAAACACTAAAATTATATTCATGTTTCAATATACCTATAATGTATATTTGCAACGCGCTTAAGATTTCTAATGTGAAAACTATTAAAACCTTAGGTCGCATTTTCGTACCTCCCATAAGAGAGATGCAACTGTCAATATATTAATTTCTTTAAACTTTTGCCTTAAGGAGTCTTTAGGACCTAAGTTATAGTTATAGCTATATAGTTATAGTTATATCGATACTTACAATAAAATCCTAACTCATCGGTGTCTGGCCATGGAAGATATATTAGAAAAATTGTTATTATGGATATTTAAAAATGTAATCTGTGCGTTCACGATAATCTCAGAAAGGGCTTAACCGATTCAAGTGCAGTTTTGTAATTTGCCTACTTTCCTTTAAATATTTAATATTAGTTTTATTTTAATCGGTTCACACAAAATTAAAACCAGATTCACGCTGTATCCAGCCTATAGCATGGTAGGTAGAGGGAACTTAAGTGTTAGGATACTGCGTATGATATATGACTGACGTGCGAAATGAAAATATGATTAAATTACAATTCAATCCTCCAAGTGGGAATGGAACTCATAACGTCACGTTACAGGCACAATTTTGTGCCCCTACGCCACGACGGCCTTTAATATTTATACAGAATGGAAGGGTCAGCGCTTCTTTTACAGGGACAGTATATAGGATAAAATATTTTAAACCCATACCTAAAGAAATTAATCAAGATGCCTAGCTTAGACGTAGGATTTTTTTGCATAGATACCAATAACGTTAACAAATACTACTACAAAATTTTACTAAAGGCTAAGCAACTTTGAACTTTGCTGCCAATACCTACGACTCGTATGCGGCGGTTTCCCTTTGATAGGCCTGTCTGTTTGCGTCTTTAATGACAAATAGCGTTTTATTTTAATATCAACGATAATATATAATTTATTCTGTATAAAAAAATAACTTTTTCATTTTTGGGATTTTTTAAATTGTATTAGGCTTTTATAGAGTAGTTAAAGCTATGGTTTCATTTAAAGTGGTGCTGACAAAAATACTATATAATTGAGCATATTTAATATCTATAGTGATTTTTTAGTGAATACAACCAATAATTGTTACAACACTTGCAAAGAAAGCATATTTCAGGCTTTTTTTTATTCTTATACCTTTTGAGAAACTACCAACATTCTTATCGTTAATAAATTATTTTTTTCAAAATAAACATTTTTTAAATATTTTGAATATTTTCGCGCCATTATGACGAAAAAATTAGACAAAATAGTCTAAATTTTTCGTTCAATTCAAAATGTTCAAAATTAAAAGTTAATAAATCGAAAATAATTATACTGTAGGAGGATACCTTTATATGTCCTGATGAAACTTGTTTATTTATGATATTATGTAGAATAATATATTCTATAGAGAAATCACACATTCCTCTTCACACTTTTTACTACAATACGTAAATATATTTTTTAGAGGTTACTCTCTACTAAGATGGCAGCTCTGTTCCCGCATTTACGTCCCTGATATATCGATATAATAGTAGAAATATAAATCATTGGAAAGAAAAGGAGAAACGCAATTATATTTTTTCTTTTTTTCTTTTTTTTATACTTGAAATGTATTAACAAATTTACATACAATTCATTTGTTTTGAACATAACATTAAGGTTGATTCATAAAATATATTTGATACTTCCTTAACATGATTATTTCATGTATTTTTTTTATATACAAAGTTTTGATTAAGGTCTCTTGAGAAATATATGTACTGTAAATTAATGTAACGTACCTACGTGCCAATGATTAAAATGTATTGATATCCCCACCTCATCCATATAACCCAATGTAAACTTTTATAAACTATAGCAACCAGCTCGTGGCCTCACCCGCTTAAATTTGTAAAATATTTGTTTGTTTCGGTACAGGGAATAACGTTCCTGTTTTAATAAAAAATGTATGCTTGCGGCGCACTTATGATTTCTAATGTGAAAATTATTAAAACCATGGTGGCCTTTTAGATTTTCATTAGAAAAAATATTATTGGGGGCAGTTAACAAAGTTATATAACCAGAAACAATAATATTTGTAAATTTTGTTTGTTTGTTGGTTTTTCTGTTAGTCGACGCTTATCTCAGAAACGATTTAAGCGATTTAAAGAGCTAAGACGTGAGCGCAGTGCGGGAGCGGTACAATCGATTTAATTGTTTTTATTGTAATATTCGTCATGTATGATGAATGGTGTAATGATTAAAAAACTGACCTTTATAACTATTTATTTATATCCTTATAGAGAAATCATAGCTTTTTTGGGCACTGTTAATTTTTTAAGAAAATAAATTTGATCAAAATACACTTATTTATCTATTTATCTATATATATAAAAGAACATGTACCTGACTGACTGAGGTAAGACACAGAGCAGAGCAGAGCCGTAACCGCTGATGAGAGAAACGTGAAGTTCGGACAGATGTTTATTTTAATAATTTGGACATCCACTAATAAGGGATTTTGAAAATTTTTTACCCTAAACGCATGAAATGGTGGTTGAAAGTTTGTATGGATTTTTTTCAAAACAGCACCGATTTTCATAAATTTTGAAAGTCAGCAGACTCTTTAAAATATTTCATTGAACACGTGTTTCATGGTTTGTAGAAATCATCCGCTTAGGGATGAATTATAAAAACCATGGACGGAGTAGAAAGTTTATATGAAAAAATCTTTAAATCGCCACCGATTTTTATAAAACATTAAATTCAGACTGTTAAAAATATTTTATTGAACACGCTTTTCGTGGTTTTTTAGAATTCACCCCTAAGGGTACTAATAAGCAGGCGAAGTAGCGCGCGCCCGCTAGTTTTAAGATAAAAATTAAAATAATATATAATATATATATTTTATATTCGACATTCAGAATCAATTAGTATCTTTAAAAAATCTCTTAAGCGTTATTATTTGGCACAACAAAAAACTGTATAGTGTATATATGTATGTATTTATTATCTTTATATGTATAAATTTTAAATGTACCCTTTTGTATATATTATAATTTGTATATGTATCATATGTATCGTCTATGTATAATATATATATGTTATTTATTTGTATTCATTCTACTCTTTATTATTTATGCACTACCGCAATATCCTGTAGTATTTGTAAGTTTATGTTAGTTAAGGTTACCTGTAAGAGATCACTAATAGTGATAAGGTCGCCTTTGCATACTACCTCTGTGCGCAAAATGTTTTTTTTTTTTTTTTTAATGTTATTTTTGTGTTTATTTTATATTGGTATTCCTATTTCTCTTGTAAAATTTTGTATTTCCACTATGTATGCAATAAAGAGTTTATCTATCTATCTATCTATCTTATATATTATATTGTTATACTGGAATAACATATAATATATTTATCAACATGAGAATGTATTTTGTTTAATAGCTCCTGATAGTTATTACAACACATGCAAGGAAAGATCATTTTAGAAAGTTGTTTAATTATATTAGAATTATAAAAACTGCTAACATTTTTATGGTGAATAAAATATTGTCTATGTTTTCCACCTGAAAAACACTAAGGGCGAAAAAATATTAAATATATATAAAAATATAGATACCACATTAGTATCGATACTGTTGTACTGGTAATACATGAAAAAATTTATATACTACGTACAGGATACCTTTGTATGCAAAGTTTAAAGCTATTCATTATGACAGAATATAAAATATATATATGTTAGATGTCCCTCTGTACTACGATGGCGGCTCTGTTCTAGTTTGCACTTTTTCCTTTGAAAATTAGTTATTGTAACATAACTCTAACAGTTACACATGGCATCGTCAACTTTTTGTAAATATTGATGTCTTCTATAAAATTGTTGTACATCACTTTGCTATATTGTCAATAATTTCCACAGCGTACGCGATATAAGGTTCTTTTTGGTATCGGTCTCGTAGTTTCGTGGCCTATTCAAAACAAATAAAGAAACAAAAAATCTAATCGATTGCCTTAATAATTTTAGTGATATCGATGCACCTCCTCCTCACCCCCGCCTCTCCTCGCACCGTGGCGAATAACTCACCGCAGAGTTATTCGCCACGGTGCGTGAGGCCACACGCGAGACGCGAGGATTGATATTTTTAAATTCGTTATATCTTTTGAATGGGATGTCCGATTTTATTAATTTAAAAAGTATTTTATAGGTATTGAAATTATCTTTAATAAAACATCATTTAATAGGATAAGGATTAATGCAGAGGTATCAATAATATGGTTTGATTATTGTCGGCACTTTTGTTAACTTATAAAATATAAAAAAATGGTTATATTGTCATAACTACAGTAGTTGGACATATGCTATCGCGGACTTTAATATAGATATTGATTCGCTCTACAATACTGTAGAACATTGTTTTGTTCTATCATCAATAGTTTTCGCAGCGCATGCGATGATAGAATTATTAAGATCAATTTCTTCTCACCTTGGGTTACATTATTGCATTTTTATTAGGGATCTCTATTTTTTTTGGAAATGTAATATAGCCTATGCTGGTCAGTGAAGATGCAGCTTTCTAATAGTGAAAAAAATATTGAAATCGGTCCAGTAGTTTTTGCGTGAAAACTTTACAAACATACACACATACATACATACATACATACATACATACATACAAAAATACAAATCTTACTTCTTTATAATATTATTTATTATATTATTATAAAAAAATTAAAGCAGCATATTATCGGATTCACCAACAAAGGCTTCCGTACGAATTTCAGAAGTAGAGTAGAGTTGTATGGGAAGTTCTATTGCTACAAGTTTACAAATTTAAGTTTGCGAGCATATGCTCTCATTCTGGTCTCATTCATGAAATTAACTATTAATATAAATTTGTAATGATTTTATGTATGAAATACTTTTTGAAGCATACCCTATGGGTTTTCCGCGGCGAATTTCATACAAAGTACAGCAAAAACGATGAAAGGAAAACTGGAAACTTGATAGATACATGTAAAAAAATTTGTATGTTATAAGATTATATTTAATGTATGATTATATTTACTATATGTTCCCCTCAAAAATAAATAAAGAAAAAGAATAAAATAAATGGTAATTTCTTGTACGTCTTTTGACGGTGTTGTCATTTTTCTGCGCTTCAAGGAATCATATTATAGTCTTGAATATTTGGTATGAATTTCTCAATATCGCCTGGAGGTAGGCGATATTGAGATTAATAAAATTGGTATTTACTTAGATTCAAATTTACATTGTAATACGTTTAACAAAGTGGTGATATAGACATGACCCCAATACAAGAACATGTAATTATGTCGATGTTAGATTATTTTGTAGACGTTTATTTGTATTGATTTTTTTATTTCATTTCAGATAAATAAATAATGTATAATATAATGTGTATACATATATTTATATGACAACGCCCTGACTATTGTTGAATTTTAATTACAATTTTGTTATTTGTTTAGAGTTATAATTATAGTATTAATTTTTATTAATAAATTGTGTATTTACACACACACACACAAACACACACGGCCGCACGCACGCTCACACGCACGCACGCTCACACGCACGCACGCTCACACGCACGCACGCGCGCGCGCGCAAACACATACAAATATATACATATGTTTGTATACGTTTTCATATTTCAATTTTTTTCCTTTATTTGTACTGTTATTTATTGGTTTATCACATAACACCACATACAAATATTTTTGTAAGCGAGTTTACTCTTAATTTTACGAAGTGATTCTCAAAAAATATATTTTTTTACTGAATATTAATTTTATAGGCGACATAAATTATAAATAATGTAATAATGGGGGCTGGAAAAGTGTTATGGGATTTCTAGGGCTTTTATTAACTTTAATATTTAACTTTAAACTTAAATAACGGCAACAGGTTAAGACAATCATACTGTTAGTTAATCAATTTGTGAAGGAAAGATAAATCCCTTCCTTCTTTCAATGTCCCTTCTTTCAATTAACGATAGAATTTTATGATTCTGCAATCCATTCTTATAAGAAAGTTTGCTTTCTAAGATTCTTCGAAAGTTTGCTAAATGCCATTGAAATCTTTTCTGAATTCGCTCGATACGCAACGAGCTAGTAGAATTGTTAGGTTTCCAAACAGTACTACAGTATTCAAAGATGCTGCGAACGTGACTATTACAGGATTATTTTAGTTTTTGCTTGTGTAAACATTTTGCAATTTCTCAAAATAAATGAAAGTAAGCGTGTAGCTTTCTAAGTAATTTCGAAAATATGTTATAAAATGTACGTTTAGACTCAAAAAAAGACTAGTGTAGTCTTTAATTCTGTCTCCTTTTACTATAAGACTCTGGTAACATAGCAATCACGACGTGTGTTTAATGTTATTTATTACATTGTATAAGATCGATTAGGTTGACAAAATCTATAAGTGCTCTAGCTAAAGTTGAAATACTTTTGGGAATCACTATCAAGAGACCACTCAATACATCCAAGATTAAAGTCACCCAGAACATACGTACTATAACTATGCAATTCAGATGCACGATTAGTCATTTAGGATTTAGTTTTAACATATTTATTCTTTTTATTGAGGCCAGTCGTGGCGCAGCTGCACGAAGTGTGATTGTAAAACCGACTGGTTGTGGGTTCGATCCCCACTCGACGAGATGAAATATTAACTTAAATTTATATTTCCATTTCTCCGCTTTAGTGTCGAGGTTGAGCGCGGTGTTGAGTTTTGCCACTCAACACGCAATGCCTCCAGAATTCGGCAGAAAGTGGGGAACGGAGTGTCTTAACACTGGGTTCCCTCTGCCTATCCTGCTGTGTGCGGAATACAGCGTGAAGCTGATTTTTTTTATATTTATTCTACCAGGTGGAGGTAAGTATACAGACGGACGTTGCAGTGATCCTATAAGGTTTGCGTTTTTATCTTTTGAAGTGAACCCTAAAAATAAGTCACTTTCCTCATTGATTTATAAACCAATTTTACTTAATTTATTTATAAACCAAAATTATAGATTATAATTATAGATTAAATTAAACTTAATTTTATTCTTTATCAGAAACTCATTTTATATTTTTCATAGAATATTACTCTATAATATCGATACCCTTATAATTTCGGAAGCGATTAAGCCGTATATTGTAAAATAATTTTAAATTAGGTATAGATATCAATCTACGTTTGTTTATTGTTAGGTGTTGTAGTTACTATTGATACATTTCATCTTCAAACGATTTCTAGGGTAAGACACTGTTCCCATACTAGTGATATTTAGACAATTAGAAACTTTTTCGTGCATTATGAAACGTTTAATTTTTTTCAGCTTTTAGCATTATTTTGTTTGAAAAAAATCACTTTTCAATTTTTGGTAAAAACAAATGATAATAATTGGCTTTTATAGAGTAGTTAAAACTGAGATTTCATTTAAAGTGGTGCTGACAAAAACACTGTATGATTTTAATTCGTTATTTTTTTCTTCACGCTTCTCATTCTATTTAACGAGGTAGGCAGAGACACTCTGTTCTTCATATAAAATGTAACTTTCTCTTTTTTTTATGGTTCCGTATTTCAAAAGGTAGAAACGAAATCCTTATAAGATCACTTTGTCTATTAATACCATTTATCTCTAGACTACGTTTAGGTATCAAGCTGAACTCAATATCAAGTATTCACATCTATGGTCCCTTGAAGGACAGAAAAAATAGAATTTCTTAGTCAACTCACTCTCACTTCGTACCAAATTTCATAAATGAAGATCCACGGAAAGTACAGTAGTAAAAGTAGTTCAAGCTTAGCTTAACCAGAGCTCCCTCATCTGATACCTCACTTAAACTAGCGGCTTTAATACCAAATTTTGCACTCGTTTCAATTCTCTTATTTTTTAGGATTTAACCACAAATGTATAGTTTTCTGATTATTTCTGATTGAGTACTACCTGTAGATGTCAGATTTCATACACGTAGGTCATCTAAAAGTACCCTATTAATTTTGATTCCCTTATGCGTTTTTTGCTATATATACGACCATTTTTTATAATAAGTAAATATAGAAATATGATATTTCCAGGAAATCATAAGGCCGTAGGCCGCTAGGCCGCTTAGTATGTTTTGAATTTTACCTCGATATCTCCATGCATTCCCGAGATAAAAGCTCTTGGCAGACAGACAGATGGACAGACAACGACACCTCGTCGTCTTATAAGAGTTCCTTCTTTCCTTAAAAGGTACGGAACCCTAAAATGAAATATCTCGCATTCTACATGAAAGAATCATACTGTTTAAGACGCCCGGTGTTTTTTTGAACTTAAAAAAAAGAATGGTCATGTTACTCATAGTAGAAATAAATGAAGAAAAAAAATTAAAATAAATTGATATCTAAATATTTGTTTCAGGTATAAACAACATGGATGAAGACGTGTGTTACGTAAATGTTCAGTTCGCACAGCTGCTGTTTGTTTGTAGAGTAATCGGTGCCGCCCCTGTACACCTTACTCGCGTTAGCCGCGGCTACATGATCACAATATCACGGAATTATGCCATTTACAACAGGATTTTCGTCAGCTTAATTTGTAAATATATGTTTTAAATACTAGCAACCAAGCTTGCTTCGCCCGCTTAAAGTTATTTTTATACTATTGCAACATATATACTAAATTAGCTTAAATTCGACTCTTGATTACTTGAGAAATCCACCATCCATGACTAGGTCCATATTATGCGTGACGTTCCCACTAATTAAACCCCCGTGCGACCTGTTCTTTCAGTGGTCCCGATGGTATACATGGTATCGTGCCTAACTGACTTCGGTGCTAACGCGATTATTCTGTCTCTCCTCTATACTATCGGAATTGTCCCATCCTCGTGGAAACTAGTTTCGGTTCACCCTGTCTCCAAGGAAGGTGACACATCTGACCCATCTAACTGTCGACCTATTGTGATCATCTTCTTCCTATCTAAGCTGATGGAGCGCGTGATAAGCACCCAGCTCCTTGGTTATCTTGAGGAGAAAAAGCTTATTAGCGTTAGCTTATCACGTTAGCAGCGATGGAGACTTCAGCCTCGACATCGCAAAGGTCTTTGATAGGGTCTGGCACAAAACTCGTCTATCAATCAAACCATCGTGCCTCCTACCATAGAAGTAAATATTCCGCACCACCTAAATACCTTTTTGGCGTCAAACGTGAATGCATCGAGATCGTTCTTCCCACGTACGTGTAAACTATGGAATCATCTTCTGTTTAAACTGTTTCGTGAGCTTTGTTACTAATTTGGGAGCTTTCAAACGTCATGTGTTCAGACACTTTCAGCCCCATCCACAATCCCCTCGAGTAGTAGCTGTCCAACGGCAAAGGTTCCGTTTACCATCTGGTGGTCCTTCAGCTCGGTTACCCTCGTTTGTAACAAAAAAAATCCGTTCAGTATTTTTTTGCGTGAAAATGGAACAAAGATTCATCCTCCAACTTTTACATTTATAAAAATAAATCAATAAATGATCTTCACGCTGTATCTCTACACAGCAGGGTAGGCAAAGGGAACCTAGTGTTAACACCCTCCGTACGCCACTCTCCGCCGAGTTCTGGAGGCATTTCGTGTTCAGTGGTGCTTTGCCTTTTTCATTTGTAATATTATTATTAATTAAAAGTAGAATAAGTAAGACAAGACAGTAAGATTGCTTAAAAAGAAAGTGTGTCATAAATACATATAGGTACAAAAAAGTACGCATATACATACCTATAACATCGTGTCTGTACATTCATATGTATAAAATCAAACAAATATCAAGTTTGGAAACACATTGGTTTTTATCTATTCGGCCATATTCCGAAATTAGAAAACGGAAAGAAATTTGCGAAATGAGGAAACGGAATCTGTGAGCGGACTGCTTTTTCCTTTAACAACATATCTTAATATTAAGTAAGTACAATATGTATTTTTTGTCCTCAGTTGCTTTTCTCGGGATTGTACAAATTTTATATATTTATTTCATAAATAATGAAGTAGAGCCATCTACTTTGACATTTATAAGCACAGTAACTATTTTTTGGGATATATTTTGTCAACATTTTCCTCTATTTATAACAATTTACGATGGCCGAAAACGATTTAGCCGTATAATCAAGTATCTGAGAAAAATAAATGAGGTATGTACTATGAGTGAATTTATTTATAATGTTGTTTTACGCTGTATCCTGAACACAGCAGGGTAGGCAGAGGGAACCTAGTGTTAAGACACTATTATATATATAGGCATTGCATGTTGAGTGGTAGAACTCTACGCCGCGCTTAACCTTGACACCAGAGCGAAGAAATGAAAATATAAATTTAAGTAAAAATTTCTTCTCCCCGAGTGGCGTTCGAACCCACAACCAGTCGGTTTTACAGTCACTCCTCCGGCCTGACTGGCCTCTAAACGGACGTTTTACGGACCAACGTTAGAAACCAGTAATTTTTACCTAATGAATTAGCTAGCTTTCGTCTGCGGCTTCGTCCACATGGATGAATGGAAATAATTAAGAGTTGTATATGATTCATAACCATTCTAAGTGTCAGCTTTGACCGTTTGATCGCAGAGTTTTATTCATCACAGGTGGGAATTACGTCAAAATAATAATTATGAAGTCGGCCCCTCATGTCTCTCGCGGTCAGCATCCATGATGATCTGCCTCCATCGGTTTCTATCTAGCGCTACTCTCACAACCGTATAGAGAATAGAAGATAACATTCCTTATTTGATCAGTCCACCGTGTTGGTGAACCACCGCGCGATCGTTTACTCGCGGTATTTAGAACTTCAATTAGTTTTACTAAATATGACAGAATTCGTTGTTGAGATATAGTGAACATAAGGTTATTATTTTGAATTACGTCAAAATCGATGGATAGGTGCGTTTTTTTCAGTCCAAGGTGTCCTTAAAATATAATATACAATTACATCGTATAGGAAAATAAGGAATACTAATGCTCGTATCAATTTTATTTTGATTTTTATATCAATTCCTCTTCTCTTCCATATGTTATGTTAAGATATGTATAGAAAAATCATAGTGTCATACAGCTGCTCCAAGATAGAAAGCGGATAAAATGCCCAAAGATAAAAAGCCGCTGTAGATTTAAGAACCCAGTGGTGTCAATGGGTTCTTGGTTTTTAATTATATTATAGTACTAGCGGCCCGCTCGCCGCTTCGCCCGCTTATACCACAGAATTATTTGCTTAATACACTAAAATTATGGTCGGTTTTTTAATATACCTATAATGTATGTTTGCAACGCACGCAAGTCGCATTCTCGTACCTCCCATAAGAGAGATGCAACTGTCAATATATTAATTTCTTTAAACTTTTACCTTAAGGAGTCTTTAGGAAATAAGTTATAGTTATAGCTATATAGTTATAGTAATATCGCTACTTACAATAAAATCCTAATTCATCGGTGTCTGTACGTGGAAGATATATTAGAAAAAATATTATTACGGACATTTAAAAATGTAATAGAACTTGGTCGGTTTGTCTGTTTATCTGTGCGTTCAGGATAATCTCAGAAAGGGCTTAACCGATTTAAATAACTTAACCTAACTTTGTGCCCCTGCGCCGCGATGGCCTTTAATATTAATACAGAGTGGAAGCGTCAGCGCTCCTTTTACGGGGGCAATATATAGGATAAAATATTTTAAGCCCATACCTAAAGAAATTAATCAAGATACCTCAACAGTTTAGACGTAGACTATTTTTTTCATTTCACGATGTTTATCCATACCTGTATTTCGTGTGACGCAGTTACGCATAGATACCAATAACGTTAACACATACTACTACAAAAGTATTACTGAAGGTTAAGCAACTTTGAACTTTGTCGCCAATACCTACGACTTGATTTAGGAATGAGGCGTATGCGGCGGTTTGTCTTTGATAGGCGTATGCCTGTTGCGTGTTTACTAACAAATAGCGTTTTATTTTAATATATAATTTATTTTGTATGAAAAATAACTTTTTCACTTTTAGGGATTTTTTTTATTGTATTAGGCTTTTATAGAGTGATTAACTATGGTTTCATTTAAAGTGGTGCTGACAAAAACACTAATTGAGCATATTTAATAATTATAGTATTTTTTTAGTGAATAGAGCTAATAGTTATTACAATACTTGCGAAGAAAGCATATTTTAGACATTTTTTAAATTCTTATACCTTTTGAAAAACTACCAACATTCTTATCGTTAATAAATTATTTTTTTCAAATTAAAAAAATTGTCTAAGTTGTTCATCATAATGGCACGAAAATATTTAAAATGTTCAAAATTAAAAGTTCAAAAATGTTGTTTGAAAATAATTATACTGCAGGAGGATACCTTTATATTTACTGTTTTTTATGCTGTAATGTAGAATTATATATTCTACAGAGGAATCACATATTCCTCTTTAGAGGTTACTCTGTACTAAGATGGCAGCTCTGTTCCCGCATTTACGTCCCACATATATAGAAATATAAATCATTGGAAAGAAAAGCAGAAACGCAATTTTATTGCATTTTTCTTTTTTTCATACTTGAAACGTATTAATAAATTTACATACAATTCATTTGTTTCGAATATAACATTAAGATTGATTCATAAAATAAATTTGATATTTCCCTAACATGATTATTTCATGTGTTTTTTTACATACAAAGTTTTGATTAAGTTCTCTTGAGAAATATATCTACTATAAATTAATATAACGTACCTACATGCCAATGATTGAAACGTATTGATATCACCACGTGATCCATCTATTATAAACACAACATAAAATTTTATAAAATACAGCAACCAGCTCGCGGCTTCACCCGCTTAAATTTGTGAATTATTTGTTCGTTTCAGTACAGGGAATTACGTTCCTGTTGCAGCGCACTTAAGATTTCTAATGTGAAAATTATTAAAACCATGGTATTTTCGATTTTCATTAAACAAATTATTATTGGAGCAATTAACAAAGTAATAGAACAAGCAACGATAATATTTATAAATTTTGTCGGTTTCTTGGTTTTTCTGTTAGTCGACGCTTATCTCAGAAACGACTTAAGCGATTTAAAGAGCTAAGACGTGAGCGCGGTGTGGGAGCGGTAAAATCGGTTTAATTGTTTTTATTGTAATATTCGTCATGTATGAATGGTGTAATGATTAAGTAACTGATCTTTATAACCATTTATTTATATCTTCATAGAGAAATGATAGCTTTGTTGGGCACTCCTAATTTTTAAGATGTTTAATTCTATTAGAATTATAAAAATAGATATCACATATATAGATATCGATACTTTACTGGTAATAATAATTGAAAAAAAATATACACCTACCTACCTACCTACCTACCTACCTACCTACCTACCTACCTACCTATCTACCTACCTACCTACCTACCTACCTACCTACCTACCTACCTACCTACCTACCTACCTACCTACCTACCTACCTACCTAACTAACTAACTAAAAAAACCCAAGATAGATAGCGTTTCTAGTATCAAGTTCTACTGTCTCAAATATAAGCTTCTTGGAAACTTAAATACTTATATCTTTTGATAGAGTGAAGCTATTACAATGAAATAAACACTAAATGTTACTTTGATTTACTGATAATTTTTACGTATAAAATTTGCTTAAATATATTGTGTACTTTTGACGTGATGCGTGTTCACATAAACAGGAAAACAGACAAACAGACAAAAATTCCAAAAATGTTGGAAATGGATTCTGTTAGTCATCGTTTAACACCCTGGCTAATTTTTTTAAAAATATTTTCAATGTACAGAAACGACTTTTCTACAGATTTATTATAAGTATAGATAGTATATCATGGCGTAGTTTAGTAAGGTTTAATGGGTAGGTAATGAATTAAATAGTACAAGAAATTTGAAATGTTGAAATTTAAGCGATTTATAACAATTTAATACGTGTATTTGTATAATTATGTAGATAAATGCAGCCTTGAAAAGTGAGTACATCGCTATAAAACTGAAAAGGGCTGCTGTCATCTTCTGGTTAATATCAACATTGATCTCCTTAGTTTTATTTGTAACATTTATATATTATACGGAAACGACTATAATTTCCAATAAATGTAAGTTTACTTATACGTATATTATAATTATGAAGGGGATATTAAAGCAAATGTGATAGATTTTTGGATTCGATATCCACTTGAAGAGGTGAAATATTTAATATTTTTCATTTCCTCGCTCTGATAACGAGCCACTCAACACGCAATACTGCCAGAATTTGATGGAAAGTGGAGAGAACGGGAGTGTCTTAAGACCAGGTTCCCTAAGCCCCTCTACCTTCCCTGCTAGGTGCAGGGTACAGCGACAAGCTAAAATGTGTGTGACTAGGGATTATCTATTCAAACTTTGACTTCCAATTCCAATATCATAAATAGACAAAAAGACTGATATCTAATATTCTAAAACTGGTAATAATATTCTAAAACTGGTAAACTCTAATATTCTGGGACCGATCTCCCACTGCCATAGCTGGGTTGCTATGACGGGGAAACGCTTGAAGTTTTTTGTTATAATAACTTTTTTTTTAATGCAAAATACATTGTGTTAAAGCCACAAAATTATAAATAACTAAATACTTTGTAAGATCAATAATATATTACAAACATTTTTAGATGTACATGTTATGCTTCTTTCAGATTTTGTTAAGATATCGTTTCTATTATATTATTTCACTACAACTTTCGTGTTTTTAATGGAATTGCAATACATATACGTTTTATGTCTTATAAAATCGACAACCAATACATTTAATAGACGACTTAAAAACTATTTTACTGAGGGTAAGTATCAAAATCTTTGTACAAATGGTAATTACTATTATGGCGCCTTTTGTAATATATTTATTTTTAACTGATTTCAAAGAAAAGGTTATCTATCCGATTAGTATATTTTTTCATTTTAACTACGGGCGTATCCAATGTTGCAGTACCTTAGGCCCAGATAAACCCGTGACATTCACCTCACAAACTCTATTGAAAACTGAAAAAAAATATCTTATGGTAGAAAAAGAGCTTTTAAGTATAATTTGGGCAACTAAGTACCTACTTCAGATCGTATTTATATGGTAACTTTATAACTTACACCGATCACAGACCATTAACGTGGATAATGTCTCTCAAAGAAAATGATAATACAATCTATAAAAGGTGGAAGTGTAAGCACCACTTTAAATGAAACCACAATTTTAACTACTCTATATAAGCCTAATATAAAGGAGGCCGGTCGTGGCGCAGCGGCACAAGGTGTGACTGTAAACCGACTGGTTGTGGGTTCGATCCCCACTCGAGGAGATGAAATATTTACTTAAATTTATATTTCCATTTCTTCGCTCTGGTGTCGAGGCAAAGCGCGGCGTTGAGTTCTGCCACTTATGGATGGTATGGATAAAAATCGGGAAATTAAAAAAAAATTCTACGTCCAAACTGTTGAGGCATCTTGATAAATTTTTTTAGGTATAGGTTTAAAATATTATACCCTATATGCTGTTTCCGTAAAAGGAGCGCTGACACTTCCACCCTGTATATATAAAATCGCAAAGTCACTAGCTTATTCACTTATTACGAAATCTCAGAAACTACAAGTTTAAAATTTTGATAGGCGTTATCTATAGGACGTAGGACGGGAATTTGCAATATTTGAACCTAAAGGGGTTGTCTTTGAAAGTGATAGTTTGTATGAAGCTTCGTTACTACAAATACTATAAGCTTCAAATTTTATATGGACGTTCTGTATAGAACGTAGACGGGAATTTGTATAGAACTATTTTTAGAAGCTAGGTAGTCTAACATGGGACTTTGCCAAATTCAAGTCCAAAAAAAATATAAACTTTAATTTTTGATGTTGTGACGAGTTTTCTTTTCAGCATGAAATATTAGGCCGACAAACTTAAATTACAATTTTTAACATATGATGTTAATATTTCAGCCGCACTCAGTTTCCGTTCAATAGCGGCTGTACGAACAAATACAAATCACCTTTTCCGTGTTTATGTATCGCTGTGTGATTTGATCACAGATTTCAATAACGATGAAGGAGCAATTATTCTTTCTTTCATATTGTTTCATATTTCCAACATCATCACCAGTACAATTCGATCGTACTTCCTACATTATGGTAAACATAATAAACAGTATTTATAGCTTATATTATATAATTATTCAGTTATTAAAAGTCAATATATAGCTTATATATTGACTTTTAATAACTGAATAATTAGTGTCTGACGGAAAATGTTTGAAGGAACGTTTTGAATTCGAGGCTGACTTAAAACATAAAATTTTGGCTTGACTTCTAGCCGCTGTGATCTGGTAGAGGTTCTTCTTCTTCTGCTGGTGTAATATAAAGTATGGAGCTGAAAGAATATAGATAATTATGTAACTATATATATCAGTGTGGTAAAGTTAAAATAATATTGCTATAATCATTTTCCCTGAAAAGAGACCACGTCCACAACCATTAGGATTACTAAGAAGAATATTGATCGAAGAAGAACTTAATGAAAATACATCAGAGTAAAACATGATACCGATTTTAAAATATCTAAATCCCTGATTGCATGAAGAGTAAATTTTTTTATTTTATTTTTGTTCCGTTACAGATCCTTCAGACATAATTCTTTGGATAAAACTATTGATTTTCGTCTACGAATGTATCCGATTTATTGTCTTTGTGGAAGCTTGTCACCGTGTTAAAGTAGAGGTGAGTTTATTATATACTAACGACCCGCTCACGGGTTCGCCTGCTTGAACTATTCAATTATTTACTTAAAATAAAAAAAAAAATAGTTTCACGCTGTATTCCACACACTGCAGGGTAGACAGGGGGAACCTAGTGTTAAGACACTCCGTTCCCCACTTTCCGCCGTATTCTGAGTACTACTGCTGAGGACTGAGTACTCTACTGAGAATAAATTTAAGTAAATATTTCATTTCCTCGAGTGGGGATCGAACCCATAACCAGTCGGTTTACAGTCACACATTGTGCCCCTGCGCCATGATATTAAGGGGCCACCCTTAATACAACTAATTACGTTCGTGTTTTAATATCTTCATCTTGCTGGCATTAATCCCGGCGCCTTCCTACTCAACCTACTCCACTTTGCACGGTCTTTAGCGTCCTCGGTGGTTAGACCATTGGCTCTCATGTCCTGCTTCACGACATCCAACCAGCGCTTCCTTGAGCGTCCGAGAGGTCTCACTCCAGGGACTGACATAGCAAGGCACTTGCATCCGACATAGTTCTTAGCCCGGCGCGTAACATGGCCAAACCATCTCAAGCGACGCTCTTGGAGCTTATCCGCTACGTTACGGACTCCAAGACTACCTCGAATGAATGTGTTGCGTATGCGGTCAGACCGCGTTACGCCGCACATCCACCTCAGCATCTTCATTTCCGTTACGTGAAGCTCCTAAATGTGCCGAGATAGTGCTGGCCAACATTCGCTGCCGTATAAAAGAACCGGTCGGCTGATGCTCTTGTATATCAGACCCTTAAGTTTGGGCGGTATCCTGCGGTCGCAGACCACACCAGTGACCTCCCGTCATTTGGCCCAAGCAGCGCTTATCCGGATAGCCGGAGATGTCTATAGAGACATCGTGATCGATGCCTCCAGACTCGTGCATAACGGATCCAAGGTACCTGAACTTTTCCAACTTAACGGCTGGTTCAGGACCTATAAGGATAGTGCTCGAGTCCGGGCTCCCGCAAGCCATGTACTCGGTCTTCGACACGTTAAATTTAAGACCGCCGTTCTCAAGCGTACCCTTCCACAGGGTCACTTTACGCTCCAGCATCAGTCGGTTTTCATCAATGAGTGCTATATCATCGGCATACATCATCAGCCATGGAGGCTGGTCTTGGATGTGAGCCGAGACAGTATCGAGCACCACATTGAATAAGAACGGACTAAGAGCCGTTTTTTAATATATCCATAATATATGTTTGCAGCGCACTCAAGATTTCTAATGTGAAAATGATTAAAACCTTAGGTTGCATTTTCGTAATAACCATAAGAATATTCAATTGAATGTTTGAAAAAAAAAACAACTTATCGATACTTACAATAAAATCGTAATTCATCGGCGTCTGTATATGGAAGATACATTAAAAAAAATGATATTACGAGCATTTAATAATATAATAGAACTTGGTCAGTTTGTCTGTTTGTCTGTGCGTTTGTTCACGCTAATCTTAGAAACGGCTTTCCCGCTTACAGACGAGTAAGCAAAGGAAACCTAGCGTTCTCCACTTTCCACCGAAGCATGGCGTGTTGAGAGGTCTGGGTACCAGAGGGAAGAAATGAAAGTATTATTATTAAATAGTACTGTACCGTTAATCGATTAAAATTTTAGAAGATTTAAGGTGGGGCAAGGAAAAAAAAAAAGATTGGGAAACATTGCCCTAGAAGCTGGCGCCACCAGCAGAAGTGAGTTACGAGACTTTTTAGTTAGTGAGATGATCATTTATTACTAAAGTACTAAATAATACTTACATTTTTTTCGTATTAAGTACTTCTGTACTTAATACGAAAAAAATGTGTCTACAATAGGAATACATTGTATTTGTGAGTACAATACTTTGTTTTCTTTATTATGAAGACAGTAACGATTATAGAAACTGCGTTGCCGTTCGTAATCTATTGTATTAATTATATTTTATATGGTAGGTTTTCACTTCATTTACAATTCATCTTATAGCTTTATTTACATAACTCTATCACATTGGCATTTTCTAGCGCCACCAAACGATGATAAACACCTCATTATTTAGGCTTCGATTAATGGTACAGTACTATTTAATAATTATAATATTATGAATAAAACTTAATGTTTTATTCAAATCTAAAAGTTAAAATTTTTAGACTAGGCCATCACCACACAAAAATTCATTCATTTCTTTCTGGTAGTTTTTGCGTAATTGGCGAGTAAATACACAGATAGAGAGACAAGAAATCTGCTGATAGTTTTTATGTATTTTATATATCATAGAATTTAATAAACCTAAGAGAAAATAGATATACAGACGAGTAGGTACAGTGACAAAAATATCTTAAAATCATTTTGGATTTTGGATAATTTATTTTCATAAATTTTATTCAGTATTAGGCACCATGATGATACCTGTGTACAAACACAAATTCCTTGTTATCTAATCAAAACAAGTTATATTCTAGGAAGTTCGTATCATCAAAATGTCAAGTAAAAATTATGTATTAAAAAAAATGTATATAACATTATAGTATTAATCTAAGATGTTTTACATAAAAAATCCTTTCTGCAAGAAAATGTCGTTTATAATATTGTAAAAAGGATTTAGGTTAATAAGACTGCTATTATAATAAACAACATTTCTATCCACCAGTCTCCCTTTCCAGTCGTGGCGGTCTGGCACAAGAGTGCGACTGTAAACGAGTAGTGTGTGGGTTTGATCCCCACTTTCCACCATTCCTTACACGGCATTTTTTTATTTCGTCGGAAAAATTGCCGAACGAGGCAACGCACGGCGTTGAATTCCGCTACTCTACAAGCAATGCCTTCAGAATTTATTTTAAAGTGAGGAACGGAAATGTACGGAAATAAAATGAACTGGAAACGGAGCGCCTTAGCAGTACGTTCCCAGATGCCCTCTGACTACTCTGCTATGTGCGGGATACAGCGTGAACATAGAAAAATGTACAATTTTTATATTACATCGTATTTTACAACATAGGATGTACGGCATTTAGTGAGTGAACTGTCAGCCACTGTGCAAGCTGCGCATGCGCATTTAAAGTGTTTCGAGATGAACATGTTACTCCACGATCCTGTAATTTCTCCGCTCGGCCTCTTTGACATCACAAGGACTTTTATTCAAATGGTTTGTTGCGTTTTGTATACTTTTTAAATTTACCTGTATCTATGTATTTGTATTATCAGCTATATTCTAGTTGTTTGCTTATTTTAAGAGTTTTTTGTTGTGCTGTTTGGTGTTGTTGGTTTTAATTTTTTAGTGCAGTGGAATATTGTACGACTCTAACGCGATTATGGGGTTGATTTCTGTTCATTCATATCTCGTATGAATTATTTTTATTTCAACGTTTTCAACCGTTCAATTAATATGTATCGACTCTGAACGGAGAGCGGAGAACACACACTGGCGTATACACATATAAACACACACAAAATTTTATTTTTAATATATAAATATAATATTTGATGTAAGTATCGTTTTTTGGAACTTATTTTGTACTATTTCTGGAGAGGGGCTCATTCGGTCATTATCGGACGTTGACTATATATATAACACTATTAATTTCCAATAAATTATTTTATATATTTTTTTATTATAATGTTATGTTTCAGGTTTTAGGTAGCACTGTGACACTCATTACACTCCTCATTCTAATCCACGATGAAGTTCAATGAGTTCAGTTCAAGGATAGTCTTAAACGGTTTATTTTAATCTATATAAATTCTAGTGTTGGGCGTTACTGTTATATTTTTATAATGAATTATTCATTATATTATATTTTTTAAACTGTTATTTTAAACTGCTGTAATATATATTGTATTATTTTCAACATAAATATAATACAATGACTAAATGAACGAAGTTCAGACTAATATCAAACAAAAATTATCATTTTCGTTATAAGCTATATTTTAATGTAAGTGTATGTAAGTAATATTTGGTCTTTCTGCCATTGAGTTAAAGCTCATATTTGTGCGAGGTTATACGATGTGAAGTTCGCCATCATTATTTTATTTGACCTTGGCTGAACTCGATGTAGGCCGAATAACCACTAAATATTTCCGATCATTACCGAACCGAGGCGCCACACGCCATTTTCACAGCGGATAATGAATATTGTAAATGACAGTCAGTGTTGAAAATAAATAATGATTGAAACATTAGAAATTTATAATGAATTATGTTATCTGCTATTTGTTATAACGCCCAACTTTAATAAATTCCAACAGTAACAAAAACATTAAGGATTTAATAGAAAGTCTAAGTTATAGTTAGCTATATAGTTAAATTATTAAATGATTTTATATTTCATATCTTATTGGAATAGTAAAATGTGTTTAAGCAAAATAAGATATATCAAATGTATAAGCTGGATGAATTTAGTATTTGCACAATTTTGGAAATCCGACTTTTCCAATACTTTGCAGTAGTCCGCAGTCACGTGTTATGCGTAATAGATATACAATAAAAAGAAAATATCCAAAATCGAACTTAAAAGAGAATGTCAGTAAGTACGACTTGAATATATAGAACGTCCAACGATTTTTTCGTCAGCTGAAAAAAAGGTAATAAACTGAAACTTAATTTTGTTTATATGACTGGTTATGTTTTTATAATGAGATAGGCTAACAAATTTAAATTATAGTTTCTAATATATGTCATTTATATTTCAGACCCATTCAATTTTCGATCGATAGCGGCTGCACGTACAAATACGAGTCACTTTTTGAATGTTTATGTACCACTGTGTGATTTACTCGTTGACTTAATAACTATGAAGGAGTTGTGATTCTTTCTTTGATTGCGTTTCATATTTCCAACGTCATTGTCAATAAAATTTGGTGGTTTTTGAAAAAATATGGTTGTTTTTTTTTGTTTTTAATCGTTACAATATTTATATATTCCTAAACCACCTTAATTCTATTAATGACAATATTCAATTCAAAAAAGAATTACAGGCAAATAATTCCTTAGCTTTTCTCGATGTTTTAGTAATAAAAAATCCCAATGGCACAATAGGCCACACAGTATATAGGAAACCCACGCACACCAATGAATGGTGAATCTCACCACCACCCGTATAGGGCGGTGGTGAGATTCGCCTTTTGTACTTCACAAAATGGGAGATCTAAGTTGTAACTTGTATTTCTTTATGAGGTGTAAAATAAAGTATACATAAATAAGGTTAAAATTTCATTTATTATGACAACTATCAGTATATTTCTGTATCGGATAACTATCCCTTTCAAACCATTTTATTTTATTTGAACATGAAGACGGGGGCCAAGTTTTTAATTGAATTTTACTTCTTGCCAGACGATAATTCTTAGTAATTAATAATAAAATTTGGGTAGCGCAAATTTGAAAAAATCCATACAGAGATGCTAACAACATAAATATGTTGTAACAAGCGCATAAAAATTTCGACGTAGCTTGATAAAAACGTATGGCTTAGTGGTCAGAGCGCCTGATCGGTTTCCAGGAGGCGCGGGTTCGAGTCCCGCTACGTTCAAATTTTTATACATTTTCCAAATAAATATCTAACTTATATTAATTTTAATAGGCAAATAAAACAAAAGTCAAAATCAATTTATTTATTCACGAAATTAAAAAAAAATGCAACAGATCTGTACTGTGTACATTTAAAATAAATTCATTATAAAGCTATACAGAAACGTACAACAAATGCAAATGTTATATAAATATATAATGTACGTAGATTTGAACCAACTGTCCCTATCATATATACGACATACATCTTAACAATTAAAGATGGTTTGTTTTTTTATTAAGTTTGTTAAAGGGTTCTATTAAATCAATACTACAGGGTGGAAGTGAAATATAAAACACTTTCATTTTCGGGTATTTTTTTTTTTAAATTGTATTAGGCTTTTATAGAGTAGTTAAAACTGTGGTTTCATTTAAAGTGGTGACTTAAGTGTTTTATTTTTCAAACAAAATAAATAATAAAATTATTGTTGCAATATAAAATGCCATTTGCCAAGAACGACGCACGCATACATATAAACCTATCAAAGGCCGCATACGCCTCATTCCGAAATCGAGTCGTAGGTATTGGCGGCAAAATTAAAAGTTTTTTAACCTTTAGTAGTATTTTTGTATTAGTATGTGTTTACGTTATTGATATCTTTGCGTAACTGCGTCACACGAAATACAGTATGGATAAACATCGTGAAATGAAAAAAAATCCTACGTCCAAACTGTTGAGGTATCTTGATTAATTTTTTTAGGTATAGGTTTATAATATTATACCCTATATGCTGTTTCCGTAAAAGGAGTGCTGACACTTCCACCCTGTATATGTGTAACTAACTGGATCAGCTAATTTTAGGATTTCACTATGTGAGATTTCATCAAAACCAAATGCTATATATAGTTTCTATGACGTTTATATATATATAATATTGATTTAAGGAATTCCTGTTCGATAAATTAACATTTTATTATATTTTTATAAATAATACACCAATTAACGCAACTGGCTATATATGTATATTATGTATACACGAAATAATAACTACATAAATGAAAACAATGTACCAATGGTAGAAGATACACGAACGAGGGAGGTGAGGATTTGGGCATGGGCTTCAAAGTAAAATATAAATAAATCACTATATACAAAGAAGCATATATAAATAAAAATTATTATTATATAATTTTAAAGTGTATAATCCTACAAAGGCTGATTAGGTAGCGTTCAAAACTGGGCCAAGAGTAGGGGACATTGAAACATACATATGAACAAATATATAAAGACACATTATATAAATTCTTGTAAATAAAAATAAAATATATAAAAAATACATATTATATAAATTCAAGGTGTACAACGTTCCAGGAACCTTGGGTACAGACAGACTTCCCGTATGTGGTACCTATCTAACAGCCAGCACAAGAAGCGTTCGAGACCGAGCCCGTACCCTCCGTGAGGGACCGATCCGAACTTCCTTTGATCCGTGTACCAGTAGTAGGGGGTGGGGTCGATGTTCTCACGTTTGTATCCTGTTATAATGTTAGATCAATATTATTATTTTTTAAGACACAGATTTTTTTTTTAATTTCAATTTTCAAACTGTATTTTAGCAAGAAATACAAGGCTTTTTATTTTTTTTAATATTATATTTATTTATCCCATAGATAACAGTAGGGTAGAGAGAACCCAGTGATAAAACACTCCATTCTCCAATGTGCACGTAATTCTCGAGGCATTGCGTGTTAAGTGGCTGAAGCCTAGACCGCACTTTGCTTTACCAGATCATAATTTCTTTTTCGCCACACGCGGGATCTCGCATATAGCAGGATACGTAGAGAATACCAAATGTTACGCCGCCGAATTCGCATGTTGAACTCAACACCGCACCGCTTTGCCTTGTTACCAGAGCGAGCAAATCATAATAATAAATAATAATTCGTTTCCCTGAGTGGTAATCGAAACCACTACCGTCGCGTTCACAGTCACACACTTGTGCCACTGCGCTACGACAGCTTCGTTTCACAATTTCTGTCGAACTTACATACCTTCCATCAGCTCATCGTGGTCCCACATCCTCATTGAGCCACCAACGATTTCCCCAACACCGGGCATTAACAGATCAACGGATTCAGTCAACCGTTTGTCTTCGGGACAACGGTACATATAGAAAGATTTGATCTCAGTTGGGAATTTACATAGAAGTATAGGAACTCCAATGGCATCAGTCATTTTACGTTCTGGACCTTCCGGAATATCCTGGAAAATAGATTGGTCACACACTTTCACATCATCATTTTTTCATTTCTAATCAAGACTAAGAGAATAACGGATTCAGTAACCTTTTTGTCTTTGGAGCAAAGGATACATATGAAATGGTCTGATGACATAGAAATATAAATTGATTTGATTTCATGGTACATTTCCACAGGAGTATAGGAAAAATATTAAATTAAATCAGCTTTACGCTGTATCCCCGCACACAGCAGGGTAGGCAGAAGGAGCCGCCGAAATCTGGAGGCATTGCGTGCTGAGTAGCGGAAACTCAACGCCGCGCTTTGCCTCGACACCGGAGCGAAGAAATGAAAATATATAAATGTAAATAAATATGTCACTTCGTCGTTTGGGGTTCGAGCCTACAACCAGTCGGTTTTACAGTCACACTTTGTGCCTCTGCGCCACGACCGACCTCTCCTTCAAAATGTTTCTTCAATATTTTAGAAAAAAAATATCAGCTTCACTCGTTTTATAGGAATCCGTAGCTAAACACGCCGTGCTCGAGGCGGCAAATTCAGCTGCGAAACACAACCCCGCGCTATGTACTTATGGAGAAAAATAACAACATTTCAATTAAAATCATTTCCCAAGAGTGAGACTATCACAGATGCCTATCAACAAAATATAAATAATAATAATAATTTAATTAATAAATGAAAGTATATTACTTCGCCAAATTCATAGAAACTGCCGTCATCTTTGGTTATGTTGTTAGCGCGAAGGTATTCAATAGCTTCAGTGTACGGCATACGTTTGAATGGTTTTTCTGGTTTCTGGAATAAAAAATATATTAAATTAATAAAAAAAGGTCTGCTCTCTGTCTAAGCATGGTGGAAAATCAGAATAATAAAATATAGGTATCCTTCACGGGTACAGTAGGTGTGTTGAGTATTGGCGCAGGGGCACAAAGTGTGACTGTAAAACCGATCAATTGAGGGTTCGATCTCCACTAGAGGAGATGAAAAAAATTACATAAATTTATATTTCCGTTTCTTCGCTCTGGTGTCGAGGCTAAGCGCGGCGTTGAGTTCTGCCACTCAACACGCAATGCCTCCAGAATTCGGCAGCAAGTGGGGAACGGAGTGTCTTAACAATAGGTTCCCTCTGCCTACCCTGCAGCGTGAAGCTGATTTAATTTAAAATATGAAGAAAATTATGCCGAATTGTAAAACTGATACTACTACATGTTATACAGCAGATTGAGGTCTCAATTAATGGTTTTTAGTGTAATTACTATTCATATTTATACTAAAATATATATTTGCATGAGCTAATTTGCATGAGCGTGACTCTAAACACGACGGTAGTGGGTTCGACTCCGATAAAAGGGAATAATTATTTGAATATTTTTATTTCCTTAAATTGTTAACTTGAGAAACTACGGCGTTGAATTCCGACACTCAAAACCCGATAACTCGAAATTTCGACAGTATGTATGTAACACTATGTAGGCTGTTATATGCGGAACACACTATGAGCTGAAAAATAAACTATTTATTTGAAAATCTATACCTTGAAGTTAGGATTGAGCTCGTATATAAGATGAGCATCAGGCGAGGCCAACACTCTCTCCACCACGTCCACCACTAAATCCTCGATCCTGTCCAGCAAATCGTCGAACGTTATGAACGGACATTCGGCTTCTATATGACTGTACCTGAAGAAAAAAATATATATTTCAAATCACTTCCATGCAATTATTAAAGAAAAAGAATGTTTATATTAAAACTAGCGACCTGAACGCGGCTTTGCCCGCTTAAGCTTATTGTCATATTATAGCCAAATTGCTTTGCTAGTTGCTTCACGATGTATCCCGCATATAGCAGGGTACGCAGAGGGAGATTAGTGTTAAGACACTCCGCTTCCCATTTTCCACACTCAGCGCGGCGGAACTCAACGCCGCCGTTTGCCTCTACACAAGAGCAAAGTGAAGCGAGCGAAATTAAAATATTATTTTCTTTTTGAATTTTTTGGACTATTATTTCATTTAACGAGATGTTTTAAAGTACAATAACTATAGTAGCGATAAGAATTTAGCTTTATGTTTCTACTTTGGCTTCTTAGGGATCTGTACCAAAAGGGCAAAACGAGACTATTACTAGGGCTATTTGTCTGTCTGTTAGTCTGTCACCAGGCTGTATCTCATGAACCGCGATAGGTTAGGAGGTTGAAAGAAATGTTGTTATAGATGATGATGTATTTCTGTTGCCGCTAAAATAAAAAATACTAACGAGATTTTTTTGTTTTTATAAATTATGGTGTGGAATGCTCGAAGCCTAAATCCCGACTCGCATTTTATCGGTTTTTATATACAGCCCCGGTGTATAACACATAAGACAGAAAAACCTACAGTCAAGACACAGTGTTCTCGGCTTTCGAACAAAGTTCAAATTAATATGTGATGAGCAACGGAACTCAACGCCGCGCTCCCCGCCACTTACTCCGCCAGATGTCGGCGCGTGCGCGACTGCTCGGCGCGGTAGGACTGCGCGACGCAGTACACGTCGCCCAGCGCCGCCAGGCACGTCTCCAGGTACAGCTGCGAGCTCTGCGTCAGGTACGCCTGCTCGCCGAAGTAGTCGAACTTGAAGAGCGTGGAGCCGCCCTCGCACTGCGTCTGCACCAGCGTGGGCGGCGTCACCTCCGTGTGCAGGCGCGCCGCGAAGTGCTCGCGGAAGGCGCGCGTCACGGCCGCGCGCGCCCTCAGCACGCGCGTCGCGTTCTCGCCGCGTATCATTATGTGCCTGTCAGTAAATAGCTACAGATACGAGCATAACAGTAAGGGATATGGCCCTAGAAATTTTACTAATAAAGAAACATTTATATGGACGTGTCCGTTCAAAGCTAAACTCTATTAATATTATAATTCTAATATTTCATACCATAAATTGTAGTCTATGTGTTATTTTGATGTGTAAGTTAGATTATTGTAAAATTTCATCTAAATCCGTTCATTACTTATTGTGTGAAAGTGTAACAAACACACATCATCACAAACTTTCACATTATAATATTAGAAGGAAGTATTATTATCCTGATTTTTCTAGCCAAATCCATGTTATATTGGGAATAATCGCGAGTCACAATAGGTAGACAAATATATTCATATAAACAATCTAACATACACTAACTAACTAACATACAATATTTTTAAAAAACGTAACAGGATTTGAGCCCACGCCTCTTGGATAGTCCAATCGCTCTGACCACTAAGCCATACGTTCTCATCAAGCTATGTCGAAATTCTTATGTTAGTTACAACTTATTTACGTTGTCAGCACCTCTGTTATATTCTAATTCTAATACTTCATTTTCTCAAGTGGGAATCGAATTTACAACCTGCCGCGTTTAGTCACATGCTTGTATCTCTGCGCCACGAGTGGCCTAAATACTACAAACAATATTTATTTAAATTACAACCACTTTTTACACTTAAACGTTGTGTCGCCATTAATAAACGTAGCTAGAATTATGAAATTGGACAGCTAGCATCTACAGGTAGTACTAAATCAGGGAAAAATCAGAAAACTATATATTTGTGGGCAAAGTTTTATAATTAAGCCGCTAGTTCAAGTGAGGCATCAAATGAAAAGGCTCTGACTAGGCTAAGCCTGAATTTAAGAAAAATCTTTGATTTTTTTACGGAACCCTCGGTGTATGAAATAACAAAATAATTTGCAAGGTTGATAATAAGCAAAGAAAGCATTAAAAATACCTGTTATCCAACTGGACGTCAGGCAAGGCATCCTCGTTGAGTAAAGCATCCGCTCCACCGGGGGGAGCGAGTCCTATTAACTCCCAATAGTCGACATTCAATTCGTGGCCTCCAGGCGCCTGAAGGAATAATTTATTTAAATATAGGACAACACATTTAATAGTTTTATTAATTTTTTATATTAGAAACCAGCCGTGGCGCAGGAGCACAAGCGTGTGACTGTAAACGCGACAGGTTGTAGGCCCGATTCCCTCTGGTGGAAATTAAAAATGTTATATTTTCATTTCACATTGCGAGAGGCATTACGTGTTCGTAGCGGAACTCAACGCCGGGCTTCTTGCCTTGGTAAGAGAGCGAAGAAATGAAAATATTAAGAAACAATAATTCATTCCCTTGAGTGTATAAAATAATATAATTTTAACATAAAATTATATAAAATATACGTAATCAAAAAGTGAAGTAATAAAAAAAGATACAATTAATTTAAAAAAAAATGAAATTAAATCATCTTCACGCTGTCCATCCCGCACACAGCAGGTAGGCACGGGGAACGTAATGTTAAGTTCTCACTCCGTTTCACACTCAGGAGCTACTGCATATTAAGTGGCGGAATTCAACGCAGCGTTTTGCCTCGACCCCAGAGTAAAAAAGAAAATATAAATAAAAATCAGCTTCACGCGGGATACACCCGCACACTGCAGGGTAGGCACAGGGAACCTAGCGTTAAGACACTCCGTTCCCTACTGTCTGCCGAATTCTGGAATTCTGGAGGCATTGCATTGGGAGTGGCAGAACTCAACGCCGCGCTTGCCCATGATACCAGAGCGAACAAATGGAAACATAAATTTAAATAAGTATTTCATTTCCTCGAATAGATATCGAACCCACAACGTGTCGCGTTTACAGTCACACGCGTGTGCCCATGTGCCGCGACTAGCCTTAATATATTAATTAATAATTATGATATAATTTCAAAAACCATTTTTGACTAGACCATGAAACTGAGGCTATAACTAACGTGACCATTTTTCAGTCCACTCCAAACGGGACATTCTAGGGTGGCTTTATTTTTTTTTAGAAGTGTGTTCTTTCTTTTTTCTTTTTTTGGGTGGCTTCCGTTTTTTTTGGGTGGCTTTTGTTTTTTTTTCTTTCTTCGAATTGACCTTTTTAAGGTAGGTATTTTCATTCCTTTTTTAGGATATGTTTAATTATATCGACGTCTGAAAATGCATCCGTAAAGTATAGCCTTTAACATACCCTTGTATGTATACCGCATATATACTCTTTAATAAATAATTTAATGTCTTCGTTTTTTTTTTTTAAACTAACGTATAGTATACGATAATCACTGAGAAACGTGTTTCGAACAACCAAATTTACATGCCATTCCAAAAAACGGGACATTTTTTAAGTCCCGGTAGCGTGTTTCGGGACACCGGAACACAACCGAAAAACGGGACGTCACGTTAGTTACAACTAATATATAATGAAAATAGCTCACCGTCTTCCCTTCAGGCACAACTTCAAGTTGTCCATACAATGTAACTGAAGACTCAGTGGACAGTACCAGAGCATCATAAGTCTGGCAGAGCTCCCCATGTAAGACGCACTGTAGGTAGCCAGTGCCATCTCTAAGCATGAGAAAAGCTAGTGCTTTGCCCTGCCTCCTAAGACGATGTACCCATCCTTTTACACATATTCTTTTCCCACGATGTTCTACAGCTGTTAAAAAATATATTTTTGTCCAATGAATAAAAGAGTAAATCTGACTGTAAATGCGAAGGTTAAGGGTTCGATTCCCACTCGGAGAATTTTATGATTTTCTTGTTCTAGTTACAAAACCAAGTGTAGTGTTCATTGTGTTTACTACTTAACACAAAATGAAAGTAGGGGATGGAATGTTTTAACGCAAGGTTCCTTCTGCCCATTCTGCTATATCCTGGGTACAGTGTATGTATTTTTTCCTTTAATTAACATTATAAGTTTTTTTTTATATATGTACTGCATATATCAGGGTATCATGCGTGTTGTATGGCGGAGCTCAACACTGTGCCCTGCCCTGGGAAGTTAAAAATTTTGAACATTCCATTCCTCTAAATCCAATGTGAATCAAACTGACAACTGTTGCATTTAAAGTCAAATGTTTGTGCCAATGCGCTACAATGGCCTCATGTATTAGTTGTAAATATAAATTATTTATAGATTACATAACCATTAAAATTTTGCAATTTTTTCAATTAATGTGAATACTAAATTCTATTTAAGATACAATTCCTAATTTTAATAGGAATACTTTAAATTTACGAATTAATCAATAATATAATTTAATAAAGGAAAAATAGTTTTTGTTAAAATGTTGTGACATATTATATAAAAGAATCTATATAATATTTATTGGAATTAGAGTTCATTTCTTTTAAACAGTTCCTTTAATTTTTGATCAAATTTGAATATACAAAAATCAAGATTAATAGACTATAATCAAGATACTTCAATACATATTATATATATTTTGTTCTTTTAATTATAAGATAATGCTTTTTACTTGAAAAAGAAAATAAATATATCAATATTTGCTTCCATATAATTGATATGAAGAAATAATCATTCACTTTTAAGAACTTTGAAAATGATGCAATACTTTTACTGCATTGCAGTATCAACTACAGAATATAATAAATAAATTAATATATGTACTAAATATGTGATTCTCATTCCCAAACTCATATTAAATAAGTCAATTATAACTAGTTTTCAAAAGATTATATTATTTGAAATTTAAAAATTAAAAGGTGTTATAAATATTTTAACTTATACAGGAAGCTGTTCTTTAAGAGTTGGTAATCTCAAGATTATGCATTAAGATGAAAGAATATGAGGACTTAGCGTTAAGACATTGTTTATAGCTGTCTTGTCTATGATTTAATTTAAAACTTTATATGTTGTGTTGTGGAGCTCAATATCAATATATATGTATATATATAATTTTATCAAACTCACCATTGAGAATTTTTACAGTTACTGCCTTAGGAAGTGAAGGATCCTCTTGGATAATAATTTTTTTGGCATCTTCAAGGTTTTGTTGTCTTTTTTCCAAGTTTTCCTCTTCAGCCTTCGTCTTCTCAGCTGCCTTATGAACTTCACGCACCCAGATTTTTTGAATCTTTTTTAATTGAGATTTCGCTGCTACATCGTAATCTTTTCCTTCTTCTTTAGAGTCTACATAAATTGCAGGGAAGGGCTCTTTGCCGGCATGGCGCATAGCCTGCAAAATTGTTTTAAAAGGCTTTTCTGCGGATCCGTCGCCATTCTCATCACTGCCACTCTTATCAGAAGTATATATTTCTCCTATAATATACAGTAATATTTTTATTTACTTTGATTTAATATATTTTTCTAACATAATTAACAATAAAGGTTAAAAACACTTCTGCATACCTATGGACAACTTATCAATATCTGCCATATTGCCACTGTAAAATATAAATTTGTTAAAGTAAACAACAAATTAACAATATTAACGTATAATAAATTATTTATCTTCCAACAATAGCGACACGCTGGCCGATAAATTAAATATTTTCAGACGTAGTCACTCGCGACGTAACGAAAATGTTACCAGTAACTATATAAACCACAGACTATATAAATTTACCAAAACATTTGATCAATCAATAAAAATAAATAAGATATTATTTTTGTAAGTAATATAAAAAAAGTTTGTAAATAATAAAAAATATTATATTTCTATATAAAACTACTAAGGTAATAAACAATAAAAAACAAGTTTCAAATTTATATTTACTGTGACCTGATAAATAAAAAAAATATTGCGAAATTTCATCCCATCACATCCCTACACTCAATACACACATATATGTACTTATATTTTATTTAACGAAACATAGTATTGTGATCACAGAATTTTAATTTTATTATATATATTCTATATAATAAATATATTTCTTTTTGAAATAATAATAATAATACATAAATAAAGCACTGTTGCGATTATATGTATTGCAGTGCTTTTGAGGCCAGTAGTGGCACAGGGGCACACAGTGTGACTGTGAAATTGACTGGTCGTGGGTTTGATCTCCACTCGAGGAAATGAAATATTTATTTAGATTTATATTTTCATTTCTTCGCTCTGGTGTCGAGGTAAAACGCGGCGTTGAATTCCGCCACTCAACACGCAATGCCTCGAGAACCCGGTGGAAAGTGGGAAACGGATTGTCTTAATACCAGGTCGCCTCTGCCTTTCCTGCTATGTGGATGTGGATATGGATTAAGCTGATTTAATTTATTTTTAATGGATACCACAAAGCAAGTATTTCTATTAACTCTTCCAATAATTATTATTTAATAAAATGAAACACAAATATTCAATTATTCGATTTATTAAGCGACTAAATTTATTCATATTGAAACCACGTATGCTAGGTTACGTGCATTCGCTTAGATTATTTAGGTGCAAAGTGAGGACACACCAACAAAGATTATTGCTTGATTTATATAATACCAAATAACTCCAAGAAACGTTTATTATTAATAATGATTAAAAGTAAAAATTAATTATTATTTATTCAGGTTGTTCTGGGCCTTTTGAATTGTACCATAAAAAGCAGATATGTGACGATTGCACTGAAAATCTGTAGAAAAAATGTTTAAGAATTATATGATGGATCCATGTACCTTTACTTTTTACTTGACCGGATTCACACTGTAGTGCTGGTCACGGCTCGTTCTGTATTTATTCATTTATTTATTTTTTATATGCGTGATTGTACCGAAACTTGAATCCGAAAAGGCAATATGAAAAATCTAGTTTTTTCTCATATAAAAATATTCTTGATAGACTGAGCTCGGACCGAGAATGAAGAGGGACTGGCATTGTAGTGTTTATCCTCACTTATAATAATTATTTTCAGAAATTATTTATCACCATCCTTTACTATTAGTACACTAATATTTAGTAAGTAAACAGACATACAGTGATAATTTCGCCGCGTTTTCTCATTTTTTGGGTTCCGTACGTCTTAAGAAAAAAAGGAATACTTATAAGAACCCTTTGTTGTCCATCTATGTGTCAGTCTGTCTGTCTGTCTGTCTGTCTGTTAAATGCTTTTATCTCAGGAACGGAGGAAAATTGCAGATAACGAATTGAAATTCAAATCATATACTCAGTTTTACCGTCCCTGGGTTTCCTTTTTTTTTATGAAATGATTTGTTAATTTTGTAATAGAGAATTGTGGAGCAGTGACTACGCTACGGGCTATGGGTTCGATTCCTATTCAAGGCAATGAAATATTGAATATTTTCATTTCTTCGCTATGGTGGTGAGGTAAAGCGCGATGTTACATTTTGCCATTCAACCCGCAATGCCACCAGAATTTGGTGGCACACGGGAAACGGAGTGTCTTAACCCTCTCTGCCTACCCTGCTGTGTGCGGGATACAGCGCAAAGCTTAAAAGAAAATGTTAAAAAATCTTTGGTTTTATCTAGAGCACGTGTGAAAATTAACACGCATTATTACAAATTAACAATGTTAAACAAATAATATACTTCACCGATATAATCAATGATCGATTTAAATTAAATAATCCCATAGGTACATAAGTAGGCTTGTTTAGTAAGAGCTGCTTAAACATAATATCCACACTGAACGGGCAGCGCTTGCCTACATCAGTGGTTTTGAGTATCACTTTGCTAGTTATAATCTTTATTAAATCCACCTAAAAATTGTAATTTTTATTTTAGCTTCACGCTGTATCCCGCGCATAGTGGGATAGGCAGACGGAACCTGGGAACATAGTGTTTTGATACTCCGTTCACGCGAAGATTCCGTTCTCTACTTTCCGAGTTCTTGGGGCATTGTGCGTCGAGTGGCGAAACTTAACGCCACGCTTTCATCCATCGGTACCAGAGCGAGAAAATGAAAATATTAACTATTTAATTTTCTTCGAGTAGAAATCGAACCCACAACTTGCAGTCGCACGCACTTGTGCCCCTGCACCACGTCTGGCCTCTTATTATAATAATTATATTATTATTGAAATGTTATGCCTTCTTCATCTAGGATGCTCTAGAATCTATCACCTGCAATCAGGTATCAGCAATCTGATACCGATGAACCGGTAGACAAGATAATTCATCGTCAAGATATTGTATCAGTTACTAAACCAATTTATTTTATCGTCCTTTTATACCATAAAAATAATTTACAAAATATATACTGCACCACGACTGACGTTGAAGTGCGATTGTAAAATCAAATGGTTGTAGGTCGACCCCACTCGAGGAAATGAAATATTTATTTAAATTAATATTTTCTATTCTGATGTCGAGGCAAGCGCGGTGTTGAGTTCCGCCGCTAAACACTGTGACGAAATAATATAATGTTGATGATATCATTATCATCAACATTATATTATTTCGTTTGATATTAAATCTAAAGGTCTCACCTCTTTATTGATAAGATGAAATGTTTCTATAAACACCAGTACTCTGATCGCATACAGGCAGCACCACGACAATTGTATCAACGCAAAATCACCTGTAAGATTAATACTTATGTAGAAAATGGGCGGAGGAGAGGAGAGGCGCGGGTTTGAGTCCCGCTACGTTCAAATTTTTATACGTTTTCTAAATAAATGCGTTTCTTTCCTAAATGTGGAATATCACTTTAAAAATGTTAAAAATACCTGTAAGATTTTTGAGTAGGTAAACTATGTACTTTACCTCCTGGATACAGCAGCCAGAGAGAACATAAGGTCAAGAGACTTCATTGGCCAAGTTACACCCATTTTTGTAACTTTTAACTTAACAAGACTTGGAAATGTTTTTTTTTCAGCTTCACGCTTTATTCCGCATACAGCATGGAAACCTAGTGTTAAAGCACGCCGTTCCCCACTTTTTGCTGTATTTTCGAGGAATTGCGTGTTGAGTAGAGGAAGTCAACTCTGCGCTTTTGTCTTGGTACCAGAGCGAAGAAATGAAAATATTAATAAATAATAATTGATTCCCTCCAGTAAAAAAAACTACTTTTACTGACGAAAAACATTTCAATTATAATACTCTTTTCCCCGAGTCAGATTAAAAGTAAAAGTACTATTTAACTTATATGTATTAAATAGTGTATAATATTAAAATATAATGAACTTATCTCCATAAATAATAAGACAGTAAGAATATTTTGTCTGTACTTTTAGTAATTTTGACTGAAATGGATAGAGGGACACCTAAAAAGAATAATAGAAAGCAAAAATATATTTTTTTAATTCTTGTCTGTCTGTTTGTCTGTCGATATATTTTGTCCGCATTTTTCTTTGAAAGCACTGAACCGATTTACTTAAAAGCTTCACCAATTGCTTTGTTTTAACTCAACTTAGCTACTAAAGTTCATGTGGTTCATCAAAATCGGTTCATTAAAAAAAAGTTATAGTCATTTGAATGAACTCAAGGCATTAGTTTACCTGAGAATATTATAAAGCAATCGCACTCATAGGATTTTTGGCCAAAGAATGTCATTCGAAATGTCTTGGTTATATGACTGTTGATAAATATATATATGTGTATATATATATATATATATATATATATATATATATATATATATATATATATATATATATATATATTGAAGCACTATTACACAATATTTTATACAATAAAAAAAACCAAAATTGAATTATTAATGGACCTTTATAAATCATTACAGTTAAGTTTAAGTCGTAATTAATTCAACTCAACTTTAGTCGTAATTAATTTGAGGAGTGACTGCAAAACCGACTGGTTGTGGGTTCAATGCCCACTCGAGGAGATGAAATATTTACTTAATTATGATGAAATATTTCCATTTCTTCGGTCTGGTGTCGAGGCTAAGCGCGGCGTTGAATTCTGCCACTCAACATGCAATGCCTCCAAAAATCGGCAGAAAGTGGGGAACGGAGTGTCTTAACACTAGGCTCCCTCTGCCTACCCTGCTGTTTGCGGGATACAGCGTGAAGCTAATTTAATTTATTTAATTTAATTTATAGTTGTCAATTAATTCCGCTTATTAAATCAATAATCATGTATTTTAAGCGGGCAAAGCCGCGAACGGGCCGCTAGTATGTAATATAACAATTACTACCTGAAAGTTTTGTGAATAATAAATCTCCGTAGTATCCAGTAGTGACAATGCTTGAAATAAAATTAGCGAAAATTGTTATGATTGTACAGCCATCTAAATTTTTCATATTAGAAACAATTTCACATACAGTAACGTATGCGCATCCTATACGATTCATTTCCTCGCTTATCGATTTATTTTCTGTAAAATAAACTGGTTAATTGCAACTGCACCGAGGGTTTCCTATGAATTTCAAGATTAGGTCAATGAGATCCTATATTGGTCGAAACAAAATGTCAACTTCAAAGTATGTATTCAAAATTGGTACGACCATTTGGATCGTAGCTTGGGAGGTTCGTTTTCAGGGTTCCATATCTTAAAAGGGAAAAGTTAACTCTTATAGAATCACTTTGTTGTCCGTTTGTAAAGACCATCTCAAGATTGCATAGAGGTGTTCAGCAAGAGTTAATATCAATAATTCAGGTCTATGGTCCCCTTGTAGGACATAAAAATCAAGCTTCTAAATTAACATAATCAAAATATCTCAGCATTTATAGATCGATTGTCCTGAGTTTTATTAAATTCACCGCCTAATCTTTTCCCCCCTACTTTTGCCGCTTTTCGGTTTCCAATTATTTGAATATTTGATATTAATTTCAACTTGATATCCACGTGCGTTGCTGATTTTTTTTTTGTTTTTCTTTAAAATGATTTTAAGTACTTGGCAGCAATTATTACATGGAACATTGATTCTACAATATTGCAAAATAGTGGTATTTTATCAGCATCATGTAATATCAATGAATACAAGAAAATATACGCTATTTTGGCTCCATTTTTCTGACAAAAATCATCGCATCATAAGAGATCGCTAAAGAGAATTGGGAATTAAATATTATCTACTTCTTTACACCACGAAGCCATCGGTATATACATATAGTTACATTTAAAATAATATTTACCTGATTTTTCCAAAGAAAGTATTCCGTTTAATTTATAACTCATCAGTTTCAACATTGAGCGTGCTTCTAACAGCGAAAATATAATTTGCAATTGTAGAATGACTACTATTATGTATTCTATGTAAAATATTCCATATGCTGCTACTATAAATCCTAAAATGATTATAGGAACAATAATAATACAAAAAAATCTGTCAAGTGCGATTCGGACTCGCCCACCAAGATTCCGTGTCAATATCAGTATTGTAGATTTGTAGTTCAACGGGAAGTACCTATAACTTACAAAAGTTAAGAAACTTGACTTTGCGGGCGTATGCATTTGTTTTATATGAAATCAAATACAAATGTCTATTTTTCCGGATTCTCTTTATTTGTATTGTAGGTTGTCACTTCTTGCTGAATTTTATAATTGCACGTCCACGAGGAATACCCTGTAAATTTTCATAACGTGCCGAATTTCAAACAGCAATGCACCAAAAACTATGTAAAAGCTTCGTCGTGTCTTTAGTTATTGAATATTTAATATTGTAAAATTTATAAAAATAAGTCAAATTAAAGATATAATCTAAAAAAGGTGTGATTCGCATAGCGAGGGTTCCATACCTACATATATCAGAGTTATATATCAACGGGAAATACTATTTATAAAAATTGACAAGCTTAAATTTGCGAACGTACGCACTCATTTTAAACGCAATGGCCTATAATTTTAAATTTGTAATACTTTTATAAATATTTATTTACAAATTCATTATTATATTATTTACAAATATTCATTTTTGTCAAAATTCGTGATTCTAATCCACAGAAAGTGGCATGTGTCTATAGATTTAGATTTTGAACTCTTTTACACTTCGAATTTTATACAATATGCAGCAAAAACGAGGCAACGAGGCCTGAACGGAACAGAACGGTGAGCGTCTTCGATTCGCATTTATTATATAAATATGTGCACTTATTTGTTTTTTACTTATTTTTTTTGTTAATGGACGCTCAATCTCTCTCAATATTTTCAACATGTATCCCATTTAGCTATGTACCTCCTCCTCCAAAGGTACCTCCTAAAGTATTACTCTCGTACTTACTTTCAGCGGGAAAAGCGATCGCATTGAGGCAGGTTTGTATTACTAAATATATGAAAACTAAAAGTAAATAGATAATCCCCATTATCAATTGTTTTGTGTTGCGAAACATCTTCTTATCACTGTCCATGTTCATGTGTTCTTTTACCTGTATTTTAGTAGCAAAATATTCTTATTTCATTAACATAAAAATATAATTGAGATAAGTCGTGCCGCAGGTGCACAAAGTGTAACTGTACACACACGCTGTTTGTGTGTTCAATTCCCACTCGAGAAATGAAAAAAATATTTTAATTTTTTTTTTTTCGCTCTGGTATCGAGGTTAACCGCGGCGTTCAGTTCCGCCGCTCAACACACAATACCCCCAGAATTCTTTTCTCTGTCTGTTCACTAGGTTCCCTCTGCATACCCTGATGTGCCCAAAATACAGCGTGAAGCTAATTTGATTTATTATTTTTTTTTGTTCAAAAAAGGCAGCTTCACGCTCTTTACCGCGTAGCGTAGACTTATCTCAGAGGGAAACTAGAGTTAGACACATCCTTTCCCTAGTTTTGTCTCGAATCGCGCTATACATATAAAGTAAAGTTATAAAAGAATTAAGTAAGCATTTAAAAACCTTATCAAAATGTGTTAAATATCTTATCAAATTTTTCATTCTGTGAACGCTATTATACACGCCAATTCCAGTAGCCAGCATAGCTGTAATAATATCAGGTATGATGAAGATGAAGTTTGTTAACGTTTTAGTTTTCATCACTCTCCTTTGATAATCCATGAAAAGACCCATTAACTTTGTTACATCTGTAATTCAATATATGATGTTATCTATTGCATTATATTGAGGCCGGTCGTGGCGCAGTGGCACAAAGTGTGACTGTAAACCGACTGGTTGTGGGTTCGATCCCCACTCGAGGATATGAAATATTTACTTAAATTTATATTTCGATTTCTTCGCTCTGGTATCGAGACAAAGCGTGGCGTTGAGTTATGCCACTCGACACGCAATGCCTTTAGAATTCGGCAGAAAGTGGGGAACAGGGTGTCTTAATCTAGATACCCTCTGCCTACCCTGCTAAGCTAAAAAAAATATTAAATAAATTTATAATGGTTTTAAATGGTTAAATAAACTATATTTTAGGACGACAGTATCAAACAGCAGTGTTTACATTACTGAACGCCAAACAATAAAAACTGTTTTACGAGAGATTTAACAAGTTTGAACCTTTCGAGATTAAATAAGATAATAATTTCATCAAATTAATACTTGGATTAAATACTCAAATACTTATATCATAAACATATACACAAAAAATAACTAAAATATGTAAGGTTTTGAAAATATAGAAATATTCATAAAAATGTTACAGAAAGCCCCATTGTCCCCTACTACAAATACTTACTTATTAATGTTATTAAAATGTAACCGTAAATGGCCCATTTTCGTGATATAGATATTTTGTAGCCGTTCCGTACTTGTTCGAAGTTGAGCGGCGCTATTCCCACTACTCGAGAAATTCTTAGCACGACCGCCAGTGATGATCGTACTATACATATTTCCTTCTTCATTGAACAGTTTTCAACCTAAAATTATTATTATTTTATTTTGTAAATGTTTTAAATATTTTTTTAATAAAAAACAATAAAAAAAAGATTTCGTCACGCGACGGTTGTGGGTTCGATCCCCATTCGGAGGAATCCACCATCTGCCATTCAACACGCAATGCCTCGAAAAATTCGATTCGATGGAATGTGGGGAATGGAGTATCTCTTAACACAAGGTTACCTCCCTGCTATATGACAGATACAGCGTGAAGCTGGTCTAATTTTAATTTAATCAAAAAAATCGTCAGTAAGAGGCCAGCGCAGCTGCCCTTTTGGCCGTACACAGGGCAGTGTTAGTACCGACGCTGTTATACGGCAACGAAAAGTATTTCTGAAGAATGATGAATACTGTGGAGATATGATCTCTTCGTAGAATATGAGGAGTCAGCTTAGCTGATCAAATCCACAATGAAGAGGTATACAGAATGGCAGGTGCTAGCGAGTATATCACGGTGAGGAAGAAGAAGAATCGAACGAAGAATAGAGTGATGAAAGAATAGCAAAAAATATTTAGAAGTGAGCGGTGAAAAGTGAGCGGTAAGAGACGTAGGGGGAAACCTCGGTCGACCTTCAAAAACACAGTATCGATCATACTGGAGGAAGGCCTCGTAAAAAACATGAGGAGCCCCCGGAGCATTTATAAAGACGCGAAACCTCTTTCGCTAAACACTTCCATCTCTGCATACCTCTATGCAGAGAAGAAAGCGTTTGGCGCTTCTTTCTCCCTGACTACCCCGCTAGGGATACAGCGTGAAGCTAAATTAGATTAGATTAGTTTTATTGTTGCTATTTTACCCCCCAGTTCTTTCCTCCGTGCATTTTTACCAATCTGCGAGTAATCGCAAAAACTTATTGGAAAATTATTGTTATCATAATTATTTAGGCACAGACTTACTTTAAAAAAAAATCATGTATGTAAGTAACTATATAAAACATCAAGTCGTTTTAAAGCCAGTTATGGCGCAGAGGCACAAGTGTGCGACTGCAAGGGCGACAGGTTGTGGATTCGATGCGCTAACTCTGGTAACGAGGCAAAGCATAATGTTTGATCCGCCACTTAACACGCAAGAATTCGGTGAAAACAGCAGTATCTTAAATGTAAACGGAGAGTATCTTAACAGGAACGTAGTGGAAGCGGAGTTTTAACATTAGGTTACGGTTCCCTCTATTGCGGGATCTAGCGTGAAACCTTAAGAATAAAAAGTTACTTTACCATTGATGACAACTGCATAGATACCTATTTAAATGTTCAAATGATACCTAGATTCGTTTACTTAGATATTTTATACGGCAGATAATTATATTTATTCTAAGTAAATATTATACTAGATGTTGGTTGTAATTTAGTTTGCGTGAGCTGTAATAAAAAATATCTAAGTTTAAATAGTATGTAGGGGAAGAGTGGGCATAACCGGACCACCCAAATATACATGTAACTATGTCCTATATCCATGTTTTGTTTTCGCTTATAAATATATTACATCAGTCATTAGCAGAGAGCTTTCTTTATAGACTCTTTAGTAACGCTGTATCCCGCACACAGCTGGATAAGCAGAGGGAACCTAGTGTTAAGAAACTCCGTTCCCCATTTTCCATGGAATTTTGCCTTTGCCTTGCCTTGACACCAGAGCGAACATATGAATTTAAATAAATATTTCATTTCCTCGAGTGGGGATCTCACCCACAACCAGTCGATTTTACAGTCACACGTGTGCCTTAATACATTTTTTTCACATAATTTTTGTGTGAATAAAAAGGAGTTTATTTTTATTTTAAGTTTTTGGAGCAATAGGTGATTTGTCTATTATATTTGACATCAGTTTTATAATTTTCAATTTTAATTAGGTATTGCATTAGAAAGTAAATCTTTCCTGTTATGCTTTGCTTGTGTTTTTGGCTGTCGTTTTTTTTGTTGTACATTCGTATTAGTTTTCAAATTGCTTTCTATATCCCTTTACTTACACAAAATATAATTTTAATTGGAGATATAAGTAAATATTAAATTAATAGTCAAACTTACGGAATCTACTTATGACCGTAAATATCGACTAAAATATTTAAAAGTCTTACTGTTACATGGACTGATATGCGGACATTGATTACCAACTAGGAAAAGCACCGGGGTCTTGACCACGTCATTTTAACACTTGGTTGATTACAAAAATATATAGGTACAAGACCCTTAGTTGCACTGATATCGTGCGTTTTAACAACTACATTATTGGTCTCAGATCAAGAGCGTGACTTCCCAACACAAGTATAATAAGTACGTCTCACCAATCTAATTTAATTTACTTTCACCCCCATATCACTTAATTTCACTCCTTGGAGACAGCTATTCAAATAAAAATTGAACAACCAAGCTGGCACGGCTGGTCATAGTTTAACATCCGATTGGATGTCAATATATATCTTATAAAACTGAAAGCTCTATAGCTTACGCAGTCTATTTGTGAACCTTTGCCTTTATACAAAGGCACGATGACCTCGCCAATCGTCTGGGACTTCCACTGATTTCCAGCATAAATTGCACAAAAACCAGAACAGGTCCTAGACGAGTGGCCCACGCTTTACTACATTTCACCTTGTACTCATATTACACTCTCAATTTCTTTTATACTGATTTCGCCATCAGCTACATCAAGACTCAGCGTTTCGCTGCTACTTAAGTCTGAAGTAAGTTCTACAGCATCTTGCACTTCATTATCCCACCACTTGTCGCGCTTTTTGCTAAATCAGGAGTATGTGCTGCGCCGTTCATAAAATCACTAAAATTCTGCCCGCATACTTCAATATTTCCATTTTCAGATTCACTACTGGCTTGTTTTTTGGCTTTTTTTCTTAATATTCCTCTCTAATCGGTGGATCTTGAAGCTTCCAGCTTTTTGTGGTAATTCGACTCCAAATTTGAACACCTCTTGTAGCTGCATCAACCTGCGAACAGACCCTATATTCTAGCAACGACTAGAATGTGGTCTGTTCTCAGCTCAGAACCCCTAAACACTCGCGTGTCCATAACTGAGGTTCGAATACACTGATCCACTAGGAATATCATACTTTTGCACTGATGATACTAACCTAGCACTCCCTCATAACTGCTTGGCACTGCTCCAATCTAACAGTGATATGAATATCACCACATATTATTAATTTTTCAATCCCTGTAACACTACCTAAATCCCTGACACTGTCCCAAAACCCGTACACCTAGGTAGCACCTAGGTAACACCATCCCTTCCGGACATGGCGTACTGGGTGACGGTCCCTAACGCCGCACTCGTTGCAACTTGACACACCAGCGGGAGTGCCCTAATAGTGCGCTCTTGCGAGTGCCACGTGGCGGATGGAAAGTTGGAGCCCTCGTAAGGGCTGGCAGGGGTTGCTGCGGGCAAGCTTTCCAGTCGGCGGGATGGGCGAGGGAGGCTATTGCCGAACTCGCCATCCACCGTAAGAGGCCGGGTCGCCGAAGGGCGGCTCACGATCGCCGCTTTCCGCCTTAGGGACCCAGAGGGCGGTCAGCTTGGGAAAACTGGCCGCCTACTAACCTGACCTGAGTAGCCGCGCGCAGGTTGCTCCCGCGCGCTACTTCGAGCATGGCGTCGAGGGTGCCCACACACCCTTGACTCCGCGACTCCGGTATTCGGATGGCCTACCATCTGCCGGTCCGCGAGCCCCACATAATCCGCTCGAGTCTCTCGACTCACGAAAAAAATAAAAAAAATAGGGCAAGCCTTCCATCGCGTACTCCCAAATACTATGTTTAACTTCATGTCATGTCGGCTTAGAGTGTAAACCTATAAAAAGCTTATTACACAAATTCTAAGAAGAGATGAAAAACGTTTAAAAAAAACTAAGGCTACTACTCTTCTACCTGAACCTATACTACTAAGTATGATTATACATATACATATTATAAGGATTTTGCAATTTTCAAAACTGATTTATATTTCTTAAAATATGAAATAAAACAAAGGTCGATTAGGTTTTTTTTAACTTGCGAATGGTATGAAAATTTACCACTACATAATGACAAAAAACGATAAAATAATGTTAATATTTTTTATTAGGTTTTGTCAAGCAACAAAATACAAATAGATAGCTTTGTTTTTTTAAATAATAATAGATAATTAAAATATTGAATAAGCATTAGTAATTGCTATACTACTCAGTATATATATTTTTTAGCTTTACTTAACCTATATACAACAATGTAATATGCAAATATTGATCATTAGTCAAGTGAGATGATGGATATTGTGATATTATTATTTGTTTTTCTTCTTTATGATTACTGTAGTATTATGTACAGCAGTACAGGAGTATTCGAGTCTTTGTTTTTTTTTTAAATATTTTTATCTTTTCTGAGAATTTGTTTGATAGGCTGTTTATAGGTTTACACTTAAGCCTGCATGATATTAAACGTAGTAATAGAGGTATAAAAATGACATCTCTCTATAGTTCGACAAAAAAGTATCTAGACAGGCTTGAAGCTTGTCTACAACTATTATCAGCTTATTTTAAAGGCTGCAAAGAATATAGAATTATTTAGATTTTTCTGTCAATAGAGAGCTTGTTGCAAGTTCCATGCACAGTGAATTTATGGAATGATAAGAAGTTTGTTCTTTTCCTATAAACATTTATAGATGAATTTTTTTAGTATAAAACTGTGTTCAGCATATTAACCATAAACCAGAATATATAATTAACTTCAAAAATAAATAGTAATAAAAGAAAACAATTTGATTACATTATGTATTCATATTTGTAATAAATGTTGTGGTTATAAATCAGGATGTATAGAATTTTTTACTTTCTTAGTGGAACGCTCAGCGGGTCTAGCGCACATATATTTGCCTAAAATACATATTTTTATGTCCTTTACATATAATTCAAACACACTTTCACGTTTTGGAATAGTAGTAATTATATTATCTATGGATACGATTTTAAAAGTATTTTTTGTATCCATAATACAAATTCCCTTTTTTCCTACATAGCTAGGACATTTTGAGCGCACAACTTGAAGCATACTTCCATGAAAGTCAGCTTTGTATAATGTTTGTGTAAATTGCTCCCAATGCTTACTGCCAAATTCGGGAACTGGTGTACTTAATTCAAGAACTTCAGTAATATATTCAGACCAAATAGCATTTACTTCCAACATATCACGATACTGTACACTGCTCCTTGGTATGCCAAAAAATCCAAGGGCTCTTTTTTCCTTTCTAGTTAGTATTTTAGATTTTTTCTTAATCGGTTTCTTTGCTTTTTGTTCTTTGCTCCTTGTTTTAGCAAGAACAAAGTCCTTTTTTAACTCATTTTCTATGTTATGTGCATCAGATTTGGGAACATTAGCGTTTAAAAAATTTACAATCGATTGGGATGCTTCATTTTTAATTCCCAGTGTCGACATTTTCCGGTTAAAAACTAAATTAAAAGGAATTAAGAATTCAAGAGGTTATATTAACGAACGAACGATATTCCCACATCGCAATATTATGTAAATAAATAAAGCTAAATGACAGATGTCAGCTGTCTGAAAAAAAAATATTTCGGCCGTAGAATCTTAACTTTTGAGATTATTATATTTTAATATTATTTCTTTTAAATTTATTGTAAACTTTAGTTTGTACGAAAATAAACTTTAAATGTCACCAGAATACCGTTGTTTGATATAATAAAAAGGAATTATTAATAATTAATAATAAGCAAGTAATTACAGTTAAAAAATTACATTTTTATCTGACAAAAACAACTTTGAACTTTGAAGGTCATTTGATATTTGATTTACGATAAAAAGTTTTAGTACTCTAATAAGTTATTGATAAAGTTTTATTTTATAGTTTATTCTATAGAACTCACATAGATAGTGACTCCGTACGTTATCACTTATAGTATTTTAAGTTACTTAATCTTTATATCTAATACTTACTAATTTACTTAATTCAAATTTAATTTGTAGGTAGCCTAATAATTTTGTTTAATTAATTTAAATACTGAGTATTCAATGTTCTCTCAGTTTTTTTAATCGTTGTGGTTTACGAAATATAATATTTTAATAAGAAATTAATATATTTGAAAAACAATGTTTGCAAAAGTACCTAAAGTTACTTTTAATAATGGGTTCAAAATTCCTATTGTTGGACTGGGCACTTATGCGGTAAGTTTTATATTTGTTGTTTCAATATTTTTATGATTCTTAATATATATTTTAGTCTTTTTCTTGTTATATACACTTTATTATTTGTTTCGTATCAATATCCGATATTCCTCTCTAGAAACTACCTGCATTCCGGATATATAGAAGAAAAAATAATAGGTTTTATTTGATTATTTCAAATTCTTTATTAAAATTTTAGCGAAAATCTGAGCCATGGCAATTTCGTCAAGCAGTGGAATGGAGTATTGAAGCTGGCTACCGACATATAGACACTGCTACTATGTATAAAAATGAGAAAGAAGTCGGAGAGGGAATTGCTAATAAAATAAGAGAAGGTTTGGTTAAAAGAGAAGATTTATTCATAACAACCAAGGTAATAATGTATATATATTTTATATATTTTATTAAATTATAGCTTTTAATTATATATATGTAGATAGAAATACTTTATTACATTGATAGCGAATGCAAAGGACAATTCAAAATACTTAAATATATAAAAAAAACTTAAATAAATATAGTGTGCAATGGGTGGTCTTATTACTACTTACAATTTCTGATAGATAAACTTTAGAGAGAGAAATTTAGACTTAAGAGGCCATCCATCCATTCAAAAGATTTTTAAAAATCTAATATTCTTATTTTTATCATGGTTGTAAATAATGAATAATAAATTAACTTAATGTTCCTTAAGTGTTGTGCTATTTAATTAAGTCTGAATATATAATGTCATAATTTACATTTTATCCTTTCATAATAATGTTGAACTTATTCTTTTATAATATACGCAGTACTAACAAATTCATAGTATCTATTATGTTAATTTTCATTTATTTATATTATTATCTTATTCATACTATCTACACTCTATACCAATATTATAAAAGGGCAGAATATGTTTGGTTGTGTGCACTAATCTCAGGAACTATTGGCTTGATTTTAAAACTGTTACTATGTTAGATATTCCATATATTGAAAAATTCTGTAATACATTACATTAATTGTTTCAATGTAACTCTTTCATAGTAACCCCCTTTAGTTGTAGCGCAGGGGCACAAAGTGTGACTGTAAATTGACTCGAAATATTTATTCAAATGTGTATTCCCATTTGTTTGCTCTGGTGTGAAGGCAAAGTGCGGTGTTGAGTTCCACCACCCAACAAGCAAGGCCTCCATATTTCGGTGGAAAGTAGAGAGGTGGAAAGTTTGTGCCGTGTGATCCCGGCCTAGAATAGGATCATCCTGGTACTGGTGGTGTCGTAAGAGGCGACTAAAGTACGTGTGGTAGAGTCACGTCGCCCGCAATGGCAACACGCATGGGCAGACTCGACCGGATCATTACCACCCCCGGCATTTAAAACCGGCGTGAAGTAGTGGCTTTATGCCACTGCGTTTCGCATCAGGTAATGCCGGGCCCCGGCGCCCAGCCCATCTTAAAGGCCGGCAACGCACCTGTAGCTCCTCTGGGGTTGCTCGGGGTCGTGGGCGACGGTGATCACTTACCATCAGGTGACCCGCACGCTCGTTTGCCGTGTCTTTTCCATAAAAAAAAATAAAAAGAGAATGGAGTGTCTTAAAACTAGGTTGCCTCTGGATACTCTGTTGTTGGTGGGATACAGCGTGAAACTGATTTTTTTTAGCTCTATAATGATAAACATGCTGAGCTCCTGCTGTTGTACCAACTTTAAAACAATCATTGAAAGACATGCAGCTGGACTATATTGATTTATATTTAATCCATTGGCCTGTTTCTGTTAATGTAAGTAAAAAGATTATATTTAAAATTAACATATGATTAAAATTTGTTCTGTATCCTATAAAATAATTGTTTTATTTTTAATTAATAATACAAACTTTTGACGCCGTGGCCTAAGGGCATAAGCGAGCGACTGCCGTGTACCCACTTCGTGGAATGAAATATCTAATATTTTCATTTCCTCGCCCTGACAATGAGGCAAACCGCGGCGTTGAGTACCAGGGCAGTGTCGTCATAAGAAACGGAGTGTCTTAACATCAGGTTTCATGCCATTGCATTCTGAGACAGTAAATCGGCTCGTAAATACGATAGTTGTGTGTTCAATCTTCACTTGAGAAAATTAATCGTTCGATTCTTTGGTAGGCAAAGTGCGAAGTTAGAAGCGTTACGTTCCAAAACTTAACACATGTTCCATGTTTGAGTGTGGGGAACGGGGTGTTATAATTAGTATTGAATTCCGGTATAAAAACGGAATTTTACATTTTAGATCTTTATCTCCACACAAGCGAACTGGTAGGTTAGAACTAATCTAAATATATTTTTTATACCCTGGAATTTAGTGTTAAGACATTTTATTCTCATTTATAATTTTTAACTTATCTACAGTCGAAAGGTGAAGACATGGCTATAGATTATTTAGAAACGTGGCGAGGAATGGAACAGACTGTGAAGCTTGGCCTGGCGAAGTCCATCGGAGTGTCCAATTTTAACGAAGAACAACTAGAAAGGTTATTGAAACACGCTAACATTAAACCTGTTGTTAACCAAGTTGAGGTAAGTGTATTCATTATATTTTAATAATAATAAATAGATTTTAGAAGAATTATCTTTTTGTTACCCAAATGAAGATGGTCGTTTTTTGTGATATAGTAAATGCTTGTTTCACTTTCACGCACAAACTACTAAACGGATTTGAATGGAATTTTACACCAGTATTTGCAGCTTGTATAATTTGGCTATAATATAAACAATAAGTTTAGAAGCCAGTCGTGGCGCAGGTTCACAGAGCGTAACTGTATACTCGACAGATTGCAGGTTCCATTTCCACTTGAGAAAATGAGATATTTAATTTTTTTTTTCTTTGCTCTGGTGTCTGGAAAGAAAAAATGCGGCATTGAGTTTTACCAGTACACAATGGCTTGAATTCGAACGGACAGCAAATTTATTTATTTATTACATTCCAACTTTATTAAAATGGTGAAATATTTTATAAATTATAGATAATTCATTCCCCCGGGTGAAAATCAAACCTACAACCGTCACATTCAGGAGCTGCGCCACAACGGCCTCATAATTTAATATTCTTCTATATAGATTTTCTAATAAAAGTATATTTTTTTAGATAAATCCAACTCTAACTCAACATAATTTAGTTGAATTTTGTAAGCAAAAATCTATAATACCAGTGGCGTACACACCATTAGGTCTTTTGTCTGAGGCTAGACCAGAGTTTATTGGGAAAGACGTTATTAAAACTGATACAAAATTGATTAAAATAGCGGATAAATATGGTAAAAGTAAAGCGCAAATAGCTTTACGTTATTTGGTGAGTAAATATATTTTTTAACCCTCGTTAATATAGAGGGGTGTTATAATTTATTTGCTTGTATCTGTATGTCTGTCTGTGACGCTGTATCTCCCAAACGGATGAACCGATTTTGAATTATTTTTTTTTGTTCCAAAGAAGACTTTCGTGGCGTTGGGGCAAAAGTTTGCGACTGTATATGCGACACGTTGATCTCGTTACCAGAACAAGAAAATGAAAATGTTATGTATTTCTCTCTCACGAGTGAGAATTGAATCCATAACCGTCGCGTTTACAATCACACTCTTGTACTACATGACGGCAACACTATTTTTGAATATCTAATGATTTCAGTTTCGATCACGGAGCTCCATAAAATCCTTGATTCTGACTCATTCCGATCTATATAAATTTTTTTTTTCGAAATAACGACCACGAGAAAACCAATTTTGTAAAATATTTTGTTATAATTATTGTTTGTAACAAACGTTGTCGGGAAGAGATGGCTACTTAGCCATAAGGCCACCTTTTTGTAGATTTTTTTTCTTTTTTGTTTTTTTTTTGTGTATTTTATGTAAGTGGTGTACAAATAAAGTAATAAAAAAACAAAAGAAATGTAAAACCTGAAATAACGTCTTTTTCAAATGAGATTAAATTTCGTACGGTCAACAAATCGTGGTCGCAATGAAGTTATGTTTTCCCAACTTTTGCACATTGTTCCCTCAGGAAAAAATAATCAAAAGTAAGAAAAAAATCTAAAATCAAATTTGCACAGCCCATCTACAACTAACTTCAGGACGGCCACGACTTGTTGACCGTACTGTATCTAAATTTGTTTGTTCCCATTGTTTTAGACTCAACGTGGCATACCAGTGCTACCAAAATCCTTCACTAAGTCTCGTATAGAAGAAAATATAAATTTATTTGACTTTGAACTAGACGATGAAGAAATGGCCATTATTGAAAGCTTCAATATAAATCATCGCTGTGTTCCGGGAAGGGGAATGGAGAAACTGACTTATTATCCTTATTAAAATTAAAAGAAAAAACGTAAAAAAATATGCTCAAAAAACATTCAAAGTTAGACTTCTTTATTTTTTATATTATTTTTTATATTTCTTTATTTTTTATAATATATTTAAGTTAAAGGAGGTTCATTATAAGTGATTTAGTTGCTATAAATACACGATGAGGTTGATTTTTGCGTAAAAGATTATTCTTTATAAGAAATAAAGTATTATTTTTGTAGAAAATTTTATTTTTAGTATTTTTTCAAGTTTTTAACATATTTATACCTATGTTTGTGACCACAAATAATTTGCTAGTTCAAAAGCCTGCATGTTTTAATATATTAAAAGCAGGACGAGTATACTCGTCCTTGGCAGCGTATGGGTTAAATTATATAATTTAAAAAAATACTAAAATATTGATACATGTCGTTTGTAGCGAATTTTATGGTGTCTGTTTATCGTGTAAAAAAAATATTTTCATCATTTGTCGATAAATCGCCATAAGAAATGCAACTTCACAAAAAGCTTATGTTTTCCTTTATATTTATATGTTTACGTATTTATGTATCGTTAATTATATTTTTTATGAAACATTTGCGTAAATTGTAGTTCGTGATTGTATAATAATTTTTTTTTACGATAACTGCGTAGGTATTTTACGTAGATTCGTGATAATTAAATTAAATCATTTATTACGTTTTTTTTTGTTGTATTTTATATTAAGCATATGTTGTAATTTAAACTCCTAAAAAGAATGGTATGAATTCTGTGGTAAACGGTGTTGGTGTTACATTTATATATTTTGTTATTATTTACATTTACTTTTATTATACATATGTGCGCTCTTTGTTTACTTCAATAAATAAATAAAAAGAAGGAAATATACCTATTTATATTAAAAAAAATATTTTTATAAGTATTTTCGTAACGAAATAAAAAAAAGTCACTTCTTGTACTTGTTGGTTTATAATACAAATTTATTATTAAAATTAGTTTTGTTGGTCAACACACGTACCCGTTAAAATTATTATGCGTTTTCTAAAAATAAAAATATTTTTCTTTACTTTATATTCATTTTGTTAATGTTGCTTTTAGAGACTTTTTAAAAACTGTGATAATAAAGATTTTTTTTAATCTGTCTTATTATTATTTAATACTATAACCCCATTCTCAAGTATGTATTATGGAACTTACCGAGCTATAAATATACAGGATGGAAGCGTCAGCGCTCCTTTTACGGGAACAGCGTATAGGGTAAAATATTTTAAACCCATACCTAAAGACATTAATCAAGATATATCACAAACAGTTTAAACGTAGGATTTCTTTTTCATTTCAAGATATTTATATTTCGTATGACCGAAATAAGACTTTCAGCCAAAACTAAAACTGAACCTACAGCTTTGTCCTGAGGTTCGGCTGAAACCGAAACTTTTTAATATACAGTATAATTAAATATTAAATGAAACAGTCGATTGATGTGGTCATTATCAATTATTTTTACCCTGGTTGCAAAATAATTTTAAGGAATATATTGTTACTTCTATGTAATTTTTTCAATCAAATAGCTAAAAGTATTTGTATCAAACCAATGTCAATTGCCAATTTAGAAAATCTAATAATATTCTAGGTTTCAGTACATTAGTCTTTTACGAATTTGACTTCTTTTTTTTTTTTTTTTATGGAAAAGACACGGCAAACGAGCGTGCGGGTCACCTGATGGTAAGTGATTACCGCCGCCCACGGCCCCGTGCAGCCCCAGAGGAGCTACAGGTGCGTTGCCGGCCTTTAAGATGGGTTGGGCGCCGGGGCCCGGCATTACCTGATGCGAAACGCAGTGGCATAAAGCCACTACTTCACGCCGGTTTTAAATGCCGGAGGTGGTAATGATCCGGTCGAGTCTGCCCATGCGTGTTGCCATTGCTGGCGACGTGACTCTACCACGCGTACTTTAGTCGCCTCTTACGACACCACCAGTACCAGGATGATCCTATTCTAGGCCGGGATCACACTTCAACCTACCATGCTGTAATAACTGTTCCACATTGATTTTTCTCTAAATTTTACGTAGGATGTTGTGCCCTCTTCTTATAGTGATATTTCATCTATTAATTTTAAGATATTACATAGTGAGCCTCAATTTAATAAAATTCTTGCTTGTTTTATCTATTTTTGAAATCATGTATAATTAAAATTTGAATGTTGCAGGATTCAAAATCTTGATAAGAACTCATGACTTATATTCATACATTAGGTGAAAGCGTTTAGATGGTTTACAATTGACGCAGATTCGAGTCAAACTTCGTTCAAATATTTATAAATTTCGGAAGGAGGCGTTTGCGGCGGTTTCCCTTTGATAGGTTTATGTGTGCGTGCGTCGTTCTTGGCAAATGACATTTTATACTACAACAATAATTTTATTATTTACTAGCGACCCGCTCGCGGATCGCCCGCTTTAACTATGCAAGCCGCATTTTCGTAGTTCCAATAAGGATGTTCCAATTGTTTAAAAAAAAACAAACTACCTACACGTTGAAATACATTATAATTATTGGATAATCCCAAAATACGTGCAATCGCATCTAAATTAACTTTGCTATAGAGACTAGCGCAAAATTGAAGCATTCTCTTGAATTGATTGATTGATGGATAGATGGATCAATCAATCAATTAATCAATCCATCAATCAATCAATCAATCAGTCCATCAATCCCTTCATCAATCCATCAATCAATCCGTCAATCAATCCATCAATCAATCAATCAATCAGTCAATCAATCCGTCAATCAATCAATCAATCCATCAATCAATCAATCTGTTGGGTGGTTCAGAAGATGAAGACTTAGAAAGGCCAGACAGAGGAAAAAGCGTTTCTATTTTATAATATATAGAGATAGAGAAGAAATAAAAAAAAGATATAAGTCGTTCTATGATATTAAAAAAGTCAGAGCCACCAGCAGATCATTTGTTTGTTTGTGTTTGTTTGTTTGTTTGTTGGATGGATGGATGGATGGATAGATGGATGGACGGACAGAAGTACCGACCGATCGACCGACCGACCGACCGACGGACGGACGGTAAGATGGACGATTGATTGATTAATGGATTGATTGTTTGATTGATAGATTGATTAATTGATAGATTGATTACATGATGTATTTTACGTCTATTGGTCGAGATTTGGCTAGCGAAATTTATAGTCAGCCCGAGTATTGTGACGATAAAAGATTTATATTTGAAAAAAAGCAACATATCGTCGACTCAATGTTTATGTCTCCTACTGATTGTAAGGAAGTTGAGAAGATTATATTCACACTAAAGAAGGAATCCTCAGGTAATAATAATATTAGTGGAATAACAGTAAAAACATTGCATGAGGTATTAATTGAGCCTATTGTTCATTTGTGCAATTTATCTATGGAGACAGGAATATTTCCTGACATATTTAAACAAGCAGTGGTCATTCCTGTCTTTAAAAGTGGAGATAACTTTATTCCTTCGAACTATAGACCCATTTCAATATTATCAACGCTTTCAAAAATTGTAGAAAAAATTGTACACAAAAGACTTTTGTCATTTTTGGATAAACACCAAATACTGGCTTCCAATCAGTATGGGTTTAGACCTAATCACTCGACAGAGGATGCGGTGCTCAAGCTCACCACCACTGTAACATCTCACCTAGATAAAGGAGATAAATGTCTCGGAGTATTCCTCGGTTTAAAAAAAGCGTTTGACACTGTACCAATTCTCAAACTTGTTTCTATTTTAGATGATATTCGTATTTGTGGTATAACAAAGCAGTGGTTTAAAAGCTACCTGACCGATCGCGTGCAGTGCGTACGAGTTTTAGGTCAATTCAGTGACAACCTGCCCTGTGAATACGGGATGCCACAAGGCAGCACCCTGGGGCCGCTGTTATTTTTAATTTACATCAACCAAATATGTCAACTCAAACTTGAAAAATCTTCTTTGATAATGTATGCTGATGATACTGTCATTGTGTTCCACGACAGAACTTGGGATGATGTTAGAAGTACCGCAGAGATTGGTTTATCTCCGATATCAACATGGCTTCAAAATCATTTTTTAACCCTCAACACTAATAAAAGTTATATTTTGTGTTTTTCTAACAGTACAGCTGGAGAAACAATGGAGCACTTAAAAATTAATATCCACTCCCACTTGTGTCGTAAACTGAAACATAAAATAAGCAACCAATGTGACTGTGAGGGATTAAACACAGTAAGCACTATAAAATACCTCGGCGTAACAATAGACAATCGTTTAAATTGGTAACCACATGTGTCTAACATGGCACAAAAAATAAGAAGATTAATAATACTTTTCAAAAGTCTTAGACAAGTCCTAAATATGAAACACATATTACGAATATACAAATCCCTTTGTGAATGTATTTTGACTTACTGTATAAGTGCATGGGTGGGAGCTGCCAAATCTATTATTGTTACCTTAGAAAGAGCACAGCGCGCTGTACTTAAAGTGGCTATGGGCTTATCATTTCGTCATCCAACGGTCTTAGTCTACAATAAAGCTAAAACATTGAACGTCCGACAATAATTTATAAGTAAATGTATTTTAAGGTACCACTGCACTACTGTTACCAAAACCCCAACAACACCCAAAAGATTAAATAAATATAAATTCCCTAGGGTAAAATCTACTTTGGCACGTCGTAATTATGAATTTATATCCCCAATATTATATAGTGCATTGACAAAGTTTATCTATAAAAACATGCAATAAATACTCTGCCAAGATGAAAATTATAGAATGGCTAATGACACTAGATTACACATACACTGAAGATTTGATGATGATACAAAAATGAAACAACAAATATATATAATATATTACACATATACACACCCACACGCACGCACGAACACTCACGCACACACACACACACACACACACAAAAATACATACCTTTTAGTTATTATATCTTATTTTTTGTAATACAAGCTTATGTTTAAAACAGGGACGTCACTAGCTTCTAAAATACAGTTTTTACTTATTTAGGAGCCCATAAAATGTATTATTTTGAATGTTGTCAATAAAAATACGTTTTATTTTATTTATTTTTTATTACCTCATTACCGCAGCTTCTATATTTTACATGAATTACCATGCAATTGTTCTAAATTCTTAAAATATGTTTAATTTTTATTTTCACATTAATACAATGTTAAAATAATAATTTAACATTTTTTTGGTTATCTACGAATATCCACAGTCTGATTTTATGATTCCTACAGTCATGACATCTTTAAAATGTTAGAAGTTTCGGAAATTAGTGTTAAAACGCGATATGCCATCGTTGTTCTCCATATCTAAATCATAGTTCGAAATTATGTAGAGGCTACTTAGACAAAAAATAGTCTGAAGAAGTATTAGAAAACATGACATGGCCACCTTAAAGCCTTGATCTGAACCTCAGAACTTTTGTGGTCTCAAATTTTTGATTGGTAGTGAATATATATTTTTTCATTTCTTCGCTCTGTTAGACGCGCGGCGTTGAGTTCCGCAATTTAGTGGCGAGTTCAATGCCGCGCTTTGTTGTGTTGCTAGAAGTTTTTTTTGTTATTCGTAATTTAGATATTTGGACCAAATGGATACAACGGGAAAGAAAATAAAAAAAAACCCATTTAATCGCCATACTTTTATTTAAGTGAAAACATAAAATAAATAGCCGAAAAATCAACAGATAACAGAAAAAAAATACAAAATTATTTTAGGAATGTCCAGAAAGATCTCTCAATACACTAAATATAATTAAATGATATATAAATTAAGTAGTATACATAATTACTTTGGTTATTTATGTAGCGTCACGCGGTATGCTGCATATAGCAGGGTAGGCAGAGGGAACCTAGTGTTAAGGCACTCTCATTCTCAACGTAACACCTAATTGTAGGGACATGTTGAGTAGCGGAATTCAACACAATACTATCTTGTTAGCAGCATCCCCTCCTCCTTATCCATCTCCATGTTACCAGAACAAGACAAGAAGATGAAAGTAATCCAATCTCCTCAGCGAGAATTGAACCCACAACTGCTGATTTTAGTTAGGCGATGTATGGCTGCGCCACAACGGCCTCATTTACTTCATCACTTATGTATGCAACAATAAAAATAAAATAAAACAAAATACAAAAATATAAAAAATATTTTTCAAATATGACAAAATAATATAAGGATTTATAAATTAGAAATCATATTGAGAGATCCTTGTACTATTAAAAAAATATTTAAATAGAATGTCAAAAACAAAATGCATAATTTAATGTATTGTATTTTAGAAATACGTTCCGTCTATCGAAAACGGATTTTTTTATACAAAATCGAACCTGCGATCCCAAAAACTCAGCTTACAATATATTTTTAATAAGAATCATATTTCTAAGATACATTACACATAAAATCGTCATGAATGTATCAGAAGTACAAAAAATTGTGTTTAGAGGTATACAGTATATCATTATAAATATAAATCACATAAAACACCTACAATTATTTCATTATTAAGCATTATAATATTTTTATAATAATAAAATATTGACATAATATTTAAAAAAAAAAGCAAATAACAACATAATTCAAATATAAACATTAATAAATTCTGCCAAAACCTTAATATATGAGATAAATAGAATTATCTTCTAATTTTATTAATTATATTAAACGTTATTAGGTTTTAGCTCAAGAACAAAAGCTATGTGAAAATCTTATATATAAATTTAGAAGTAAAATAAGTTAATTTAATGTAGAAAGAAGTTGTAGTATTTATTCATATGAATAGTTTGAAATTTTTTACAACCTGATTTTAACGTATGTAGTAGTGATATTTGTTTAGTTGATTTCATATTTTCATTTGGTTGATCGGTATGTTTTTGTAAGATTTTTTTCTAACCAGTACATTATATCTGGCAACATATTTTTTATTTTTCTACTCGCGAAACAATGAAATAATTCTGAGTCAAAAATGCATAAATATTAAAAAGCTAATAATTTAAATAATAATAAGAAAAATCACATACAAAAGAACCCTGCAAGAAAAAGTCATAAAATATAACCATATCACTACAAAAATATAATTTTAGTGTCAATTGTAAATACATTTCACCCGAGTTTGTAAAATACGCTACTACTGTAGAAATGTGCCATAGGTATATAATTTTTTTTTATAATATATAAACGTATTTTTACATAATATTTAATTTTATTGACCAAACAATGAAATTGAAAAAACAACAACTTTTTAAATTTTCAATATAATTATATAAAACAATTTGTTTTTATATATGGCAATGTTAGGCCATTTATATACTATAAGTTAAATTAAATTACATCAGAGTATAAAAAAAATATTACATAAATTCTGAATGTTGTAAGTAAATAACATAACATAATTTGTCAATCAGTGACTGGCGATAGACAAGAGTAAAAGGAGACACCTAAAAACGACATCAAAAATTCCTTGATTGTATTTTTATAGGAAAATAGCATTTCTTATTATAATAATCGTACGAAGCTCGAAACAAGACCGCAGGCAGTAGTTTTCTATACACTACAATGATAAAAAAGTTTATAAAAAGTATTGAGTTTATTCAAAACTAAACTTAGGCCCCTATTTATAAATCACTCGGAACTCTGAGTTCGATCTTGAGATGTCGTTTTCATTTATACATTATAATTTTTGAACGAAACTGGCACAAAATATATATTTGTCACGTAAGACAAATTAAATAACATATTTATGTATTAATTCGAGTACTCAAGAAAGACGTGATGAAATTTAATGTCATATGAATTGAATATTACATTACTATCAAAAAATTTGTAGAAGAATAACAATAGTTCAAAATAAGCTATATTTTCTTTTAAATCGACAAAATCACACAATACTATAACACAAGTAAAAACGCAGCCATTTTGACAGAACCGCCATCTTGTTTCGACGCCATTTTGCATCTACTTCCACACATAATTGAAGACATCCATAATACTATCGTAGATAGTGAACGTTATGGCTACATCGAATACGACTCTACTCAACCTTGGCACAGTACCTTTGTAAAATGCTAACGGACCCTCAGCTTTCCATGTTTTTATGAAACAGTCCCATGTGTTCTTGTACTTGGAAGCTTCTAGACCTTGCATTCTTGTTTTAACGACGTCTATTGGAGTGTTGCCGAAGACGGATGCGGCACCTTTCGAAAGAATTAATTTAAATATTTTATATTCAATGAAGTAGTAAAAAAGGGCGTTGTATCACAGTGGTAAGTGCGTGTGACTGTAGCAGCGACAGTTTTGGGTTCGATGAAACAACAAACAAACAAGCTCTTAATAATATTAGTACAGATTTTCTTACCAGCAACACCTCCAAATAATCCGACAATATATTTTGGCACATGTTTGTCCCTATCGCCACCCTTGTACCAATCCCTAAGGGACTCCATTACGAAGAAACGGATAGCTTGGTTACTACCCTGTTTCATTATTGTGGCTGTTACACCTTTATATACACCGCCGATACCTGAAATTTGTTGGAAATAGGTTAATTATTAATCTTAAGTAGTCAAAATATTAATTTTATTGCACAATATAGGCGATTTCGCAATAAAATGGTGTAATATTAAAAGTACACTTGGAAACAATTTTTTTTCTTTTTATCATGATATTTTTTAAGAAGCTCTTTAATATATTTTTTATATAACATGAATAGTAATACTTCTTTATTTAAGGTTTTATTCAAAAAGTCATATATACATACGTATTTAATGACTTTAAAAAAAATTCTCAGTGCATAGAATAATTCACGAAAAGCGGGGCCATATCTGTCCCGCTCGAGACATTTTAATTTTGGCCTAATACTTAAGACGTCTCGCATTACCTGGAGTGGGAATCGAACTCGTCACCTTTACATTTAAAAAATAATAATATTAAGTACATAAACAAAATAAAACATTTTTTCTACTTTAACTTCAAAGTATTTCTTTAAAGCTTGTTTAATTATGTTTAACAACCATATATTACCGATAATCATACTCGTGTCTTGATAGTACCAATAATATTATCGAGAGGTGATAATAATTTGATAAGCAACCATACCGTAGCGTTTGGCGCTCCGTTCTCTCTGACTACCCCGCTAGGGATAAAGTGAAGCTAGTTATAGTTATTATAATAATCTAAAACTCACCTTCCTCCCTTACAATAGTTCTGACACCATGGAAGAAACCCCTGAACCTTGGCTTTTCCATTCTCATGTCGTTAATGAATTTCACTTTGACAGTTTCCATGGGGGTCACCGCGAATATAGCTTCAGCCACACCCGCGGCCAGCCCGCAAGCCAATTTTCCTGTGTTTGACAATGTTCCATTTTCGTTCACCATGTATAGTTTTGCTTGCTCAAATACACCGAAACTGAAAGTAATACATATTTTTGTATATCAAGCAAATTCCATAGGATCATTATCCTATTAAAAGAGGATGGTAAAATCGTTACCTCTAAGTTTGAGATACTCGATGAAGTTGAACACTATTACGATCAGCTGTACTCGTCGAAAACAGAAAAATCAGGCGACCCCAGCGTTAGCGACCAACGCGCTCCTTTAACGCGCCATTACACCGAAGAGCTCCCGGACGTTGACCTCAGCGAGATTAGGACGGCTTTGGAACAGCTCAAAAACAATAAAGCACCGGGCGATGACGGAATTACTATAGAACTTCTTAAAGCAGGTGGCACTCCAGTCCTGAAAGTGCTAACAAGCCTCTTCAATTCCGTTATCGATCACGGCAAAACCCCGGAAGTGTGGAGCGGGAGTGACGTGGTACTGTTCTTCAAGAAGGGAGACCGTACTCTCTTGAAGAACTATAGACCGATTTCACTCCTGAGTCACGTTTACAAGCTGTTCTCCAAAGTTCTGACGAATCGTCTTGCCAGCAGATTTGACGAGTTCCAGCCGCCAGAGCAAGCCGGGTTTCGATCAGGCTACAGCACTGTGGACCACATCCATACTGTTCGGCAGATAATACAGAAAACTCAGGAGTACAATCGACCGCTGTGTATGGCTTTCGTGGACTACGAAAAAGCCTTCGATTCTATCGAAACCTGGGCAGTTCTGGACGCACTGCAGCGATGTCATATCGATTGGAGGTACATCGAGGTGCTGAGAAGTTTGTATACGTCTGCTACATTAACTGTCCAAATCCAGAAGTGCAAAACCAAGGCGATCCAACTGCGCAGAGGTGTAAGGCAGGGGGATGTTATATCCCCGAAACTGTTTAACAACGCGTTGGAAGACGTCTTCAAAACCCTGGATTGGACCGGCTGTGGAGTTAATGTTAACGGCGAGTACATCACTCACCTTAGATTCGCCGACGATATCGTAGTCGTAGCAGAGTCGCTGGAACAGCTAGCCTATATGTTGCAGAGCCTAGATGGATCTTCGCGGCGTGTCGGTCTCGGTATGAACTTGAACAAGACAAAGGTCATGTTCAACGAGCATGTCATACCGGGACCGTTATACGTGGACGGCACTCCTCTTGAAGTTGTTCGGGAATATATATACCTAGGGCAAAATATTCAGCTTGGTAAAAACAACTTCGAGAGAGAGGCTGATCGAAGAATTCAGCTGGGTTGGGCAGCGTTTGGCAAACTACGCCAAATCTTTTCGTCGCCTATCCCGCAATGTCTGAAGACAAAAGTCTTCAACCAGTGCGTTCTGCCAGTCATGACCTACGGCGCCGAAACGTGGACACTGACAGTTGGTCTAGTCCACAAGTTTCAAGTCGCGCAACGTGCTATGGAGCGAGCTATGCTCGGAGTCTCTTTGAAAGATAAAATCAGAAATGAGGTTATCCGGAAAAGAACCGGAGTTACCGACATCGCTCGCAGAATTAGCACGTTGAAATGGCAATGGGCTGGCCACATCTGTCGAAGGGCCGACGGCCGTTGGAGCAGACGAGTCCTTGAGTGGAGACCGCGGATCGGAAAGCGTAGCGTTGGGCGCCCTCCAGCTCGATGGACCGACGACCTGAAGAAGGTTGCTGGCTTCGACTGGATGCGGAAGGCGGAGGATCGGGAGCTTTGGCGCACCCTGGGGGAGGCCTACGTCCAGCAGTGGACCACAATAGGCTGATTTGATTATCCTATTCAGTTTCTACTTTAAAATTTATTAACCTAGTATTAATTTATTCGGCAGTGAGTGATTATCGGCGATTACAGCGATAAAAAAAATCAATCGCATCAATGCATCTGCCGGCCGTTCTCAGCAATACAAAAATAAATAAAAAATAAATCAGGTTCACGCTGTATCCCGTACACAGCATGGTAGGCAGAGGGGATCTAGTCTTTAAGACACTTTATCCCCGACTTTCCGTCGAATTTTTCGAGGCATTGCGTGTCGAGTGGTGGAGCACAACATCGAGTTTTTGCTTTGGTGCCAGAGCGAAGAATTGAAAATATTAATAAATAATAATTCATTCTCCGAGTCGAGCCACACACAACGAATCCACAATCATCGCGTTATAGTCCACACCCTTGTGCCCCTGCGCCACGATAGCCTTAAGTCCACACATAACAAATATTCCTATATTTATGAAATATATCACTCCACTTAAACACTAACGATTTATTTACATAATAGTATTGATTCTGTTGTTATCGTTTGAGTTTTATTTGATTGCATTTTTATGATAATCTATATTTATAGTGAAATCGTAATGGATCGGTATATGTACATGGGAGGTAAAACATTGGTGGCATTTAATATCGTAATAGAACCGACAACAATGATTTTTAAAATGTTTGTCTGTGCGTTTGTTCAGGCCTATCTCAGAAACGGTCTGACCAATTTTTTTTTATATGGATAAGACACGGCAATTGAGCGTTCGTGTTACCTAACGGTAAGTGATTACCGCCGCCCACGACCCCGTGCAACACCATAGGAGTTACAGGTGCGTTGCCGGTCTTTAAAGTGGGTTGGGCGCCGGGGCCCGGCATTACCTGATGCGAAACGCAGTGGCATAAAGCCACTACTTCACGCCGGTTTTAAATGCCGGGGGTGGTAATGATCCGGTCGAGTCTGCCCATGCGTGTTGCCATTGCTGGCGACGTGACTCTACCACACGTACTTTAGTCGCCGCTTACGATACCACCAGTACCAGGATGATCCTATTCTAGGGCGACATCACACGGCAGTTTGCACTATTGTATTTTGGAAAGCCCTAAAGAAGCTTCCCAATTGGTCAACAGAGCACCAGGTGGGCATTATCCGACTTCAATAATGGTTTGGTGGGTTAGCTAAGTGCTCATTCACACTAATCCGTCAAATACCACTCGTGGTTTTTGACGAATCGTCTTTTTTCACGAATCGTTATTATGATTTGTATAACGGCTATACATTTTAATAGTCCGTGTTTACACTATAACGGAATCGGGAAAATTGACGGATACGTCTTAAATGACGTTTCAACTTTTTTAAAAAACATAGTTTTAAATCACGGGATCTTTTTTAACGAATCGTCGTCGACGGACCCAGTGTGAATGAGCTGTAAAAAGAAGTGACTGAGCCAATATTTTTTGTAAAAATACATTAAAACATCGATACAAGTATATCAAGATACCATTCTTGAGAAAATAGTTAAGCCCCTTAACAACATGTTCAATAACCAAGAATGGTCCTTTCAGCAAGACTCGGCGCCGGGTCATAAAGCTCGATCCATTCAATCTTGGTTAGAAACGAACGTTCGGGATTTCATCAGAGTTGAACACTGGCCGTAACCTAGTTCTAATCTTAATCAATTGAATTATAATTTATAATCAATTTTAGAGAACGCTTGCTTTAAACGCCATGATAAGTCCCTAAAACAATCCATACGCTTCGTAGTGAAGAATTCCCCATTTCCGTAAGAGTAGAGTGCTGCTATTGTTAACTTATCTCAACGTTCAAAGGACTGTATTGCAACCAATGGAGAACACTTCGAATAAGCTTTATATATTTTTTATAGTTTTATATTAATGTATTAAAGTAACTGAGGCCAGTCGTGGCGCAGTGGCACAAAGTGTGACTATAAAACCGACTGGTTGTGGGTGCGATCCCCACTCGAGATGAAATATTTACTTAAATATATATTTCCATTTTTTCGCTCTGTGGTGTCGAGGCAAAACGCGGCGTTGAGTTCTGCCACTCGACACGCAATGCCTTCAAAAATTCGGGAGAAAGTGGGGAACGGAGTGTCGTAACACTAGGTTCCCTCCGCCTACCCTGCTGTGTGCGGGATACAGCGTGAAGCTAATTAAAAAAAATTAATTAATTGTTAAAGTAACACACTGTACCAGTAATAAATTATACGTATAATACAAAAAATTGTTTTTCTTTATAAAAAAATTTATGGCAAGACTAATATTATGTATAAGAAGGAGCATTTGAAAAACCATGTTTTTAATAGAACCAAGTACTATATGAAATAGCGTAAGGGATATTACAAGGTAAATTCATGCTTTTCCTTGTTTTGGGTATAACCACGAGATAATAAACAAATAGAGTTGCTGTTGCAGTTGCTTTTATTTTTCAATCATGCAACGAAATTGTTACGATTTTCACAAGCATTTAAAGATTGGTTTTCCGAAAGATAATTAACGACAACATTATTAATTTTAAAATTTGCCATTCTATCATCATTCATTCGTTCGACGTGCCCAACCAGCTGTGCACGTTTGTCTTCATTCTCACCGTGACATCCTCGCTAGTACCTGCCATTCTGTGTATCTCTTCTTGGGGGATTCGATCAGCTAAACTGACTCCGCATATCCTACGAAGAGATCCATCTCCAGATTTCTGATCTTGGTAAGGATTTTTTTCTGCTCTTAGTAAAAAATGTCATTGTCCAAAGATGTTTAAACGGCCTTCGTTAAGTTGCCTCAAAGTATAGAACATGGCTTTATATTTTTAATATTGGTAACACTGAAGTGCTTTTTAAAATTAAAGTCAAAAACCAATTTTCGTCCATCAAATGTCAGTGAACAGAATATTGTGTTTACTCAGACGAAATTAGGACAATCTGTTAGTAGGCTAGTAAAGCTTAGTTACAAGTGAAGGACATACATATATATGATTTGGTCATATGTGACCCAATTTACTCAATGGTTTCTCTAATCAATACACTAAAGCCTACCAAAACAAGAACTTAAGGACGTATTCCAAATCAACATATTTTTTATACATTTATAAATAGTGAATAAAAGATATTGAACTAAGAACGAGTTGTGGTTATCTATTATGCATTTTGTTCTACGTATCTTGTAAATAACAATTTTTATAAACTTGTCTGTTTTTTTGATGACAGCAAAAATGATAGCATTATTTATATATACAGATAACGTTTTATAGAGTCAAGAGTCCGTGAGGCCGTCGTGGCGCAGGGGATGTGACTGTAACGCGACGGTTGTGGGTTCGATACCCACACGGGGAAACGAAATGTTTCATATTCTCATTTTTGCGTTTATGTAATCTCAACACTTAATAAATTCAAGAATTCTGCGGAAAGTGGGCAACGGAGTGTCTTAACACTAAGTTCTCAGATTCCCCCTGCTTACTATAATATGTGCGGGATATAAAGTGAAACTACAAAAAAAAAACGTTTTAGAGAATGATGTGTGTTTTAATTCACATATTTACGGAGATATATTTTAATATTAATTTCAAATACTCAGTTAAAGATTTTGCTTTTTATATATTTTTTTCATTTCCAATCAAAAAATTATATATAATATACCATTATGTAACGTAAATAGGCTAGTGACCGATATGTCATTGAGTGATATCAGTTTGACATCGTGAACTGGAGCTATCTAAGTTACTGATCATTCGTGATTGCCATGAATTGGAGGTCTATACGAACTTTGACCTTTTTGTGACCGAATTGAAATATTTTTATTTATTATTTTAATTTTTGTTACAAAAGAATAATACAGAATATTATAGTATATACCGAAGAAGTAAAGAGCAAGGATATTATTATTAGGTATATAGAAAATTGGTTATGAACATGCTGTGTGTTTGTGACAGAAAGAAGATCTTGCCGATCACGTAGTGTTCTTAGTGTTTTTTTTTTTGCTTCACGCTGTATCCCGCACACAGCTGGGTAGGCAGAGGGAATCTAGTGTTAACACACTCCGTTCCACACTTTCTGCCGAATTCTGGAAGCATTGCGTGTTCGTTCCCCACTTTCTGCCGAATTCTGGAGGCATAACGTGTTGAGTGTCAGAACTTAACGTCGCGCTTGTCCTCGAAACCAGAGCGAAGAAATGGAAATAATAAATTTAAGTAAATATTTCATCTCCTCGAGTAGAGCTCGAACCCACAACCTGCGCCACGACTGGCCTCATTAGTGAAAGTATTGAAGATAAAATTTTAAAGATATAAATAACTTACCGTACAGCCGATTTAGGTATAGATCCGTAAAGTAGCACACTGAGCCCTCTGTAAAGACCGAGAACGCCATGACCTTTGACAGTTTTCTTCACACAATCAAATATTCCTGTATATTTCTTAGTGCCACCTGAAATTATAGAAAAAAATATATAATTAAAACATAAAAGGTTGCCTGTAAGAGATCACTTATAGTGATAAGGCCGCCTTTGCAATGTACTATTATTTAATTTTTTTTTTCTGTATTATCTTTATGCAATAAAGTGTTTTTGATTTGATTTGATTTGATAAAATTGTACTTTTTAATTATTTCGTTCTACACACAACACAAGTATTTTTGGAACCGTCAACTCCTACATAGCACCCGCACATAGCAGAGTAGGCAGAGGGAACCTAGTGTTAAGATACTCCGTTCCTATTTAGACACTTCCGTTCTCCAGTTTCCGCAGAATTCTGAGGCATTGCGTGTCGAACTGTCGATTTGTCTCACAAGCAGTCGCTATAGATATGTTCATGCATCTCGTAAATTTAGCGGGATACGTAGAGAGATAATTTAGAGTTAAAATACTGCTTTCTCCACTTTATGCTCATTCACATTGAGGCCGGTCGTGGCGCAGCGGCACAAGGTGTGACTGTAAATCGACTGGTTGTGGGTTCGATCCCCACTCGAGGAGATGAAATATTTACTTAAATTTATATTTCCATTTCTTCGCTCTGGTGTCGAGGCAAAGCGCGGCGTTGAGTTCTGCCACTTAACACGCAATGCCTCCGGAATTCGGCAGAAAGTGGGGAACGGAGTGTCTTTCACTACGTTCCCTCTGCCTACCCTGCAGTGTGCGGGATACAGCGTGGAGCTGAATTTATTTTTTTTAAGACTTGTTGCTTAGTGGCGGACCTAAACACCGTTTTATAGGTACCCGTGTGTGTAGATTATACAACGAATAAGTCTTTAGTGTCTCTATTAACGCATTTTACCTAATAGTATTATACGAGCGACGACGTCTAAATTGTGCTTAGCCTGAATACAAAGCAGTGTGCAATAACTATGTCAGCCGTCATTAACTTTCGTGTTGTTGTTTTAGAATGAAATATTAGTACCATTGAAATAGGCGAATAATAAATATTAATTGTTTTTTTATAGCTTCACGCCGTAAGCTAGTGTTAAGACACTCCCGACTTTCATTCGAATTCTGGAGGCATTGCCTGTTGAGTGGCGGCTCTCACCGCTGCGCCTTGCCTCGTCACCAGAGCAAGGAAATGAAAATATTAAACATTTTATTTCCTGGAATGGGAATCGAATCTGCAACCTGTCGCGTTTACAGTCACAGGTTCGTGCCCCTGCGCCACGACTGGCCTTAATAGTGTATAATTTCATATAATTAATATTTAGAGGTAATGATGTATATATATGTATATTTAAAGTACTGATATTCTGAGAAAGACACCCACATTTTTATAGTGAAATAAAAAATTCTGCCATTGTGTACTTGGTAAGTGTGTGTATTTGTGTTTTTGTATGAATGGATTGTTTTTTTTTATTATTTTTAATTTATATGATTGTTAGAAGGCTTAATCTCACGAAATGAAATATTAATTTGTTATTATGTAACTTAGTGGGGTTGCGTAGTGTCTTAACACTAGGCATACAGCGTGAAGCTGAAAACAAAATAACTTATAAAGTAGATATATATCTTTTGGGATGAATAAAGAAAGTTTTCTATAACAAATGGTTTAATTTTTTTACATATAACTATTTTTAATAAGTGAATATGTTTACGTTATAGATTGTGTAATATATATATATATATATATATATATATATATATATATATATATATATATATTTCGGTAGCGGTTACATTGTAGGTCAAGTGCTTTTGATCTAAGGTCGAGAGTGTTATATAAGTGGATAAAAATTTTATTCAGCGAAGTTATATTATATATTTTGCCATATACATAAGTTTCTTATGGAATGTATGGGACCACTAAGAGTAGTTTTGAAAATTTTCAATAAAACATTAACTTGAAACAGGAAAACAGGACAGGGCGGCAACAAGTAGGTATATAAAAGCATTTTATCAAAAAATATATTTTTTCAAAAAGTATACGTTCAAATTACATGCTATAAAAAACAAAACAATTCTTCATAAAAAATCCTTGATTATGGAATAACTTTCGCTCGTTACTTTCAATATCTCTATCAAATAAAAACGTTGAAATATCACCTTGCAATTTTCAATTAATTTTTTAGCTTTCAAACAAAATAAGTAAATCGGACCAGTAGATCCAGAGAACTTATCGTTTAAACAAACAAACAAACTCTTCCGCTTTATTATATTAGTATAAATAATGTAAATTAAATAAATATATAGAAAAATTTATTTTATAATATAATACATGACGAGGTTTCCACTATACAGCGACAAATGACATCAAAAAAGTTATTTTTGATTCGATTATACGTCATACTTTATATAATACTATGGAAATAACTTTGGTTGCACAATAATATCACACTATTATTAGGTGTTTCGTTTGATCCTCATGCTTTTTACGTGACCTTCCTCCAGTATCTTTGATACTGTGTTTTCGAAGGTCAACCGAGGTCTCCTCCTACCTCTCTTACCACTCACTTTTCCATCATAAATCTTTTTTGCCATTCTGTCCACGCTCATTCGTTCGACGTGCCCAAACCAGCTGAGCACGTTCTTCTTCATTCTCACCGTGACGTCCTCCGCTGGTACCTGCCGTTCTGTGTACCTCTTCATTGCGGATTCAATCAGCTAGGCTGACTCCGCATATCCTACGAACAGATCGCATCTCCACAGCATTCATCTGTCTTTCATTCTTCTTCTGTAATACCCACGTTTCGCTGCCGTATAACAGGGTCGGTACCAAAACTGCATTGTGTACGGCCAAACGCGCAGCTGTGCTGACGTTTCACCGTCTCATCAATGCAGCCAAGACTTCGTTAACCTTGTTACCGGCAGCAATACGCCTTTCCACATCCATCTCGTATCTTCCATCTCTACTGAACATACTTCCCAAATATACCACTTCATTCACCTGTTCTAATATCTTATCATTTATACTGATCTTGCATTCCGTCCTTTCTTCATTTCGTTCAAAAATGAAATATACGAATATAAATTCGTTGATAAATATATATATATATATATATATATATATATATATATATATATATATATATATATATATATATATATATATATATATATATTTCAACTCCATGTCTAATCTGCAATCTAAAGAAAACCTGAATTCGAGACATTACGTGTTGAGTGCCGGAACAAAACGCCGTTGCACGTCAATGAAAATAATTCATACCACTCCATACATACTATTACAATACAATACATACTATGATAGTACGTAAACAACAGTTCAATTTACCGACATTATTAATTACATAAAAAATGTCGTAAGTTTGTAATTAAAAAAATTCGCTATATGTATAAAAATATATTATGTTCCATTTTTTTTATACATTATCTTTGGTCGCATATTGCTAGATGATAAATAAATATCTTTCTTTGTTTATGTCAAGCAAGTCTATTTATCAACACATCAACTTTAATATGACAGTAACGAGATATGACAAACTAAGCGTTGCCTGCCACGCAATTTTTTTTTATGGAAAAGGACAAGGCAAACGAGCGTTCGGGTCACCTGATGGTAAGTGACTGCCACCACCCACAACCCCGTGTAACACCAGAGGAGTTACAGGTGCGTTGCCGACCTTTAAGGCGGAGATAGACGCGCTTTTTGAAGGTACCCATGTCATGTTGACCTAGTAAACACTGCCGCGGGTAGGACGTTCCACCCAAATTATAACTGTCCCAAATACCTTCATTGAACGTATTTTTTTTACTCTACACTCCGTTTCCCAGTTTCCACCGCATTCTGGACGCACTGCGTGTTGAGTGGCGGAGCTCAACGCTGCGATTTCTCTCGATACCAGAAAGTGAAGAAATGAAAATATTATATATTTCATTTCCTCGAATGGGGGCATCAAACCCACAACCTGTCGCGTTTACAGTCACACGCTTGTGCCCCTGCGTCACGACTGGCCTCAACAACTTTACATTAGATATTGTAATGTATAGATATGTAGATATTGTAATTAGATTAATGTATTTTAATCCATTTTACCTATATGTATTTCTATTTAATATTATGTTTATATTACTATAATAGAGATATCTAAAAAGCCCGTGATGATTGCGTATGTTTATTTTCAAAATTGTATTTTCTGCCATTTCATTATATTAGGTCAAACTCGTCAAGTCGTGGCGCAAAGAGGCACCAGCATGTGACTCTTAAACGAGACTGGTTGTGGGCTCGTCTCAAAGAAATGAAATATTTCAAATAACTTCAATTCCTCGCTCTGGTGGCAAACGAGGTAAATTGCGGCATTAAGTTAGGCCACTCACTAGAACACTAGAATACACACACCCACTAGAATTCGGCGGACACACACCAGAATTCGGCGGAAAGTATGAAACACTAAATCCCCAGGTTCCCTCTACCTACCCTAAAGACTAATGCGTAGTCTTTTTAGCTTCACGCTGTATCCCGCCTTAATAAACAAAGAAAAAAAAACAAAATTATTCCATCAACTCACTGTGGAGCAAGCCTGTCAATCGAGGAGCTCGAGAGCAGTGCTTGGGACGCGTGACCCAAGCGTATCTTTAAGGGGACCCTTTGTTTAATTAATTGACGCTCGCCTTTACAGATCAATACCCTTTTCCTATACCTATATTTCAAAATAATCTGAATTAGACATTTCAGTGATTTTTCACTACGTATTCTGTCTTTCGATCATTTAAAAGTATCATATATAAATGAACGAGAAATTATCTTATGTTCTACATACATAATATAAAATATTGTAAATATAAATCTATAAATTTCTAGCTTCCCAAATATTGGAGTTGCTTCTCAGACAGTAAAGTAGGCTATAATTCTATTTGCGTATCACAAACGTAAATACATCGATTAGGAAAATATATTGGGAGGCAAAGTCCGGCTTCTTTTATAATTTTAACTTTCATAAGTATTTGAGAAGAGATATTATTATAATATTATGTGACAAGTAAAGTGGTTTATTTGAGGCGCGTCACTGTACAAGCGACGGTTAACAGTTCGATTTCCAGTGAGGGATGTTTTTTTTTTATTTCTTTGGTAAAAAATGCCACCCATCATTCATCTTTTTTGGTATTGCTTATGGAGTGGAATGGAGGTTCCCTCTGATACACGTGGCATGCTGCGTGAAGCTATAAAACTCTATTGTGAATTCGATGCCTATTTGGAGAAGTGTATTCTATTAAATTAGGTTATTTTATTTCTCCAATTTAGTAAGATAGTTCCGCACTGATTTTATTTCATCCAAAGTAATTGACATAGTGAAGTATGGTGTGAAATTTCTTATCACCCAGTTCGTTTCTCTAAATGCAGAAGATGCGTATGTTTTGAAACTAAAAAAAAATACAGCCATAGACACAGAATAAAATCAATCAAGTCTTTTTTTCTTGTCGGCACTTTTGTCAATTTATAAAATATAAAAAAAATGTTATATTGGCATAACTACAGTAGTTGGACAAATGGTATCGCGCACTTTTTTATAGATATTGATGCGCTCCATAATACTGTAGAACATGGTTTTGTTCTATCATCAATAGTTTTCGCAGCGCACGCGATGATAGAATTTTTAAGATCAATTACTTTACACCTTGGGTTACATTATTACATTTTTATTAGGGATCCCTATTTTTTTTATAATGTAATATAGCCTATGTTGTTTAGTGAAGATGCAGCTTTCTAATAAAAAAATAATTTTTGAAATCGGTCTGGTAGTTTTTGTGTGAAAACAATACAAACATACATACAAATATACAAATCATTCCTCTTTATAATATTAGTATAGAAGCATAGATTAGTATAGAAGTATAGACTACAGAGGGGTTCACCAGCTTGTTTCGGTCACCAGCCAAGCCATGTCCTAGTGAAAGTTTTAACAGATCGTGGGTCAAAAAGTTTGAGTTTACGGACAGTGAATCAAAAACCTGCAAGCTCAATAAGGACGGAAGAAACTGTAAGCGAATTCGTCACGTACGTACGGCGAGATCTCTTTCAGTTATCAACTTAAAAGAGATCAATTGAGCTTTTTTCTCTGGGGGTACCTTAAGAGCCGCGTTTAAACCAATCAACGACGATTGTCTAGCTCAAGAAGAACATTTGCGAGAAAATGTCCGTTATCCCACGAGCCAGCGAGTCTTTACGAATTTGAGGTTTAGATTCGAGGAGTGTGTACGTTTGGATGGTACACATCTCAGTGTTGTTGTTTAAAAAAAAATCCCATGTGTTTATTTTAATATAAACTAGTGGGCGCGCGCGGCTTCGCCCGCTTATTCGCACCCTTAGGGGTGAATTCTAAAAAAACCACAAAACACGTGTTCAATAAAATATTTTTTCCATACAAACTTTCAACCAGTATTTCATCCTTTTAGGGTTAAAATTTTTCAAAATCCCATCTTAGTGGATGTCCAGATTAAAAACATAAAGATCTGTCCAAATTTCACGTTACTACCATCAGCGGTTACGGCTGTACGTGCGTCTTACCTCAGTCAGTCAGAACAAGTCCTTTTATATTTATAGATAAAGATTATATTTCATAAGCCTTGTAGTTTTTTTTTCTATGATTTTTAAAATTCGCATAACTTAATGGCCGACCTGTAAAATAATTAATTTTACGACTGTTTTTTTTTAATATATTTTTTGGTTGATAAAAACAAATGATTTAAAAATGTATGATATCTTTTACACATATCTTTTAATATGACGATTTGATAAAGCCATATGTTGATAGCAGACTATCCAATCTTTATGATGCCAGTGTTAACACTCAAGAAATGTATTCAAGGTTGCATTTAGTCGGTGTGGGATAATCTTAAATAAACTAACTCCTACTACTAACAACATAAATAAGTTGTAACAAGCGTATAAAAATTTCGACGTACGCTTGATGAGTAGCTCGGTCGGTTTCCAGGGGGCGCGGTTTCAAGTCCCGCTGCGTTCAAATTATTATACGTTTCCTAAATAAGTATTTTTCTTTCGTAAGTGTGGAATAACAGTTTAAAAAAGTTTTAAAATATTTAAAAAATAGTATTCTCTCTAGCCAAACGATAATTCTTGGTAATCTTGATAATCTTTGGGTAGCGGAAATTTGCAAAAATCTCGCTTCAGAGATACTAACATAAATACGTTGTAACAAGCGTATAAAAATTTCGACGTAGCTTGATGAGAACGTATGGCTTAGTCGTGGCTGCTCGCTTTCCAGGAGGCGCGGGTTCGAGTCCTGCTACGGTCAAATTTTTATACGTTTTCTAAATAAGTATTTTTCTTCCCTGAGTGTGGAATAACACTTTAAAAATGTTTGAAAACATTATTTTATTGTTTTAAATATATTATCTTTAAAATAATCACAAAAAAATAAATACATAAAAAAATATAATAATATTGTGTGTGTATTTATAATAAGTTAATACTTCTTTTCTAAGTATACGTGTATATAATAAACTTCCGCAGTGTATTCCAAGTTTGCCACCACGTGACTACTACAATTTAAAGTAACTTGAAAAAAAATACTAACAAGTAAAGCTTATTACACTATTCAAGAATATTTAGATGATAAACATGTATGGAATTAATGTCTATTGAATGTAACGCAGGATAGCTGCCAGATAATATAATATAATAATACCATTGACTTTGAAGAGAGCAATGGTTGAGTTTCTTGCTGGCTCTTCTCAGCAGAACTGCCTTCTGAACCGGTGGTACCTTTTTTTTGTTTATATGATCATCCAACAATTCAAAAGTGCTTATAAGAGTTTATTTGAATAAAGAATATTTTGAATTTGAATTGTTAGATACAACAAGATAATAAGCTTTCTAAAAATTTAATCCTTCACTTTACCCTATGTTTCTAGAGAAAACAACTCTAAAAATAGAGAAGAAGCTATAAGAGAAAGTTTTAATATCAAATATCTATTAAAGTATTATATATTATATATATTAAAAATAAAAGTGTTGCATTAATATAAATAAAAATTGTACAGGCTTTGGCTCGACACCAGAGCGATGAAATGAAAATATAAATGTAAATAAATATTACACTTCCTCGAGTGTGGATCGAATCCACAACCAGTTGATTTTACAGTCACATGTGACTCTGCACCACAACCGGCCTCACTTTTAAAGACAACCTTCAGTTATAAAAACACAACTATTTAAATTTATATTATTTTTGATATAAAATAGTACTTTATTATAACAAAAGAAAAAATAACAATCAATAGTAAAAATATTTAAAATGTATTGACAAAGATTCTGAAGTAACATTATTTAATATTCTTGTAGTGCTGATACATAAGTAATGACTGTTTATGTAAGAATACCACAGATTAATCTTTTAAGGAAAAATCTATTCAATTGCTATGATAATAAGGTTTAAATTAAAAATTGTAAAAAGTTAACTTAGTAATGACATGCAATTAGGATTATTTCTTTTATTGACATCTTTTACAACAGAGTAGTATTAAATGATAACTAAAAAATTAAAAGAAATTATTATCTCATATGGAAAGTAATGTTATATATTATTTGACATATAAAATATTATAAAAACACTGAATTTGTACAACAGAATATGAGTTGTGAGTACAGAGAAAGGTTAAATGAAAAATATACATAGAATAATATTTTTATGTAACTAAAGATTTTTTTATAATAAGATTATTTTAAAATATTCAAAAAGGTCACATTATATAAATTATGCACAAATGCAAATCAGTATTGATATAACAAATTGTTTTTTTTCACGTTATGTCAAATTATCTTTAAGTGTTAATAAAAACATATAGTCGTACAAAGTCCATAGGTTTCTTATTGAAAATAAAGACTACTTTACCTTTGTATACTCTTGTACTAGCAAATGGACCTCGTAACCGATATCTTGCAACATGATTCTAATTGGAAATTTTATCAACTATTTAAAAGCAGTTTAACACGTGCTACAGTTTATTTCCTTCATTAAATATAATGGAATGACGTAATATACGCTGCGTATTTGTGAAAATAATATCTTTTTTCTCTCTCAATTGGTAGAGATCGTTTATAAGTGATAGCCATGATAAGATACTAGATTATTATGAATGAAAGTCCAATTAGAAAATAATTTGAAATATAGACTGACCTTTTTCGTCCAATTGGAGTTGTGTTTTCACATATTCGGTGGGGAATGTTATACAAATTTCAATGCCACCGGTTATTCCGCCGGCTACAACTCCTTTGAGTCCGACAGACCCTGGGCCTCCTGCCGCGGCCGCCGCGCCGGTCTCTGTCATCCATGGTCGTTGGAATGGATTTTTAAAATTTCCCGTCCTAGAAGACATTATTAGTTTTACGCACTTGTCGTTAATTAAACGACCACGACACGCGGCAACACCTCCTCATACAAAATTTAATTACAAACTGAACGACATTGAATGAACCTAACAAATCTAACAGATCTTACGTTGTGATTTTCCAGGGTTTAATTGATTGAACTATTTAGAATGAATGAATATTCAAGTGCAAATTTTAAGAATGTGTGGCAGAAAAAATATTTTCGGAGCCATCTTGTGACGTTACGAGACGCTTAAATATTTTTGACGTTGTCAAAAAAAATTGAGATTATGCTTGTGGTCTATACTAGACTCACAAAATATCAATATTTATAGCGGTTTTTGTAAATCAGAAAGTTTTATAATTGTAAGAGGCAAATAACAATACGCAATAATGGCATTAAGAACTTACGGCGATAAGCCGATAAGTTTTCAGATAGAAGAAGGCGGAGATTTTTACTGTGTTGGATCTGAGGTATTTAATTGTTATTTTAGTACTTTATAAGATTAAATATTGCGTTAAGATCTCTATAACCTATAATAGAATAGATAATTAAATGATGATGATTACATTACTCATTTTTAGGTTGGTAACTATTTACGGCTATTCCGTGGTTCTCTTTATAAAAAGTACCCTGGCATGGCCAGGAGAACGTTGACTAATGAAGAAAGAAAACGTTTAGTAGATAATGGCTTAGGCCCTCACGTCCTATCAAGCTCTGTATCTTTACTAAAAGCTTCTGAAGTAGAAGATATAATTGAAGGAAATGATGAAAAGTAAGTACTGCAGCAAAAAGTTATTTTTTTTCTTTCATTGTACGTCCATGTGTTACGTTAGTTCATCATAATGACAAATGTTAATTATAAACAAGCTCATTCATATGTAATATTAATTTAAGTCATAAAATATAAGGTTGTAATACTAAGTTCCTTCTGCCTACCTTGCTGTGTGCCAGATACAGCATGAAGCTGTATATGATTATAAAATATATGAATAAATAACATATAACCATCTTTTGAACATAAATAGAAGACAAATAATATTTCTAACATTTACTGTTTTGTGTTGTGTCTAATATTTAGTGTCTGTTAACACAATGGTTGTGTTATGCTGTAAGGAAATTTCACAATATGCATAGCATTCTGTTGCTATATAAATATATATATTTTTTCCTAACTGTAAAATACATGAGGACCCTTTTTTTTAATATTGTTGTAAACAATTTACAGATATAAAGCTGTATCAGTCAGTCAGGAACTAGCGACCCCACGTGAAGGTAAAGGTAAAAAGCCACACAATCCATCATGGATGCCCGCAATGCCAAACTCATCTCATTTAGATGCTGTACCGCAAGCTACCCCTATTAGTAGAACTAGGGTTCATAATAAAAAGGTAATTTTTTATTATTATTTCTTATTTTGCTTATGTTATTTTTTTAACTAACTTGATACTTATTTTGAAAGTGTTATTCTCACAAATTATTTTTTTTGCTAGGTCCCATCTGCCTGCTATTTCAAATTTAAAATATTCTATATTCAAATAGACTATTGTAAAGGACTTTAGAATTGTCCACTGAACATATTAAAAAAAGCTACGGGTTTGGAGGGCAGTACTGTTAATTATTTGAGGCGCTTTTGGCGCAGGGGCACAAGTGTGCGACTGTATGCGCGAGGGTTGTGGGTTCGATTCCCATTTGGGGGAATTTAATGAACAATTTCATTTTGTCGAGCCAAAGCGTGACATTGTGTTCCGCCCCTCAACACATACTGCTCAAGAATTGCCAGAAAGTGAAGGATGGAATTTTTTTAATGGGGAACGGAGTGTCTTAACACTAGGTTCCCAGGTTCCTTCTGCCTATCTTGTTATGCGGAGAATACAGCGTAAAGCTATAAATAGAAAGCATTTATTTTATATCAAACTATTTTAGGTGAGAACATTCCCACTCTGTTTTGATGATACTGACATGACTGCCATGTTGGAAAATGCATCACAGAAGCAAATACTAGTGCCAATAAGATTAGATATGGAGATAGAGGGGCAGAAATTAAGAGATACATTCACTTGGAATAAGAATGGTAAGTATAATAAAAAATTTTCAAATATATAATCCCTTCAAATATTTTTCCCTACTGCTAAGGAAGGGTTATGTTTTTCGCGCGTATCTTGTGTGTACGTATGTATGTAATATTCTTCATTACCTCATATCTCCAGAACTGCTGAAATTATTTACATAAATGAGTTATCGTTAGATTCGTCTTAGTAGAACAAATGTTCTTAGATAGGTGACGTTAAAAAAAAGTCATAGCAGCTGTGGGACACCATTGGAATACTGAAAAAAATCATTTCGAAATACCATAATATTGGTATCAAATTCAAGAGCTCAATAAAAGCTACACCAGAATAACACACAGGTTATATATATTTATGTAAACATTTTGTACAATTTGACTATAAAATAACAATAACTTAAAGCGGGCGAAGCCGCGTTTGTGCAGCTAGTTACGAATAAAACAAAAAAAAATATCAATTCCAGAATCAATAATAACACCGGAACAGTTCGCGGAAGTGCTGTGCGACGACCTGGAGCTGAACACGAGCACCTTCATACCGGCCATAGCGACCTCCATACGCCAGCAGATCGACGCGTACCCGAGCGAGCCGCCCGCCATACTGGAGGAGCAGACCGACCAGCGCGTCATCGTGAAGTTGAACATACACGTTGGGAACACCTCCTTGGTTGATCAGGTGTGTGTGTGTTTTTGTTTCTTTTAGCTCCACGGGAACTTAGTGTTGAAACACTGCGTTCACCGCTTCCTTCCTTCCAACAGACAAAAAAATCGTAGTTTTGTGTTTTTATGGCGCTTTTTTCATCACAAAGATTTTTTTTTCACCAAATTCTTTGCTACATTTTAACATTCTTCCTATTTTGGAATGTCCAAATAGATTTGATAGTAATTTGTTTATTCCACTTACTATTTTTAAGCACCTTCCATTAGGGGCGTAATGCTATCGAGTAAGTTGGAGTATAGGCCGTCGACCACCGATGCTTTCTTTTTTTTTAATGGTTCATTTAAAAAAATATATCTTATTAGCCGACCACATGAAGCTCCCCGTGCTTCTTTTTTATTTAATATTATTTTAGGAAAAATTGGTTGCTAATTTTAATATGGTTCTCTATATTATCCTAACTGTTGTTGTTGTTGTTAAGTGTGCATATTATATAACTTGTTAATGTAAATGTACATATAATGATTTTATAACAATACAATTATTTTTTAATTTAACTGCTTTATATCGTATATATCAGGGTGGGAAGACGTAACCTAATGTTCAAACGAAATTTTCAGGTTGAATGGGACATGGCGGAAAAAGAGAACAATCCTGAACAATTTGCGATGAAACTCTGCGCGGAATTGGGGCTCGGTGGTGAATTTGTGACGGGCATCGCTTACAGTGTGAGAGGCCAGCTCAGCTGGCATCAAAGGACTTATGCGTTCAGCGAGGCCCCGTTGCCGGTTGTTGAGGTATTTATTGTGTTATTATTTGTTGTGAGGCCGATCGCGACGTAGAGGTACAACGTGTGACTGTAATATCGGCTGGTTGTGGGTTCGATCCCCACTCTAGCAAGTGAAATATTTACTTTCATTTCTTCGCTTTGGTGTCGAGGAAAACGCGGCGTTGAGTTCTGCCACTCAGCACGCAATGCCTCCGAAAATCGGCGGGAAGTGGGGAACGGAGTTTCTGTACACGAGTTTCCCTTTGCCTACCCTGCTGTGTGCGGGATACAGCGTGAAGCTGTATCATTTGTTAAATATTCATATATTAGGTCAGTCGTAGCGTAGGAGCACAAGCGTGCGACTGAAACGCGAATGGTTCAATATTGAATATTTAAATTTTTAGCTCTCGAGGCAAAGCGTGGCATTAAATTTACGACGGAAAGTGTAGAACAAAATGTCTTAACATCTAGATTCCGTTTGTCTACCCTGCTATATGCGAGATGTTAAAAAAATATATCGCTATCGTGGCACAATAGGTCAGCATCTAACTGTAAACGTGATGGTTACGGGTTCGGTACCCGCTCGAGAGAATGAATCTATTTAATTTCTTCACTCTGGTATCCAAATCCATGTAATGCCTCCTAAATTGGGCGGTGCGTATAGAACGGAGTGTCATAACACTAGGTTCCTTTTTCCTGCGGTTATAGCGTGAAACAAAAAAATATAAAGTTGTTTTTTTAACTTTTGTAGACACCCTATCGTCAGCCATCCGAAGCTGAACAATGGGCGCCATATTTAGAGACGCTCACCAACGCCGAAATGGAAAAGAAAATTCGAGATCAAGATAGAAATACGCGTAGAATGAGAAGATTGGCGAACACGACACCCGGTTGGTAATCTTTTTAAATATAATTATTTATATATATTTAATATAAAAGGGTTAATAGAAAAGGTCTAACTGTATGTAATTCAAATTTATTAAATATAACCCCTATATCAACTATATAAAAGTTGATTATCTTCAATCTTTCGTTCACTAGATAAAGTCATTTTTGAATAAAAAAAAAAACTAAATCCCAATTGGTTCATCTGTTGTTTGGGAGCTACAATGCCACAAACGGATACACAAATATATAGGCGCATGAAACTTATATTAATTAATAATATATTTCTGTTTTCTTTGCTGGTTAAAATTATAAAGTAAATAATTGTACTAAGATTATCAGCAATTACATTTTTTTGAGTTTGATGTCATATTTTATATATGTAAATGTTATATATAACTAAATGTATATTATGTACTAGGACCCGCTCGCGGCTTCGCCCGCTTGTTCTACACAGTAATTTATTTTCTCATCTCAATTAATTTCATGGTTATTTTGAATACAAAATTATCATTATTTAAAAACAATATCCATATTTTAAAATTAAAGTTTCAGCCAATTCAATAAATTAATTATTTCGTAGTAATATTATCGCATGCCATATTTTATACTAACATACCTTTATTATTTATGAACCGATTTAAATAAAATTAAAACTAAGTTGTAAATAAACAAATGTTAAGGGGAATTTGCAAAATTTTTTTTTATTTTTTTTTCTTACTATATTAAAAATATGGTTTTAATAGAAATTGTTTGAATGTAGGTAAAATATTCCTTTATTAGTTTCAAAACAAAAAAATACAGTGCGTGAGAGTTAAGCCGAGCTTTTCATTTGTGTGAGGGATCACTAAAGTAGAGTTAGAAAAAAAAATTAAAATAAAAGTTTAATTTCATAACTAATTTCTTAATATATTTTTTTGTACTTCATATTTTTTCGGCATAGTATTGATGCAGTATGTAACGTAGCAAATAAAAAAGATATTAAAATAAATAAATGTACTTAAAGCATATTATTTTGATATTAACAATATTTTTCATTTAATTTCTTATTAACATTAAAAAAAGTACAATTCTGATATGTCTGTGGATTTTTTGTTACTTTATAATAACGTAATAAAGCTAAATACGAAAGTTTAAAATGACGTTTAAAAATTAACTTGATTAATATATTATTGTTAATCTTAATTAAGGTAACTTTATTAATCATATAAACTGAAAAAATATTCTAATTGATTTTACAAGACCTTCGATTAAATGAAAAAGATTAAATAAAATGGTAGTGGATTCAAATAATATTGGCAGGAATTAGGGCAGAGATAGACATAAGTTGTTTTTTCTTAGTTTATATATACTAATGATATATAAACAATTGAGTAAAATATTTTTTATTGCACAATAGTATATTTAGTATATTGTTTTGAAAATAATATAAATAAAAAATATCCTAGAACATGTTGGATATATTATTAACATTAGATTTTTTAATTTTTTTTGCCTTCAATCCAAATAAGGTATTTATAAATATTTATAATAACATTAGTACAAATAACTTTTAGTGGCAATTCAATTTAGAAATTACAGTTACTTATATACAGGTTGTAACGCGATCGACCGATCAACGGTAGTCTATGGGTACGGGGTCTATTGGGCCCTCAGTACCTATCCATTTTGCCCCCATGTATATTTAGTGATTTTCAGTGTTTCAGCAGATATTAGAGAATTCGTGATTATTTGAAAAAAATCGGATTCTTGGCAAATACAGTCCGACTGATATGTCTGTCCTTTTATTTAACAATCCTTTAATATTTTGTTTTTTCCAAATAACATTTTTTTTATTTATTCTTTTACACATTTATTCACAATTTTTTTTATTTAATATTTACAATATAATGCTAGAAAAAACTAATGAATTTAGTTTTTTTAAATGTGGATTTTTTTAATGTAATTTTTAGATGAATAGTTTAATAAGGCTCAATAATTTATATATTTTTTATTTACTGTATATATCTGCTGAACCACTGAAAATCGCTGAGCATACATGAGGTTGAAATGGATAGGTAATGCGGTCCCCTATCTATGGACTAATGCTGATCCGTCGATTGCGTTACACCCTGTATACAATATAAATTTATATTAACTCTAATTATCAAATATAAGTTTACGTACCTGTTACAAAGAATTTAAATTATGAATACTATTAAATATTTGTATATTTCTCGTTCACATGTATACAATTTTAAAATTTAAAATATATATATATATATTTTGAACAACATAAATGATATTAAAATATTTTTTGAATATTTTTTATCATGTATTACAAAGAATATGACAATTAATTGAAGTGTAGCCGTTATTTAAAATACTTTTTAGTTTGTTGATAGTGTTTTTAATTTTTTTTTCCACCGAAAATCTAGTTTTTTTACACCAAATATTGTTTACTTGTTATTGTAGGAGCTCTTGTTTAGCAATATAATTTAATGAATAAATTGAGGCAGTCGTGGCGCAGTGCTGTAACTGTGACACGTCGATTGTAGGTTCGATCCCTATTCGAGGGAATTATTTATTACTTATTAATATTTTTATTTCTTGGTTCCGGTACCAAGGTTAATGCAAACGCAAAACCTCGAAAAATTCGGCGGGAAGTGGAGAACAGTGGGGATACAGCGGTGGGGGATACAGCGTAGAAGCTGATTTAATTTTAATGAAATTATCGGACTTTTTGTTTTTATGTTGTTTTCGTTATTATTTATTATATTAGGCTTTTCTATTTTTTTTTGTAAGGATAAGCAAAATGTAGTGTTCATAATAATATTTAGGATGTTGAATCATGCTCGATTCATTATGATTATTTTTAACTAAATCTGAAGAAAATAACTCATCTAATGATTAAAATAAATTAATGAAAAAAAAAGAAGAATCAAAAATGTTCTTCATTTTATTAAACATTAGAAAGTATGTACTGCAAATGATGACATATATATGTATATTAACAAATGATTAATCGATTTTATTTAGACGAAGAATTCGAAATACTTCTTTTCGAAAAATAAAAAATCGATTAATAATATAAAAACAGATATTTCTAAATCGATTAGAGAACGAATGAATAATACCAACGTCAATCGAGCATATTATGATTATTACGTTTTATTACTATTGCATGTTGTATTTATAATAATCAATTTTAATAATAATGACTTTTATACAATATAGATATTATTTATATTAATTCTGCATGAAAAGTCAATTATTGCTTGACTAATAATATGGTGCTCGAAAAAACTAAATAATTTAGTTGCTTTTTTTTAAATGCGGGTTTTTTTATCTAGTTATTATATAAATAGTTAAATAAAGAGCTCAATAATTTATGACTGTCGTATTCAGGGCTACTTTTTATGCAGAATTACAAAAAAAATGTATTAAGTAAGTGTAAGTGGACTGTTGAACTTTTTTCTCATTAAAGGTTTTTTTATTTGAAATTAATTTCGTTTCATTTTACGGGCCAAATGTTTATTTGCATTGGGTGATTAAATTGATACAATCTGCTTACCATATTTTTTTTATGATGGCAACATTTTGGGATTAGATTGCATTATTATATTTGCATGGCAACAATTATATTACGTTTTATATATTTTGCATGTTATAATTTCAGTTATTTATTAAAAAACACATTATGTTATATGGTTTTCATATATTTATATTTTTTTATGATTTAAGTAAACATTGTAAAATTTAAGATCTTATAAGTTGCTATATAGAAAATATATAAAGACTCAATATATTTGTTTGGTGGCAGATGTGTCGTTGAGCCGCGCCGTCAACCGCCTGATTCGCGCTGACGAAGCCCTCTTCCAAACTACGCCGGAAAAGAGAAGGAAAAAGATTTAATCACTCAAATTAACCTTAAAATATTAGAACTATACACATTTGAATATACACATAAGTTCAACTTTATTGAACAACTTCTTACTCTATTAGTGCTATAATATTATATGTGTGTGTGAATACTCAATATTATTGCACAATATAAGAAGTTTTTCATTAACATTTTATAATTAATTAATTGACGTAATTTTTTTTATATTCAGAAATAAGAATCAAAACTCGAATATTTATTTTCTTACACTTTCGGCCTCCATTTGTTAAAATAAAAAAAAAACTGATTCATTTTAGTCTATGTTTTTCTATATTTGCTGTTCAGTCCTACATATTATATAGTTAAAAATAGATATAAGAATAGATGCTGTAAGAAAACAAACACAACACATCGTTTTTTTATTTTCCTAAATTATAGGTGCCTCCAAAGTTCAGCGAAAAATGGGGAATGGCAGTGGGATTATTAATGGGAAGTGTCTTAACAATAGGTTCCCAGGTTCCCTCTGCCAACCCTGTTATATACTGGATATATCATGCAGTTAAACAGTACTAAATAACAGCGTGGAGAAGATATAAATAGTTATATACTCTTAGCCTTGTACCTAATATATCGATCGATTAATTTTGAAGTCAATGTAATGTGAATTTTATTGCTAAAAAGTTAGAATTTTTGAAGGTCAACATTTATAAATGGCTGATATCTAATATTAGAATAAACTTCATTAAAGATTTTTCATGATTTATTAGGATTTTTTTACAATTATGCCCATTTTATTATGAACATAATGAAATCCTAATAAAAAGGAACAACAATATACCTTTTAATGGTTTGAATGTTAGATGGTTTATTAATATTTTTTACTATGCAGTTAAAAGAAGGATATACATTATATTATTTTAATAATGTCTCGTTTAGAATTAAAGTTAATATGTAATTTTTAATAAATATCTGTATGCATTTGTTTGTTTTATTTTTATTTTCTTGTCCCTTATTTTTAATAAAATTAAAAAAAAATATTAAATTGAAGGTTAAGGTTTATCAAGTATCTATTGATATTTTGGTCGACGATCAATCCATCATAAAAAATAAAAAAATAATAGCTCATATAATATATTCATATAGCAATAGAAGAAAATAAAAGAAATCTATGTATTTTTTTCCCCCGAATCGACTCCACGTTTGTAGTCGCACACTTTAAATTAATTATTACGAAAAAATCTGTTATTCTTATTGGATATGAAAAATAAATAAAATAAATCAGCTTCACGCTGTATCCCGCTTACAGCAGGGTATGGAGAGGGAACCTAGTGTTAAGACACTCCGTTTCCCACTTTTTGCCGAACACTGGAGGCATTGCGTGTTGAGTGGCAGAACTCAACGCCGCGCTTTGCCTCGTCACTAGAGCAAATAAATGGAAATATAAATTTAAGTAAATATTTCATCTTCTCGAGTGGGGATCGAACGCACAACCAGTCGGTTTTACAGTCACATTTTGTACCCCTGCGCCACGACTGGCCTCTAAACAATATAATAGAAAATTGAACTATGATTTTTCAAATTTATTATAACCTATTTGCTTATTTATTTGCACACGGACATCTTTTGAACTACAGGGTAGAATTTCTGTAAAATCTGACGAAGAACCATAATGGCACGTTAGTAATTATTGAGAATGCGAGTCGCACGGTGCAACTGTAAACGCAAAAGGTTGTGGGTTCGATTAACTTGTAAAAGAAATATTTAATTCATTCATTTCCTCGCTCCGGTAAATATTGTGTGGAGTATAAACCGTTTCCAATTTAGGTGGAAAAGGGAGTGTTTTGACATTAGGTCATATCTATCTACCCTGCTATGCAGGAAAATGCTTTAAGCTGACACAAAACGGAAACGGAAAGTGAAAAAAATAAAATCAAGAAACTAACAACTACTGTTAGTTTGTACGAGTAAAATAAATGTCGATATAATTATTGTAAAGCAATAAAATAAAATAAAAACATTGTCTCGATTTAAGCTTTATACTCCACCGAATTTTGTATATATATATAGATACTAGTAATTGCTCGCGACTTGTTCCGCGTGAATATGAAATTATGCATAACTGTTGAAATTATTCAACACAAACTATTTTTACATCTCAGTCAATAGAGAATAAAACTAAGAAACTTTTTTAAAAATAAAATTTAATTGATATTTTTATAAAACCTCTTTACACACCACACTTTTAGTTTTTGTAATAAATCATTTAATTTGAAAATGAATTAACTCTAGAAAAAGCCTTGAGCCTAGACTAGCTAAACAGTAGCTAAACAATCATTCCTTAAATCTATGCCAGTTAATTTTAAAGATTGTCACTGTGCCATATTAATAGTCATGGTATAATACAATTGAACTGGAAATTGGAGGCGTTTAAACCGAATTTGGTAATCTGATGGTATTAAGGAATCCTATGTATAAAAACGATTTTTCCTTGATTCACACCAGTAAAAATGCACGCTTTAATTACGTGTTTATTTCTAAAAGATCCTACTTTTAGTAGTGCAACACACAAAATCTCCAAAACGAAAAGTTGGTAAATGAAGAATATATACATATTTATATATTTTCTTTGTGTGTTCCTCTAAAAGTCCAAGCGCTAGGAATATTGTGTAGTGAAAAGAAAAGTGTTCATCGCTCGTTCGCTGCAACAATGACGTAGTTGCTCGTTTTGAAATATTGCTAAGTGCTCCTCGTCACGGTTTGTTCTCGGCCGGATCTCAGTCTGTGAAAATTTTGTTTTTTTTGTCAGCTTTATGCTGTATCCCGCGTGAAGCAGGGTAGGCCGAGGGAATCTGGGAACCTAATATTAACAAAATTTTGGGAGCATATTTCATTACCTCTAGTAGGAATCAAACCCACAAGTGTTAAGACATTCCGTTCGCCACGTACCGCCGCAATTATCGAAGTGCGATTTGCAATGCGTGTTGAGTGGAGAAACTAAAGGCAGCGATTTACTTTGTACTAGATCGAAGAAATGGAAATTTAAATAAACAATAATTCATTCCCCCAAGTGGGAATCGGAGTCATAACCATCGTGTTTACGCATCGCGCACACCCCTGCCACAATGGCCTCTAAAAGATTATTTTATCTAATACTTCTCATTCAAGAATAATATTCTCTGACCAAGAACGAACCGTCACCGTCTCTATAGTGTGAATCCTGCCTACAATTTTGAAAATACTGTTTCCGCTTACATTAACATGTTTAACATATTTCTAGTTAATTTTGTAGAGCTTGACACTGTATCCCGCATATAGCGAAGGGAACCTGGAAACCTAGTGTTAAGACGTCCCATTTCCATTGAGACACTTCCGTTCCCCAATTTTCGCCGAATTCTAGAGGCATTGCGTGTTGAGTGGCGGAACTCAACGCCTCACTTTGTTTCGTTACCAGAGCGAGAAAATCAAATTATTCGATTCGCGTTTACAATCACATATCGTAATTACGTCATTGTTGCACTAAATGGGCGATATGTAATGTAGACACGTCGTAGAGCCAAGTGCTACGATTGAAGTAGACTTCGATTTAGTTTAAGCGTAGCACGTCTAAACGAAGTGAGCGGGGTAAAAATGATATTTACATAAATTCTATATTGAATATATTATTATATATGCTAGTAGAAATGGGTAAGAATAGGGAGGGCCGGTTAGTCCGTGCCCATCCCAGAATAATCTTGTGTCCATTCCAGAAATTTTACAATAAAAATTCAAATGCCTTCGGGGTCATTTGAATTTTACAGATATTTTATTTTATTAATAACTGTAAATAACTGAAAAATTCAAATGACCCCAAATAAAATTTTTGTGTGTTTAAGACACTAGGTGTGTTTAGAGAAAATTGTTTGGTTATTTTAGTATGGTTATCTTTATTTTTATACGCTTATTATTATATAAAAAAATATTTTTTCGTTTTATTTGTTGTTTCTTTAAAAAAAATCCATTTTACAGAAAGTTATTGGTTATTTCATATCTACCTTGGCGGTAGGTAATGGTGCAAGATGAACGCATTTGTTTTGTGTAAATCTATGTTATTTTGTTATTTTTCTTACTTGAGGTTAATGAAAATAGCCCTACTGACTTTTACAGCGACACCGGGTGAGTGGGCAAGATGGTGTCTCTATCCCTGAAAAGCTTGCAGGCACTACGTGGCTGCTTGGAAGGATGTCGACGGCAGCAAGGGAGTCCCTTGCTAAATTCCTTTGACAAACAGAGAGACGAAGGGATATAATTTTTAAAATCGTATGTTTGTATTCATAAATAGAAATTGTATCTGAATGGGAAAAGTCAGTGTCTTAATGAGAACGGAGTGTCTACACACTAGGTTCCCAGATTCCCTCAGCCTACCGTAATATGTGTGAGATACAGTTGAAGCTAAAAAAATAATAATGATAAGCGATTGAATAATTTATGAGTGAAAGCGTAACATCACTAATATAATATTATTATAAGCATATGGGAAGGTTGAAAATTGTTTGACTGGAAGACTAGTAGGTTTACTTGAATGTGGAAATAAAAAATATTTTTTCGTTTGCCCAATCTACTTAGAGATAGTAATTAAATTAACTAATAATGAATTCATGTTTCGTTCTTAATATTAAAAAGAATAAAATGATAAAAGTTAAGTTCTTTATGATAATATACTTTAAGCATATTTCTGTAAATATAAATAAATTATCATCACGCTGTATCCTGCATGCAGCGTACCTACCCTACCTACCTACCCTACCTAGCCTACCTACCCTAGGTAGAGTGGTGTTAAGACATTCCGTTCACCACTTTCTGCCAAATTGTGGGGAAATATTTCAGCTCCTCGAGTGGGGATCGAACCAACAACCAGTCGGTTTTACAGTCACACTTTGTGCCACTGCGCCACGACTGGTCTCATATTTCGGCAATCATAATAATTGTTATAGATATAGTTTGTTGAACAATCAGGGGAAGATTGGTTTCTTATTGATTTGGGTTGGATGTCCTAATATTAGGAACTACTGTTTTAAGTTGAAAAGATCTTGTTATACATCTATAATGTCCATTTATGGGATAGGTAGGCTTAATATTTTGTATCCCACTGTAACCGCGGTGCGACTTATTTTCTTTATTTCCATTTATTTACGCGGGCGAAAGTCACAGGAAAAAGCTTCTTTTATAATAGGCCACGTTACAGATAAAAAATGGAATCGAAAATATAAAATAAATAGCGTAAATTAATTGGTTACAAATGTTGCGAACAAATAAGAAAAGAAAATAATAATTGGAACAAAAACGTAATGGATTGGAAAAGTTACCACTTTTCCAATTGATATAAAAACATCGATACAAAAAAATTAAAAGATAATAAAAACATTTAGAAATGAAATTTGATTTATGAATCTCAAATCTCAGTTTTTCATTAAAATACGTGACACAAAATATTAAGCCTTACAATATTTTTTGAAGCACGTTCTTCTAAACCTTATCTTTCTGTTAGGGCGAAGTTATATTGTATGACTGTAAGCTTAATGGTTGTAGGTTCGATCATCGTTTGAGGATATTAATAGATTTATTTTTTCTTTTTGGTACGTGATAGACCCTTAATTTTTTTGTTAAGACCCTTGTTAGATCCTTAATTGTTTTGATGTCTTTAGAATTATCGTTTAGCAAGAGAGAATATTATTTTTTAATATTTTTTTAACATTTTTAACATTAACATTTTTTTGCCCCTGTGACGCATTTTATACTATTTTTTTTTTACCTTTTTTTAAAAGTGATATTCTACACTTAGGAATTAGTGCTTAGAATAAATAAATCAGCTTCACGCTGTTCCCCGCACACAGCAGGGTAGGCAGAGGGAATCTAGTGTTAAGACACTTCGTTCCCCACTTTCTGCCGAATTCTGGAGGCATTGCGTGTTGAGTGGCAGAACTCAACGCCGCGCTTGTCCTCGACACCAGAGCGAAGAAATGGAAATATAAATTTAAGTAAATATTTCATCTCCTCGAGTGGGAAGTGAACCCACAACCAGTCTCATTTTGTGCCACTGCGCCACGACTGGCCTCATTAGTGCTTAGGATTTGTAAAAAGTAACATTCTATATCATTTTTCTTATTGTTTTCCTTAACAAAACATAAATAGATGTAGTAAGATTTATTTGGCTTCAAAGCTCAACCGTTACGATAGGCGATTCAAGTTTCTGAGAAAAACATTCATTTGCGCATGTGCGGGGTCCACCAATGCTGTATGCATCAATAGTGTTGGGCAAACGGGTAATTGTCGATTGGTGAATGAACGATTTATTTTAAATTAAGTGAATGAATTATTTTAAAAATCGATTTAGAAATTAATTTTGATTGATGGTAGATTATTTTTATAATTTTTGTAGGTTGTATTTAATATAACTTTATTACTAATATACAAAAAAACATAATAGTTTTTGTTTTAAAATTTTATTGTATTCAAAAGGTCATTATCGTCATCGGTCGTGGCGCAGAGGCACAAAGTGTGACTGTAAAATTGACTGGTTGTGGGCTTGACCCCCATTCGAGGAAGTGAAATATTTATTTACATTGATATTTTGATTCCTTGCTCAGGTGTTGAGGCAAAGTGCGGCGTTGAGTTCCGCCACTCAGCACGCAATGCCTTCAAAATTCGGCTGAAAGCGAGGAACGGAGTGTTTTAACACTAGGTTCCCTCTGCCTACCCTGCTGTGTGCGAAATACAGCGTGAAGCTGATTTAAAATTTTTAATCATTATCGTTTTAATTAACTGTCCATAAAATATATATATTTTTTATAAAATGAACATATATATGTATATATATATATATATATATATTTATAAAAAAAATACCCTTGTCGATAGTTTCACAGCGCTATGTTGAGCGGGTTGATTTCGCGGAACGCTCAGTGCGATAAAATGTTTGAAAGGAGCGGAGGGAAGCTTCTCATCTGAGCTCTTCTCGCGCCAACGGAAAATTTCAACTTTAAATTTCAAACAAAATTTCAATAAATATCAATAGTGACATTTAAATTTAAATATACAAAATATACATTTTTTATTATTTAAAAGTGGTAATAAATTTAAGTATTTAGTGATTGTGTCTGTGTATGATTTTTAAAATTAAATGGTGTTTTTTGTGACTTTTTCTGGAGAGAAGAAAATTTTGTGTGAGTACGTATGTATATTTGTAAGTCTTAAACAGTGTATATGTTAGTACATATGACATTATTGATTTTAATAAATATAAAACATAATAAATAAAAAGAATATTTTTATAAGAATAAAACTTTTAACAACATTGTTGATTGTGAAAATTATTTTTTTATTTTTATTTAGTCAAATTCAAATAATCAGAATCTTTATTAAAAAAAAACTAACGTATTAAATATAAATACTAACATATTTAATATAAATATTTAATATCTAATTTTTTTAAATTAATATGTAATTTTTTAAATTTAAAGTTTTAACATTTTATACGAACAATAATTAAGTATTTTGTATCAGGGATATCGTAGATTACCGTAATTGATTTAGTTGAAAAGATTTTCTAAGGATCGATTTTCCAATATATTTTTTGCGGCCAGTAAGGCGCAGGTGCACAAGCGTGTGGCTGTAAGCGCGACCGGTTGTGGGTTCGATACCCACTCGAGGAAATGAAATATTTGATATTTCTACGCTCTGACTTTTTGAGTTCCACCAAAACGCAATGCCTCCAGAATTCAGCGGAAAGTGGGGAGAAAAAGTGTCTTATCACTAAGTTCCCTACATCCATCCTACATTATTTTACGTAAAACTAAAAAAAAAATAGGTAAGTACATGTAAGGATACCTATCTAATTTATTATCTATATTACAGATACATTTTCCAATTGAATTTCCTTCTTACGAAAAGATATACTAATTATACAGAGAAAATGTAAAACATAAATTTTGACTATCTTATTATAATATCTGATATAATAATAATATGTAACTGATCTACTGTACTCTGTATTATAAGAACATAAAAAATATATTTTTGTATGCTAAACGCTATATTTGTGGTAAAAACGGAATTATATCAAAAATATACTAGCTTCACGCTGTATCCCGCATACAGCAGCGAAATCGGAGGGAACCTAGTGTTAAAACACCCCGTTTCCCATTTTACGCCGAATTCTGGAGGCATTGCATGTTGAGTAGCGAAACTTAACGACGCGCAATGCTTCAACATCGGAGCGAAGTAATGAAAATATATATATCATTTCCTCGAGTGAAAACATTAAACTAATAACATTAAATTAAGCTTATTTCAATGATAAATATATGGGCCATTCGAAAAAAATCGGTATATACATGTATACATACCGAATGATTTAATATCCTGAAGGACAAATAAAGAGCATTAAGAACTAAGCGTGGGATTTCTTATTGGCAGTAATAGAATTTACTTTCTGTGCAGCTTCGTGAACGAAATGAAAGAAAATTTGAATTTAAATTGAAAAAGAGTTGAGTGTCTTAACACTATTCCTAGTGTTAAGACACTCCGTTCTCCACTGTCTGCTTAATATTCGAGACATTCCGTGTTGGGTGGCGAAACTCAATGCTGCTATTTGTCTTTGTAGACCAGAGCGAAAAAATGGAAATATTAAGTGATTTATTTCCTTGAGTGGGAATCTAACCCACAACTGTCGCGATTACGTGCTGTGCTATTGCGCCATGAAGGCCCCACGAAAATAACTTTTTTTTATTTGAAAAAGAAGAGAGAGTTAGATAAAGAGAGCGAAAAGATATAAATACATTATTGTAACAAAAAATTAGGTCGTACATAAAAAAAGTCAAATCAGCTTCATGCTCTATTCCGCACATGGCATAGTAGCCAAAAGGAACCTAGTGTTAAGACACTCCGTTCCTCACTTTCTGTCGCCTTCTTCAAGGCATTGCGTGTTGAGTGTTAAATACAACACCAGAGTTTAGATTTTGTGCCAGAGCGAAGAAATTAATATATTAAATAAAAAAATATTCATTCCCCCGAGTGGCGATCGAATCTACAACCGTCGCGTTACAGTCACACCCTTGTGCCCCTGCACCAGGACGGCCTCGATGTAGTATTACAAAAAATCTAATTAAATCAAATTAGCTTCACGCTGTATCCCGCACACAACAGGGTATGTAGGGAACCTAGTATTCATCCTCTCCTCGAGAAGGGAACGAACCCACAACCAGTCGGTTTTACAATCACACTTCGTGCCGCTGCGCCACGACTGGCCTACTGGATTACAGATCAAGGAAAATGCATTATTTACAGGAAAACTGTTTATTTTTTTCATATAGGTATATGTTGATCATTAATTACTCCTATTCTATCCTACAGGAAGCGATAGTTGTTATGCTGGCGTTATTCTTCTTACTTCCTATATCTATTCTTCTATACTAATATAATACAAAGCTGAGGAGTTTGTATGAATTGAAAATATTTTTTTGCGTTTGATTGTCCATTTATTGAGGAAGACTATATTGTATTGCGTTCATTGTAATGCATTCTGGAGTTGGTACATTTTATGTAATGACTTGGGTATACTTTTTAGAAAACATATAAAAATTTTAACATAGCGGGATTTGAACCCGCTCCTCTTGGAAACCGTCCAAGCGCCCTGATTAACAAGCGCAGAGTTGAGTTCTGCCAGTCAACACGCAATACTTCCAGAATTCGGCAGAAAGTCGGGAACGGAGTGTCTTAACACTAAGTTCCCTTTACTTACCCTGCTATATGCGGGATACAGCGTGAAGCTGATTTATTTATTTATTTTTATTTTATCCAATCATAAGTTCAAGAATTCATTTAGATATTACGACGTATTTAACGAAAACGTTTTCAAGAAATGCTCTTTTCTTTCAACAATTCTGAAACTTTTACTGCAAAAACTCCTGAGAGAGCTTAAACAGATAATATTGTATTGGTTTATCGACTTCGAATTTGATATTATGGGAAATGGTTTTATCACATCAAATTGTAATGAACTCGTCGTGGCGGAGCGGAGCGGCGTGTGACTGTAAACGCGGTGGTTGCGAGTTTGATTCCTCTTTTAGGGGAACACCACGCAATGTCTTGAAAATTTGCCGGAAAATGAGTAACGGAGTGTTGTCATTAGGTTCTCTCTGCCTATCGTGGTAAATATGGGATACAGTGTTAAGTTACAAAAAAACACAGTTGTAGGTTTGATATATTTAATTATTTTTGTTGTGAAACTCATTTGTCTTTGTAGTTTTTAGTGTTTGGAAATTAAAAAGCCATCAAGAATATACGTGGGAGAGGCCTTCAACTATTTCTCGGAATTAATAATTAAAATTAGATAAGCAACATGCTGGGTTGTGAAACTTAGAAACTAGCTAAATATCGTTGTGAATTCGATTCCCGCACAATGTAAGAAAACGAAGAACGGTGTTTTGACTCTACGTTATCTCTGCTTGTGCTTATGGCTTATGCGGAAAAAAACTAATTTTCATTATTCTTTTTTTTAAATAAAAAAAGGTAAAATCATTCTAAGGGAACGGAGTGTCTTAACACTAGGTTCCCTCTGCCTACCCTGCTGTGTGCGGGATACAGCGTGAAGCTGATTTTTTTTTTAAATCATTCTGTTTAAAATTTCATAAAATTTCATTAATTTCATATCAGTAATTATTTTGTACGTATTTGAATACGCTGGGTTACGAAGGGATGAAGAGATCGTTTTCAAATAACAAAAAAATGCCTACAAATGACTTCATTAAAAGATTTATCCTTGTACATCTATATCAGACGAGCTTATCTGTTAACAACTTTGTAATTAAAAAGTAAAATTAAATTATATTATTGTATATATTTTATAATATTTTCATGTTTTAAAATTAGCTGAAGCGAAGGCCATTCGTGGCGCAGAAGCACAGAGGGTGACTGTAAAATCGACTGTTTGTGGGTTCGATCCTCATTCGAGAAGATAAAATATTTACTTACATTAATATTTTCATTTCTTCGCTCTGGTGTCGAGGAAAAGTGCGGCGTTGAGTTTCGCCACTCAACACGCAATGCCTCCAGAACTCGGCGGAAAGAGGAGAACGGTGGGTATCCCACACACAGCAGGGTAGGCAGAGGGAACCTAGTTTAAAGACACTCCGTTCCCCACTTCCACCGAGTTCTACAGGCATAGCGTGTTGAGTGGCGGAACTCAGCGCCGCGGTTTGCCTCGGCACCAGAGCGAAGAAATTAAATTATAAATATAAATAAATATTTCACTTCTTCGAGTGGTGGTCGAACCCACAACCAGTCAATTTTACAACCACACTTTGTGCCACTGCACCACTTGTATTATTTAAAAAATATTTAAATTTATCGAAAAAAAATATCCAAATATTTTTTTTATTGCATGTATTATACAAAACTGTTAATTCAGTGATAATTTTTTTTGGCCATTTTGAAAAAGAAAACCTATGTGAAGCCTACAATTCTTTCATGTCTGATCTATGGGTGTGAAACATGGGCACTGACCAAATCTTTAAGAGAAAATCTTATTAAATATCAAAGGACTAAGGAGAGGAACAAGAGGAAAAGAGGTTGGAAAAGAAACGTTAGAGTCAGCAATACTGAACTCCGAGCCAAAACTAAATTGGTGGACTTACTGACAAAAATAAGTCAACAGAAATGGAGACGGAAGGTAAATAGAGTCATGTAGTAACAAAATGTTACTTAAGAGATGGCAAGCGAAGCCGCGGGAGGTAACATACACAAGATGAGAGAACTGATTGACTGACATAACTGACACTACCAGAGCACAAAGAAAAGTATCCGAAAAGGTTTTAACTGTAAAAACGTGTACAAAATTTCGTTACGAAACGGAAGTTAATATAAACAATTCAGTTAACGGAATCACGTTAGCCTGTGACTCTGCCGATCTCTGTCAGGATGGAAATTGTAATCAGATTATTTGGCTATATTGGACGTGTGCTTCAAAATGGTAGACATTTTCACGTGTTTCTTTAGGTATTTTAATTTAAAGTTTATTTTTCATATATTTTCTATGCTAATTAATCCTAATTAAGATTTCTGTAGGCCGTTATGGCGTATGGGCTCAAGTGTGCGGTGTACGACGGTTGTTGGTTCTTTCCCCACTCGAGGGAATTAAATATTATTTATTAATATTTACATTTCTTCGCTCCGGCACCAAGGCAAAAGATCGGCGTTGAGCTCGGCAAAAGGTGGGAAACGCAGTGCCTAAACACTCAGCCCCATCTGCCTACCCTACTAGGTGCGGGATACAGCGTGAAGCTGAAGATTTAATTAAGAAGAATAATTAGAAACGTCCACAGATTTACACGAAGCGGGACTCAAACCGGTAGCCATATAGCCATAGCCGGTTCTTATAGATCTTCGTTTAAATATTGGCTCTCCCTCGTTACTATTTACGTGTGTTATTTGGCAGAAGAAGATTTATCGACACCTAATTTACTAAGTTATATAATGTTTTTTTTTATTTAGCACAAAGAATCAGAGAAGAAGAAGACAAAAATCTTCTATAAACAAACCATGAATTTAAAATCTCTTCAACTATTGTCCTCGATCTCGATCTCAATCTCCATCTCTTTAACTCTTGAACTCGTTTTCCCTGAAATTAAGTTGTATACTTTGCTTGCCTCCTGGAAACCGACCACGTCGGGTTCAAAATTTTTATACGTTTTGTAAATATATGTTTTTCTTTCCTAAGTGTGGAATAACACTTTAAAATTGGTAAATTTAGTAAATGGTTTAGCTTACAAGCTTCTGATATATATAAATCGATTGGCCTCAAATATAAGAGTTTTTCTTTTGATAAATATAAGAGTTTTTATTTTCTTGTTTTTTTTTAACTTCACGCTGTAGCAAAATATAAATAATAAAGGTGCAAACACCAAGGGTAGACAGAGGGAATCTAGAACACCTAGTGTTAAAATACTCCGTGCTCAATTAAAATTTCCACCCCACTTTCAACCCACTTTCTGAGGAACCTCTTTTTGAGTCGCGAAATTCAACATGCAATACCTCGTTACCATAGCAAAGAAATGAATAAATTAAATATTTGAATTCTTGGAGAAGGGAATCGATCCCACGACGCTTTTTCACGCATAATTGGGTGAGCAAAGGGAACGTAGCGGTAAGACATTCCTTTCCACATTTTCAGGGTACTTATTTTATTAAAATAATTTTCATTTCTCGCCTGTTAGAGACTAAGTTCAGCGTTGAGTTCCGCCCCTCAATATACAATATATATAAAGTTGGACGGAAAATGGGGAACGGAGTGTTTTACTTTAATCTATCATTAACATATTTATGTAATTCAGAATATGAAAATTTATATTTTTTTATTTCGTTGTAGATCGGAATATTTTATCACTACGAATATTTGTTCTTCCTTCGAGACCATCAACTTGCGACAGTTGTGGGTTCGATTCCCTTCTCCGAGAATTGAAATATTTAATATTTTCATGAAAAAAAAAATCTGCTTGTTTGGCCGCATACAATGCAGTGGTACCGACTCAGTTACCGGCAGCGAAACGTGGGTATTACAGAAGAAGAATGAAAGAATAGTTGAATACCACAAGAATTTAGCCGAAAAATATTTTAATGGAAACGGAGGGTCTTTCCAGATGTAATCTGGGAACCTGGTATTCAACGTCCGAAAGAAACTCCGTTTCCATTAAAATATTTTTCCGCTAAATTCTTTTGGCATTGCGTGCTTAGCGACGCAACTCAACGCCGCAAATTGAATATTATTATTGAATTTATTATTGAGTATATATTAAATTAACTTAGACGAAGCAAAACCACGAGCGCTATAGTAGTTATACTAAAAAGAAAACACCTTTACCAGCAAAGGGAACCAGAGTTAAGTGATTCAAATTAAAATAAAATGTACTTCTAAAGCCCCTACTTCCACTTTAATGACTTTGTTGTGGTTTATCTTTCACCTTAATTATACGATCTTGTTTCTTTATTTGGAATGTAAAAAGTTTTTGTAAGTAGCTTATGAAAATGGTTAACAATATAAAATTATTATTGTTATTATTTATGTGTGAGGCCGTAGTGGCGCAATATCGCAAGTGTGCTACTATTGGCGTGAAGGTTATGGGTTCGATTCCTGCTCAGGGGAATAAAATATTTAATATGTTACATGAAGGTAATGGGAACTTAAAAATTATATTACTTGCTACTAAGCAGAACCTATTACTCTCACTTCGTATTTGATAATATGAATATATTTGTCATGAATATATACAAAAATAAAAAAATATTTGTAAAAACGAAAACCCCGACTGCATGAAAATAAAAATAATTGAATTTGATACCAATATTGTGGTAATTCGAAACGAAAAATTTTTTTTTGACTAAGTCCAATGGCGTCCCACAGCCGCCATTATTGTGTTTTTTTAACGTCACCATATCAAGAACACTTGGGCTGCTAATACAAATCTAACGATACCTTAATTATGTAAATCCGTTCAGCAGTTCTAGAGATATGAGGTAATAAAAAATATTACATACATAAAAGACCCGCAAGTGAAAAAAAAAAACCGGAATATTTTTATAAAATCGTCATTTTGACTTAGTGCCTGTTGCAAGTTTTGGCCTTTGTTAACTGGAATTAAAGTAGCTATCTACTTATGCGTGGTGGAATTATTCTCTAAATAAGCTTTTTGTTTTTGGTTTATTAATTATTTTTTTCATTCTAAGATTTTAGTGCTCAGCTCTCATTGTGGGGAATTGAATTGGATCGTGTTTTAAAATTAAGTTCTTATATTCCTTCTGCCTATTCTGCTATGTGCAGGATACAGCCTGAATCTAATAAAAGCATTAGAGCATTTTATTTCTCGAGCCATTGTGGCAAAGTGAGACAGCACCTGACTGAAAACGCGACGGCTGTGGGTTCGATCTCCAGTCCAGGAAATGTTATATTTTTTTATTTTAAAAATATAAATTAAAAAACAAACCTCGAGTGAATCCATTTCTTCGCTCTGGCGAGGCAAAGCGCGGCGTTGAGTTTCGCCACTCATGCAACATGCAATTATTACTATTATTATCTTTTACTATTTTACATTATCCCAAAATCTCTAACAAACTGCCGATCAAGAACCTGTCATCACGAAAACGAAATTGGCGACGTCAAAAATAGTGCTTTTCAGGAGTGAAGAAAAATTTCGCTGTTTTAGGCAAACTAGGAATACGTTTTGGTCTTCGATCGATAGATCTCGTTTATCATTAGAGTGTGGAGCCAAGAACTCTCCAGTTACAAATAAAATTATCATAATATAAATAAGCAAATAGTTTTGTATTCTTTGTATTTTTGTATTGTTAGGATTTTTTTCTGGTAATCACGTCAGAGTTTCTTGGTCTGGCAGTTAGTAAGTATGTTTCGCTTTGTAAGAATATATTTGAAAGTATTATGTAATTTCATATGTTTTATCAGTATTTATATTATATCAAGTTTAGACATTTAGCCCAAATATATATATATAAAAAAAATAAATCAAATAAATCACCTTCACGCTGCATCCCGCACTCAGCAGGGTAGGCAGATGGAACCAAGTGTTAAGACACTCCGTTCCCCACTTTCTGCCGAATTCTGGAGGCATTGCGTGTTAAGCAGCAGAACTCAACACCGCGCTTGGCCTCGACACCAGAGCGAAGAAATGGAAACATAAATTTAAATAAATATATCTATTTGTCGAGTGTGCCCCTGCGCCACGAATGGCCTCTTGTATAATCACTAATGTTTAAAAATTGTTTTGACACAAACAAAATTTAATAACTTTAACAACCGTACATTGACCCGAACATAATTGGTTTGAGTATAATAAATCGCACGGTTTACGGCACAGCAATAAAGACGAACAGCTCAATGCTCACGAGATTGTCTCGAGGATTAAGGTGAAGATCGAATCGGTGTTTCATTACAAATGTATTGTATGGATGTTATCTCAGCAGTGTATTCGTATTCGTGTATCATATGTATTGCTTTGGGCGTATTGGTATAATAATAATTTAATTTATTTACGATTTATGTTATTTTTATTTAATTTTATAAGTGGTATTTAAGTTTCTATACTAAATATCTTTTTAGCTTTACTCTGTATACCGCATATAGTGTGGTAGGTAGAGGGAACCTAGTGTTAACACACTGTGTTCTTCATTTTTCGTCCAATTGTCGAGACTCGACAATCATAATCAAAATTGGAATTGTTATCTAAATGAGGAAACAAAAATAGTTTATTTCCAACAGTATGAATCGACTGTAATATATTGAATAATTTTTTTTATTTAGTTTAAATACAGCACTTTCTATTTTTACAAGGATCATCTCATATTAATTTAATATTTTTATATATAATATTATAAATGGTATATATATATATATATATATATATATATATAAGGCTATTATATGAAATTTCGTATATTTATAACAGAAAGCTATACATATAAAAAAATTCAAGATTAAAAAAATATATGAAATTTTATGAATATTACATTTCTTTAATGTTTTATTTTTTTTTAACTTTCTCATTTCAATTTCCAGGTCGAGTTGAAAGTACAAATATTGTATTAGTTCGTATCCATACCTTCACAAACAATATTAATTTATATAGAGTTACGTAACCGTGAAACCAAGTTCCTTTCATTTCTTTTTTTTTATATGAAAATATAAAGAAAAAAAAATTATTAAATAGAGAAAATCTGTTTTTCAGAAGCATTTTGAAAGAATTTTTCCATACTTAGGAAAGTTTCCAAAAGGCGTGGATTCAAATCCCTCTACGTTCCAATTTTTATACGTTTTCTTAATAGGTATTCAGCCTAGAACTGGTTTGTCCGCTTTACGTTTTACATGGCGTGCTGTCGTGGCGCAGAAGCACAAATGTGTGACTGTTAACACGACGGCTGTGGCTTCAATTCCTACTTTGCGCAATGAAAATATTTAAATATTTTTATTTTCACGCTCTGGTAACGAGACAAAGCGTGTACGACACACAATAATATACGATGTCTCAAGAATCGGGGAAAAGTGAGGAACGAAAGTGTCTTAATGGTAGATTAGATTATCGTAGACTGGGTTCCCAGGTTCTCTCTATTTACGCTATATACAGCGTGAAGCTGAATAAAATCAAAACAATATTTGTTTAAATGTTATTTGCATAGGTTCCATGTAAAATTTTATTTTATTATAAAACGTGAAGTAGATTTTCAAGGTAAAAATTCTTTATACACTTCGTTAAGTATACTCCACAATCAGAAGGACGTTTAATTTGAAAATTTTGTCAAGAATTGCGGTTCTTCGAAGCAATTAGTGTGATGGATAAGCAGTAGAAAAGCTGTCGTGGCGCAGTAACACATCTTCATTAAGCGATAGTTTTGGGTTCGATTCCAATTCGGAGGAATTATGACATTATTTTTACTCGTTTCGCTTCCAAAATTGGGCGTAGAGTGGAAAACGGAGTATATTAACACTAGTTTCCCTTTATGTAGATGGTTATACCGTGAAGTTAGTTAACAATAAAGAGGAAAATTCGATAATTTGCGCTTAGTTTCTTTTATAAATGAATTATTAAAAAGATGGAGCTTATTATAAATTTAGTCTTTCCGCTATAAACTTTCTCACTTTCTCTGACTTCCTGGATAAAAGCAGCTACATAAAACAACAATTACATCAGCTTTACGCTGCATTCCGTGGTGAGTTGAGCTGAGCTTCCGGATGGACTGAGCGAATCGAGTGTTAAAACCCTACGTTCTCCACTCTCCGCCGAATTTTTCGAGGCATTGCGTGTTGAGTGGCTTGTTGCCTTAGTGCCAGAGCAAAAAAATTTTAATATTACGAAATAACAATTCATTCTCTTGAGTGGGGATCGAACCCACAACCGCGTTATAGTCACACCCTTGCACCACTATGGCCTCGACAATTATATAATATATATTAAAAAGATATGCAGAAAAAAAATATATGCCATCTAAACCACAATGACTGAAAATGAACTCGAAATAACTTATCCGAATATAACAGAATTAAAATTTATGTAATTTTCTCAAAAATATTATTGTTAGAAAGGGACAACACAAGTGGGGAACGGAGTGTCTTAACACTAGGTTCCTTCTGTTTCTCCTGCTATATGCACTGCACTGCGGGATGCACTTTCTACCGAATTCTGGAGGCATTGCGTGTTGATTGGCAGAATTCATCGCATCGCTTTGCCTAGACACCAAAGCGAAGAAATGGAAATATAAATTTCAGTAAATATTTCATCTCCTCGAGCGGGAATCGAACCCACAATCAGTCGGTTTTACAGTCACACTTTGTGCCCCTGCGCCACGACTGGCCAACGATATATCCCCATAAATGACATAGTTCGTAATAAATTTTTATATTTTATCAATATTTTGATGACGATTTAATAGACGTCTTCAGTGAAACTCGCAGAGCGAAGTGAATGACAATGGCGTACTATCATCAAAATTGGTCAACACATGTGGTTTCTACACATACATTACAGACTTATATAACATTACCTTCCTTTTTGTCACATAGTCGGGTAGAAAATGATATTTTTTTTAATTTTTTTGTCTTATAGTATGGTCTGATAGAAAATAGGAGGCAACAGTTTAATATAATTTAATTAACTGAGTTTATTACGAGTACCTACTTACAATTCCTAATTACGTAGTATTGACCATATTATATGTTAGTTAATATGTAATTGAGACATGATTAGGAATAAAGATATCATATATAGATAGGCATTTAGAGAAATGAACAACGTACAGTGTAGTAATTGAGTTATTCCTTAATAAGTTCTTTGATTTTCACGACTATTACAGAGAGTTATTCCTTGTTTATTCTTAAACCCCATTATATGTTATATATCGTCGCAAAATTTATAAATATACCTTCAAAATAATTATATTATCGCTATATTGACGTCAGTCGTGGCAGATGGTACAAGCGTGTGACTTAAGACACGAAAGGATTTGTGAGTTTGATCACAACTCGATGAATATTTAATATTTCTTCGCTCTTGTGTCGAAGAAAAGCGCAGCGTTGAGTTCCGCCACTCAACACGCAATGCCTCTATAATACGGCGGAAAATAGGAAACGGAGTGTTAAGACACTAGTTTCTCTCTATCTACCTTACTATGTGCGGGACACAGCATGAAGATTTAAACAATTATAAAAAATAACTCACTCAGTTCAGTTTAAAAATTTAATAGCAAAATTATGCTTCTAATATATATTAACATTCTGTAAAAATCTTAGAGATTTTTCCAGATTCTTTCAACATATGTTATCTCTTCGTATCGTATCCGTCCTCCATAGTAACTAAGCGTCGTTTATTGTGTAGTTGAACTTAAGATCCTGAGCAGAGGACAGCTCGTTTGTCATCTGTCACTTCCTCTCAACAAGAAATGGCAGCGTTAAGTGAGTGCGATATAATATCAGTTTCAGACAAAACCCTCCCACGGAATGCTCTGTTAAATATTTTACTATTACTATTAAAATTGCTTGGTTTTGAATTCAAAAGGAAAAATGGTTAACGAGATTATTTTTACCATTTTTAAAGTGTTATTCCACAGTTAGAAAAGAACAATATTTATTCAGAAAACGTATAAAAATTTGAACATAGCGGGACTCGAACCCGCGCCTCCTGGAAACCGACCATACTAGATTATATTAATTTTATAGTTATTTTTGGTTATAGGTTTCGTACTGTATAGATTTCATTTTAATTTTATTTAAATTTGACACGATGAGATATTTCCATTATATTTTATTATTTATAAATTATTAATGTTTCTCTAGATTAAATAGGAAAGCTTTTTGTGTTATTCAAACTCAAGATAAATACTAGATAGTGACCAATGTGAAAATTATGGGTTCGATCCTAAATCCACATTAAAATATTATTTTTTTTTTGATATTTTTAAATGGTTTCATAAATTCTTTTGTTCTTTCTTTTATTTTGTTTTTTATTTTTATTTTAATAACTATGTATAACAAAGTGTAAATTAATTCATAAAAATGTATAGATCTAAAAAAATATATATAACAAAATGTGTAGTTCTAAATGTATTTTTAACCGACTTCTGTAAGAAAAGGAGGTTATCAGTTCGACTGTATTTTTTTATGTTTGTTACTTCAGAACTTTTTACTGGGTGAGTTGATTTTGATGATTCTTTTTTTATTTGAAAGCTAGTGCTTCTCGAGTGGTGTCATTTTAATTTAATCCATATCATATAATTATATCCATGACAAAATCACGTAAATGTTAAATTTGCATTAGGTATGTGCGCGACAAATGGACGAATAACTCAATATTCCACTGTCCAATTTTAATGATTGTTTTTTTTTATTGGAAAGGAATTAAAAAGTCATTTATTGCATATACACAAAATTTATACACAAATCAATCAAAATAAGGAAATATTTACCTTGTTCGTATGTATGAACGTCTGAGTTCAAGAAAATTTATAGCTTTAATGAAATGTTTATATAAATGAGCGAAAAATGAAAGTATATTTAAAAGAAATGTAGTCAATTTACACAAAAAGTATCGGAAATTCGCATTGTAACTAGGTTTCCTCTTCTGTATGCGGGATAAAAAAAACCCTAATCAATATTTCACCCAAAGGAGCACTGATTCTTTATCCAAAACACAGTTTCTCTATCTTCCAATATCGAATTCAGCGTAGTTTCATTACAGCAGTGCAAGTTTAGTCTGCAAGACAAAAATTTATCATCATTTTATTCGTAATATTTCTTAACCCCCGATAAAAACATAACTGTTTTTAACTTAGATGGGTCTATATATGTGTGTATTTGTATGTCTGGTTGTGTCATCGTAGCTCCCTAACGGATAAACTGATTTTGATTCAGTTGTTTTTATTTGAAAGACGACTTAAATGATTCAAGGAAATATTTTCAGCTGTTTGAAGATGAGATTTTGCTCTTATGTAGTTATTGGTTAACATTTTAGAGATTTTTGCGTCGGTGGTTTTTATAGAATAAAGTCAAGTAGCTATAGTTCTTTGTGCATCCGGTTGTTTAGATTGACTGTAAACGAAGCAGAATGTTGGTTCGACTCCCAATTGAGAAAATGAAATATTTTTTTCTCGCTCTGGTAACAAAGCGCGGCGTTGAGTTCCGACACTCAGAATAAAATACATCTGGAACTTGGCAGAAAGTGGATAATAGAAAAATGTTAATGGCAACCTAGTCCCGGCTTCCCTCAGTACACTCTGCCATGCGCGAATTGATCGTAATTTTTATTGAAAATTTTATATATTTCCAATTTCTCTGAAGTCTCTAAATCAATTTCCTCTTGTAAAAACGTTCTCAGTCGCAAACCGTAGTTCCGCGAGATGATTGAATTAAAGGTCTTCAATCATACCTTTAGAACGAGCTGCTAAGAATCTTTGAAGTGCGACCTAATTCAAAGATTCTTTCTGGTTATTTGACTGCTGAATAAAATTACAGAAGTAATAAAGCAAAAAAACTAAAATTAAAATAAATCAGCTTCAGCAGTATCTCACACACATCAGGATAGTCAGAGGGAACCTAGTGTTAACACACTCCGTACCCCACTTTCCGCTAAATTCTGGAGGCTTTGCGTGCTGAGTGGCGGAAATCAACGCCGCGTTTTGCCTCGATACCAAACCAAAGTAATGAAAATATAAATTTAAATAAATGTTTCATTTCCTCGAGAGGTGATTGAAACCACAACCAGTCACGTTTACAGTCACACTTTGTGCCCCTGCTTCACGATCGGCCTATATATAACTGTACATACTCGTAAAGGTTCCTTAGATTTTTTGGATTTTGTTAGTATTTCAGTAAAGAAACCTTCGTGGCGCAGGGCACAAGTTTGTGACTGTAACGCAACGATTGTAAGTTCGATCCCCATTCGGGGGAAGGATTTATTACTTATTAATATTTTCATTTCATCGCTCTAGCACCAAGGCAATAGCCCGGCGTTGAGTTTCGGCACTCAACACGAGATGCCTCAAAAAAATCGGAGAAAAGTAGCGAAGTTGATGATTTTTCCTAATTTTACATACATAATATTACACAAGCAAATACGTGGATACGTAATTAATAATGTGAATTGATTTTATGTTTTAATGTTGATATTGATCTAGTGTAAAAAAAAATAATGCAAAATAGAATAATGAAAAATAGAGGCCGGCCGTGGCGCAGTGGCACAAAGTGTGACTGTAAAACCGACTGGTTGTGGGTTCGATCCCCACTCGAGGAGATGAAATATTTACTTAAATTTATATTTCCATTTCTTCGCTCTGGTGTCAAGGCAAAGCGCGGCGTTGAATTCTGCCACTCAACACGCAAGGCCTTCAAAATCGGCAGAAAGTGGGGAACGGAGTGTCTTAACACTAGGTTCCCTCTGCCTACCCTGCTGTGTGCGGGATATAGCGTGAAGCTAATTTATTTATTTTTATTTAAAATAGAATATCGATATTTTCACAAGTTTAGAAAATAAAAAAGACAACCTGCGTTGAGACAGACTTATTTTCACACTACGTACGTAATTATTATTATTAATTAATTATATTCATAAAAATTTTATCTAACTTCTATGGCAGTATTGCAGATATATGCCGTACAAATACATAATAAGTTATTTATAGAGTTATCATATTATGAGGTTGTAGTGCAGGGGCACAAACGTCTGTTCGTAAACGACACAGGTTGTGGGTTCGAATCCCACTTTAGTAACGAGCCAAAGCGCGGCGTTGAATTCCGACACTCAATATGCAATGCGTCGAAAAAAGTGGAGAGTGAGTCTTAACACTAGGCTCTCTCTATATACGTTCCTGTGTGCGGGATTCAGCGTGAAGCTGATTTCAATATGTTGTTCATTTCTGTAAATACTTTTCTATTTGTGACATCTTTATTACCAATTATGCTACAATTATATATTAAAAACATCAAATAATAAGTACACACTATATCCCGCACACAGCAGGGTAGGCAGAGGAAATCTAGTGTTAAGACACTCCGTTCCCCACTTTCTGCCGAATTCTGGAGACATTTCGTGTTGAGTGGCAGATCTCAACGCCGCGCTATGCCTCGACACCAGAGCGAGGAAATGAAAATATAAAGTTACGTAAATATTTCATCTACTCGAGAGGGGATCGAACCCACAACCAGTCGTTTTTAAAGACACAGTTTGTGCCCCTGCGCCACGATTGGCCTATAATTTTATATTAATTAACAGATAAAATTGTTAATACAACATAGTTAGGAATTGTAAGTAGGTACTGTAATATATTAAGCCGACGCCTAAACCAATTATTTTAGAATTTAAATATTATTATAGTTGCTTCTTATAAAAAAAATAATCTATGCATATTAATATAGTAGCAAATCGTTTTAGATCAAATAAAGATCAATACAGAAAAAAAAATATATATTTAAATATTCAGATGAATCCAGGATACGCCGCTTGTAGACCACACAGTTAAAACATTAGCGTATCTAGAGATATTTTCTGGGGGTGGCCTGGACCACACCTTTTAACAGATGTGTTCCTGTAAACGTGGTTTTTTTTTTTTATTAATGGCAAATTTTTTGTTAGTCAAATTAGGGTGGGCACCAAATCACTCTGGGATGGACAGGACCCACTCAGCCTCCCCTCTCACTACGCCCATGAGTAACTAGCTTTATAGTCACGTGGAAACGAAAAACATTGCCGCATGAGTTAAAACTTTAAGTGCGCTTGGAGACTTTTGTGAATCGAGGATCTAAAGGATTACTCTTAATCCGGACAAGTAAAATCCTTTCACCCTCACCGAATCGTGATCTAAGTCAGAACAAATGTGATCTTTTGTTCACAATGCCTTTGTAATAATATATTGTTTTTATATATTTTTGTAAAAAATATATTTTTTATATAGCTGAAGATGACGTATGGGACACAAAAAAAATACAAACGCAATACAAACAACATAAACTTATAAAAAATGTAAAAATAGTGTATCAACACAGTAACTATGCATTTTACCTACACCGTCTTAGTGTAAAGCGGCCGTGCCCTGTCTGTGGAATTCATTGGTAAATGAATTAAAAACTGCCACTAAATATTAGTAAAACTTCTAAACTTAGTGCTCGCTTATTATGGACTACTGTTGCTTTCAGGGTGCCACAAGGTTTCTTCTAAAGCACCTACAGCCCTGGCGTCCACACCAAAAGGCTGTTTATAGAGTGATTCCCTTTTAAGCCCTGGACTTATAGTGGATCACCCTATAAACAGCTTTTGGATGTCAATCATCCTAAGAACTTAATATGAGGAAGCTCTTGTAAGAGCTATGGGCCAAAAAATAAACTGTTTTCCTTCAGAAAGATTTTTGGCAGCGAGCAAGATGAGAAATCCTCTTGTAATTCCATATTGTTATTTAGATATTGTATCTTTTCCTGTGTTTAGAAAAAATATCACTTTGCTTTGCTATGCCGTTTTTCTGTTTTAAAGTAATATATATATATATATATATATATATATATATATATATATATATTATATATATATATATATATATATATATACTAGATATATATGTATATATATATATATATATATATATATATATATACATATATACATATATATATATATATATATATATAATTATAGAGTCAACCGAAATTACTATTGCTTGTTGCAATCGTAAATTTCCATTGGTTACTTTATGCAATAATCGTAGGTACGAATCAAAAGGCAAATATAATTTTATTTGGTTTCTACTAAGCGTGATATTTTACCAATTAGATTACCATTTTACCAATATCTTTAAAATGTGTAATAATCGTGAAAATCAAAGAACTTATTATTCATTTTAATCAATATACTTCCACTATATTTATATTACGCCGGATTCTGGAGGAATTCAGATCGAAGAAATTGAAATATTAAATATTTCATTTCCCCGAGTGGGGATCGAACCACAACCAATCGATTTTACAGTCACACTTGCGCCCTTGCGCATAGTATATAATGTGTATTTGTATAATCAAATACGAATTGAGAGTAAAAGGTAAACGAGCGAGAGAGAGCCGCGAGAATTCAGCGGAAAGGGTCTTAACACTAAGTTCCCAAGGTATTTTTTTAATCTTCTGTTTAGTAATAAGTAACAATATTTTTAAGTTTCCATTTCCTACATGAAATATATTAAATACTAGCGACCCGCTCGCGGCTTCGCCCGCTTTAACCACAGAATTATTTACTTAAAACACTAAAGTTATATTCTTGTTTTAATATACCTATAATGTATATTAGCAACGCACTTAAGATCTCTAATGTGAAAATTATTAAAACCTTAGGTCGCATTTTCGTACCTCCCATAAGAGAGATGCAGCTGTCAATATATTAATTTCTTTAAACTTTTGACTTAAGGAGTCTTTAGGGCCTAAGTTATGGTTATAGCTATATAGTTATAGTTATATCGATACTTACAATAAAATCCTAACTCATCGGTGTCTGTACGTGGAAGATATATTAGAAAAATTATTATTACGGACATTTAACAATGTAATAGAACTGGATCAGTTTGTCTGTTTATCTGTGCGTTCACGGTAATCTCAGAAAGGGCTTAAAGGCTTTAAGTGCAGTTTTGTAATTTTTCTAACTTCCTTTAAATATTTAGTATTAGTTTTATTTTAATCGGTTCACACAAAATTAAAACCAGATTCACGCTGTATCCAGCCTATAGCAGGGTAGGTAGAGGGAACTTAAGTGTTAAGATACTGCGTATGATATATGACTGACATGCGAAATGAAAATATGATTAAATTACAATTCAATCCTCCAAGTGGGAATCGACCCCATAACGTCACGTTACAGGCACAATTTTGTGCCCCTACGCCACGACGGCCTTTAATATTAATACAGAATGGAAGCGTCAGCGCTCCTTTTACGGGGACAATATATAGGATAAAATATTTTAAACCCATATCCAAAGAAATCAATCAAGATACCTCCCTCAACAGATTAGACGTAGGATTTTTTGATGTTTATCCAAACCTATATTTCGTGTGACGCAGTTACGCATAGATACCAATAACGTAATCACATACTACTACAAAATATTACTAAAGATTAAGCAACTTTGAACTATGCCGCCAATACCTACGACTCGTATGTGACGGTTTCCCCTTGATAGGCTTATGTCTGTTTGCGTCTTTAATGACAAATAGCGTTTTATTTTAATATCAACGATAATATATAATTTATTTTGTATAAAAAATAACTTTTTCAGTTTTGGGATTTTTTTGATTGTATTAGCTTTTATAGAGTAGTTAAAACTATGGTTTCATTTAAAGTGGCGCTGACAAAAATACTATATAATTGAGCATATTTAATATCTATAGTGATTTTTAGTGAATACAACCAACAGTTATTGCAAAGAATTTAAACTACCAACATTCTTATCGTTAATAAATTATTTTTTTCAAAATAATTTTTTTTTGAATATTTTGAATACTTTCGCGCCATTATGACGAAAAAATTAGACAAAATAGTCTAATTTATTCGTTCAGTTCAAAATGTTCAAAACTAAAAGTTAAAAAATGTTGATCGAAAATACTGTAGGAGGATACCTTTATATATCCTGTTTAAATTTGTTTTTTTATGATATTATGTAGAATAATATAATCTATAGAGGAATCACACATTCCTCTTCACACTTTTTATTCTTTAACTATAATAAGTAAATATATTTTTTAGAGGTTACTCTGTACTAAGATGGCAGCTCTGTTCCCGCATTTATGTCCCTGATATATCGATATAAATTATAGAAATATAAATCATTGGAAAGAAAAGGAGAACCGCAATTATATTGCATTTTTTCTTTTTTTCATACTTGAAATGTATTACCAAATTTACATACAATTCATTTGTTTTGAATATAACATTAAGGTTGATTCATAAAATATATTTGGTACTTCCTTAGCATGATTATTTCATGTATTTTTTTATATACAAAGTTTTGATTAAGTTCTCTTGAAAAATATATCTATTGTAAATGAATGTAACGTACCTATGTGCCAATGATTAAAATTCATCTAAACACAATATCAACTTTTATAAGCTACAGCAACCAGCTCGCGGCTTCACCCGCTTAAATTTGTGAATTATTTGTTTGTTTCGGTACAGGGAATTACGTTCCTGTTTTAATAAATAGTGTATGCTTGCAGCGCACCTAGGATTTCTAATGTGAAAATTATTAAAACAAAAAAAATATTATAGGGAGCAATTAACAAAGTAATAGAACCAGAAACAATAATATTTGTAAATTTTGTTTGTTTGTTGGTTTTTCTGTTAGTCGACGCTTATCTCAGAAACGATTTAAGCGATTTAAAGAGCTAAGACGTAAGCGCGGTGCGGGAGCGGTAAAATCGCTTTAATTGTTTTTATTGTAACATTCGTCATGTATGAATGGTGTAATGATTAAATAGCTGACCTTTATAACTATTTATTTATATCCTCATAGAAAAATGATAGGTTTTTTGGGCACTGTCCATTTTTTAAGAAAATAACTTTGATCAAAATACACTTATTTATCTATTTATCTATATATATAAAAGGGCATATATTATTCATTATGACAGAATATAAAATATATATATTTTAGATGTCCCTCTATACTACGATGGCGGCTCTGTTCTAGTTTGCACTTTTTCCTTTGAAAATTAGTTATTGTAAAATAACTCTAACAGTTACACATGGCATTGGCAACTTTTTGTAGATATTGATATCTTCTATAAAATTGTAGTACATTACTTTGCTCTATTGTCAATAATTTCCACAACCTACGCGATATAAGGTTTTTTTTTGGTATTTTTTTACACCTTAATTGTCTAATTGTAAAAGAATTTTCCAAATTGGTCTCGTAGTTTCGGGGCCTATTCAAATCAAATAATTAAACAAAAAATGTAATCGATTGTCTTAATAATTTTAGTGATATCGATGCACCTTCCCCTCACCCCCGCAGAGTTACTTGCGGATACACGGTGCGCGAGGCCACACGACACACACTCCGCATTTTTTATTATTACATGATTTTCTTTAGATTTATATTTTTTAATTCGTTATATCTTTTGAATGGGATGTCCGATTTTATAATTTAAAAAGTATCTTACAGGTATTGAAATTATCTTTAATAAAATCACCTAATAGGATAAGGATTAATGCAGAGGTATGAATAATTTGGTTTGATTATTGTCGGCACTTTTCTTAACTTATAAAATATAAAAAAAATGGTTATATTGTCATAACTATAGTAGTTGGACATATGCTATCGCGGACTTTTTTATAGATATTGATGCGTTCTATAATACTGTAGAACATTGTTTTGTTCTATCATCAATAGTTTTCGCAGCGCACGCGATGATAGAATTGTTAAGATCAATTTCTTCTCACCTTGGGTTACATTATTGCATTTTTATTACCGATCTCTATTTTTTTTGAAAATGTAATATAGCCTATGCTGGTCAGTAAGGATGCAGCTTTCTAATAGTGAAAAAAATATTGTAATCGGTCCAGTAGTTTTTGTGTGAAAACTCTACAAACATACACACATACATACATACAAAAATACAAATCTTACCTCTTTATAATATTAGTATAGATTTCATTCCCACGAGTAGGAAGTTACTTCCAGGAACTTCCTCAGACCTGAGAAGAACCAGCGCAGGAATCCTTAATCTATTAAAAAATAGGGGAATACCAAAAAAAATAATTAAAAGCAATATTCTATATATTAAAAATTTAATTTCTTTCTCTCTCTCCTTTTTATTCTCACTTGGTTTACAGTTGCTTTAGACAAAACACATCGCTCTTGCTGTGAACGACGGTTCATTAACTCCGTCTACCCTGAAACAGTGTTAAGATAAATGTGTTTTTTATACATTTCAATTTCTTTACAGTTTTTTTTGTTCTATCGTGAATTGTTATTTCCATATAAATGTATAGTTTTAGACGAATTTTGTCGAGTGTTTTGGGACTATTTTTAAAAATAATATATAAGTTATTGTTTTTTTACAATCCTTTACACCACTTTAGAAACGTAACCTTTAAGGTGACGGAATTAAACACTGCACCTTATATAGTTACGACAAAGAAGATACATATTTAATATAAGGATTTTTAAGGTGTGCTCACACACACCCACAAAGATTATAATTTTCTGTCATCAATAATAATTTTCTGAATATCGCTGCGTTAATTTGAAAATTCTATTAGATTCACATGATAATCTTAATTTTATTATTGACAGAAATCTACTAATTAGTATCTACTAATTATTTTTTTCAATGCACTCTGTATCCCGTGTGCACGCTTGCACTTGCCGCCAATTTTTTAAAGCATTGCGTGTTGGGTGGCGGTACTCAACGCCGGGCTTTTATCAGTTTTTGGTGCCAGAAATTAAAATATTAATTGGTAATCATTAATTACTTCGAGTGGGGATCGAACCCATAACCGTTACAGCAACACCCCTGTGCTCCTTGCGAAATATGAAGATCATCAAGTGAAATATCGAAGCTCTTTATTAAGTTACTAGCGACCCGCTCGCGGCTTCGCCCGCTTTAACCACAGAATTATTTACTTAAAACACTAAAATTATATTCATGTTTTAATATACCTATAATGTATATTTGCAACGCACTTAAGATTTCTAATGTGAAAATTATTAAAATCTTAGGTCGCATTTTCGGACCTCCCATAAGAGGATGCAACTGTCAATATATTAATTTCTTTTAACTTTTGCCTTTAGGAGTCTTTAGGGCCCAAGTTATAGTTATAGCTATATAGTTATAGTTATATCAATACTTACAATAAAATCCTAACTCATCGGTGTCTGGACATGGAAGATATATTAGAAAAATTGTTATTACGGACATTTAAAAATGTAATAGAACTTGGTCAGTTTGTCTGTTTATCTGTGCGTTCAGGATAATCTCAGAAAACCGACTTAAGTGTAGTTTTGTAATTTGGCTAACTTCCTTTAAATATTTAGTATTAGTTTTATTTTAATCGGTTCACACAAAATTAAAACCAAATTGACGCTGTATCCAGCCTATGGCCTATGGTAGGTAGAGGGAACTTAAGTGTTAAGATATATAACTGACGTGCGAAATGAAAATATGATGAAATTACAATTCAATCCTCCAAGTGGGAATGGAACCCAGAACGTCACATTACAGACACAATTTTGTGCCCCTACGCCACGATGGTCTTCAATATTTATACAGAATGGAAGCGTCAGCGATTCTTTTACGGGTACAGTATATAGGATAAAATATTTTAAACCCATAACTAAAAAAATTTATCAAGATACCTCAGCAGTTTAGACGATGTTTATCCATACCTGTATTTCGTGTGACGCAGTTACGCACCTATGCAGATACCAACAACGTAATCACATACTACTCCAAATATTTCTAAAGGTTAAGCAACTTTGAACTTTGCCGCCAATACCTACGACTCGTATGTGGCGATAAAATAAAATTTTTTTTAATATTTTGAATATTTTCGAGCCATTTTGACGAAAAAATTAGACAAAATAGTCTATATTTTTATAAATATATTTTTTAGAGGTTATTCTGTACTAAGATGGCAGCTCTGTTCCCGCATTTACGTCCTTGATATATCGATATAAATAGTAGCAATATAAATCATTGGAAAGAAAAGGAGAAACGCAATTATATTGCATTTTTTCTTTTTTTCGTACGTGAAATGTATTAACAAATTTACATACAATTCATTTGTTTTGAATATAAGATTAAGGTTGATTCATAAAATATATTTGGTACATCCTTAACATGATTATTTCATGTGTTTTTGTTATATACAAAGTTTTGATTAAGTTCTCTTGAGAAATATATGTACTGTAAATGAATGTAACGTACCTACGTGCCAATGATTAAAATGTATTGATATCCCCACTTGATCCATCTAAACCCAATATAAACTTTTATAAACTATAGCAACCATCTCGGGGCTTCACCCGCTTAAATTTGTAAATTATTTGTTTGTTTCAGTACAGGGAATTATGTTTCTGTTTTAATAAATAATGTATGCTTGCAGCGCACTTATGATTTCTAATGTGAAAATTATTAAAACCATGGTGGCATTTTAGATTTTCATTAGAAAAATTATTATTGGGGGCAATTAACAAAGTAATAGAACCAGAAACAATAATATTTATAAATTTTGTTTGTTTGTTTTTTCTGTTAATCGGCGCTTATCTCAGGAACGATTTAAGCGATTTAAAGAGCTAAGACGTGAGCGCGGTGCGGGAGCGGTAAAATCGGTTTAATTGTTTTTATTGTAACATTCGTCGTGTATGAATGGTGTAATGATTAAAAAGCTGACCTTTATAACTATTTATTTATATTCTCATTGAGAAATGATAGCTTTTTTGGGCACTGTTAATTTTTTAAGAAAATAAATTTGATCAAAATACACACATTTATCTATTTATATATAAATATATAAAAGGACATGTACCTGACTGACTGAGGTAAGACACACGCAGAGCCGTAACCGCTGATGGGAGAAACGTTAAGTTTGGACCGATGTTTATTTTAATAATTTGGACATCCACTAATAAGGGATTTTGAAATTTTTTTACCCTAAACGTATGAAATAGGGCTTGAAAGTACGTATGGTTTTTTTTAAAACAGCACCGATTTTCATAAACTTTTAAAGTCAGCAGACTCTTTAAAATATTTCATTGAACATTGTGCCGTGTGATCCCGGCCTAGAATAGGATCATCCTGGTACTGGTGGTGTCGTAAGAGGCGACTAAAGTACGTGTGGTAGAGTCACGTCGCCAGCAATGGCAACACGCATGGGCAGACTCGACCGGATCATTACCACTCCCGGCATTTAAAACCGGCGTGAAGTAGTGGCTTTATGCCACTGCGTTTCGCATCAGGTAATGCCGGGCCCCGGTGCCCAACCCATCTTAAAAGCCGGCAACGCACCTGTAGCTCCTCTGGGGTTGCACGGGGCCGTGGGCGGCGGTAATCACTTACCATCAGGTGACCCGCACGCTCGTTTGCCGTGTCTTTTCCATAAAAAAAAAAAAAAAAAAGAACACGTGTTTCATGTTTTTAGAATTTTTCCTCTTAGGGAAGAATTCTAAAAACAATGGACGGGGTTGAAAGTTTATATGAAAAAATCTTTAAATCGCTACCGATTTTTATAAAACATTAAATTCAGACTGTTAAAAATATTTAATTGAACACGCTTTTCGTGGTTTTTTTAGAATTCACCCCTAAGGGTACTAATAAGCAGGCGAAGTTGCGCGCGCCCGCTAGTTTTAAGATAAAAATCAAAATAATATCTTGTCTATTGTTATACTGTAATAACATATAATATATTTATCAAAATGAGAATGTAATAGCTCCTGATAGTTATTACAACACATGCAAAGAAAGATCATTTTAGAAAGTTGTTTAATTATATTAGAATTATAAAAACTACTAACAGTCTTATGGTGAATAAAACATTGTCTGTGTTTTCCACCTAAAAAACACTAAGGGGAGAAAAAATATTAAATTTATATAAAAATATAGATACCACATTAGTATCGATACTGTTGTACTGGTAATAATAAATAAAAAAAAATGATATACTACGTACAGGATACCTTTGTATGCAAAAGTTTAAGGCTATTCATTATGACAGAATATAAAATATATATATTTTAGTTGTCCCTCTGTACTACGATGGCGGCTCTGTTCTAGTTTGCACTTTTTCCTTTGAAAATTAGTTATTGTAACATAACTCTAACAGTTACACATGGTATCGTATACTTTTTGTAGACATTGATGTCTTCTATGAAATTGAAGTACATCGCTTTACTCTATTGTCAATAATTTCCACAGCGTACGCTATATAAGGTTTTTTTTGGTATAGTTTTACACCTTAATCGTCTAATTGTAAAAGAATTTTCCAAATTGTTCTCGTAGTTTCGGGGCCTATTCAAATCAAATAAGGAAACAAAAAATCTAATCGATTGTCTTAATAATTTTAGTGATATCGATGCACCTCCCCCTCACCCCCGCAGAGTTACTTGCCATGGTGCGCGAGGCCACACGACACACACTCCGCATTTTTTATTATTACATGATTTACTTTAGATTGATATTTTTAAATTCGTTATATCTTTTGAATGGGATATCCGATTTTAATAATTTAAAAAGTATTGTACAGGTATTGAAATTGTCTTTAATAAAATATCATTTAATAGGATAAAGATTAATGCAGAGGTATGAATAATATGGTTTGATTATTGTCGGCACTTTTGTTAACTTATAAAATATAAAAGAATGGTTATATTGTCATAACTACAGTAGTTGGACATATGCAATTGTAATTTCGATTATAAAGCGTAAAAATTCGTACACTACACAAGGGTCTTAAGTATGACAACTTTTCCAAGGTATTTCAAGGTAAATAATGAAACCGTTTTTTTACGTAGATATTATACCTTTTTAAATTATATGTGATAGGTACAAATGATTTTAAATGCAGAATCTGTCCTAAAGACCAGTCGTGGCGCAGGCGCACATGTGCAACTGTCAACGTGACAGATTGTGGGTTTAATTTCCACTCGATAAACTGAAATATCCAATATTTTCATTTTTCCGCTCTGATAACGGACACCTCCACGTGTTCTCTAAATAAATTGCCTTGGGTTCCGTTTATACTTTTAAGATACGGAACCCTGAAAGGAATAAGTTAAAAATAAAATAAATTATAATAAAATAAATAAAATAATAAAGAAAACCTTTTGTTTAATAAACATTGCCTTTCATAATAGAAGACAATGTACAATTTGCCTGACACTGAAATATGAATAGAATCGACTTACAAAATAGTAAAACTAAAATGGACGATGTACGCCATTTTGTCGAAACAACTTATTATCACATTTCGTCTCTGTCAACCGTAAATATAATTTCTATGAGTATTCATGTTCACAAGTCACTTTCAGTATGTGTGATGCCTTTAAGCACAATCAAAATATTTGCGTTTTCCTAGTATTTTCTTCATGGGCATCTTAAGTTGTGGCGCATGGGCACAAGCACGTGACTAAACGCGACTGGTTGTGGGTTCGATACCCCACTCGGGGAAATGAAATATTTACATTTATTCGCTCTGGTGTCGAGGCAAAGCGCGGCAGGTCGCTAAGTTAGTGTGTAAAAAAGTGCATATAATAAAGTTAGGAACCTCTTCCGGGCTTTTAAATGTGTTCCTAGAACGTATAATTAGTATAGGATTATAAGATTATATTATTCTCAGTACTTTTGTAATGCTTAGCAAAAATATTAAATAGTCCCATTATAAGTGTGTAAAATCAGTCTCGCAATGTATCCCACATACAGCGATAGGCAGAGGGAACCTAGTGTTAAGACACTCCGTTATCCACTTTTCGACGATTTTTTGGAGGAATTGCGATACGAGTGGTGGAACTCAACGCCAGGCTTTTTCTTTGGTGCCAGAGAGAAGAAATGTTTTCATAAAAAAAGTTTATTTAAAACAGAACGAGTCAATGTAGCGCAGAGACACAGCGTCTGGCCGTAAACGCAGTGATTTAAGATTCGATTACTAGTTAGAGGAATGATTTCATTTAATTTCCACCTCCTCGTCACAAAGGCCAGAAGGAGGCCGTAGTCATTTGTCAGTCCCTTTCTTGATTTAATAGACGAGGAGAAAGAATACGTGTAAACAAAAAGAAAATATATCATTTTATCATTTCCTGTCATAAATTGGTAAAAATTGATCAAATTTATCGAATAAAGTCTCAAACCGACGCGTCCACCGCTTCAAAGATAGCCGTAAAATCTAGTTTCATCCCGTGGGAGCAAATGCAACGGAAATTGAATATTTGCTAGTGACTCCTCGATAAGGTTGTCTCTTGACTTACTACGATTGTTGGTTCCGTTGGGACTTCCTTTGAGCTGGATTCTTTTATCTTGGAATAATTTCTGTGTTAATTAAAAGATAGAAATTTTGTTGTATTACTTTATTTTGATAAAGCTAGTTTACCATTAATTGTGTTTTTTAACCGACGAACGTGCAAAGGTTGTTATATCGTAGAACATTAATTTAGTTTAAGAATCCGGTCGTGGCGCAGAGGCACAAACTGTGGCTGTTAAATCGACTGGTTGTGGGTTCGAACCCAACTCGAGGAGTTCCGTAAAAATTAAATTAATCAACAATTTTAAAAAAGTATATTATAAAAATTCTATATGAAAAAAAAACTACTTAAATAATAGTTACAAGTAAAATAAAAAGAACGTATTAACTAAAATTACATGAATTTTTGAAAATAAACAATTTCTTTCAACTTATGATGCAGAGAGGATATAGAGATGGAATTGAAAATATCTAATTTAAAGTTATGTCCTGCAATATGAGAGGAAGACATGCGATGTAGGGGTGAGTGGCTTAATAGAAAGTTTTAGCGGGAGGAAGACAAAAGGTTTTTCTATATTGCAAGTGACTGGCAGGACGTGGTATGGAAAAATTTAAGCGATATAAGAGGTCAGGTGAATCAATGATTCTATGAATTAACTTTTAGAGTACTGTACTTCAACTCACGACATTTATTATCTGAATAGGAAATGTGATATAAGAACCTTTTTTGAACACTTTCCAATCTAATAATATGAATTTGATAGCTAGGACTCCACACTGTAGTACAATATTCTAGGATATTTCGCACAAATGTATTAAATATAAGAATAGTTGTATATGGTTGCTTATATATAATAATTTTAATTTAGGCAAGTCGTGGCGCAGTGGCACAAAGTGGGCCACTCAACCCGCAGAGCCTCCAAAAAAAATCGGCTGAAAGTGGGGAACGGAGGGTCTTAACACTACTAACCAACTAACTAACTAACTACACTAACGCGGGATACAGCGTGAAGCTAATAAAATAAAATAAACAATTTTTAACTTTTCCTATTTTTTTTCCTTAATTTGTACTGTAAGTTCAGACTTCGTGTTATATTTCATAACTGTTTGTTCACGGTAAAACATATAGGTATATATGGGATATCCATAGGTTTGTAGAAAAATTTGCATAAAATGCACCAAAAGCGATGCATAAATGCTTCTTTTCTTATCTTTTGATGGAGTTGACGTAGAAGCTTAATTTCTCATTATATGTGTTCAAACGGATCATAGACTTGAATAATTGATATTAATTTCAGCTCGATAAATTAACGTAATCCTGAGCTAAATGTTCTTGACAGACGGATAATAAAGTGATCGTATAAGGGTTTCGTTTTTATTGTTTCAGGTACGAAACTCTAAAAAGTTTAAAAGTTTCATATATTTTGTAAAAGCCCTATATAGCTTTCTGAATATGTTATGTAATGTATAGTGGATAGTAGAGTTTAGAACAATATACTCGATGTTTACATTCTAGCGATGAAGCTACAGTCTAACAAGTTTTGAGTAAGTTCAATCGTCTATTAAAGAGGTTATCAATCTTACTTACAAAGTGGATCTTGATCCAGAGCACTAAGAATTTAGTATATTATTATAGAAAATGCTTATTTTAAATAAAATAATAATGAGAATTCCGCACAATGCAAGGTAGGCAGATGAAACATGAAAACTTAGTGTAAAGACACTCCGTTCCCCATAAAGTTCGTGTCGCTCCCTGCCGAATTCTTGAGGCATTGCGTTTTAAGTGGTGGAACTCAACGCCGCGCTTTGCTTTGTCTGCACTCTGGTAGAGTGAGAAGATGAAATATTTAATATTTCCAAATGGGAATCGAACTCAAAACCGTAGCTTTTACTGTCTCACGTTTGTGCCTCAGCGCCACGACAACTTCAATGTACTGGATTGATTGATTGATTTAAAATATTGCGTGTTGAGTGGCAGAACTCAACGCCGGGCTTTTGCCTCGACACCACAGCGAAGAAAATGGAAATATAAATTTAAGTCAATATTTCATCTCCTCGAGTGGGGATCGAACCCACAACAAGTCGGTTTTACAGTCACACTTCGTGCCGCTGCTCTACGACTGGCCATAAATAATTAAATAAAACCATAAATTTAATTAAATTGGATAATATTTCACATTTCACATTTTATCAAAATACTAGTGGGCGCGCGCGGCTTCGCCCGCTTTCGCACTCTTAGGCGTGAATTCTAAAAAAACCACGAAACACGTGTTCAATAAAATATTTTTAATAGTCTTAATTAAAATTTTTATAAAAATCGGTGGCGATTTACAGATTTTTCCATATAAACTTTCAATCCCTTATTTGAACCCTTAGGGGGTGAATTCTAACAAACCATGAAACAAATGTTCAATGAAATATCTTAAAGAGTCTGAATTTCGAATTTTATAAAAATCGGTGCTGCTTTTAAAAAAAATCCATACAAACTTTCAACCCCTACTTGATCCCTTTAGGGTTAAAATTTTCCAAAATCCCTTCTTAGTGGATGTCCAGATTATAAAAATAAACGTCTGTCCAAATTTCACGTTTCTACTATCAGCGGTGACGGCTGTGCGTGCGTCTTATCTCAGTCAGCCAGAACAAGTCCTTTTATATATATAGATATTTATCAAAAGCTTTAAATTACATAGTTTAATGTAGCAATATGGCCGAATAGTTATTTATATATGCACTTTAAAATGATAATTTTATTAAATCACAAAAAATATTCAGAGGAGAATATAAATAATTGTATTGTATAAGCGGGCGAAGCCGTTACCGGGTCGCTAGTTTGTTTTTAGCAAATGTGAAATGAGAGCCGAGTAAAATGTTATTAATAATGTTATATGACAACTATGTATATGAGTGCCGAGTTCTGTGTTCACTCGAGTAAAAAAATATGTTTTTAATTTATTCACATTTACTTTTTCCCCGACTGCTAAGCGAGGGTTATTTTATTGAATATAATTGCTTTTTGTAAAGGAATTATTTCTATGAATCATTTATATTTTGTTATTTTTAAAATCGCTTCATTTTCTCACGTTCTTTGATCTAACTTTCATACCTAACTATTTTTTCTTTTTTGATATTTATTATCAATGATTATCAGTTTTCAGATTTTTCTCTATATATCAGTACTTGTTATCAAATATAAAGGTAACCTAGAGGTGAGTTAAGTTTTTGAAGAGTGATTTAGTGAGTCGGAACAATGCTGGTTTAAGCGTTAATATGTACATGAACCATTTTTAACGTTTCTAGAGTGTCATTACACATTTAAGAAAGAAAAATACTTATTTAGTAACGTAGAAGCATTTTCTAAATAAGTATGCACCCTTTGAGTTACATTGTTGAATTTTTATATAAATTAGGAGTTCTTTTTTTGCTTCAGCTTCACGCTGTATCCCGCTTACAGCAGGGTAGGCAGAGGAAACCTAGTGGTAAGACACTCTGTTCCCCACTTTCTGCCGAATTCTGAACGCTTTGCGTGTTGAGTGGCAGAACTCAACGCCGCAGTTAGCCTCGACACCAGAGCGAAGAAAATGGTAATATAAATTTAAGTAAATATTTCATTTCCTCGAGTAAGGATGAACCCACAACCAGTCGGTTTTACAGTCACACTTCGTGCCGCTGCGCCACGACTGGCCTCAATTAGAAGTAAATGTGCTTAATTTCATGAATGTAGGTGTAGGCAGATGGAATCGTGGGATCCAAGTGTTTAGACACTCCGTTCCCATTAAGACACTTCAGTTCCCCATTTTCCACTGAATTCTAAGGCATAAGGTTGAGTGGCGTGACTTAGCGCTGCGCTTTGACTTGTTACCAGAGCGAAGAAATCCTATAATCATATTATAAAATAGGGGAATGAATCCCGTTCGTGGGAACCGAACCCACAACCAATGCGTTTACAGCCCGACCCTTGTGTCCTGATGGCTTTAATTATAAAAGATAATTTTGATAATGATCTCAAATTTAAATTTGTACGTATTATGCGGAAATTTCAAGTATCTGTCAATTAGTATTCACTTTACTGTCACCGATAGAATTTCGTAGAAGTTGAACTCTGAATAAAATCTATTTGGTACTTTTTTATATAATAAACCAAACGATCGATCGAACAAACCGAACGAGCTGTTGATGCTAAAATCTTCAAAATACTTCACTTTGTATTTACACTTACACTTTGTATTAAACATAAAAAATATTATTTTTACCTTGACACTGTATTCCGCACATAGCAGGGAAGACAAAGAAAACCTGGAAACCAAGTGTTAAGACACTCCGTTCCCAAGAAAGCACTTCTGGTTTCTTAAAATATTTTCCGCTGAATTCTGCAGATACTGCCTCTTGTCCTCTCATTTAATTTAACCGACTTACAATTGGAGCAAGAAGAAATAAAAAAATAGAAAATGAAGGTAAAAACTTAATCCTATGGTTGTTATCAACAAAATTCTCGAAACACCCTTAATTTACGAGCGAGTTGTTAATTTCATTAAGCTGGGTGGATTTTCAAGAATGTGGGCTAGCTTGTAAGATAAAATTAGTGCTTTAGATAGCATTTTATTACTGGAGAAATCTTAAAGTTATTTACTTTCTAAACTGTTTTATAATAATAAGTACGAGTATAGTAGTAGTGGCCGTCTGACGCAGGGGCACAAGTGACTGTAACGCAGCGGTTGTAGGTTCGATCCCCACTCGAGGGAGTGAATTATTAAATATATGTATATTTTTTTCTTTCTGGCACCAAGGAATTGCCAGGCGTGGAGTTGTACAATTCCGGTATTGCGTGAATACCTCGAAAAAAAATCTTGGGAAGTGGGGAACAAAGTGTTTTGACGGTAGGTTCCCTCTGCCTACTCTGCTGTGCTGCGGGATTGTTAGTTAGTTCCATTTTATAATATATCCTATTATTTTATGAGGCCAGTCATGGCGCAGGGGTACAAAGTGTGACTGTAAAACCGACTGGTTGTGACTGCCACTCAACACGCAATGCCTCCAGAATCCGGCAGAATATGGGGAACGCAGTGTCTTATCACTAGGTTCCGTCTGCCTACCCTGCTGTGTGAGATACAGTGTGAAGCTGATTTATTTATTTTATTTATTATTTTAGTCTCTATTCTATTAATTTATCATTATTCCACACTTAGAAAATAGTCTAAGCCAGTTTCTATTCTATTTCTATACTAATAAAATAAAATTGAATAGTTTATTTGATCAAACGTTTCAATCTCAGAAATTACTGGTGCGATTTGTAAAACGATTTTTGTTTTGAATATTCCAATTATCGAGGAAGACTATAATGTGACAGGTGATATACATAATAATAATAATAATAATAATACTTTATTGCACATGAAAAAATAAAAACAACACAATTTACATAAAATACTTAAATTAACATGTGCAATGGCGGCCTTATCACAAGTGATCTCTTACAGGCAACCATTAAAAGTGCAGGACTTTATGTAAAAGATACAGTCAGGCGCAAAAAGTATTACTTAACATAGTAAAAGCAAGAAAAATAATAATAATAATAATAATAATAACCATAATAATAAACAAACATAAAAGTACATACATAATTATACATACAAATACATACATATATACATACATACATACATACATACATACATACATACAAATAAATACATATATACATACTAAAATAATACGGAAATGCATATATACGTACATATTATATGACCATATTATAAGTGTTGTTCTAGGTAGTAATTTTTAAGCCTGCGCTTAAAAATATTTACCGATGGAGATCGTCTAACTTCACCTGGCAGCGCATTCCAAAGTCTTACTGTTTGAACAGTAAAAGAGTCTCCATAGCATTTAGTGTGACATAATGGGACTTCTAGGAGATTGTTGTTGCGGGAACGAAGGTGTTGGGAGTGGAGGGTGTTCGACCCCAAGAACTTAAATCGTTCTTTGAGGTGCGAAGGAGTGACAGGATGGTAAAAGATTGTGTAAAGCAGTGTGAGAGAGTGTAATTGTCGTCGGTCTTTTACAGTGAGCCATTTAAGTTGAGTACGATATTGTGTTACGTGATCAAACTTTCGCAATCCAAATATAAATCGGATTATGACATTCTGCATCCGTTCAAGCTTATTTCCTAATTATTTTTTTTAAGAAAGAATTCGGAGGAAAATGGGCAACTAAGTGCCTTACCACTAGGTTACCCCATGTTCCCTCTTTTTTTTATGAAAAAGACACGGTAAACGAGCGTGCGGGTCACCTGATGGTAAGTGATTACCGCCGCCCACGACCCCGTGCAACCCCAGAGGAGTTTCAGGTGCGTTGCCGGCCTTTAAGGTGGGCTGGGCGCCGGGGCCCGGCATTACCTGATGCGAAACGCAGTGGCATAAAACCAGTACTTCACGCCGGTTTTAAATACCGGGGGTGGTAATAATCCGGTCGAGTCTGCCCATGCGTGTTGCCATTGCTGGCGACGTGACTCTACCACACGTACCTTAGTCGCCTCTTACGACACCACCAGTACCAGGATGATCCTACTCTAGTCCGGGATCACACGGCAAGACTGACTCAGACTGACTCTGCTATGTGCGAGATATTGCTGAAGCTAAATAAAATATCTATTATTTTCACATAATGTGATTTCTATAGGTATTTCCTGTAAATTACATGTATATTTATATTTTTAAAAGTCAGTGTGTATTTTTAAATATCGAACGATGACTTGTTGAAATTGGTCTTAAATTTTATTAAAATCAGATACGATGAGCATTCGCTGAATGAAACTCAATATCTCTTATGAAAGTTTATAAATTTATTATATTCTGTAAATATTTCAAGTATCCAGTCTATTATATATGAATAAACTTTTATTTTAAAACATTATTTATATTCGTATATAATTTCCGTATTATGCCCGTCATAGCTTGGGTAGGCAGAGGGAGCCTGGGAACCTAATTAAACGGAATCTAGTGTTAAAACACTCCATTTCCGTTAAAATACTTCCGTTCTCCACTTTCCGCAGGATTCTGGAGCCATTGCGTATTGAGTGGCGGAACTCAACGCCACGGTTTACATACCACGGTTTACCAGAGCAGTATTTGCAATTATTTTATATCTTTTGTTAAAAGATATTAATTTAACGTTAGTTAACGTCTATTTATTTTATTTGATATTATTTTGTTGTACTTTGCGAACAAAAACAAAAAATAACGTTAACTATAAAACGTGTGTATGTACGTGTCAGTCTACCCTCTGTAGGCAAGGTAAAGTAGCCCCGGCAAGACGAGCTAAGCGAATCGTATTTTATACGGTTCGTAGTTTTTTTGAACCCTAATAACTTTAATTAGGTTTATATATTAAATCAGCTTCACGCTGTATCCCGCACACAACAGGGTAGGCAGAGAGAACCTCGTGTTAAGACACTCTGCCCAATTTTTCGAGGCATTACCTATTGTATGGTGCAACGCAAGGCCTGACTCTTGCCTTGGTGCCAGAGAGGAAACAAAATAAAATACTAATAAATAATAATTCATTCCATCGAACCCACACCACCGCGTTACAGTCACAACCTTTTGCCCCTGCGCCAGACAGCCAATAATACTATATTTTCTATTATTTTCCATTTAAAAAAGTAAATAACTTAAGAGATTTCTCCAGTAATAAAATGCTATCCAAAGCACTAATTTTATCTTCCAAGCTAGCCCACATTCTTGAAAATCCACCCAGCTTAATGAAATTAACAACTCGCTCGTAAATTAAGGGTGTTTCAAGAATTTTGTTGATAACAACCATAGGATTAAGTTGTTACTTTAATATTCTAATTTTTTATTTGTTCTTGCCCCAATTGTAAGTTAGTTGAATTTTCACTTTGAATACTACGATAGAAATGGAAAATTTAACAATATAAGAAAAATTTTAATAAATGTAACGTTATACTCGATTCATCAAAGCGGATGTCTTTATACTAGGTTCCCAGATTCCCATCTCTTCCCTGCTATGTACGGGATACAACGTCAAGGTGTTTACCTTGATTACCTTTAATATTTTTTTTTGTTAAAAAAAGAGTGAAGTTGTTTAAAATTTTGCATTCATATATAAAACATATGCAAAATTTTAAAATGAGTTAAATAATTCGTTTGCAAATTTTAACATCAACAATTCGTTATACATACTTAATTTATATCAAAAATATTGAAATCGTACTGAATTAACTCTATAGAACCGTTTGGTTTATTATATTAGAAAGTACAAAACAAGTTTTATTCAGAGTTCAGCGTCTATTCATTCTGTCGGTGACAGTAGTACGAATACTAATTGACAGATACTTGAAATATCGGCACAATACCTACAAATTAGAATTTGAAACCATTATCAATATCATTTAACTTAATAATTGAGGCCGCCAGGACACTAAAGGTACGGTTGAGGGTTCAGTTCCCACGAAGAGGATTCATTCCCCTATTTAATATTATCATTTCCTCACTGTCCACTCCGCCACTGAACACGTAATTCCTCCAGAATTGAGCGAATAATGGGGAACGGAAGTGTGTGAACGGAACGGAACGGAAGGAACGTAGTGTCTTATCACTAGGTTCTTTCAGCCTACACAAAGCAGATGTGCGGGACATTTTTCCGTTCTGATAAGACAAATGCAAATGTCATGTCATATCAAAGGTTTATTTATCTTAAAATAGCCTAAGATTAATTAATACCTTGCTGTGCACGGGATATAGAGTGAAGTGGATTTGATTGAATTCCACCGAGTGGGGATCGAATTCACGACCGTCACCTTGTACCCCTGGGCCACGACGGCCTGTTTTTGAATGGGATTGACATATCGTTATACTTATGTATGTTAAACCAATACAGCATATGCTGTTATTAAGAGTGATCAGGCACAATAGGCCGATAAGGCACGGAACTATATTATTAAGACGCCGCCTTTTTCTGGACACCACCCTTTAATAAAGACGCACTTCACTTTTTTTCCTAGATTTTACAATTTTTTTATGCCTACTCTTATTCGCACTAGTTTTGCTCGTAAAAAATAAAAAAAATAGATTTTGATAAAATTGTTTCTTTTCCAGCCTTATTTAATTTTTACAGTTTTTTTAAATACTTAATGTAAAGTCATATTTAAAATTGTAAATAAGAAGTTACAATCTTTTTTACAAAATTTTTGTAAGTCAAATAATATAGAGGCCAGTCGTGGCTAGAAGCCAGGGGCACAAAGTGTGACTGTAAAATCGACTGGTTGTGGGTTCGAATTCGCACTCGATGAGATGAAATGTTTACTTAAATTTATATTTTCATTTCTTCGCTCTGGTCTGAAGGCAAAGCGCGGCGTTGAGTTCCGCCACTCAACAGACAATGTCTCGAAAAACCCACAGTGCGTGAGCAACGGAGTGTTTTAGCCTAAGATATCCTCTACTCTGCTTTATGCGGGATATAGCATTAAGCTGTAAAAAAAACCGGTCAAATGGTTGGCGGACTCGCATACCGACGTTTTCACACCAAAAATTATGATAGATTTTTTTCTAAGAAAAATCTATAAATTTTCAGTTTTTGGATTTTGTCCCTTATTTGTACTGCAAGTTCTCACTTCTTGCAAAATTTCCGCAAAATGCCGCAAAATCGATGCATAAACGCTCATATCTTGCGATTGCGTTGACTTAAAAGCTTGATTTTTCTGTGGTTCAGCTTCACGCTGTATTCCGCATACAGCAGGGTAGGCAGAGGGAACCTAGTGTTAAGACACTTCGTTCCCCACTTTCTGCCGAATTGCCTCCAGCATTGCGTGTTGAGTGGCAGAACTCAACGCCGCGCTTGATTATCATTAGACATAGCTGTGATATAAGTTTTATGTTATATATATTTTTATGTAAGCGCTAGTTGCCCCACTAATTTTGCAAAGCTACATGAGTTTGCGTACTTGAACACGGTAGTGTAGAGACAGGACGTGACAATACTCACGTAATTTGTACTCGACTTTCAACATTTCAACCTATTTGTAAACTTGAATGGAATTTACATTTGAAATGTAAAATAAATCAGCTTCACGCTGTATCCCGCACACAGCAGAGAAAGCAGAGGGAACCTAGTAAGAGTAGTTAAGACACTCCGTTCCCCACTTTCTGGCGAATTCTGGAGACATTGCGTGTTGAGTGGCAGAACTCAACGCCGCGCTTTGCTTCGACACCTGAGCGAAGAAATGGAAATATAAATTTTAATAAATATTTCATCGGGATCGGGATTTCGGGATCGAACCCACAATCAGTCGGTTTACAGTCACACTTTATGTCGCTGCGCCACGACTGGTCTCTAACTTTTAACTTTAAATTGATATACATACTGCTATTATATAGAAAAGATTTATATATAATTTTTAATCTGTAATATATTAAACTCTACTATTACTAAGTGAGTGCAGACAACGCACAACGGGAACGACGCGGAATTCAAGTCGCAATGCCCCCAGGATCCAGCGGAAAGTGGGGAACGGAGGTGTCTTAATGGGAACAGAGTACAAAATTTTTATCGACAATAAATTTGATTGTTTGTTTACAAGAGGAAAATAACAACAATTGATTCTTCTTTATTCATATAAAGCGAAATAAACTTATAAACTAATGTTCGGCACAATGGTAAGATTGGTAATAGAAAATCACGTATAAAGTAAATGTTAAAAGTATAATGGTTAAGAGTGAGTGGTTCCTTTATCACGTTAGATATATTATTTGTAAAAAATGTACTAAAAAGAAACTTCTTGTACTATTTTTTTAATTGAGGCTAGTCGTGACTCAGAGGGTTGTGGGTTTGATTCCCATTCGAGGAAATTAAATATTTAATAATATCATTTCCTCAGTCTTGTAACGAGGCATAGTGAGGCGTTGAGTTTCGCTGTTTAACATGCAATGTCTTCCAGACTTCTGCAGAGTGTACTAATGCTAGGTTCCCAAGTTCCCTCTGCATACCCCACTATGTGCGGGATACAGCGTGAAGTTAAAAAAGTTACATTTTTTTATTTTTTAGCATTTAAGATGTGCGTTATAGTTTCACAAAGATTTTTAAGAAAATAAGAACTCAAATTCTAATCTCAAGTTGAACCTTGAGTTAAACGAAAAAGCCTAAATGATTTATACTAGTAGAAAAGGAATTAAAGTTGTTTTGTAAAAAGATATAGAAATGGCAATGGTCTGTGAGAAAAGATAAAAAAATTAGAAGTTTCAGGTTCTTTTTTACAAGAGTAATGTACGTGGTTATCCAGACGTTTTATTCCAACATTGTATTCGTACCACACACGACGAAACAAATGTAAACAAATTTGCATAAGATAATAACATCAGTTGTTTCCATCGCTGTGATTGTGTTACGATTTTAATGTGACTTTCCTTGTTTTAAATTATTGTTATTTATAGATGAATGAAATATTATTTTAGAGTCCCTAGTTATCAGCTTCACGCTGTATCCCGCAACACTCCGTACCTCATTTTTCCGCTGAATACTGGAGGTATTGCGTAGTGAGTGGCTGCGTGCTGGTGTTGAGATAACATTAGAGCGAATGAAAAGAAATATTTAATTTTCCTCGAGTGGGAATCGAATTCAAAACCAGTCGCGTTTACAGTCACACTTTGTGCCCCGATTGACCTCTTTTCTAGTAATATTTCATAAGCCGACTAGTTATTTTGTTGTATTGAGGAAAGGAAAGTTAATATTTCGTTGATTTACCAAACACTTGTTCTCATTCCTCCTAATTCCGAGGCATTTTTTGTTGAGTAACAGAACAAAAACAGAGTAAACAAAAATATAAAATATTTTATTTCCCCTAACGGGAATCGAACCCACAACCGTAGTCGTATTAAGGAATATTTTCAATTATTTTATATGTCAAATTTAAATTTAAAACTACATACAACAACAATACTTAAAATATAATAATTGAAAAAAAGTTATATTAAAATCGTAACAATGTGATGAAAACGACTGATATTGTTACCTTATGCAAATTTCTCAACGTTGGTTCCACCGAGTATGCAATGAATACAATTTGTTTGAGTAAACACTTTGAAGAGTAAGAGGCATGGCGCAGGGGCACCAGCGTGTGATTGTAAAAGCGACAGATTTCGGGTTCGATTCTCACTCGAGGAAATTAAACATTTAATATTTCCATTTTTTCGCGTTGGTGTCCTGGCAAGCCAATCGTGTTTACAGACTGACAACATTTTAAAAAATCGGACACCACCGGCTCCGTGCAAAAATCAAGTTGAATCAATTCAAGGTCTCTAGTTTTTTTTGGAAAATTCAGGCTTAGCTTAGCCAGGGTCCTTTCATCTGATACCTCACTTTAGTACTAAACTTTGCCCCTCTTTTAAGGCTTTTTGATTTTTTAAGATTTAACCACAAATGTATAGTTTTCAGATTTTTTCCTGAACTGGTAACCTTTTGATGTAAGCTGCCAAATTTCGTAATTCTAGGTTAACCGGAAGTACTGTATTAATTTTAGGTCCCTTTTTAGTATCAAAATACGGGTTTGTGATATATAATTCCGTTTTTTAGATACATATACAATTTTTTTTTCAGAAAATCATCGGGCCGTAGATCTAGGTATGGTTTGAATTTGAACTCGAAAATCAATCGTCCCTTAGATAGAGGCTCTTAACAGACACACTGACAGATGAACAACAAAGTGATCTTATAAGGGTTCCTTGTTTCCTTTAAGGGTTCCTTTTTTTCTTTAAAGGAACCCTAAAAAGGATTTCGAAACCCGGGTCCTCTATCCCGGTTTTACCCAATTTGTTATAGACGAGAATATAAATATTTACAAATGTATGTATAGTTGAACCTGTAACTTACATTCTTTATTTATAGTTCAAATTGAGAAGTTGCTTGTAAGAGGTCCTTTATTTAACTCGATAGATTAATTTATTCAAAACGTTTTAAATATTGTACTTACATTACATTTTCCTTGGTAATCAAATTGCGCCATGAGAGCGTTTTCATTAGAATTTTGCATCATAAGGTATTGATTGGCATATCTCTAGAGCAGTGATTCTCAACCTTTTTTTGTGGCGGCACATATTTAACGATTTCAAAATTTGGCGGCACACAAAGAAAAAGATAAAAAATATTTACTTACTACAACACACTGCATAAATAGTTTATGACATTTTTTTTATATTTGCAAAATTTGGCGGCACACTTGAAATTTGGCACACAAAAGTGCCGCGGCACAGTGGTTGAGAATCACTGCTCTAAAGTATAGTGAAACCAATTAATTTTCTTTTATATGCACATAAGACTGGGTTCGGTTGGTTTCAGGCGAATGCAAATTTTAATTTTAATTTCTTTCTACATCTCCATACTGTATAAAGCAGGGCAGGCACTGAACCTACATTAAGACAGTCCGTTCCTCATTTTCTATTGAATTTTCGGCGACGGCGGACGGCGGACGGCGTAAACGAACTTAACGCTGTGCTTTTTATCTTGGTACATGAGCGAATATTAATAAATATTAAATCATCCCCCTAAGACGCAATTGAAATCACAACCATCGCGTTTTAGCCACACGTTCACAGCCTCAATTTAGTTTAGTTAAAAGCTTGAAATGTACCTTATAAATGGAAGGTCTTCAAAATAACATAGTTAAGATACTATTTGAACATATGTTGACAAATGTCTAATCTAATATTTTATTTGTTTCTATTTCTTCCTGTTGGTTGTGAGATGTTAATCGCATATTAAATAAAGTCTAATATCCTTTTACTTAATTTTTAGTAAAATAAAAAAAAATCAGCTTCACGCTGTAACCCGCACACAGCAGGGTAGGCAGAGGGAACCTAGTGTTAAGACACTACCTTCGCCACTTTCTGCCGGATTCTGGAGGCACTGAGTAGTTGAGTGGAAGAAACCCAACGCCGCGCTTTGCCTCGATACCAAAGCGAAGAAATGGAAATATATTTTTTTTACTTAAATTCATCTCCTCGAATGAGGATCAAACCCACAACCAGTCGGTTTTACAGTCACACTTTGTGCCGCTGTGCCACGACTGGCCTCTGAATCTTTAGTGTTCATAAATATTACAATACAAATGACATGGCGCTCCTCAGAGTAGGAATCACAGGTGATATATATCTACTAAAATTTATGTTACATGTTGCATTATACATATATATTTTTTATATTTTCAACATTATCTACTCTGCTCAGCGCTCCGCTTTCTGTATTAGAGCAGAGAAACAAAAATAATTTAAATATAACCATTCCAAAGGAATTATTATATTGTGTGGGGATCGAAAGCACAACCCTTGCGTTTACAGTCATACTGCCCCGCTATTATATTGATATTTAAAAATCATCAGCTTCACGCTGTATCCCGCACACTGCAGGGTAGTAGCAGAGGGAATGCAGTGAAAGACACTCCGTTTCCCACTTTCTGCCGAATTCCGGAGGCATTGCGTGTTAAGTGGCAGAACTCAACGCCGCGCTTTACCTCGACACCAGAGTGAAGAAAAGGAAATATAAATTTGAGTAAATGTTTCATCTCCTCGAGTCGGGATCGAACCCACAACCAGTCGGTTTACAGTCACACTCTGTGCCACTGCGCTACGACCGGCCTCAGTATTGATATTTATAGTAAACTATATATTTATATTAAAGGACAACGTATTTTAGACAACTGCATTGTGATACAGGAATTTGAGGCCAAATATTAATCTTTCAATGTTCATAAGAAAATCTAGGAAATAACAATAGGTTAAGACACTCCCCTACCTTCCCTTCCATTTCTTTCAGGCACTTCCATTCCCCACTTTCCGCAGAATTCTGGAGGCATTGTGTGTTGAGTGGCAGAACTAAACACCGTGCTTTGCGTGATTACCAGAGCAAAGAAATAAAAATATTAAATATTTCATTTTCTCGTGGTCTGAATTGAACCTACAGTAGAATGGGAATCGAACCCATAATCTGTCGCGTTTAAAGTGACACTTTGCGCTGATGCGCCACCACTGGCCCCATCAAGATTAACATGATGTAATTTTACCTAAAGCCTTTCTTAATAAATAGATTATCCAAGACAAAAAGAATTATTCAATTCATGTAACAAAACCGATTGTACTGAACTATTTTAGATCCAATTTAGAACGATATTCCAATACGTTACACTTAAATTCTCGAAATGAATGAATGAATGTATGAAAAGAAATTTTACGGTTACATTTGTAGCAGAGATCCACAAAATACGTTCGTTCAATATGAAAAGATTTCATTGAGCACATAATGTGGTAATATGTTTAACCAATGAAGGAAAATATACCGTACCTTTTAATTTTTATAGCATACAGTAAAATATATTCTATTTAAATCAGTATACCCTATAGGGTATTTCTTATTAGTAGTCGTGGGTTCGATTTTCAAGAATACCATCTTTTTATTATTCTCAGGTCCAGTTTCAGTCTTACATAGCGGTAGCAGGGAAGATAGACGCCAGTGTAAAGACACTCCGTTCTACATTTTCCTCTCTAATGACATCTTTGGGGCATTGAATGTAGATCCGTACTTAAGCCGTTTTAAATTTCAAATTAAAATTTCACCCTAAAATTAAATAAAAAATTAAAAAATTAATTTCTTCCAGTGGGATATATAAATCCCAAAAATGGCCTCAAATATTTAATGAATCACATGAAACTAAAAAAAAATAAGATTTAAAATAATTACCTGTTTAGTGGGGAACGGAGTGTCTTACACTAGGCTTCCCTCTGCCTAGCCTGAAACAGTGTGAAGCAGTTTTATTTTTATTTAAAATAATTATTAGGTAATCTTTAATTTAAATCCTTTCAAAAATTCTAAAGTTATTTGATGCAATCATAAAATTTCATATCAAACGTACGTACGTGTTGAAGTACGTGGCGTTCACGTCAATCTAACGTGAGTGGAATCGATATCTAAGGTGGCGAACTTAAAGTGGAGATATCCCTAGAAATAGTATAAAATGAGTTAGAAATTCTAATCGGTTAAGTACATTACAATAGTTGCTGTAATTATGTACATATATTATATAAACGATCTACATATGAATATATTTTCAAAATATATTTTTATAACGTCACGCTTTATCCCGCACACATAATGGTAGGTAGGGGAAACCTAGTGCTAAGACACTCCGTTCTCCATTTTTCGCTGAATTCTGGAGGCATTGCGTGTTGAGTGGCCGAACTCAACGCCGTGTTTTGCCTCGACACCACTGCTAAAAAATGAAAATGTAAATTTAAATTAATATTTCATTTATCGAGTGATGATCAAACCCACAACCGTCGTGTTAGTCACACCCTTGTACAAATCCGCCACGACGACCTCGATGTGTGCTCACGCCATTTCTATACAGTTTTTATTCTATTGAATAATATCAATCCGTGTGCCAATATATGCGTAAGAATTCGTGCAGAAAACGTATTCCTTGAACTTGTTCTACATACCGTTTATTTATACTGCAAGTCCTCACGTTTTGAAAATTTTTATTATTATAATGCAATGTATCCTTTGGATTTCTTTGACTTCCTGAATATTTGATTGTAATATCAGTTTGGTACCTACGTGATCTTGAGATAAATGTTCTTGACAGACAGACAGACAACAAAGTGAATGAAGTGATACTATAAGGATTTTTTTTTTCATTTAAAGTACAAAACCCTTAATACTATGTTCATTTTTAGGATTATTACAAAACACTAAGAGGAAGAAATCTCAAGGGATGGGACTTACCTGCCATTTTCTTTCTGTGAACTGTTCCAAAATTGAGTTTGATGTGACATTTAATATTTATATGGCACAGTATGTGAGTTTTATACTTGTACCGTACAACCTCACCCGTATATAATGTGTCATTGGTGAAGTGACAAGTGCTCAACTGGCACGTTTAGAACGCTATAATCTAAGAAAATAATACATTTTTTTCATGATTTAGGTTTTTTATTAGATTCACTCTTTTTACACAGCGTTGTATTCAGGGAGAGCTTAGTGTTAAGGCACTTCCATATTCACTTTTCGGTGTTTTATGCCGCGCTTTGTTTTTCAAGAATTGGAACACGAAAATAAATATCACGATTTATTTTTATCATCTATTACACACGTGAGATATTAATTATTACTCTGTTGACTGTAAACGGGATTATTGTGAGCTCCATGACCAGTCTGAGACCAGTCTAAGGATGATTTTTTTATTGAAACGGTTTTCAGAGATTTCGTTCCCAAATAAAGAACTTTTGTTCTTTCAAATTTCGGCCGAATTTTTAGCCGTTGTTCGCCACTCAACACGAGTGGCGGAGCTCACCACCGTACTAAGGCTCGTTACCAGAACGAAGAAATGAAAATACGTAGCATTTCGTATTCCATCTAGTAGGAAACGAATCTATGACCGTCATCGTGTATACAGTCCCACGCTTGTGCCTTACGGCGACGGAAGGATTATATGTAAAGTATTTATATTTTCCTACATTGGTATAATAAAAGGTAACGTAAACACGAAATATCTCAAAAATAGAGCGGAAAGTGAGAAGAGAAATATATGCGAAAAATCAAAAATCAGCTTCACGCTGTATCCTGCGTATAACAGGGTAGGCAGAGTGAACTTAGTGTCAATACACTCCGTTATCCACTTACCAACGATTTTTTCGATGTATCGCGTGATGAGTGATGCAGAACTCAACGCTAGGTTTTTGCCGTGATGCCGGAGCGAAGAAATGAAAATCTTAATAAATAATAATTGATTCTCCCGAATGGGGATCGAGCCCACAACCGTCGTGCTACTGTCACACTCTTGTGCCATTGCGCCACGACGGCCTCGCGGAAGCTGTAAAATAAAGTATTTTCTGCACAATCAATCGAATGTAATATTGGGTTGGTTCCCAATGTATATACATTGGGTTATTTTCAACTTACTTACAGTATTGTAATAAATAGCAGGAAGTTTTCGCCAAGTTATAAAATAAATAAAAGATTGTTACCGCTACGAACATAGTTTTGACAAAACTAGCGAATTTAAGTGACTTTTATACAAGATTTTTTTTACAATTTCTGTTTAAATTAAACTATTAAAAACGACGGAGAAGGATGATATGTGGCGCAGTGGCACACCATTGAAATAAAACCCGACGAATCTGAGTTCGATTCCACCTCCACTAGTTTTTAAAGTATTTTTTATTTTTTCAGTCTGGTATTAAGACGAAGCGCAGCATTGATATGCCATGCATTGATACTTACAGTATTGTAACAAATAGCAGGAAGTTTTCGCCAAGTTAAAAAATAAATAAAAGATTGTTACCGCTACGAACACTGTCAAAACTAGCGAATTTAAGTGACTTTTATACAAGATTTTTTTTACAATTTCTGTTTAAATTAAACTATTAAAAACGACGGAGAAGGATGATATGTGGCGCAGTGGCACACCATTGAAATAAAACCCGACGAATCTGAGTTCGATTCCACCTCCACTAGTTTTTAAAGTATTTTTTATTTTTTCAGTCTGGTATTAAGACGAAGCGCAGCATTGATATGCCACGTAATGTCTCAAAAACGTAATGTTTCAAAAATTAAGCGGAAAGTGGGAAATGGATTGACTTCCCTCCGTCTACTCTGCTATATGTAAAAGCTATATTTTTAATAGTTTTAAGAAAACATATAATAATTTGCCGGTTTTGAAACCGAGTTTCTTGGTAACCATTTTTCTTAAGTGTGGTATAACACTTTAAAAACTGTATAAGATCAATATTATGATTATTTAAATGTGAAAGCTATAGCTATACAAATTTTGAATACTAGAATGCTTGGACGATTTTTAAAAGATCCACATCTTTAGACCTGGCACCTTAGCGTTTACATTTAGAAGATGACTCCAAAGTGTAGTAAATGTAACAAAAAAGGCATTGTAATAAAATCTCTTTTGTTCACAGGGTGGTGATTACGAGAGCAGTTTTTGAGGTATGTTGTACTTTTAGGTTATATCACTTTCCGCCGAATATTTCGAGACATTGCGTGTTAAGTAGTGGAACTCAACGCCGCGGTTTCCCTCGACAAAAAAAGCGAAGAAATAAAAATAGAAATTCAAGTAAATAATTCATTTCCTCGAGTGTGGATCGCATCCACAACTAGTCGTTTGTAAATTCGATTAGTTCACACATACTTGTGCCCCTGCGCCATGACGGCCTCAATATATATAATTATTATTATAGTTATTATGAATATTTCTTAATTTATTAATAAATATTTGTTGTTTGGATGAACGCGCTAATCTCGGGAACTACTGGTTTGGTTTGACTGCATCACGTTACTCCTCTGTACTCGGTATTATGTACTGAAGCTGCGGTCAGTGTTACATCGAGGTAAAGCGCGACGTTGAGTCCCATCACTCAATACGCAATGCCTTTATAATTCGTCGGAACGTGTGGTGAAGTGGAGTGTCTTAACTCTAGGCTCCGTCTGCTTATCCTGCTGCAATCGAGATACATCATTAATTTTTTAGAGGGAACAGAAGATGAAGAGAAATTTTTCGAAAAAAAAGTAGCATTTTTATTATATAATATGGTTAGCGAACTCGTATAAAACCGGGTAGATTAAGGTGAAAATAACTATAAAAGCAGTGGAATTGTGTCAATCGGGGGCAGTTAGGCAACGGCCCCTATTGGAAGGAAACTAGTGTGAAGTATTGTTATTAGGTGATACATATCACTTATTGCAATTACGTAGAATCTTTTCCAAAATAGTTTAGAAACATATAGACGATGTGTGTTTTTGTCGTGGTTTTTTTAAACGTTAACGCTTCCTATTTCTAACAATATTGTGTTTTTTCTTCAACAAATTTCAGAAAGTTTTATTATTCTGAACTCGAACGTCGTTAGCGTTCATTCTGTATACAGTATATACACGTGTGCTATGATCATCATAAACAGTTCATGTATTATTAATGTTGGCTCAGAAACAACGTTTGTTGGAAAATGGTTCGAATTAGCTTATTGTATAGACATAATTTTAAGGAATTGTTGTTTTTGAAATATAGAGTGTTCTTAGATACAGATGGATATAGAGGAATTATGCGGGAAGCAATAAAATAGTAAAGAAGTAGAAAAGAATACATCAATCTATTTTCATCTATTGTTATAATGAAATTTATTTTTAACCTTCCTATACCCGCGCGGTTGTCTGAGAGACCGACAGAATGATTTTTCGATTTTAAATAAAGAACGAATAATGCTAGTTTAATGAACTTTCTAGTTCTAGCCTAATTTGATACGACCTTGAAATTGACGTGACGTGTGACCTTGAGTGGGGGCCACATTTGGGTGAACTGAGCGTCATTCTGTGCCAGAGACCGGCGCGGGTATACGTGTTATTATTTTTGGTGAGTAATATTTTTTATTTTTCATGATTTTCGTAGATTTATTTTATAGTTTGCTTATTTTTTGTAAAGAGCGTCTACTCTTATACATTTTTACCATAGTTTTACCTTAATTTTATTATGATATTTCAGAGTATTTATGCTATATATGAAATGAAAAAAAGGCAACTGTGCATTGGCTTCCTACGTCCAAAAAAAGAATAAAAACGTTTTACTATTGTCCAGTATGCATGATGATGAAAAAATCAACGAAGTGACTGGTAAGCCTGAAATTATCATGGATTATAACAAAACAAAGGGAGGCGTTGATACCGTTGACAAAATGTGTGAAACCTATAATGTCGCTAGAGGTACTAATATGGTGGTTTTTTATAGCTTGATGAATGTTGCAGGAAATAATACTTATATTTTCACTAAATAATCCTAACAAAAAAATTGAAAGAAGAATTTTTCTGGAAAAGCTGTCGTATGAACTCATTGACGCGCAGTTGAGGAGACGGGCGGGAACTACTTCTTTACCGAGAATGATACGACATAGGTGTACTGAAATCTGCTGAATCTACTGAAATCTGGACCGTCTAGGTCCAGAATCATCAGGTACCGCTAACAACTTAGGCCAAAGTCGTTGTAGCTTTTGTAGTTCGAAAAAAACCGTAAAACGCGTTACAACTGCCTTACTTGCAAAAAATATTTTTGTTTGGAACAAGCGGTTATGGTTTGCTCTTATTGCTATAGTAATGAATCTCAAGAGGATTAGATTTTATTTTATTATTCCTAGTTCTGTTATCTAGAAGATTTACGAAGATCTTTATGTTATGTTGAATAAGAATTTTAATTTTGGTTCATTTCATCTTAGTTTGTAAGAATAACCAATGTTTTTCAATGGCTGTTTCCGAAAACTGTGCAACAATAATAAATGCAAATAATTGTAAAAAAATGGTTTAATTTATTAAATATATCCCTAACTTTAAATACTATAAGTTTCCAATAGGTTTTCCCAAAAAAATCAAAGATACGGATTTTAAGGTTTTGGTCCGTTACACCGTGCGCGGGTACAGGAAGGTTAACCGATTCCCGTGAAGAGGAGATTATCAATTCAACTTTACGTTTGTTACCTCAGAACTTATGACAGGGTGATAATAATTGTTGTTCGAACGATTTAACCGTACCGTGTTGGGTGGGTAGTGTCTTTGTTGACTGCTGTGTTTGACTGTGTAGATCAACTATCTATAGCGCTTGAACAGTGTGGGATCCTGTTCAACCTAAAGCTTCGGGTTTAAATTTTGTTATGTTTAATTTGTCATATAGCATTTCCTCATAAGTTATTTTGTCTCCGGCTCCCGTTGAACTTCTGGCAACAAGACAAAAATGCAGTGTTAAATTCCGACACTCAACACGCAAGGCCTCGAGATTTCGGCGGTAAGTAGAGACCGCGGTGTCTTAGCACTAGAGTCGCTAAATTTCGTCTGCCTACTCTGCTGTATTCGAGAAACAGCGTGAAACTGAAAAAAAAACGGAGAAGAGCCCACCGATGATTCCGAAAATTGGATTGGCCAGAGACATTTTATCTGATATCTTACTCGAAGTAGCGGTTTTAATACCAATTTTTTTAGAGGGGGGCTCTTAAGGCTATTATTTTTTATTTAACCACCAATGTATAAGTTTTCATATTTGTTTTCTATTCCAGATTCCTCCCGATTTGAACAAGCACTATCTGTAGATAGTAACTACCAAATTACATAATTCTAAGTCAACCGGAAGTACCCTATTAATTTTAATTGCCTTTAATGTCGAAATACATATTGTTTGCAATACAAACGACCACATTCTTTTTTTAAAGTAAGTATCTCCAAGCGTTCCTGAGATAAAAGCTCTTGACACACAGACTGACAGACAATTAGACGGACAACAAAGTGATCTTATAAGGGTTCCATTTTTTCCTTCAAAAGTACGGAAACCTAAAAACCATTTTCATTGAAGATTTTGATTATATTAAAGTAGAACATTAAATTAATGTTAGCTATGCACGAGGTATTTTCATTACGTTTGCACCAGATTGTGATGCTAACGTTCAATGAGATCGCTTAATAGAGAATCCGATATATACGAGTTTGTGAACGTTCTATATATACGTACGTACATCTTAGTGAGATACCACATCTTCACACATCTTGATTTTCTATGAGGAGTATTGAGCATCGCTTATATTGCTAGTAGTAGAAATTCTCTATCTTAATATTGAATAGATAGAGATGATTGTAATTTTTGAGACCTCTATGTTGAAGTGGGATAGTGCCTGATTGTAAATACAACGGTTTTGGTTTCAATCCTTAGAGGAATGATTATATTTAAATTATTTTCTAAGCTCTTGCTTTAGTTCTATTTGTTCAAAGGTTATTAGTAACAATTTTTTTTAAATTATTTAATCATTTCCCGTTTTTTCTTAAATTTTTTATTATTAGTAAGAATTGATAAATATTCACGAGTGGAGTGATGAAATTGCAAATCTCTACGTAAGCAGGCAAGCACTATCCAAAGCACAGGAATTGATAAAAATACGGTCACCAAAACAGTTCCGCAGATTTGGCGTGTACGTGCAACAAACCATCCTTGCATTTTTTTTTATTTATAATATTAGTAGGATTACATTACGAACTCTAAATTAGTACACAGTATCATTCATATGTTCTGCTATATCAATCGCATACAGCAGAGTAGGCAAAGGGAACTTAGTGTTAAAAAACTCTGTTCCAAATTTTCCGTCGAATTTTAGATTCACTGCATGTTGATTGGCGGAGCTAAACGCCGCGCTTTGCTTCGACACCAGGGCGAGGAAATAAATATATAAATTATATAAATATTTAACTCCCTAGAGTGGGGATCGAACCCACAACCAGTTGCGTACGCCACACACTTGTGACTGCTCGAAGACTGGCTTCTTCAGCTATATTCGAAGTATAATATAAAAATACTAATAAAGACATAATTACATCCAACTCTTCCTTGGATTCCATTACCCCCGACAGGCGTCCAGAGTGGCCTCGAATGACTGTACGTGAAAGAATTTTATCACCCTCAAATTAAGCAATAAACTTATCTTGTAATACGTATTTTTGTTGGAGTTGCTCCTAATTATATTAAATAGTTGTACGATTTCAGTTTTTTTTGTTTAGATTTGTACGATTTATGGACATATTTCTTCATATGGTAAGGAGACAAAACGCGGCGTTGAGTTCCGCCACTCAATGCGATGCTTACAGTATTCGGCGGAAAGTGCGGAACGGAGTGTCTTAATACTAGGTTTCCTCTTCCTACATTGCTGTGTGCGGAATACAGCGTGAAGCTGATTTAATTTTTTATTATTTACTTCTTAGAAATTAATTATTACGAAACTTTTGTTACGTTTAAAGAATGGAGAAACAAAAATTTTACTTCAAAGATTTTTGTATTATTTACAAAAAATATATATATTTTGAGCCATGATAATAAAAATTTATTGTATTATATTTATTGATCCTGAAAGATACCAGGTAATTTTAGTTTTAAATTCTATTTAAGGTATTGTTGCCACGAGTGCCAAATTTTTTGTATTCATGTCTGATTCGATCCACGTTCTTATTTTCATTTAAGTTATTTAAGTTTTGAGGCCAGCGGTGGCGCAGCGGCACGACGTGTGACTGTAAAACCGACTGGTTGTGGGTTCGATCCCCACTCGAGGAGATGAAATATTTACTTATATTTATATTTCCATTTCTTCGCTCTGGTGTCAGGGCTAAGCGCGGCGTTGAGCTCTGCCACTCAACACGCAATGCCTCCAGAATTCGGCAGAAAGTGGCGAACGGAGTGTCTTAACACAAGTGTTCGCTCTGCCTACCCTGCTGTGTGCAGGACGCTATAGAAGCTGATTTATTTTATTTATTTTATCGCGGAATGAGAGCGCGAACTTGAAAGTATAGAAATAGAAATCTTATCCCAAAATATTCTTTTGAAGTCTACCACAAAAAGTATTTTTTTTATCTCTCCGACAGATATCGTGCAAATTTGAATTTATCGTGGACAAAGTCACTAAAAAGAGTAGATTAAAAAAGTTTGATTATATTCAGATGTTACTTTTTATTGCCTGTCCTCAAATATAAGTTTTTATTGAGTTCGAAGTGACTAATTAAGAAAATTAATGTCAATTTTCACTTTTACATTATTCTAGGTTATTTTGTACATTTTAGTTCATTTTACGTAAAGATGTAATTAATATCTGCTATGCGGTTGAGGAAACCTAAAAGTTACTGCACTCCTTTCCCTTCTCCTCCTTTCCGACTTGAATGGCGGAACTTAACTCAGTACTTTGTCTACCAATAATATTATACAATATTCTGCAGTGTGGTGATCAAACCAACAACGACTGCGTCACTGAATAATAATATTTTTTTAACATCACGCTATATTCAGCACACAGCAGCATAGGCAGAGGGAGTGTTGATACCTTGATCCATTTTTCATTGAGTGGCGAAACTCAACACCGCGCTATACCTACACCGGAACGAAGAAATGATAATATTAAATATTTCATTTCCTCAATTGGGAATCCGATTAAAAATAAGTTGCGTTTATAGTCACACTTTGTGGACTGCGCCACGACTGGCCTCAAATTTATCAATATGGACGTAAGTAATGTTTTTTGGAATCGTTATAAAGACTAATGCCATTATTAGGGTCACTGGCCACTTTGGCGTAATCTCGATGGATGTAACATCTGAACCAGCCAAGGAGACGTCGTGGCTCATTTGTTTAAGCTGAGATAAAATGTTTTAGTTATCGAATATATTATAAAAAAAAATGGAATGGCAATGATATTTGTTTGATTGATATTTTTTTAGCTTTATTGTATCCTGCATATAACAGAGTAGGTAGAGGGAACCTGGGAACTTCGTGTCTTTTTTGTATATATATATATGTATATATGTCGCAGAGTATGAATACGGAACGTCAAGTTGTTTGACTTGGGTGTATTCAGAGGATGGCATATATAAATATTTATTAATTTATTTATTTAACTAAACACTACAGTAACGTGATCCGTACTTTTTTAACGTTTTCATAATTATCAGCTAATTTCATATTTATCACATTTAATACCTAAAAAAGTTCAGGAATTTTTAGATTGCCTTTTCGATAAATAAAAATATTAAGTAGTAGGAATCAAACACACAACTGTCATGTTAATAGTCGCATATTTGGGCTCAGGCTTTTAAATGAAATAAGCCTGTTAAGTATAGTCATCGTGGCGTAATGCAACTGCATTTGAATATGATCACGACAGTTGTGGGCTCGATTCCTACTGATAAAACCGAATGTAGCGTTAACTTTCGCCATTGAACGTAATCTTTCGAATTCGGTTGAAGCTTCTGTATTCTATACCTATTTTCCAACAGAATCATAATTAAATTAAGTTACAACTTTCCCTTTTTTTTGAAAAAATATATCTGCAAAACATTTTTTTTTTAGCTGAAAATAAGAAAACTTTCAAGTTTTATCTACTTCATCTCATTCTTTTTGCCACTTACTGAAATAGTGCCTTCAACATGGTTTGATCGATAGTCCGGAGTCTTAGAGACAACTTTTAAATCTAGTTACCAAGAATTTGTTGAATTTTACAAATAATTTTACACTTGCTGGAGTTTTTATGTTTTGAGTACTTTTTTTTTTATATCAGGCCTTGGTTTGAGCGTTACACTTTTTAAGTTTTGTAAAAGAAAAATATTTTATATATTTTTTTAAGCTAGTTCCTATTCAAATATAAAAAAACTCTCTCTATTTATCTCCTTTTTTAAGATCCACTTGAAATAGGTAAAGAAAACAGCACTATCGATAATAATATATTAACTTTACTCTTCCTGTGTTGTCTTGTTGCAAGTATGGCATTTTATAATGCAGCAGCTGATAGTGATGCAGTTATAAAAAAAATCAGCTTCGCGCTGTATCCCGCACACATCAGGGTAGGCAGAGGAAACCTAGTGTTAAGACACTTCGTTCCCCACTTTCCGCCAAGTTCTGGAGTCTTTGCGTGTTGTGTGGTGGAACTCAACGCATCGCTTTGCCTCGACTCCAGAGCGAAGATATTAAAATATAAATGTAAATAAATATTTCATCTCCTCGAGTGGGGATCGAACCCACGACCACACACTTTGTACCCCTGCGCCACGACTGGCCTCGATGCATTTATTTTGTAGTAAAATGAAGATAGAAAACCCTAAAAAAATATTTACAAAAAATTAACCCTAAATAGTGAAACAAAACTAAAATTCTGATCCTGGAAAATATCTCTTGATACAGAGATCTCAGAGGAGTAGACTTTAAATATAAATCAATACACGGCTTTGGCTTCCGTCAGACTTTGAGTTGTCATACACACGCAATATCTCGAAAAAATCAGCGAAAAGTGGGAAGTAGTTCAAACACTATATTCCTTCTGCCAACCCTGCTGTATGCGGGATACAGCGTAAAGCTGAAAAAAAATGATGTGCCATAATCCCTATATATAATAAGACAGTAAAATATTTTGTCTGTACATTTAGTAATTTTGACTGAAATGGATATAGGGGCACATAAAAAGAATAATAGAAAGCAAAAATATTTTTTTCTGTCTGTCGGTCTGTATGTCTGTCTATGGATATGTATGGTCACGTTTTTCTCTGGAAGTACTGAACCGATTTACTTGAAAATTTCAATAATTGCTTAAAAGTAAAAATTTTTTATTTTTCATTTTTCTGCGTTGAACGAATACGCCTGTTCAAGTTTTCGTTAAGAATTCTAACTTTACGTTAAAGCGGGCTTAAGTTTATTTCTTACTTTCGTTCATTGAGATAGTCGTCGAGACGAAGTGAGCTATCATTTGATGTGGGGTTTCGAGCTTAGAGCTTTAGATTGTATTAAGAAATAACTTTTATTGCTAGTTAAGTTTTTCTGCGAAAATTTAATTAATCGTATATTTTTTTTTAGCTTACTCTAAAAGTTAGTTCTCATATAGTAGCGTGAAAGAAGGAACCTTGGAACCTAATGTGAAAAACTGTGTTCCTATTAAGATACTTCCGTTCCTCATTTTCCGCCAAATTCTAGAGGCATTGCGTGTTGAGTGGCGAAAGTCATTGCTGCTTTGTGCCTCAATACCAGAGCGGGGAAACAAAAATATTAAATATTTCATCCCCATGAGGGAGAATCGAACTAACAACCTGTCTATTGCGCTTACAGTTGCACTCTTGTACCCTTGCGCCATGATTGGTCGCATCCTATATAGAGATTTTTTATGAGCACCACTTTAAATAAAACCACAGTTTTAACTACTGTATAAAAGTCTATATATTTTTTACTCCAAAAAAATACAAAAGTTATTTATAGAAACAAAATAAGTAATAAAATTCTCGTTGTAAAATAAAACGCCATTTGTCAAGAACGACGCACGCACACATAAATCTATCAAAGGGAAACCGCCGCATACGCCTCATTCCGAAATGGAGTCGTAGGTAGGTATTGGCGGCAATATTTGAAATTGTTTAACCTTTAGTAGGATTTTTGTAGTAGTATGTGTTAACGTTATTGGTATCTATGTGTAACTGCGTCACACGAAATACAGTTATGGATAAACATCGTGAAATGAAAAAAAATCCTACGTCTAAACTGTTGAGGTACCTTGACTAATTTCTTTAGATATGGGCTTATATTATTTTACCCTATCTGTAGTTCCCGTAAAAGGAGCTGACGCTTCGACTCTGTATACTTACTATACACGTACATATGTACATATATGTATAGTAAGATATATTTGTTATATAAAGTTTGTTGCCCTGAAAACACATTAACGAATTTAATTACGGAACTTAACGCCACGCACCGTCTTCTGCTATACCTACAGAGCGAAGAAATGAATATTAAATAATAATTCACTTCCTGGAGTGGGGATCGAACCCACAACCGTCGCGTTACAATCACACCCTTGTGCCCTTACGCCACGACGGCCTCAATTTATAAAAAATATAAGATATGTTATCAAACATCAACATCACCAGATATTAGATAATAAAATAGGCATTGTAACGGCTTCTTTTTATAACGAGAGTTATTCATATATTTTTACATTATATTCTGTTTTAAATTCTTTTGTAAAAAGGAAATATGCCACTTATTTAATAATAAATAAACATATTTTGTAAGGATTGTTTATGAAACACATTCTAGGAAGGAACAACATTGTCCTATAATAATACTATAGAAAAATATAATAAATACTCTTGTTAATAAGAATTATAAATAAGTGGACAGGTGTTGGTTCGATTCCCATCGATGGAATGAAAAATATATATTTTCATTTCTTCGCTCTAGTGACTCAACACGCAGTGCCTCTAGAATTCGGGTGTCAATTCCAAATCGAAAAAAAATATGTATTAAATCGAATTTTAATTATCTTCCAGCAGTAATAAGACAACGCTCGGATCTAAACTTTTTTTTTTTTATGGAAAAGACACGGCAAACGAGCGTGCGGGTCACCTGATGGTAAGTGATTGCCATTGCTGGCGACATGCCTATGTATAAAAAAGATGATAGTTTCCTATAATATTAGTTCGCCGAAATTTCTGAACAAAAAGAATAGAATCAATCCTCCTGCCACATCAGTCATATAAGCGAGTACGTCAGCAATGGGACGAAATTGACCGTTTTTCAACGACATCACGGAATGCGAAATGTTGAACAAAAAATATTTCGAACAAAGTCACCGCCATATATCAGTATATTCGTTATTTCCCCAGATATTTGTTTTTAAAAGTTTGATTTGATGTCGCTATTGTGATGTGAATTTTATATGTGGCTGTTCGATGGAATTCCAAGCCAATTCCATCACCTATATATATTTCTTTCCAGTTTTATGCTTTATCATGTAAGTAGTCAGTTATTTATCTAGTGTCAAAACACTCTGTTCTGTGACGAACAGAGTGTTTTTGCGGGAGGTTAAAGCATTTCATGAAAAGAGGCAGTGGCACCGTGCTTTGTTTCCAGAGCGAGGATGTGACAGTTGCTGATTTCCCCCCGAGTGAAATCGAACTTACAATCATAATTGTCCCAGCGCTATGATGGCCTCAGTTTTTTTTAAATACTTTTTTATTAATTTTGATATATTTTCTTTATTTTATTATAGATAAATATTTTTTTGCCAGGTAAGTATTCCAAACTAATGTACATAAGTATTATTTATGTGGAACCGAAAAAATTTGTTCAGCGTCATGGTATTTTTTCAGGGTTCCGTAGTTTTTAAAGAAAAATCGAATCCTTATAAGATCGCTTAGTTGTCCTTCTGTTACTTAGGTGTCTGTCTGTCAGTTTGTCAAGAGCCTTTATCTCAGGAACGCTCAAAATTCAGATCTACAGCACCATGATTTCCTGAAAAACATATTTATACATTTTCTTAAAAAAACATATGGCCGTTTATATCGCAAAAACGCACAACGAAACGACATTATTAAGAGAATCAAAATTAATAGGACACTTCTGATTGACCTAGCACTATGAAATTGGGCATTTAGCATCTACAGGTAATACAGGGTAAAATCTTAACAGACGGACAACAAATTTGTAGATGCAGGGAAAAATGTGAAAAGTATACATTTATGATAAAATTCTAAAAAAAAACAGCTTTAAAAAGGGACACAATTTGGTATTAAGGCCACTAGTTCAAGTTAGGTAAAGATAAAATGAAAGGGCTCTGGCTAATCTAAGCTTGAATTTCAGAAAAAGCTCGAGTCCTTTAATTTTTGTACGGAACCCTCAGTGGGCGCGCCCGACTCGCACTTGTCCGGTTTTTTATATATTTTTTATGAGTTTTTATAGTGATTCTCCAGAATTCATCTCATTCTCAGATTGCCTCTGCCTAACCTGCTATGTGCGGGATCCAGCGTGAAGCTTAAAAAATAAAGGAAATAGAGTAGTAAATGGAAGTAGGATAACAAGGTTAATAAAGTCCAAGCAAACGAAATTGCCAATCGCTACTATTGTCTATTCATTTAGGCATGAGACAAAATGTAAACAAAGAATTACTGTTTTTTAAAATCTTACGTAACATTTTAAATTCTTTTTAATTTGGTTTGGGCTTACTCATGTTTACACTAACGAAACAATTTCTATGGAAACATTTACAAATAGTATTCTCTTAACAGATTGACGGATCGTAAAAATAACGAATATAATATAACCACATTTTAATGTAAAAATTTCTTAGTAGGCTTTTCAGTGTTTTTATATATCAAGTATTTAAAAATTATTATTAGAATTTGAAATAATATAATATTTCTGATACCGTAAAATGGGGTGAATATAAACATTTTCAGATTTCAGTTAAACAGTTGTATTGAATAGCCGTATAGCAATTAACAAATTTATCGAACTAAGTACTGTAAATTTATATAACTTTTTTATTTATGAACCGATTGTAATAAAATAGCCCTTAATTTCATTGGAAGCTTGCTTTGGTGGTGGTGTGCGGTGGATATTTAGAGTTTGTAGACGATTAGTATCAATAATCAAGTCTTATATACAACACAAAATATTTATTACACATATAAAGAAAGTCACATATATACGAAGAAACAAAGAAAGATAGTCCACACAGTTTACCAATAATACAGAAGGAGTGAAAATTAAGAGTGTACATATATCGGAGACAAAACTACAAGAACGTTCACTAAAAGGTAGGTACGTGACGTAGTGGCCGATAGTATAGCAAGTGCAAGGAATCCGCGACGGTTGGGTGTTTGCGACTCACTGGCTGGCGAATTGTCTCGCGCGATCGGCTGTGGACGACCCAAAATGACGTCACACGGCTCAGGTAGCAATTGCCGTGCAGATAATAAATCATTTTAACCGACGTCGGTGATTTGTGGGTTGTGTGTTTAATTGTATATATTTAATAAAATAAATAATTTTCTAATGTATGTTTTTTGATATTTATATAATAAATAAGATTCTGAATAGATAAATATGTGACATTAAAATTTAGTATAAATAAAATTGAATAAATTAAATAAATTAGTGGGAGTAGCCCACATCAAATCCAATAGTGAATACCGCAGTTGAATCGGTTATGTCAATTCTGAGATTAGCGATAACAAACGCACAGACAAACAGACAAAATTTTTAAGATAAATCATTGTTTTGGGTTCATTAATAAAGATCTCCATATAACATGTTATGATTTTATATTTTTAAGTTTTAATATTCGCAATATTTCATCAACCTCTTTGTTTAATAAAAAGATATTTTTAAAATGAGTTTATAGAACTGTCACCAGAGAAGCCTAATAAGATGACGCTTTATGTGGTCGGAAAATTCGAGATATACCTTTAGACTTGGAGCGGAAGAAGAAAGAGGTCTTCTAGAATATTACATTGTATTAGAATTTAAGATGGACATTGTACAAGCTTAATAGTATTTTACTCTGAAAGAAATATAAATCCTGTAAAAGCCTCGAGGTGTTTGGTTTATTTACAAACATAATAACATTTTTTCTTGTAAATCTTCGAAGTACATACACCAATCCGTTAAATTTTAATTATAGGTATAGATATAGATAAGTTCTATAGACATTATTTTATTGTTAGCGTACTCGTGTTAAAAGAGGGTAGATTTAGGTGAAAATAATTATAAAAGCAGTGGAATTGTGTCAATCGGGAGCAATTGCTTGTTGGCAACGGCCCTATTGGAAGGAGACTAGTGTAAAGAATTGTTAGTAGGTGATTGATACATATCACTTATTGCAATTACGTGATATCCCTTTCCAAATAGTTTAAAAACATATAGACGATGTGTGTATTTATCGTGTACCGCTTCCGATCTCTAACACTATAATACAATTTACAGTGATATCAGCATATTACTGCCATAAATCTATAGATATTTTTTTTAACTTAGTAACTCCATCTTATTAACTTATAAACTCATCTTAGTAATTCCATCAATAGTGACCTATAATACAATAATATTTAACATTTTTTTTAAAAGTGTTATTCCACATTTAGAAAAGAAAAATATTTAGGAAACGTATTAAAATTTTGAACGTACCGGGACTCGAACCCGCGCCCCCTGGAAATCAACCAGGCGCTCTGGCCACTAAGTCATATGTAAGTAAGTATAAGACCAGAGAACGTATACGTATATATATAAACGTATATATGCCTAAAACCATCGCCTATTCAGCCAGGTAACTTCCTAACGAGGTCACTATAAAATAAACGGTAAATATTAAAATATTAATATCGATATGGAAGACAACAGGATGCAGCAACTTTTAAAACGAATTATAAATTGTAAAACGGATTGAAAGTTTCATTTAAACTGAGTATATTTATAGTGAAACCTAATCCATTCGAGCGCATAGAAGCCATGTAGGTGGGGCTATAAGACAAATCGATAAATCTTTGCCTTCTTAGATCTTTTCATCCTATTACGTAATTTCGATCGTCCTATACATAATATATATCACCTTTATTTGCTGCCCTAGTTTTGTGGGTAAACAAAGTTGAAAATGGCGTTTAACAACGTGTAACGCTTTAGCGAATGCTGTTATTTGATTGGTTTGTAAAATATCTTAAATATAATTACGCGAATAGGGGACATAAGCGTGTGGCAACAGGCTACAGGTTGTGGGTTCGATTCCTGCTCTGGTGTCGAGGCAAAAGCTATTGAGTTCCGCCACTCAAGACGCAATGCCTCAAGAGTTTGACAAAAAATAAGTTTTTGTCTGGCAACAGAGTGTCTTAACACTAGGTGCCCAGGTTCCCATTGCCTACTCTGCTATGTTAGGTATACAAAATGAAGAAATAAATACAAATAAAAAAATACAAGAAAAAAATTCAATTGTTGAAATAATCTTCGAAGAATAATTAAGCAAGAACTTTAAAAATATCTTTTTTAGTAAAACTTAGCTTAATGTAACAAACTAGACAAGAAAAACATAGAGTAAGGACACTCCGTGAAACTTTCGTTACTAGGAAACTGATACATACACAACCAAAAGATTAGTAGCAGTAAGTGAGCATTTATTTATTTATTTTGTATTTTTGTGGTGTACAATAAAGCATATTATTATTATTTTGTTTGGCATATAGTTAGACTTAGAAAGCACTAAAAGAAACGTTGTCGAAATTGTTATGGAAAGAGGGAAAGACGTGACTTTTTATTTTACAACTTTATAACCCAATTGCAACTTGAAAGAAAAATGGAGTGATGCTTGGGCGGAGCGGACTACTTTTAAATAAAATAGGCTTAAATTTCCACCAACAAAGAGTTTTGTATTTTGTAATTACTTCAATTCGCTCCTTAGAACTGAGCGAGTTCATTTCAACTCTTTCTACTCGTTCGGTCCTCTCTGCTCGGGTATTTATTAGTGAAAATACAAGTATACGATTAAGTATTGCGAGTTTAACGTAGTCATTAATGGTCCCGCTTCGCTAGCAATGGAAGTCGACCTTAACTCCCCCCATATAAAGTTGTGGACCACGACTAATCTCTAAATTATAAAAAGACAGTAAAAATATTTTGTTTGTACATTTAGTAATTTTAATTGAAATGGATAGAGAAGAACTTAAAAAGAATAATAGGATGGAATAATATATTTTTTTTTATTTCTTGTCTGTCTTTGTGTCTGTATGTATGATCACTTTAAACTAAATAAACTAAATTTATTTAAATCCTTTAGCAATTGGTTCTTCAACTTCAGAATAATATTTTTACAGTTTGTTTCTTCAAAATCGATACGTTAAAAAAAATATTGTCATTCGAATGTTATATAGCAATCTATATCTATATTATACTTATAATAAATGTATAATTGTTTGAAATAAATCTGTAATTTTAACTATATAGTATGTATTTAGTAAAACATCATTTTAGATTAATGTAATCATATATTAAGTGAAATTTAACAGGAGTTAATTTGCAATTATTACAGTTATTTTACAAAGAATATTATCCAAATCAATAATTTAACATTAAGGCTGTTTCTGAAGGAGTAAATTAAATTATTAACTGACATCAGCACATTTAACAGAGTTTTAAAATTATGATGAGACTTAACATAGGTAAAAATAACGTAATGTTACAAAAATATACAAGTATAATAAATGACTAGCTTTATGTATAAATTAAAATTAAAATAAAAAAAAATACGGTAATCTAGTAAAAAATCATATTTGAAGATAGTAATAAAAAATCATATTAGACGTCATAATAGTTGTCAGTCAATTTTGTTTATTGAATAAATAATCATGAAGTTGAAGCTAAAAAATATTAAAATATTTTAAATAAAAAAAGATATAATTATTATAATAAAATATTTTAAATCTTTTCACATAATATTACATCTTACTAATCTTGATACATAAATCAAATTCAATATTTGCGAGATCTCCCTAATATTATTCTGGGTCAGAAGCGATGACCCTATGTCTGCAGTGATAATGTTAAATGGCGGCCCTAGTTATGTTTTTCAAAATTATTGTACAGTTTAAATATAAAAAGAACAACATAAAATTTTGTAGCTTCATTAGAGGTTTTTTTATTTATAAACAAAGTAACATTAAAAATCAGAATTGATTCCCAAATAACACAAATTAAAACTTTAGAATATTATAAATTTACCGGTAATATATTACCTGTATACCTGTAGTATGTTTACCGGTAGTAAATTTACCGATCTTTGTTGTTTTCCTTATATTCTCTTCACTATATGCTATATAGCAGCGTAGGCACTTGCCACTAAATTTTGACAAATAATAATATATATTAATTCATTCCGTCGAATTGGAATCGAACACACAACCGTCGCAGCTACAATTGCTCTTGCGCAATACATTATATATTACAGTACTATTTATGTTATATAAACGTGATTTTAATGATATGGTACTCATTCAAATAAATTTTCTTTGTTGAACAATTTACACAGTGATGATGTACATGTATGTATTGCCCTACTTTTCTGCGTAGGGTAACAAAATGGTAATAATATTTTAATTTCTTCGCTTCTCGCGGCGCTAAGTTCCGCCAGTCAACACGAAATGCCTTCAGAATTCGGTGAACAGTGGGGAACGGAGTATCTTAATACTAGGTTTCCTCTACTGCTTGCGGGATCTATTAAAAATATAATAATTATTATAAATATAAATAATATTTAAAATGTTTGACACAAAAATCTTTTTGATTAAAAAAAAACTAGAGCCTAGCCTATAGTGGTTTTGGCTCAATGGTGTATGACATATGAATTTTATCTCCTCTCACAGCGTCCGCAGAAATAAGCCGGGTAAGCAGAGCCTTGTAATTAATTAAAAATTTATAATAGAATAGAAAAATCATTTTTGATCATAAAATATTATAAAGAAATATGAATTTAAACCACAATTTATACTGTAAAATCGACTGGTTGTGGGTTCGATCCTCACTCGAGGAAGTGAAATATTTATTTACGTTTATATTTTAATTTCTTCGCTCTGGTGTCGAGGCAAAGCGCGGCGTTAAGTTCCGCCACTCAGCACGCAATGCCTCCAGAATTCGGCGGAAAGTAGGGAACAGAGTGTCTTATCACGAGGTTCACTCTACCTACCCTGCTGTTTGCGGGATACAGCACGAAGCTGATATCAAATGTCAAATTTATATAAGAATAAAAAAAATTAAAAGCAAACATACTCGTATAAAAGTAAAAGACCAATATTGGCAATAATATCGATGTTGTATAAGAACATCTCGCACAATGATGTTTGCCGCCTTAAACGTCCTTTTTGGCCTCGTCTATCATTCACTTTCCGATCGACATCGTAAACCTTGTTGTCCACAGCATTTTTGACATTTATATATTTTGTAAAAATATAAAATTTTGTGAAGCAATGCGTGAGATAGGGGCAGGAACGTGCGAATTTAAGCGTAGGATCGATGCCGACTTGAAAAAATAAAATATTACTCTGTTCCTATTAAAACACTTTCACCAGTTCCAGAGACATTGCGTGTTGAGTGGCGGAATCGAACGCTGCGCTGCCTCGTTACCAGAACTAAGAAATGAATATTTCATTCCGCAAATAGAAATCATACCCACAACCGTTGCGCCTACAGTCGCAACACTCGTGTCCCTGCGCTGCGACGGCCTGGAATTATATTCAGTCATTTACTGAGGGTAAAAATAAATACCATACTTACACAATGACAATTTTTTTTAATATAATTAAAATCAAAAATCTCAAATAAACAGCACATTTTTTGTACTTACACATTTAAAATCTTTTTAAATATAATTAAAATCCAAAATCTGAAATAAACAGCATTTTTTTAAATTTTAGTTATATGCAGAGGGCATCTGATAGAGTGATATACTTCTCCGTTCCCATACCGTTCATTGTTCTCCGTTGATTTGAGAGATATTATGTTTTAGACGATAATAATATGTTCAAACAGAATTTGGCTTATCAACTGCTCACTTCTCTCGCCAACTCTGTTCCACTTAGCTAGATGTTATGATAAAAAAAACCGGTCAAGTGCGAGCCAGAATAGCTTTCTGAGGGTTCCAATCCACTAATTTCTTTTTGTACGAAATGGGGTACACATATAAGCTTATATAATTTATTTCGATCCAATATGTATAAATTTTTACTTTTCAGAGTTTTACCTAAATTATAATTTTTCACACCGTGCTAAATTTCATAATGGTCCAAGGGAATTACCCTATATGTCTTCATTCTGCGGCGAATTTCATCCGAAATATGAAAAAAACGATGCATAAATGTCCCTATCTATTGATTGCGTTGATTTAGTTAGGTGTTTGATTTTTTTGTGCTCCAAGAGAATGTACGACTTGAATATTTTATTTTAATTTCAGCTAGATACGCTATCTTGAAATAAATAATCTAATAAGACAGACGGGCAACACAGTGTTTCTATAAGGGTTCCGTTTTTTCCTTTTAAATTGCGAAATCCAAAATATGAGTAATTCTGATTTTTGGGGTGCAAGTGCGACGTTTAATGGTTGAGGTTTCCATTCCTTCTCAAGAAAATAAATTATTTTATGTTTTCATTTTCATTCTGGCATCAATACGAAGAAAGTACAATAAGTAAGGATCGAAATGTCTTAACTTTAGATTCCTTATGCCTACATTAAAAAATATATATTTATTTAATAAGTTACATAGCGCAGTGCTAGTCGTAGCGCAGTGTCGCGAAGTGTGACTGTAAAACCGACTGGTTGTGGTTTCAATCCCCACTCGAGGAGATGAAATATTTACTCAAATTTATATTTCCATTTTCTTCGCTCTGGTGGTTGATGCTAAGCGCGGCGTTGAGTTCTGCAACTCAACCTGCTGCATGCGGGGTATACAGCGTGATTAAAAATTATATAACAATGAAGTATTATTGAAGATTTTCAACTGTATTTCCCGTTTCATTATTTGCACATTATTAAGAGATAGTTTCTCTTTTACTTACTTGTTGAAAGGATTTCCTTTGCCACGACTGAGACGTTATACGTTTTGCAATTTCATTAAGAATATATCTTTATAACGACCGAGGCACTCAATATTAGGTATTCTTTGCAAGTCTCCGATTCAATTCCAGAATAGGAGTTTTCTGTTTATGTAAAGAATATTCTTTACATACACACATTCTTACTCATTGGTCAAAAAGTAAACAATGATTAGGTAATATTTTTTCATCAACTTATAATTTTCTTCACGTTGTATCCCGCACACTCCATTCCTCAATTATCATCGTCGAGTTTTGGGGGTAATGCGTGTTGAGTGGCGGAACTCTACGCCGCACTTTGCCTCGACACTAGCGCGAAAAAATGGAAATATACATTTAAATAAATATTTAATTTGTTCGAGTGGGGATCGAACCCACAATCAGTTGCGCTTACAGTCACAGTATGTGGCCCTGCGCCACGACTGATCTCATTTTAATTTATTTTTTTTTATTTATAAGTAATTACAATGCTAAGTTTTTTTTTATAAATCATAATATTCATTATAATGACGTGTCGTTTCTAATAAACGCGATAAAATGAAATTTAATTCGAGAGATCAAAATAAAAATCGAATATTAAAGTGTTGGGATCCGTCCCCTGGAACACAATATCTCTAATATAAATGAATAATATATTTAATTTTGATACTAGCATCACATAATATCACGCTGTATACCGTATATACCAAGGTAGGTAGGAACCTAAGTGTTAAGACACTTCGGTCCCTACTTTCCATCGAATTTTCGAGACATTACGTGTTGAGTGACTGAACTCAACGACGCGCTTTACCTTGTTAACAGAGGCAAATGAAAATATTGATAAATAACAAATCAAATAAAATCGATATTTGATTATACGTTAACGATTTTTGAATTACACGATATTGTTCATTATCACAAGAACCGTACTTTAAGACCGCCATTTCCAAAGCAAAGTCTAATTATAACCTATAATAATATAGGCATAACCTAAAACAATATAGGTTGTCCTGTATTAATTATTGTACTATCATAATTTAGATTATCATGAAATAATTTGCTACGATAAATTTAACTATATGAATTGTGAGTTTGATTTCCACTCGACGAAATAAAAAAAATCAGCTTCACGCTGTACCCCGCACACATGAAAGTAGCCAGAACTGGTGCGGTACCTTCGGTGGGTGATTCTGCCTCGTACTTGATCGGTTTTTTGTATCAAGAAATGATATATTATATCTTTATCATTATATTTGGATAAACTGAACATAATATATTTTTTTGTTTAACTTCTATTTTTTTCCGCTTCCCACTGTACCCCACACACTGCTATTAGCCCGACACGAGAGCGAAGAAATGAAAATATACAATATTTCCTCAAGTGGAAATTGAACCCACAACCTTTCCTTATTTTTAGTTTAGTTTATATCAAAACATAACGACTTACACGGTGAATGCATAATGAACGCATTTTAAATAAAAAAAAAATCTTTATATCTTATTTATACTTGTAATTTATCGTCAATGTGAACCTTAAAAGGTTCCGAATGCTCACGTGTCTGTGAACGGATATCTTCTCAAGCGATATATATCACGAGATAAATGAAACTGGAGGAAAAAAGGGTACATTATTGGTAGAGCGTGTCCAGATACGTGCGATCTTCTTTTACTATATAAATGAAACTGGAGGAAAAAAGGGTACATTATTGGTAGAGCGTGTCCAGATACGTGCGATCTTTCCTTTGTTTATATATATATATATATATATATATATATATATATATATATATATATATATATATAGTTTAGACTTTTATACGAGTATGTTATTTTCATTAGATATTTTTTTTGATTGATAAATTTTGGCGGGAAATAGGGAAAGCAGTATCTTAGCTAGGTTCTCTCTGTCTACCCTACTATTTGCGGGATAAAACGTGAAGCTGAAAAAAAAATGTCACTTTGTATTGAAAACATACGAAGAAGATTAAATTGTAGTTTTAATTAAATGGTTCTTTAAGTGTTAATTTTAAGCAGTTATATTGTCTTTATAACAGTGTTAAATTACGTGCAAAGAAATATTCACTACTTCCCACGTAGTTTTTATTAACGTCAGTGTATATAAGCTTGGTGGACGTGGAAAAGCTCAAGTTTTCAATGTGGAGACATTGCGTGTTAAGTGGCGGAACTCAACGCCACCCTTTACCTCTTTACTAGAGTGAAGAAAAGAAAACATTAAATATTTTACTACCTCGAACGGGAATCAAGCTTACAATCAGTCGTGTTAACAGTAGCCACGACCAGCCTCTAATTCAGTTCAATGACCCCAAATCTTAACTGCGTGCGCCACGATGTCGTCTCTATTCCAATTAGACCTAAACGTTGTCAATTATATAAATCACTCATATAATCCACTCAAGGATAAAATATGTAAATTTAACTCACGATCTTATTAGAGACGGCATTACAGTAAGATTAACCAAGTTTTAACTAAATTCTAATTTCTGCTGCTAGATAGTAGATTTTGTCACTGTTTATTCTTAGATTTTATTTAGACTGAGGCCAGGCGTGGCGCAGAGGCACCAAACTGTATATGAATTGGTTCAGGTTCGGTTCTGGTGGCGGTTAAGTTCGTCCACTCAACACACAATGCCTCCAGAGTTCGGTGGAAATCGGGTAACGGAAGTGTCGTAATGGGAAACAGAGTATCAAAATATTAGGTCCTCAGATTATCTCTGCCTACCCTATTTTGTGCGGGATACAGCGTGAAGCTAAAAAAACGAGTAACAGGCTTACACGCTTTATGATTTTATTCATGATTTTATAATCATTAAAAAAATTATAAAAGTTAAAATACTAAAATTATAAATTTGTAATATTTTGTGGTAATATACCTATTCATTGTCAGTTGTCAGTTCCTGTATTATTTTTTAATTCTAGGTGAACCGGACCGGATCGAATTTTATACTATAAACGGTAAAAACGAAGCATCAACGGTTTATATCTCTTGATTGCGTTTGTTATTACTTCGATTTCGTAGCTGCTGCAAGACAAGGTAGATTAATACTGTCCTGTTATTTTTATATATTACTATCAAAAGTGTGATTCGTCCACAAGTTCTAGAGAAAAAGAGTGTGTACATGCTCACAGAAAAAAAAGGCAAACTGGCAACAAACTAATTCTAAAGGGGTCTTTTTTTTATTTGGGGTACGGAACCCTACAAATATATATGTAGATAAATTAAGTAAACAAATTATATTCATCTAATTATTCTATTTTCTGTCCACAGTATACCTCGAGCGTATCGTGTGCTTCATTACGCAATGCCGTCACGAGTGCCCTTATTAATATAACTATCAATCTTGTTATGTTTGAATAATGTATTTATATACGTAAATATACGATTCATTCCACTCGCAATCGGAGATTTGTTTTTAAAGGTAATATAAACAAAGTGCTCGATATCCAACTTACTTATAACAAGCCTTCCTTTTGCTCGGGGACTAAAAATAATTGTTATATATAACACAGATACATTTTTATTCGCTTGAGAATCCCAAGAAATCACAAGAGAAAAAGACGTACCATAATGAGATATTTATACTGACGCCCAACGCTGGTCCTAGCTAAGTGAAGAAGCGCAATCATAAGTAATCCCGCAAAGTCTCAGGAAGTCTCTCAAGACTATAGTTAGAAGAAATAGGTAGAAATATATGTTTAGTATATTCAGATGATATAATATACTCAAAAACTATAAAGCAGATTATATAAGGATTCTAATATTCCATGTGAGCCCGGATTCATCACAAGGTCGTTGTGGTAAGGAAATATCGTTAGGCACCATATAAAACGGAAACTCTTGTAAATACAGAGTCCAATTCATTTCAGGCAATACATCAATGCAATCCAATTTATTTATTTTTTTTATGGAAAAGACACGGCAAACGAGCGTTCGGGTCACCTGATGGTAAGTAACTAACGCCGCCCACGACTCCGTGCAACACCAGAGGAGCTACAGGTGCGTTGCCGGGCGTTGCTGCCAGGTGGGCGCCGGGACCCGGCATTACCTGATGCGAAACGCAGTGGCATAAAACCACTACTTCACGCCGGTTTTAAATGCCGGGGGTGCTAAAGACCCGGTCGAGTCTGCCCATGTGTGTTGCCATTGCTGGCAACGTGACTCTACCACACGTACTTTAGTCGCATCTTACGACACCACCAGTACCAGGATGATTCTATCCTATATCACACGGCAAGATCCAATGTATTAATTTAATTAATAGTAGCGTACCAATTACACACAGTTATCCACCAAAACTTTTAAGATGTGTAGTGTTTGAAAGTGCGCCTTACAAAACGCGAATATGAAAAAGGTATTTTTATATTCCATCAAATAATGAGGAGGAACGCTTCCCGCTTCCTTACCCCGGTGACGCTGTCTGACCAGTCCAGGTCAACAGTAATAAAATCCATTCGGAAAAAAAAATCGGACTTCACTTGCTCTTGAGTGGTAAAGACAATGGTACCTTACGATTATAGATGAGTTTTCTAAATATGCGATTGTTAAGCCAGTAGTGAAAAGTAAAGTTTTATATGAAATTTTTGTATTAGTAGGTGCTGCGAATAAAATATTTGCATGATGACTTTACAAATGGATTAAATAAGTATATTAATGAATTACTAAAGAAACAAAAGAATTATAGGAATGATAGGGTGTATAAGCCAATTAGACCTCCAAAAGTATTTAAAATAAGTGATTCTATGGCAGATAGGCACAAAACAAAATCAAGATTTCTGACTCCATACAAAATCTTAAGTATAGAACTGCATAACAAATATAAAATAAGAAATAAACAAAATATCACGCAGCGGAAATAATGTTTCAGAATACTCCATACTTTTGAATACAAGTTCAAGCAGTTAGATACTTTAGAAAATGTAGTAATTGTAGAATAGAAGCCCGCTAAATAAATTGAAGGAAAATGCTACATAATATATGAAAAAAAAAAATGTTCTATGGAATTTTATAAACAATAATCGTTATCAAGAAAAAAAAATAAGTCATATATTTTCTGAAATTTCATTCAAGACAAGATTCAATATAATATTGTGGTAGTACAATATAATTGTATTTTTAGGGACGTTGATAATATTAAGGTTTCTTAGTCAATTCTTAGAATATTAAATATTTCAAATAATTAAATATTTTTGGGCATCTCCCTGATTGACATAACAGATTTTGACAGTAAAAAAGATTTTTGTTTTTTTTTTATTTTCACGCATTAAACGAGAACAGCAAAAAAATACTTGGTATATTTTTCAAAATAAAAACTAAAAACTTTAATTATTGAAATTAAACTTCAAACAAAATCAAGGAATAAGTACAATAAGCTATTTCGAATTTCTAACTAAATGTCGTATTTCATCTTGTAGAAGAATGAAATGATTATTGTATTATATTGATTTTCTTTTGCGGAAAATAAAATAATTTCAATGTTTGTATTTTGTGTTTTTTTATCTTCACTCTATTTTCTGGTTATAGCAAGGTAGGCAGAGGGAATCTGGGAACCTAGTCTTAAGACACTCTGTTCCTATTTAAATACTTCTATTCTCCGTTTTCCGCTGAATTCTAAACGCATTGCGTGTTGAGTGGCATGACTATATAGAATTATACAATGTTTTCATTTTCTCGCTCTGTCGATGGAAAGTGCGGAGTTTAGTTTCGCCACTCAGTACGCAATGCCTCCAGAATTCAGTGGAAAATGGAGAGCGGAGTGTCTTAACACTAGGTTCCCTCTGCCTACCCTCATTACATTCTCAACGTTGTACTAATGCTATCTACAATGCAATCTCACTAATTGTCTTGAATGAAATTCCAGGTCGACGCCTTCAGAGTATTAAGGAATGTCTGACTTAAGTTTTCTATTATAACGATCATTGTTGGTTGGATATTCTCACGAGGAACAAATTTTCAATTAATTATAAATTACTAATTCGGTTATACTTTTAGAAAATATATTTTAAAGTACGAACACAAAGTTAAGTATTTTGCTTTATTTTATTAAGTAAAAATTTTGAGGCCTGTCGTGTCGTAGGGGCGTATATAATATTTCCATTTCCTTGCTCTGGTAACGAAGCAAAATGCGGCGTAGAGTTCCGCCACTTAACACATAATGCCTCCAGAGTTTGTCCGAAAGTGGGGAATAGAAGTATCTTAATGGAATGGGATTGCCTTAACATTAGGTTCTTAGGTTCCCTCTGCCTACCCTGTCGTGTGTCGGATACAGCATGAAGCCAAAAAAAGTAAAAAAATTGCACGCCTTCATATTCTACTTATATTATGGCTTTTTAAACATGTGAATCTAAACTATTATTTAAATTACGACACAGTTATATTTAAAATTAAAAAAAAAACGTAACATGTAGGATGTAATATATAAACATCTGTAGATTTTTTATTAATACTAGTTCCCTTAAGCATAAAAAATGTTACAATTACTTTTAAAATGAAAAAAATATATAGTAACTTGCGTTATATAGTATTTATTTTCACTTTAGGTCAGTTGTGGCGCAGTGGCACAAATGTAAAACCGACTGGTTTTGGGTTCGATCCCCACTCGAGGAGATGAAATATTTACTTAAATTTATATTTCCATTTCTTCGCTCTGGTGTCGAGGCAAAGCGCGGCGTTAAGATCTGCTACTCAACACGCAATGCTTCCAGAATTCGGCAGAAAGTGGGGGACGGAGTGTCTTAACACTAGATTCCCTCTGCCTACACTGCTGTGTGCAGGATACAGCGTGAAGCTGATTTTCTTTTTATTTTCACTATATTAGGCCAAGTAAGTCTAAGCCAATTTGCAATAAATATAAGAAAATCGATTTAAAGACTGAACGTTAGACGGTAGAGAAGTCGTTACATGCCGAAATTATTCCTTTTGTTATTAACAGACATTATTTAAGCTTCACACTGTACCCCGCAACTTAACAGGTTAAGCAAAGGGAACCTGGGAACCTAGTAAGACACTCCATTTCTTCATTCACTTCATTAACACCTTCCTTACCCAATTTCCAACGAGTTTTTAGATTTGCAAAGTTACAATGAAATGGTTGGAAAAATGGTTTAGCGAGGGGTGATCTGACATATCCTAAATCCCTTACACCTTTTTTCGAATCTCATCGAGAAAAAGATGAATCACGCTTATACCACAAAAGATTTCGTTGAACTATTCTCACGTTTTCACGAAAGGACACTCACCTTATTTGTACTAAATTGAGAGATTTGTGGGAGAGGCTATCGTTTCAATGTATTTTTTTTTTGTTTTACGTTCTATCTCAGATAAAGCAGTATAAGCAGAGAAAACCTTGTGAAAGACATTAGTTTCTCCGTTTTATTTTTCCTTACAGCGGGAAAATTAAAGTTATTTATTTATCTCAAGGTGACATATAACCCATGAGTGAAATATGGATATTTAAAGGTTTTTTTTTTAAAAGCTTAATTGGAATTTTTATATCTTCACTCCTAATAAGTATATGGTACACAAACAAAACATACTGTTATGAGACTCTTTTGATTTATCGTCTTTTTAATGGATAAATAAAATTATTTTTTCTCTCTCTCTCTCTCTTTTCTCTTTTCCCATTTTTCAATTCTAGCAAGTGGTTTTTTGTATTCATTTTAAAGATTTTATAAAAATAATAGGTAGGCACTTCAAATTGGCTTCTATTAAATAAACATGAATCGCAAGCAACTAAAGCCGGTGGCTAAGATAGGAAGTAACTGTGTCTAGACCAGAGACTCCCATAGAATTATATTTGTGACGTCGTTGACGGTGTCCAACGAGTTTGTAAATTCAAATTAGGCTTTTTACCTTTATAAAGACGACCTTCGGATTATATTAAAGTCAACCTCTTTGTGGTTGATTTCTGTATCAACTGTTACTCTGTGAATGCGAAATTGAAAATCAGGTAGAACCCTTTTTGGGACCTAAAGTTGAAGTACGAAAATTTAAGATATAGGTGTTTCTATTATTTCTCAGGTACATTTATAATATTGTAGCTTCATATTTTCTCTCGTAAAGGAGGGAAGTGAAGTGAAGTTTATAACAGTTAGCGTTCGAGTCTAATATGTAAGGTGTAAAAAAAATGAAAATATTAACAAAACCTTCGAATTATTAATTTTGTTTATTCGTTCTGGTGTCGAGGCAAAGCGCCGCGTTGAGCTCCGCCAGTCAATACCTCCAGAATTTGGCGGATAGTTGTGAACTAGGTTCCCTTTAAGCTTGTTTTTAAACATTTTTAAAGTGTTATAACCACAGTGAAGAAAAAAACTTATTAAGAAAACGTATAAAATTTTTACGCAGCGTTCTTTAAGAACGTATGGCTTAATTGGTCTTGGACGGTTTCCAAACAGGGGCGGGTTCCAATTCCGCTACGTTAAAATTTTAATACGTTTTCTTAATAAGCACTCAACCTCTGTACTTAACCTGCTGTGTGCGGGAAGCAACGTGAAACTGATTTATTTAATTTATATTTAAAAGTGTAAAATTATATCAAAAAGTCACGGTAGGCGATATACCTGCCTCTATATAAACACAATTTATGTATATTTCAAAGAACGTTAGAATAAAGTTCATATAAAGCTCCAAGCCACGTCAAATGCAAGAGAGGCTGCACTCAGTGCATTTTCTTTTATTTTATGAACTTCGTGAAAATTTATCCCTGGTATATCAAAAGATCTTTTCAATTCTTCTTCTATCTTTTTAAAATAATATTCACATTACTCGTTAAACTAAAGCCATGTAGTCTGTCCAAGTTATGTTCTATATTATAATAAACTAGCGACCCGCTCGCGGCTTCGCTCGTTAGAACTACAGTGTTACTTATATTTTTGTCTGTATCGTTTTTGTTTTTTTACGTGTTTTAATAACATTCTCATTTTACAGGCCTTAAATAATTACGAAAAAATATTAAATATCTCTTTATAGAGAGATTCATAATTGTATTTTGTTTTGTAAATTTGCAAAATACGGAAGAGAAAATTACATTGGAATGAAGAGAAAATTACAATTGAGATTAGCCTGTAAGAACGTGGGGTTTAAAATAATGACATTTTAAAATAATCAGAATGAGGAAAATACTGAGATTCAGATTTCATGTGAAAAATATTAAATATTTAAATACTTTTCTAAAATTATAATATTACATTTTATTTTTTATCGTATTAATATACCTGAGGTATTGGAAATCTTGCGACGGAACTCAATACAACAGTCTCCATAATATATCAGTTAGTGTTTCTGATTCGTTTTCTATGTACAGGCACAGATCAGTTTTTTCAGTCACGATTTTATTATAAATATAATATAGTAGTAGTATCTCTTAAGCCTCAAAAATGTTACCATTACTTCTAAAATGAGAAAAAAATACATATTTTGTCTAGTCCACTTTTATTTTCTAATGGCAATTTTATTAATATTTAATAAGATAACATTTTTTGTAAGATACTATTATACTCTTAGTGATCATTTTGCAATATATTTCCTACTATATTAGGTCAAATAAGCCTAAGCCAATTTACAATAAGTAATAGACAAAGAAAATCTTGGACTGTGCATTACACAATAGAGAAGTCGTTAAATACCTAAATTATTACCTTAGTTATTAATAAATATTTTTTTAGCTTCATGCTGTATCTCGCACTTACTTGGGTAGGAGGAGGGAACCTGGGAACCTAGTAAGACACTCCGTTCCCGATTAACATCTTCCTTCCCCACTTTCCGTTGATTTCATGAGGAATTGCGTATTTTATTAGTATTTTGGTTGCTTTTTTTTGATTTTTCTTGTTTTCCTTAGTTATATAGTATTCGCAATGCAAGAACCGAACCTTTAAATATAACTATAATAATAAATTGAATTATATAATTATATATTTAGTTACAATGAAATGGTTTAGCGAGGAGTGATCTGACATATCCTAAATCACGTTCACCTTTTTCCGAATGTCATCGGGGATAAGGTGAATCTTGCTTATATCACAAAAGATTTTGTTGAACTATTGACACATTTCTCACCTTATTTGTATTTAATTGAGATAGTAGGAGACACTGTGGTTTTAATGATTTTTTTTAAATTTTACGATTCATTCCAAATAAAGTAGTATAGGCAGAACCTAGTGTTAAGACACTCCTTTTTCTCCGAAGATTATTTTTTATCACAGATCTTTTGTATACAGACCCAGTGGGGGATTATATTGACACTTCATGATGTAATCAATGATCTCTCGAATATATTACATTGTTTCAATGTTAATAACTTACTATTGAATAGTAAAATACAAAACCATAATGTACAATTGTCAGACAATTCTGTTTATTAAGTTAATAATCATGTAGTTCAAGCGGGCGAAGCCGCGTGCGAACAGATAGTATAAAATAAATATATAAATTTATTATAATATTAATATTTCCATTTCTTCGCTCTGGTGTCGAGGCAAAACGCAGCGTTGAGTTCCGCTACTCAACACACAATGCCTCCAGAATACGGCAAAAAAAGGGGAACAGAGTGTCTTAACACTAAGTTCCCTTGGCCTACCCTGCGTTGTGCGGGATACAGCGATTTTTTTAAAAGCATAAAACAGAGAATATAAACAAAGTAAATAATTATTACAGCTAGCGTGTTTCAATACAGTGCCCATATATCGTTGGGCGCTCAATAAAACGGACGCAAAAGTTTATTGTCCCGCGTACCGTCGATATTAGATTATATTGTTGGGTGGGTATGTATGTTAGGTATGACACCACCAAGGCTGAGTATGGGGTGGGGATTCAAATCCTGCCATCTCAATTTTTTTATACCTCTATACATATTACGTAGAGGCCAGCGTGCCGCAGTTGAGGTCGTTGTGGCGTAGCGGCACATCGTATGACTATAAAAGAGACGGTTGTGGGTTCGATTCCCACACAAGGAAATAAACAATTTTAAATTTTCAATTCCACACTCTGGTAATAATTAAAAAAAAATTACTTATCCCCGTCCACAGGTCGCTCTTCGTCAGTATATCAATTTTAAACAAATTGTAAAAAAAAATGAAAACGAAATAGATATTTTATTTTGAAATATATATACAGCAAATATCTAAGTTACATTTTTCATTGATTTATCATGGCGCAGTAGAACAGCATCTGTACTCAGTTGTTGTGAGCTCGACCTCCAGTCAGGATGAACATTAAACTATTTTAATTTCCCCAATGTAGCAGACAAAGCGCGGCGTTAAGTTCTATTACTCGGCATATTATGACTCAAAAATTTGGCAGAAAGTGGAGAAAGAAGTCTCTTAACTGTTGATTGCAGGAAAAGTTAGAATCTTAATAAGCAAAGTTGTACACGTTTCTAGTTTGTTATGCAGTTATTTTTAAATTAATAATTTAAAAATATACATTCTTTTTTTTAGTTTCACACTGTATTCCGCACGTAGCACGGTAGGCAGAGGGAACCTGTGAACCTAGTGTTAAAACTTTTTTTTACTAACTTTAAATTTAATAATCCATCATTATTATAGTGTTTTTTAGCTTCACCTAGAACTTAGGTACCCAGTAATACAACTCAGGATACATGATACTCCGTTCCCATTAAGTTCCCCATATTGTAAATGATATTCAAGCAATTGTTTTACTCTTGCCCTTGCAACCAATTTGGTTGTAAATTTTTTGAAATTTACTATTTTCTCTCTGTACCCCATGCTATATGATAAAAAAGCGTTTAATAGAAGTTGATTTACGTAAAACATAACTTACATTTTAACTAAAATTTAAAAAATCTTACGTTATGTAAGACGATATAACGTTAGCAGTAGTTAGGATAAAAGCGATATAACTAAGCCTTTTATCCAACCTCTTCAGTACAGCGCTGACTGCGATGTTACTGCAGGTTTCGGGAATAGGTACGAGCATGTTCTTGGCCTGAATTGTTTATTTGACCTCAAAACGTTATACTTTAATATAAGAATTTTCTTATTTATATGTGTTTTATTATTGAACAATCAACAGAAATAAAACGTGATTAATTCTTTTTGTTTTTTATAACTTCTCAATACCATTTATAACAGGGTAGGCATAGGGAACCACTTAAACACTTTCTTCCTCACGCATCAACATTATTGTTCCTGTCACGGTCTCATCTGCATTTTGACTGGAAACCATCAGCATACTTGCGCATTTGCCGTATGCAATACAGTGCTGGTACCTACCCTGTTACACTGCCATACTGTCATATGCCATGGTTGGTACCAGTGCGTCGTGAATATTACAGAAGAAAAAAGAAGAAGAAGAGAGAGATGAATGCTGTGGTGGATGTGATGTGATTTGTCCTGCGTTTAATTATACAACCGAAACGGAACTCTAATGAAAATTAACCAGACCTTATATAAGATTTTTTTCTTATTAATCTATACTAGGACTATAAGGCCGAAGAGTTTGTTTGGCTAAACTTGCTTATCTCAAGAATGACTGGATCGAGTTAAAAAAATTTTTGATTTTGTAAAGTGCTCAACACGTAATGCCTCCAGAATCCGGCAGAAAGTGGGGAACGGAGTGTCTTAACACTAGGTTCAATCTGCCTACCCTGCTGTGTGCGGGATACTGCGTGAAGCTGATAAAACGTAAGTTTTGTAAAGTTATCCATTTATTGACAAAGGCAAAGTACCTACGTTGTATTTAAGCATCTATATATTATAATATAATACTATGCGGTTCCGTAGGAACCTCCTTCCACGCACCACACAACTGAGGAATGGCATATTTGCGGCAGTGTTTCCGATACTCCGATCTGGTCGATACAACATGGGTACCTTAAAAAGACCCCTATCCACTTGTTTTACACAGATGACTAACCACCAAGTGATCTGTGCATTTGTTTGCCTGGTCCTTACCATAAAACCAGGCTTAAATGAATGTGTCATACATGTCATACATTGAACTATTGTAAAAGTTAGTCTACAATTTACAACAAATAGTAGAATAGCAAAAAATAAACGTAATGAGCCGTATCGATACGTCTTTTATATTTACAAGAAAATGAGGCGCATGTCGTAATCAATCAAGCGATGTATGCGAAAGATGTGATTAACATTTAATAGTTAACGCTCCTGATGCTTCGTACTAAAGATCATCTATACTAATATTATAAAGAGGTAAGATTTGTATTTTTGTATGTTTGTATGTATGTATGTATGTATGTGTGTATGTTTGTAGAGTTTTCACACAAAAACTACCGGGCCGATTTAAATAATTTTTTCACTACTGGAAAGCTGCATCTTTACTGACCAGTATAGGCTATATTACATTTCCAAAAAAAATAGGGATCCCTAAAAGAAATGCAATAATGTAAACCAAGGTGTGAAGAAATTGATCTTAATAATTCTATCATCGCATGCGCTGCGAAAACTATTAATGATAGAACAAAACAATGTTCTACAGTATTATAGAGCGCATCAATATCTATAAAAAAGTCCGCGATAGGATATGTCCAACTACTGTAGTTATGACAATATAATCATTTTCTTATATTTTATACGTTAACAAAATTGCCGACAATAATCAAACCATATTATTCATATGTCTGCATCAATCCTTATCCCATTAAATGATATTTTATGAAAGATAATTTCAATACATGTAAAATACTTTTTAAATTAATAAGATCGGATATCCCATTCAAAAGATATAACGAATTTAAAAATATAAATCTAAAGAAAATCATGTAATAATAAAAAATGCGTAGTGTGTGCCGTGTGGCCTTGCGCACCGTGGCGAGTAACTCTGCGGGGGTGAGGGGGAGTTGCATCGATATCACTAAAATTATTAAGACAGTCCATTAGATTTTTTGTTTTTTTTATGGAAAGGACAAGGCAAACGAGCGTTTGGATCACCTTATGGTAAGTGACTACCGCCGCCCGCGGCCCCGTGCAACACCAGAGGAGTTACAGGTTCGTTGCCCGCCTTTAAGGTGGGTTGAACTCCGGAGCCCGGCATTACCTGATGCGAAACGCAGTGGCATAAAGCCACTACTTCACGCCGGTTTCTAATGCCGGGAGTGGTAATGATCCAGTGGAGTCTGCCCAGTCGCCTCTTACGACACCACCAGCACTAGGATGATCCTATACTAGACCGGAATCCCCCGGCAAAATTGTTTGAATTAAATAGACCCGATAAGGAAAATTCTTTTACAATTACACGATTAACGTGTAAAAAAATACCAAAAAAACCTTATATCGCATACGCTGTGGAAATTATTGACAATAGAGCAAAGTGATGTACTGCAATTTTATAGAAGACATCAATATCTACAAAAAAGTATAGGATACCATGTGCAAATGTTAGTTATGCCACAATAACTCATTTTCAAAGGAAAATGTGCAAACTAGAAAAGAGACACCATCGTAGTACAGAGGCGCATCTAAAATATATATATATATATATATATATATATTTTAGATCTAAAATATATATATATATATATATATATATATTTTAGATGCCTATATGTATATGTATGTATATAATTAATAGTTTTAAACTTTTCATACAAAGTTATCCCGTAGGTAGTATATAATTTTTTTACAATTATTGTTACCAGCAAAATGTATTGATACTAATGTGGTATCTATATTTTTATATATATATATTTATATTTTTTCTCCCCTTAGTGTTTTTCAGGTGGAAAACATAGACATTTTTTTTATTTGATAAAATATTTTATTCACCATAAAAATGTTGGTAGTTTTTATAATTCTAATATAATTAAACAACTTTCTAAAATGATCTTTCCTTGCATGCGTTGTAATAACTATCAGGAGCTATTGAACAAAACAATACATTCTCATTTTTATAAATATATTATATTACATTAAAACTAGCGGTCGCGGAGCAACTTCGCCTGCTTATTAGCACTCTTAGGGGTGAATTCTAAAAAAAACCCACGAAACGTGTTCATTACAATATTTTTAACAGTCTGAATTTAATTTTTTATAAAAATCGGTGGCGATTTAAAGATTTTTCCATATAAACTTTCAACCCAGTACTTGAACTCTTAGGGGATGAATTCTAAAAACCATGAAACACGTGTTCAATGAAATAGTATAAAGAGTCTGACTTTCAAATTTTATAAAAAAAATAATACAAACTTTCAAGTAATTCCCTGTATCGAAACAAACAAATAATTCACAAATGTGGTGAAGCCGCGAGTTGGTTGCTATAGCTTATAAAAGTTTATATTGGGTTTAGATGGATCACGTGGTGATGTCAATACATTTTAATCATTGGCACGTAGGTACGTTACATTCATTTACAGTACATATATTTCTCAAGAGAATTTAATCAAAACTTTGTAAATAAAAAAAATTGATGAAATAATCAAGTTAAGGAAGTGCCAAATATATTTTATGAATCAATCTTAATGTTATATTCAAAACAAATGAATACTTGAAACGTATTAATAAATTTAATTAAATCTATTAATACGTTTAATATAACGTTATAACGTTAAATATATTTACTTATTATAGTTAAAGAATAAAAAGTGTGAAGAGGAATGTGTGATTATCTATAGATTATATTATTCTACATAATATCATAAAAAAACAGATTTAAACAGTACATATAAAGGTATCCTCCTGCGGTATAATTATTTTTAACCAACATTTTTGAACTTTTAATTTTGAACATTTTGAATAGTTTCGCGCCATCATGACGAAAAATTTAGACAAAATATTCAAATGTTTTTTTTATTTAAAAAAAAAAATTATTAACGATAAGAATGTTGGTAGTTTCTCAAAAGGTATAAGAATTTAAAAAATGCCCGAAATATGCTCTCTTCGCAAGTGTTGTAATAATAATAATAATTCTATTCACTAAAAAATCACTATAGATATTATATAGTCAATTATATAATGTTTTTATCAGTACCACTTTAAATGAAACCATAGTCTTAACTATAAAAGCCTAATACAATAAAAAGTACTATAAAAGCCTAATACAATTAAAAAAATGGAAGGAAAAAGTTATTTTTTCATACAATGTAAATTAGGTATTATCGTTGATATTAAAATAAAACGCTATTTGTCATTAAAGACGCAAGCATACGAGTCGTAGGTAATGGCGGCAATGTTCAAAGTTGCTTAACCTTTAGTAATATTTTGTAGTAGTATGTGATTACGTTATTGGTATCTGCATAGATGCGTAACTGCGTCACAGGAAATACAGGTTTGGATCCTACGTCTAAACTGCTGAGGTATCTTGATTAATTTCTTTAGGTATGGGTTTAATAAACTATTATATTTTGAATTATTTTTATATATTAATAGTTTATCCTATATACTCCCCGTAAAGGGTGCGCTGAAGCTTCCATTCTGTATGAATATTAAAGACCGTCGCGGCGTAGGGGCACAAAATTGTGCCAGTAACGTGACGTTATGGGTTCGATTCCCACTTGGAGGATTGAATTGAAATTTAATCATATTTTCATTTCACGTCAGTCATATATCATACCCAGTATCTTAACACTTAAGTTCCCTCTATCTTCCCTGCTATAGGCTGGATACAGCGTGAATCTGGTTTTAATTTTGTGTGAGCCGATTAAAATAAAACTAATACTAAATATTTAAAGGAAGTTAGCCAAATTACAAAACTGCACTTAAATCGGTTAAGCCCTTTCTGAGATTATCCTGAACGCACAGATAAACCAACAAACTGATCAAGTTCTATTAAATTTTTAAATGTCCATAATAATATTTTTTCTAATATATCTTCCACGTACAGACACTGATGAGTTAGGATTTTATTGTAAGTATCGATATAACTATAACTATATAGTTATAACTAAGGCAAAAGTTTAAAAAAGTTTAAGGCAAAAGTTTAAAGAAATTAATATATTGACAGTTGCATCTCTCTTATGAGAGGTACGAAAATGCCACCTAAGGTTTTAATAATTTTCACATTAGAAATCTCAAGTTCATTGCAAGCATACATTATAGGTATATTGAAACATGAATATAATTTTAGTGTATTAAGTAAATCATTCTGTGGTTAAAGCGTGCGAAGCCGCGAGCGGGTCGCTAGTATGAAATGATTTGAGATACGCCAACGAATTTCTGCTTAGTTATTCCATAATAAGGATATTTTTTTCAGCTTCACATCTTATGCTTATTGGGCAGAGAGCTCTCTGTCTGCCTAATGGAGTATTTTGATATTAGGTTCTCTAACTTTTGTCCAAACAAATTTTTGACATCGCATGTTAAATTAATGTATGATGGAACTCAATACATTGCTTTGTCGCAAATAAAAACAATTCAATGCCTTAGTGTATTTGGCAATCAATACATTTACATTAAGGCACTGTTCCGTTTTATATTTTATGTGATTACTATACAAAAGTTTATAAAAAACAATAAAATTTATGATTTGTTTAAAAATGAAGGAAAAATTATATATTTGATTTAAACAGATGTGTCACAATTTTTTCAAGTTGCACGGATGATATTTGCATTTAGTGTAGGAAAGAAAATTGTAATCTATTTCTTAACTATTCGTCAGCCTGACAACCGGTGTGGTTGACCTTTTAAATTTATATTTTCATTTCGTCGCTCTGGTGTCTAGGCAAAGCGCGGCGTTGAGTGCTGCCCACTCATCACGCAATGCCTCCAGAATTTGGCAGAAAGTGGGCAACGTCACTATAAATGCACAAGTTAAGGGTTCAATTACCACTCAGAAAATGAATTATTTAATATATTCATTTCTTTGCTCAGGTAACAAGGCAAAACGAGGCATTGCGTTACGCTACTAAACACGCAATATCTCGAAAATTTATCTGAAATTCAGGAACACAGTGTCGTTAAACTCGGTTTCCTTTGCCTTAACGTGTTCCTTGGCCATATAATTTATGAAAACTAACTAGAATTCCACAAATGCCGCGTTCTTCAATTAAACTTGTTCAAGTTTGTTAAGTTGCTGTTTATTCCGGCGTTTTAAGTAATTACTTAATAACAAACAAACTGTAATTGCGTTTTAAGTACTCGTGCCTTAGAGTTATATAATATAAAGAGTTTCGGTAAGATTATATTAGACTAGCGACCCGCTCGCGGCTTCGCACGCTTTAACCACAGAATGATTTACTTAATACACTAAAATTATATTCATGTTTCAATATACCTATAATGTATGCTTGCAATGAACTTGAGATTTCTAATGTGAAAATTATTAAAACCTTAGGTGGCATTTTCGTACCTCTCATAAGAGAGATGCAACTGTCAATATATTAATTTCTTTAAACTTTTGCCTTAAACTTTTTTAAACTTTTGCCTTAGTTATAACTATATAGTTATAGTTATATCGATACTTACAATAAAATCCTAACTCATCAGTGTCTGTACGTGGAAGATATATTAGAAAAAATATTATTATGGACATTTAAAAATTTAATAGAACTTGATCAGTTTGTTGGTTTATCTGTGCGTTCAGGATAATCTCAGAAAGGGCTTAACCGATTTAAGTGCAGTTTTGTAATTTGGCTAACTTCCTTTAAATATTTAGTATTAGTTTTATTTTAATCGGCTCACACAAAATTAAAACCAGATTCACGCTGTATCCAGCCTATAGCAGGGAAGATAGAGGGAACTTAAGTGTTAAGATACTGGGTATGATATATGACTGACGTGAAATGAAAATATGATTAAATTTCAATTCAATCCTCCAAGTGGGAATCGAACCCATAACGTCACGTTACTGGCACAATTTTGTGCCCCTACGCCGCGACGGTCTTTAATATTCATACAGAATGGAAGCTTCAGCGCACCCTTTACGGGGAGTATATAGGATAAACTATTAATATATAAAAATAATTCAAAATATAATAGTTTATTAAACCCATACCTAAAGAAATTAATCAAGATACCTCAGCAGTTTAGACGTAGGATCCAAACCTGTATTTCCTGTGACGCAGTTACGCATCTATGCAGATACCAATAACGTAATCACATACTACTACAAAATATTACTAAAGGTTAAGCAACTTTGAACATTGCCGCCATTACCTACGACTCGTATGCTTGCGTCTTTAATGACAAATAGCGTTTTATTTTAATATCAACGATAATACCTAATTTACATTGTATGAAAAAATAACTTTTTCCTTCCATTTTTTTAATTGTATTAGGCTTTTATAGTACTTTTTATTGTATTAGGCTTTTATAGTTAAGACTATGGTTTCATTTAAAGTGGTACTGATAAAAACATTATATAATTGACTATATAATATCTATAGTGATTTTTTAGTGAATAGAATTATTATTATTATTACAACACTTGCGAAGAGAGCATATTTCGGGCATTTTTTAAATTCTTATACCTTTTGAGAAACTACCAACATTCTTATCGTTAATAATTTTTTTTTTTAAATAAAAAAAACATTTGAATATTTTGTCTAAATTTTTCGTCATGATGGCGCGAAACTATTCAAAATGTTCAAAATTAAAAGTTCAAAAATGTTGGTTAAAAATAATTATACCGCAGGAGGATACCTTTATATGTACTGTTTAAATCTGTTTTTTTATGATATTATGTAGAATAATATAATCTATAGATAATCACACATTCCTCTTCACACTTTTTATTCTTTAACTATAATAAGTAAATATATTTAACGTTATAACGTTATATTAAACGTATTAATAGATTTAATTAAATTTATTAATACGTTTCAAGTATTCATTTGTTTTGAATATAACATTAAGATTGATTCATAAAATATATTTGGCACTTCCTTAACTTGATTATTTCATCAATTTTTTTTATTTACAAAGTTTTGATTAAATTCTCTTGAGAAATATATGTACTGTAAATGAATGTAACGTACCTACGTGCCAATGATTAAAATGTATTGACATCACCACGTGATCCATCTAAACCCAATATAAACTTTTATAAGCTATAGCAACCAACTCGCGGCTTCACCACATTTGTGAATTATTTGTTTGTTTCGATACAGGGAATTACTTGAAAGTTTGTATTATTTTTTTTATAAAATTTGAAAGTCAGACTCTTTATACTATTTCATTGAACACGTGTTTCATGGTTTTTAGAATTCATCCCCTAAGAGTTCAAGTACTGGGTTGAAAGTTTATATGGAAAAATCTTTAAATCGCCACCGATTTTTATAAAAAATTAAATTCAGACTGTTAAAAATATTGTAATGAACACGTTTCGTGGGTTTTTTTTAGAATTCACCCCTAAGAGTGCTAATAAGCAGGCGAAGTTGCTCCGCGACCGCTAGTTTTAATGTAATATAATATATTTATAAAAATGAGAATGTATTGTTTTGTTCAATAGCTCCTGATAGTTATTACAACGCATGCAAGGAAAGATCATTTTAGAAAGTTGTTTAATTATATTAGAATTATAAAAACTACCAACATTTTTATGGTGAATAAAATATTTTATCAAATAAAAAAAATGTCTATGTTTTCCACCTGAAAAACACTAAGGGGAGAAAAAATATAAATATATATATATAAAAATATAGATACCACATTAGTATCAATACATTTTGCTGGTAACAATAATTGTAAAAAAATTATATACTACCTACGGGATAACTTTGTATGAAAAGTTTAAAACTATTAATTATATACATACATATACATATAGGCATCTAAAATATATATATATATATATATATATATATTTTAGATCTAAAATATATATATATATATATATATATATTTTAGATGCGCCTCTGTACTACGATGGTGTCTCTTTTCTAGTTTGCACATTTTCCTTTGAAAATGAGTTATTGTGGCATAACTAACATTTGCACATGGTATCCTATACTTTTTTGTAGATATTGATGTCTTCTATAAAATTGCAGTACATCACTTTGCTCTATTGTCAATAATTTCCACAGCGTATGCGATATAAGGTTTTTTTTGGTATTTTTTTACACGTTAATCGTGTAATTGTAAAAGAATTTTCCTTATCGGGTCTATTTAATTCAAACAATTTTGCCGGGGGATTCCGGTCTAGTATAGGATCATCCTAGTGCTGGTGGTGTCGTAAGAGGCGACTGGGCAGACTCCACTGGATCATTACCACTCCCGGCATTAGAAACCGGCGTGAAGTAGTGGCTTTATGCCACTGCGTTTCGCATCAGGTAATGCCGGGCTCCGGAGTTCAACCCACCTTAAAGGCGGGCAACGAACCTGTAACTCCTCTGGTGTTGCACGGGGCCGCGGGCGGCGGTAGTCACTTACCATAAGGTGATCCAAACGCTCGTTTGCCTTGTCCTTTCCATAAAAAAAACAAAAAATCTAATGGACTGTCTTAATAATTTAAGTGGTATCGATACATCTCCCACCCAACCCCCGCAGAGTTACTCACCACGGTGCGCAAGGCCACACGGCACACACTACGCATTTTTTATTATTACATGATTTTCTTTAGATTTATATTTTTAAATTCGTTATATCTTTTGAATGGGATATCCGATCTTATTAATTTAAAAAGTATTTTACATGTATTGAAATTATCTTTCATAAAATATCATTTAATGGGATAAGGATTGATGCAGACATATGAATAATATGGTTTGATTATTGTCGGCAATTTTGTTAACGTATAAAATATAAGAAAATGATTATATTGTCATAACTACAGTAGTTGGACATATCCTATCGCGGACTTTTTTATAGATATTGATGCGCTCTATAATACTGTAGAACATTGTTTTGTTCTATCATTAATAGTTTTCGCAGCGCATGCGATGATAGAATTATTAAGATCAATTTCTTCACACCTTGGTTTACATTATTGCATTTCTTTTAGGGATCCCTATTTTTTTTGGAAATGTAATATAGCCTATACTGGTCAGTAAAGATGCAGCTTTCCAGTAGTGAAAAAATTATTTAAATCGGCCCGGTAGTTTTTGTGTGAAAACTCTACAAACATACACACATACATACATACATACATACAAACATACAAAAATACAAATCTTACCTCTTTATAATATTAGTATAGATAAGTTCCACATGAGGCCAGTCGTAGCGCAGCGGCACGAAGTGTGACTGCAAAACCGACTGGTTGTGGGTTCGATCCCCACTCGAAGAGATGAAATATTTACTTAAATTTATATTTTTATTTCTTCGCTCTGGTGCCGAGGCAAAGCGCGGCGCTGAGTTCTGCCACTCAACAGGCAATGCCTCCAGAATTCGGCAGAAAGTGGGGAACGGAGTGTCTAAAACACTAGGTTCCCTCTGCCTACCCTGCTGTGTGCGGGATACAGCGTGAAGCTGAAGTTTTCGCGTTTACAGAGTCTGACTGTAAACGCGAAGGTTGTGGTTCGATTCCCAATTCTGCGAGTGAATCAATTTCATTTTCTCGGTCTGGTAATGAGACAAAGTGCGGCGTTCATTCCGCCATTCAGCACACAATGACTTGAAAATTGGAGATGTGTAGAGCGCTGTGTCTCAATAGTCTAATAGAAGGTTCTCTACCCTGCTCATGTGTATGCGATAAACAAAGGCAAACTAATAAAGTATATATAAAAAAAACGACGACGAACGACGAACGAAACGAAAACGAAAAAACAATAAAGGCTTAATATAAGTAATAGAACATAAATTTATGATTTAATTTTTTTTTTTAATCTTCTGAACTTTTGAACTAATTTCAATTAAACTTTTTTTTCTTTTGTACTAATAGATCGTGGCAGAATCTAAAATACAATTGATTTTGAAGTCTCAACTATAAGAAACAACAAATATCGCCGTGATAAACAAAGTTATTGAGTGCCAGAAGCATTTTTCATATAATTGAATAAAAGATTTTGTGCTCGTTCATTAGACGTATCTAAAGAACGACCACAAAATTCCAGCTATACTATAAGGAAATAAAAAAAAGTTTTAAATTACGATTTAGTTATTTATTATTATACTATTGTATAGAAGAAACCATACTAAAATAATGAATCTTAAATTATATACCTTAAGCTTTCCTTATAAATAGAAATTGTTTCTATTTATAACTTTATTAGCGGCCCACTTGTAGCTTCGTATAATTCTTACATACCACATATAATTCTTTTATTATGTTGCATTTGCTATAAAATAATTAATATAAATAATATAAGCGCGGCGCTGAGTTCCGCCACTCAACACGCAATGCCTCCAGAACTCGGTGGAAAGTGAAAAACGGAGTTTCTTAACACTAGGTTCCCATACTGTGTGCGGGATATAGCGTGAAGCTGAAAAAGAAAATATAATGAATATAATTTTATTTATAAATGCAATAATTTTGAGAAATTGCAAGTGCTACGTGGCTGCTTGAGAGGACGAAATCGACGGCAAAGGCGTCCCCAGCAGGACTCGTGCATGCTGTATCCCGCATACAGCAGGGCAGAGGGAACCTAGTGTTAAGACATTGCGTGTTGATTGGCAGAAGCGAAAATATGGAAATATACATTTAAGCAAATATTTCGTCTCGTCGAGTGGAGACCGAACCCACAACCAGTTGGTTTTATAGTCACACTTTGTGCCACTGCGCCACGACCGGCCTCTGTTCTTAACATAAAAGCCAAAAAATAATGACTCCCTCAAAAAATTCTCTAAAGTTTATCTTTTAATCTAGTTTTCGGTCATTTGAACAGCCAACGAACGAAACTAGCGGTTACGTGGTCTCCATACATATGCAACCATGTAATATACTTAGCTTATCTCGCTTCGTATATACTCGGTGTAAAATTAAGCGCACCATTTTCTTTAAAAAAGTCTGTTTTGTTCTGTTCTGTTCTTTTATTATGGTGCTCCGAGTGTGCCAGTTGAGCACAAAAATAATATATATATATATACTCAAAAATATTTGATATTCATTATTCTTATAATATACCAAAATGATTTCTTATACTTGTTTAGAAAACGTATAAAAAATTGAAAGTAGCGGGACTCGAACCCGCGCCTCCTGGAAACCAACCAGTTGCTCTGACCACTAAGCCATACATTCAGATTTTTAGATTAAAATTTTTATACGTTTTCTAAAGTATTTTTCCTAATTGTGGAAAACTGTTAAAATGATTTCTTATAACTAAACTATAGGTAATTATAGATGGTTATATTCTGACAAATGTATCGTTGTGTAATTACTTCGAACAAAATTTAAAAAATTAAGAAATTAAAAATTACATAGAATTAATAAATGAAAAAGGGGGTAATATATGAAATAAGGAAAATATGAAGAATACATAAGTATTTAAGGAAATGTATAAAAATTTAAATGTAACGCGAAATTCAAATCCACGTTTCCTGAAAGCCGTCCAACCGGCTAAGTACTAATCCATACCAACCTATCAATCTACGATAGGTTCGCTACATTTGTCAAATCGGCTTTTGATAATAAACATTTATAATATTTATTTATTTTTATTTATTTATTCTTTATTGCACACATTTTTAGAAAATAAAAAAAAATAATGTACAAAAGGCGGGCTTAACGCTAAAAAGCATTCTCTACCAGCCAACCTTGTTGTGTGGGAGATAGTTGTGTAGGTGTGCTCAATCATTTAAATTAACAATATCTTAACTGTGCAAATAACAAAAAAAAATACAATACAATGTGATACACAAAATACAATATCTTACAATATAAACTGTAATAAAATAAACTACATGAATAATATATATGTTTATAAATTTATAATTAGAATGTACTACTGCATAAATATTCAGTATATAGATAAATACACATACATATACATATATATACAAATATATATATACATACACACATACATACATACATATACATATATACATATATAAATATAATTACTATGAATTTACAAGAATAAGAATCGAATAAAGAATATTCGATATTTATGATACTACTTCAGTAAGACAAAGAAAAATCTTTTTTTAAATAATAATCAATTAAATAACGATCCTTCATACATTTAATGTTCTCATTATTTTCCAAACCACTATTTTGGTAATTTCAGTAATCAGTTTCACGCTGTACCCCTCACACAGCAAGAAGCAAGGGCATAGGCAACCAAATATTAAGACACTCCGTTCCGCACTTTCAGTCGGTTTTTCGAGGCATTGAGTGTTGAGTGGCGAAACTAAACGCCGGGCTTTTGCTTTGCCAGAGCGGAGAGATGAAAATATTAATATATATTCATTCCTTCGAGTGGGATTGAACCTATGATGGTCGCCATACAGTAACAACCTTGTGCCCCTGGGCTACGACGGCCTCAATTTCAGTGATATAAGGACAAAAACATTGTTGCTATATTGACTTGCATCGCCTTATATCGTGCGCAACCACAGCTAGAGTTTGCGGTTGCCAGTAAATATGGCTCAGTAATTTAAATCACTTCGGCAACCATACGTTAATGAGGTATTCCCTTTTCTTAGCACTCTGAATGACTTCCAAGTATTTAATTATTTTTAAATGAACGTGAAATTTTGCATATATATTTTTTTAATATAACACTAGCGGCCCGCTCGTGGCTTCGCCTGTTTTTCACCTATACAAAACAATAGAATACAGGAACGCCAAAGAGGACAAAAGGAGACTTAACCTTCATTTGCGAGTCGGAATAAAAATTTTTACCTGTTTTTTAACTCTAGGTTAAGTACTTGGTTTTACTTCTTGTTTGCACGGTTGCGCTTTTATTTTGAACTTGATATTTATGTTGTTAAATTTAGCTTTACACAGATTAGAGAGGGAAGAGGGTGCTCTGTCCCCGAAAAAGTGACGACGAGCGCTACCTGCCTGCTTGAGGCAATCGAACGTATGTTTTAATAGCATGTTGAATTTTTTAAATTTACATTCTCAGCCAATTTTCTTGAGAATGGAATAATTTTCGCTTGTAACTTTCAATATGCACGTGAAATAAATACACATCTATTTATTTATTTTTAGAACTAACAACATTTATTATTTATATAGTACAATATAGTTACATATATTTCATTATTTCTGCAACGCTCGCGGTTAAAGTAATTCAATGGTGTTTATAATTATTGTTAAAGATTTAATTTTCCAACGTTTATTATATCACTTTTAGGTAGACTAGTTCACCTCCACACTGTAAGCAGGGTAGGCAGAGGGATCCTAGTGTTATGACTCTCCATTCACAACTCTCCACCGGCTTTTGGAGTTTTTGCGAATAGAATGGCGGAAATCAACGCCGCGCTTTGCCTTAACACCAGGGCGTTGTTGCCTCCTGGGACCCAAAACCTACCGCGTTTACAGTCTCACGCTCTTACCCCTGCACAACTAGCGTAAGCTACTGTAGTCGTAATAAATTGTTTTCAAAGTTACCCTTATATAATCAATTTAGTTTATTGTAATGTGAAACATTTCTAAAATGTATGTATATTATTCTTACCGCTAATATAAGGTACCGCCTAATTTGACGCGAGGCCAGATTATCTTCGTTATACCAGAGTCGTTACAGAAAGCTGCCAAATTCGTTTTTTTCCTCAGAATCGTTTAAATGCAAATGAGTTCCTTTATTCAAATGTTTCTCAGTACGTCATCAAACGTAATGTTTTGTATCTTATATACAACAGACTGTCTGTCTTCGGATGGATCGGTATCTGTACTTGGAAGATACTTAACAAAAATGTTATTGGGTACCTTTATTAATGTAGTAGAACCCAAAACAATGAATTTAATTTTTTTATCTATTTGTTTGTTTGTTTGTGCGTTTGTTCAGCAAAATCTCAAAATTGGCTTAATCGATTTAACTACATTTTTATTACAATCGGTTCATAAACAAAAAAGTTAAATCAGATTAAATGACTTTGTTCGACCAATTTGCTAATTGCTATAAGAGTTATTTTATACAACTGTTTCACTGAATTGGTTGAATCCATAGTTTTCAATTTGTATGGTGGTAGAAAAAACGCGAGATTGTATGATGATAAAAACACCAAGATTTCAAGATTCAGGATCAGGATCGGAGTTAACACGGGAGAGACTGCGCTTGTTGTGCACCTAAATACCGTATAGTTCAATATTTTTTTTAATTACTTAACTTAGTGGTGCAGTGTCACTAACGTGTGACTTTAAACGTGACAGTTCTGGGTTTAGTTCCCACTCGGGGAAATAAATCACAATTTATTAATTTTCATTTCTTCGCTTTGATAATAACGGAAAGAGTGGCGTTGAGTTCCGCCGCTAAATACGTGATGAAAGTGATCGAAAATTACGCGCAAAGTTGGGAAAGCCGTATCTTAACACTAGTTTCCCTTCTGTTATATGCGGGATATTAGAAATAGCGTGAAGCTGAAAAAAAATTTAATCACTCTTTATTTATATAAATAAAATTGAAGAGTTTGTCTGTGATATCCCTGTTTCCTTCCCTGTTGTGAGTTCCCTGTCCCTACGCTGCTGTGTCCAAGATACAACGTGACGCTAGAAAAAAAAAATTATACAAATTTCTATCCGCTATTTCAAACAATGAACTTCCGTTAGTCCATTGCAAGAGCTAATAATTTATGCATTACTTCTAAACTGATTTTGACGAAATTTGGCAATGAGACGCTTAAAGAAATATTCTAATAGAATATTGAGGCCAGACGTGGCGTGGGAGACACGTGTGTTATTGTGAACGCGACTGGTTGTGGGTTCGCTCTCCACTTGTGTAAATGAAATATTGATTTAAATTTATATTTTCATTGCATATTTCTTTAATTGCTTTGGCATTGAGTTCTGCCATTCAACACGCATCGCTATAGAATTCGGCGGAAAACAGAGAACGGAGTGTCTTAACACGAGGTTCCCTCTTCTCTGCCTATCACACCTAAGCTGTTTTTTTTATCCATTTGATGATAATTTTCACTTCCCATTCTACACAGGCGAAGCCGCGGCTAAACGCTAAGCTAATATATAAATTGGCATTGAATAAAAACTCAACAATAGAATCAATTCTATGGACATGGAAATCCCTCATCGTCCCCACTTATCCGGTAATTGATGTAGTAATATAAAAAGTAAACGCTATAAAATATTTTATCTACAGAATATGTAGATATGAACCGTGATTATAAAGAATATGGTATATATTTTTTTGTATATTTAACAACAATAGATAATATTATAAGTTATTATTATGGTTCTAGGATATTTTTTTTCTTCTTATTTCGAATCCCGGAAAGTGAAAGCCACGTTTTGTATTACCAGAGAGGTAAAAGAATAATTACTCAAGTGAAAATCGAACTCTCAGCCCTGACTGGTCCACACAATGGTCTCCTCTCCTTTTTCAAATAAATGTAATAATTTAAAAATTAAATCAGATTCACGCTGTATCCCGCAAATAGCAGCGTAGGGAACCCAGTGTTAAAACACTTCGTTGTATAAATTCATGATTTCCTTGCAATCGTAAAATCAAATATTCCGTAGCTATCGTAAAATCGATTATAATCGGATTGAGAGTTGCAAATTAATCTCTTTGTATACAAGATGTGCTTTTGGCAACCATTTAGTATACAGTGAGCTCCTCGTTTGCCATTACAGGATTATAAGCGTATTTTCATAATCTAGTAGGAAACTATTGAAATCTTTATTGTGGAGTGGTACCGGTTTTGAATTGTACGGTATACGTGCAGGTTCAATTTATGTTATGGGGGAACATTCTAATATTCTTTTAAACCTATACATAAATTGCATGTTTTAAGTTTACTCCTATCCAGCAACGTGATGAATAAGTTGAATCAATATTGGCAACCTTTTGTTAAGACACTCCGTTCCCCGTTTTCCGCCAAATTCCGGAGACATTCAGTGTTGAGTGGTGAAATTCAACGCCGCGACGTGTTTTTACACCATTGCCTCTCAATATATAAATATTTATGGTTTGAGATTTTTCTTTTGGGTGGAATTCATGTCTACTATTTCGTTGGAAGCCCCCCATTTTTCATCAAGGAGATCTTGAGGAGATTCATCCTTTTTAGGAGAATTTAATATTATTATACGGACAAATGAAATATAAGTTCACACCAATGTGAAGATTTGATCTTAATTGAATCTTATCTTATCTTGATTGAATCTTAATTGACGAAAGGATAATTGACTTAAAACCATAAATATCCCCATTATCTATATAATCTTCTCAAAACGTAGGAAATTCGTTCCCTACTTGCCACGAATGTGCCTTAATGCAATTGAAGTGTCGTAACCCTAGGTTCCCAGGTTCCCCTACAGCAGTATAAAACGGGGAACTACAAAACATAAATACCCACATACAAAACCTATGTAGGTATACCACAGATAGTGAATATTGAACTATCACAGAATATATTCAAACAAGTTCAACAATATTAAATTTTACTAGCCAATAACTAATCTAGAATATCATATTGCGTCTGAAATAGAATCCTATAAATCCAATTTGTTACATTAAAGGGACGTGGTATGCATTAATATTCTGTCGGTCCTCCGTGACATCCGTTTTAGCTGGCCTAATTTTCAAGTCGTAACTGAAATGGAAATCTCGCAGAGGCCAGTCTTACCGCAGGGGCCTTTGTGATTGTGACTGTAAACGCGATAGGTTATGGATTCTAAATATAATATACATTTTTACGAAGAATATTAAATTTTCATATCCTCGATTCGCGCTCGAGGAAATGAAATATTTAATATTTTCATTACTTCGTTCTGGTGTTGAGGCGAAACGCGGCGTTAAATTCCGTCACTCAACACACAATACCTACAGAATTCGACGGTAAATGGGGAACGGAGTGTCTTAACACTAGGTTTCTTCTGCCTACATCGCTGTGTGCGGGAATAAAATCTAACGTTGGAAGAAGTGCTTATATTTAAAATATTTTTATATTTTCAATAACGGCTGCGGCTTCAGGCTGCTATTGCAGCGACTGTAACGCAAAGTTTGTGAGTTCAATCTGCATGAAATATAGGCCCGTATTTTTAAGTCGCTACTTTAATTTCTTTCATGATCGATCTCAGAATTAAGAGCGGTTTATAAATACGGACCTTAACGTTTCCATTTCATGTGTTATTTTCACGTGTATTTAAACAAAAAATAATATAAAGTATGTCAGCACTAGGTTCATCGAATTTAGTATACCTAGTTGATTTTTTTTATTTCACTTTGTATCCAGCATAAAGCAGGGTATACCGAGGGAACCTAGTGTAAAGATACTCGGTTTCCCATTTTCGCCGAATTTTCGAGGTATGGTGGACGCCACGCTTTATTTTGCTACCAGAGCGAAGAAATGAAAATATGAATAAATAATAATTCATTCCCCCCAGTGGAAGTCCAACTCACTACCGTCACGTTTACAGTTACACGCTTGCGCCACTGTGCTTTGATATCCTATCCTATCGTTTACTATATTATTAATGTTTTTTTTTATATAGACAATTTAACGATATAAAAAGAAATGAATGAAATATTTAAGAATACAATATACAGTATAATATCTAAAGCAATATTTTAATGTACTAAGAGTAAAAAGAAATGTATTATATAACAAAAGGTACGGACCAAGAGTTTTCAGTGGTAAGAGAGAATAAATAAAAAAAAAACAGTCTTGGCTCTCTTGTCCGACGTGTTTTAAGGCTAAAAGTATTAAGTTTAAAAAATAAATATATAGATTAAATAAACTAAAATGTTAAGTTCGGTTTTTCAACACTCAATATGATTTAATCACAATGCCATTTGAATTCATAGGAAAATGGGGAACGAAGTGTCGTAACTCTAGGTTCCCTCTGCCTACCTTGTTGTCTGCGGGATACAGCGTGAAGCTGATCATTTTAACTTTAATTTATGACTGTCATAAAGATTTTATTTAATTTTAATACTAATCAACATACGAGTATGTATGTGTGGCTGCATAATTATAGATAAAAAAATTACCTTTCATTTTTATCTTTTAAAACCCTTTGTCTTCTATAGTGCGCACTTCGATTTCTGCATAATTAATGAACTTAGTAGAGAGGTTGCAGTGAGATCGTGACATATTAGGCTTTAGCAGAAATAAAGGTGAGGCCGTCGTGGTGCAGAGGCAATCGTGTGAATGTAACGCGACGGTTGTGGGTTCTATTTACACCATATAGAATAGATAATGTTAGTATTTATTTTTATTTCGCCCTGGTACCGGCGGTGGCGGCGTTGAGTTCCCCCACTCAACACGCAATGTCTCGCGAATTCGGCGTAAAGTAGGCAACGAATTGTCTTAATATTAGGTTCTCACTGCGTACCCTGCTATATTCGGGATACAACGTGAAAGTGAAAATAAAAATATTTTTTTACATTTTATACAGACAGATAGTGTGTTTAAAGTAACGACTTTAAAAAGGTACAATAGACATTTACAATTTTTTTTAAAGATATTTAGAATTTTATTATCATCAAAATAATATAAATTAACAATAATCTTTAGGTAACCAGCGCTCAATTATTAAATGACACGATTTAATACTCCTTTTTTTTATATATTGTAAATAGATATATATTAAAATAAATAAAACAGATTTAGCGAAACTAAACAAAAATAAATTAAAACAGCTAAAAAATAAAAGTGGTGTTGATATGATTCTTAATATACCCCTTAATCTAACGTAAGACATTCGACCTAGTTCAAGGCGATTGATTGGATCGGCTGCCTCCGCCGACTCCTAACGAGGTCACATCCTGTGAACTGGTTGAGTAACACTAATATATATTGAAATATAAGTAAAATAGGTAAATTATACTTTTTTTTCGCGGGTAGACACGAAAGTGCATACACGTCTTTTTAATCAACTGTAATTTTTTCTTAAATATATTAGATTAATAATTGAATATATGTGTTAAATTTTAAATACTGTGCTTAAGTTGACTATAACTAACTTTCCCACATAAATTTACATTAGTTGACCGCATCATGGATACACCTGTGGAACAATTACTTAGAAGTATGAGTGAACTTTCCTCAATGTTTTCTTCTCGCATGGGTGAGTTTGAAAAGAACTTATCTCAGCCTAGTACAGCCGCCACACCCACCTTAAAAGCTTTGACTGCAGATTTTCATACATTTAAGGCTTTTGTGTGGAAGACACTCGGCCTATTAAAGTCACAAGTTGAGCTGGTTATACTCAATATGGATCGCTTGGAGACCCACTCAAGGCGAAAGGTGCTTTTACTACATGGCATCAAGGAGGAGAAAGATGAGGATATTTTGCAGAAGACAGCAGAAATATTATCCAAGCATATGAAGTTGCCCGAAGTTAAGTCTGCATCAATTGAATCTTGTCATAGACTTGGTACTAAGAAAGATTCTGCGAGGCCTGTTATTATCAGATTTACCAGTCTAAAGATACGCTCCAATGTTTGGAATGCAAAAACGTCATTAAAAGGCACTAAAATCACTATGACTGAATTTTTAACGAAATCACGTCAGGAAGTGTTCTTAGCGGCCCGTAAACACTTCGGAATAAGAAAATGCTGGTCTGCTGATGGCATGATAGTAATATTGCTTAACAACAAATCCCGAGTCAAGATTTCCTCTGCGCCTGAACTTAAAAGGTTAATAGAACAAAATCCACTTTTAAAGTCCACTGTCAACAACTAGCCGCTTATCTTATTTGTTTATACCACCTTAAATTAGTCGGCTTATATGTGATAACTTGTATAGTAATCTCTTCATGGTCATTGTCACTTTTTACTTTTGTTTTAATTTTAGCTCACATTTTGCTTTATTCTTAGCTAAAAATTTAAATTTAAATACATATGAGGAACTGTTTTTTTTTTTGATAATTATTTCACTTGTTTACTATCTTAATTTACGTCAATCACATATATGTATCTGATATGTGTCATTTTTGTCACAGTATAGAAATTATACAGATAATATTTTTATGAGAAAGTTAATTGTCTTTGTGTACTGCTGATTGTTTATGTATTTTTTTTACTTCTTTGGTAAATTATATCTTTATTTTTTTAACAATTTTTTATAATGTAATGTCTAGTGTATATAACTTTTAAATAGTCAACTTGTGCACGTGGATTTTCTGTGTCAATTGTTATAGTTTAAATTATATTACATATATTTTATAATTTATTTACATATTTTTAATATATACATATATATATTTATAGTATAATATTTTTTTATATATTTTATTATAATGAATATTGACGATGAATTCTTCTCTTGCTCATCTAGCAATAGCTATGATAGTGCTGATAGTATTCATTCGTCTTTCTCAGACACTGAAACACTTGCTGACAAGCTGTCAAACATTTTCATCACTCCTTCCTCTCTGTCCTTGGTGCATATAAACGCGCAGAGCATACCTGCTCACTATATCGATCTTCTCACATCCTTTGACTCCGGCATGGTTGATTGTATACTTATCTCTGAGACCTGGCTAAAACCATCCCTTTCATCTTCTTGCTATTCCCTTCCGGGATATCAGTTATTCCGTCATGACCGCACTGACCGGGGCGGTGGTGGCGTTGGTATTTACCTTCGTAACCATATTCCCGCTACTGTAATCTCCTGCTCCACTCCTCAACCCAATGGTTCTTTAGAATATCTTTTTTTAGAATTGGTATTGCGTCACACCAAAGTTCTTATTGGAGTCCTGTACTCCCCGAATGACCAAGTCAATTATTTTAACACTTTGGATGATATTCTAGAGAACCTCCGACCTCAATATGAACATGTCATATGCATGGGCGATCTAAATACCTGCCTTTTGAAAAATGATCGAAGGACTCATTTATTAAAGGCTATGAATGATTCATATAATTTATTCCTCCTACCTATGTCTTCTCCCACCCATCATTTTCCTAACTGCAGGCCTTCCCTTATAGATCTTATTTCTGTCTCTAACCCCACTCTCGTTACTTCTTATGGCCAAACAACTGCTCCATTTTCCTTTCATGACCTAATCTATCTCTCCTATAATTTACGCCCACCCAGGGTTAGAGGCAAAATCCATTTTCAGCGCAATTTTAGGCATATGGACGTTGAACGCCTAAGGGATGATTTGAGGAACATCAACTGGTCTCCGATATTGCATTCAAATAATATTGACTTTATGGTGGAATCATTAACTACTGAACTGATTAATATTTACAATATCCATGCCCCTGTAAGACCGGTTCGAATGAAGCGTGCGCCTGCTCCTTGGTTAACACAAGTTATTAGGAACGCTATGGCCAAACGTGATAGGGCCAAGGTTAAATACAAAAAATATCCATCACCAGAAAACCTTAGTGTATATAAAAAGTTGCGAAACATCTGCAATAGGTTGTGTAGGGATGCCAAACGTCGCTACTTCCATAAAAGCATTCAGAATCATTCTCAAGCACAAGTTTGGAGATTCTTGGAGTCGTTTGGTGTGGGCAAAAACATTGATACTCGTCAAGTCTCGGTGAATCTTCATACTCTGAATATTTTTTTTGCAACCCCGCCGTTTAATATAAGCCCCCAGTTAAAATCAAAAACACTTACTTTTTTGTCTAATATTGACCCACCTGACTCAGTTTCCTTTTCCTTCAAAGCTGTAACAGAAGATGATGTCAAGAAGTGTGTTCACTCTATCTCCTCTAAAGCCTTCGGAAGTGACAATCTCAGTCTTGAGATGATTCTTCCTGTGTTGGAGAGCATTGCACCAGTGGTCACCCACATTTTTAACTTTTCACTGTCCCGCAATGTCTTTCCTTCACAGTGGAAGAGTGCTCATGTCATTCCACTTCCCAAATCCTCTAACGCTTCCAATGTCACTGATTACCGTCCTATATCTATCCTTCCTGTTCTAGCTAAAGTCCTTGAATCCTTAGTCAACAACCAACTGTACTCCTTTCTCTCATCCAATAATCTATTATGTCCTTTTCAGTCCGGCTTCCGTCCTTCTCATAGCACAGTGGGAGCACTGCTGAACATCACGGAGGACATTCGGTGTGCTATGGACAACACCAAAGTCACTGTTATGATTCTGCTGGATTTCAGCAGTGCTTTCAACTCTGTTGATCTCGATATACTTCTTGGCACACTTCGAGCAGTCAATGTTTCCTTCGAAACTTTAAGCTGGTTTCGTTCTTACCTCTTCGGACGCCGGCAATGTATAAAAGCGAACGATAACACGTCGTCATGGCTTGATCTCACTGCCGGCGTCCCCCAAGGCGGCGTTCTTTCCCCACTTCTTTTCTCTGTTTTTATTAATAATATCTCTAGAGTCATTACTTCTCCCTTCCATCTGTATGCTGATGATTTGCAACTTTATCGTCACTGCAACCTAAATGATCTGCCTGCAGTTATTGAAGGTTTAAATAGCGAACTGTCTGCTATTCAAACTTGGGCCGATTCTTTCGGCTTATTAATCAACCCAAAAAAATCCCAGGCAATTGTAATAGGTAGTAGCAGACTAAGATCTAAAATCAACTGGAATACCGTCCCTGCGATCCAATACACGGGAGTGACAATTCCTTTTTGTGAAAATGTTAGAAATTTAGGTCTTATAATAGATTCTAACTTATCTTGGGCACCTCATATTAACTCAATCAGCAAGCGTATGCATTTCTCTTATCATACTCTTAGGCGTCTCCAATACTTCCTTCCTCATAAAACCAAAGTTATGCTAGCGCAATCACTTCTCCTTCCAATACTCGACTATGCCGATGTTTGCTATTTGGATGTGACCGAGGAGCTACTTAACAAATTAGAGCGACTTCAAAATCTCGCCATACGCTTTGTTTACGGTTTGCGTAAGTATGACCATGTTTCCGAATTTCGAGCTCAGCTTAATTGGCTCCCAATTCGCCTTCGCCGTGATATGCACATCCTTATTTTCCTTTTTAAAATTCTGAATTACTTGAATTATCCTGTTTACCTTCGCTCCCGCTTTAATGTGCTTCCCAGACCCTCACGCTCTAGGCGGTCGTATGTCATTCCGACGTTGGACGTACCGAAGAGCAATACCAAATTCCTTCAAAAATCCTTTACTGTGTATGCCGCGTCCCTTTGGAACCAACTTCCTAATCCTATTCAAAAAAGCTCTTCTCTAAAGACCTTCAAATCCCAACTTAAAGAGCATTTGCTCAAAAGTGTAAGTAATTTGTGTTTCTAGTGTATATTATATATTATGCATGTATATGTATTTATATGTAGTCTATTTAATTGTATATATAATAATACTGATGTATGTATTTATTTGTATGTATGTTTATTTAGTAACTATTGTAGTAGTTGTTGTATATATAGTATGTATGTATTGTGTATATTGTATTGATAATCCTTTTTTTTTTTTTTATACTTTTATGATTGCACTGTAATGTTATTCCGCTGTTTGTACTCATCCACTTCCATGGGTTGGCTGGAAGAGATTTCTTTTAGAAATAAGCCCGCCGTTGTAAACTTATCTTTTCAAATGTATTTTACTACTTTTTATCTGTGCAATAAAGAATATATATAAATAAATTTTGTATAAATTTTGTCTATTTGAGGCCAGTCGTGGTGCAGTGGCACAAGGGTGTGACTGTAAAACCGACTGGTTACGGGTTCGATCCCCACTCGAGGAAATGAAACAGTTACTTAAATTTATATTTTCATTTTTTTACTCTGGTGTAGAGGCAAAGTGCGGTGTTTAGTTACGCCACTCCACATGCAATGCCTTTAGTCTTCGGCAAAAAGTGGGTACTAGGTTCTCTCTGCCTACCCTGGTGTGTGATACAGAGTGAAACTGATTTAATTTTTATTTATCTATTTTCAATTTGTTACAATGTGAATTGCTTTTCGACCCAGTAATAGGTGGTCCAGTAGGACTATTTCCACTACACTTCCACTGCTGACTTTAAGGTCGAACTTGACGATTTAAGGATTTTTGTGGCAAATGAAGTCTAATTGAATAAAGAATATTATGATTTTGATTATATTTATTTTATTACGTTTATTAAAACGAGTGATTTTGGCAATTTCGACGGAAAGTGGGGAACGGAAGTGTCTTAATTTTGTGTGTTTAACACTACGCTCCAAAGTTCCCTCTGTCTACCCTTCTACGTGCGGAATACGGCGTGAAGCTGAAAGAAAGAGAAGGCCATTTTTAATACAAATTGAAAAAATAAGTAGTAAGTCATTAAGCGGCGCAGTGTATGACTGTAAACTTGACTATTATGGGTTCGATTCTCACTTGGGGAAATGAATATTCACTTTTCCTCCCTCGTACGCGTAGTGTCTAAAGCCTATACATATTATAAAACTGCATACGTTAAGAGAAGCATATGTGTGATGACATCACTTCGATCAAATTAAAGTAGGTGCAAATTTAGATGAGTTTGAATATATTCAACCTTTGAGAAATTCAAAATGAAAGATTCAAACATTATATACTAAGCAATTAGCATTTTTTCAGCTTCTGCTTTATCCCTCACACAACAAGTAGGCAGAGGGAACCTAGTGTTAAGAAACTCTGTCCCCATTTCTCGTCCAATTCTGGAGGCATCGCGTACTGAGTGGCGGAACACAACGCAGCGTTTCTTCAACACCAGAGCGAAGAAATGAAAATATAAATTTAATTAAATATTTAATTTTCTTGACTGAGGATCGAACTGAGGACAACCCGTCGCGTTTACAGTCACACACATGAGCCCCTGCGCCACGAATGGCCTCAATAATAGTATACGAACAATAAAATTCTGCAATAAAATCGCAATAGATGTATCTTATTTCAATTTCTTTTCTTTCATATATTACGTATACAAAAGGGGAAGGATCTCAGAAAGCTTTCCCAGGGGATGTGCCGTGATGTAACAACGAATGCTTTATAACTTGGAATGTTCGACAATATATAGATATTGTTTGTGCTTATGTTTTGTAATGTTTTTATGTATATTTTTTAGGTTCACGATGTATCCCGCAATTAGCAGGTGGCAGGCATGCAGAACCATTGAAAATAGTGCTAAGGCACTCCGTTTTCATTAAGACAGTCCTGTTAGAAGAAACGCGTTAAGAATTCTCAAAGCATTTCCTGTTGCGTGGGGGACATCAATACCGCGCCCTCCATCCTCACCAGAGCGAAGAAATGAGAATATCAAATATTTCATTAACTCGAGTGGGAATCGAACCCACAATCCGCCGCGTTTATAGTGCCAAAACTGTATGTTATAATAATTCAAGATAAGTGATTTTTGTATTTGCAATTGCCTCAATTTTGTGGGATGTATAGAGAAAATTGTAAGCACAGTTGTGGATTCGACCTCTATTCTAGGAAATGAAAAATGTATATTTTCATTTCTTCGTTCTTGTGTAGAGGCAAAGCGTGGTGTTGGGTTCCGTCATTCAACACGCAACGCCTCTAGAATTGTGAGGAAAGTGAAGAACGGAGTATTTTAGCACTAAGTTTCCTCTGCCTACCCAGTTGTGTGCGGGATAGGTCGTGGAGCTGTCTTGCATTTTTTCACAGTAGAAATTATGTAAAAATTTCATATATAGATGTATATACAATACATACCAAATATATTTAATATTTTTAAAATGTTATTCCACACTTAGGAAAGAAAAATACTTATTTAGAAAAACTTGGTCTGGTGAAAAACCTGGTCGGTTTCCAGGAGGCGCGGGTTCTAGTCCCGCTACGTTTAAATTTTTATACAATCAATCAATCAATCAGCTTCACGCTTTATCCCGCACACAGCAGGGCAGGCAGAGGGAACCTAGTGTTAAGATACTCCGTTCCCCATTTTCTGCCTAATTCTGGAGGCACTGCGTGTTGGTGGCAGAACTCAACGCCGCGCTTTGCCTCGACACCAGAGCGAAGAAATGGAAATATAAATTTAAGTAAATATTTCATCTCCTTGAGTGGGGAGCGAACCCACAACCAGTCGATTTACGGTCACACTTTGTGCCCCTGCGCCACGACTGGCCTCTTTTTTATACGTTTTCTAAATAAGTATTTTACAATACATATCGACGGAACAAAGTTCAAATGCGAGAACATATTTGAACATTAATATGACGTTCGTTGCGCTAAGTCTTAGAAACTTCCGAACCAGCTTATGAAGGATTTAATGAAAGAGTTCCCCTCTTACGTTTCACTGACTTATCTTTGAAATATTTATAGATCTATTATTCGAGTTCGTAGCGGCGCAACGGCAGCTGACTGTAAATGAGAGTGTCGGGTTCGATTCCTATATATAGTCCTGGAAATTTCTTTGGGCAAGAACGTTCGTTTTCCGCTTTCCGCTTAAATTCAATATGTATTTTTATATTAAGAATCTAACTCAAAACCGCGTATCATATATCAAAGCGATAAAATAATTGAAGTATAACAATTTCTTGTTGGATTGTATCTACAAATAGGATAGGTAATCTTGAAAAAAAAAGAAAAAAAATCAGCTCCACGCTGTATCCCGCCGCGCTTTGCCTCGACACCAGAGCGAAGATATTTTCATTTCTTCTCTCTGGTGTCGAGGCAAAGCGCGGCGTTGAGTTCTGCCGCACAACACGCAATTCCTCCAGAATTCGGTAGAAAGTGGGGAACGGAGTGTCATAACACCAGGTTCCTTCTGCCTACCCTGCTGTGTGCGGGATACAGCGTTAAGCTGATTTATTTATTTATTTTTTAAAAAATAAATACAGTTAATTTTAAAGCTGTAAATAATAAATCACTTTACTCTCATTCGTTCTACTTCACATAGAAAATAAAAAAAAATTGAGGATTTTAAACAGAAATTGTAGCCAATGACAGAATTTTACAGCCGAGTTCTCGCTTGAATTGGTCCGAAACGAAATCGTTTTCTAATTAAGTAGCGGCAAACGATACATCGATAGACTAAAACTGTAGAAATGAATTATTGCTTAACTTTTACGTTTATTATTGAGTAACTTTTATTTGCGGCTTTGCCTCTTGTTCGAATGGCAATAATGAAAATTTGTATAAACGAGATCTCCTATTATACAGTACAGTGAGTTACATCGATAAATGTAGTATTCAACTTTTTATTTTGATAATATACTTACGTATAGATTTACTATTTTTATTTGAAATTGTTGTTGAATTTTCTTTCTGTCAGGTTGTCTTCTTAGACTAATAATAAAAACATCAGGCGTTTGGTCTGAGTGGAAAATATATTTCTTTTATTTTTAACAGAAATCAAAATTTCCAATTTCAAATAGATATCCTTGGACTTTTGATCCTAGTTTATAGTAGTATAGTATTATAAAGAAAGTTAATTAACTTTCTTTATAATTTTCCATTTCCAAATCAGTTCTTGGTTTCAATTCTCCTGTTTCACGAATGATTAGTCTTTATAACACATTTTTTTAGAAATCATGTAGGTACATCGATATATTTAAAAAAATATATAAATAATCTAAATAGTATACAAACCAGAATTGACGTAGTAATTTTCTGTATGCAGTATTTCCTTTTAATATGATTGAATACATAGCGAGGCCAGTCGTGGCGCAGGGGCACAATGTGTGCCTGTAAATCTATTGGTTGTAGGGTTCGATCCCCACTCTGTGAGGGTGAGAAAGTGGTGAGGAGGTGTAATATTTATTTACATTTATATTTTCATTTCTTCGCTATAGTGTCGAGGGGAAAATGCGGCGTTGAGCTTCGCCACTCAACACGCAATGCCTCCAGAAATTGGAGGAAAGTGGAGAACGGAGTGTCTTAACACTAGGTTCCCTCTGCCTACACTGCTGCGTGCGAGATACAGCGTGAAGCTGAAAAAAAAAGAACACATAGTCTTAAGTTTGTCATATTAATATCGTTTCTATGCTATTATATCACAATTGTAGGTAAACCGTATAAATAATGAATAAATTAATACATATTTTAGAAACGAATTTTAGGAATATAGATCTATTAATAATAGGATATTTATGTATATAGTGATACTAAGGGGCTTCGGTCTCTCCTTGTCACGCCTCGTTGTAAAAAAAATACGTTTTTTTTCCTTTTCTTTCTTGACTCGTTGAGTCTTCTCTCGCATCGTTTACTACAGTGATAAAAATAAAATGAACGTTTTTAAAAGGTGAAAATGTACTATAAACACTGACAACAGTACTCATCGAAAAAATATTTTTTTGTACGTCTTGCTGTATCAAGACTTATTTTCCGCCAAAATTGTTATTGAATGTCAAGTTGAGTGTTGAATGTCAGAACTTAAAGAGGGCGCGAAAAATCCTTCATTCCCACGATAGTGAATCGAACCCACTAACGTTTCGTTTTTTGTCATATCCTGTGCAATATGTTAACTTGTGCTTACTATATTATATGATGATTATATATATATAGACTAAAGGTTTTCTTATCTTGCATATAAAATGTTTGGTGGACGTCCTCGTTAGCCCGATGACATCCATTAAGCGGATTCATTAATTATCGAGCATCAAAAAAATTCAACTTCCATCCATTCTTTTTCGCTTCCAAGAATTTTTCTTCAAAAATTTGTATAATCAACGTTTCATTCCAAGCCAAGTAATTAAGACAAAACTTTGTATAATTTACGAATATACTGATAAAATTTAGATTTAAAACGTTCTTGGGTTTGAATCGACCTTAAAAAAGGAAACTATTTGGTTGACCTGTACGTATGTAACATTGTTTATAGGTATTCTGGCGCGTGTGTCTACGCAGTTCCTAGTAATTAAACCAAAAGGCATATCTAGAGGACCTTTTTGGATGCCAATAATACTATAATTTGATTTATGAAAAAGTCCAAGTAATCAACAAGTAGGTTTAGTAGTTTTAAAAATACGAACAACCTCTCTTCAGGCAGGGAACACCCTGCAGAGATTCGAATTGTATTGTAGTTACCTAATAACGAACGAAGACGAAAACGAAGTCCAAGATCGGTTGATCGACATTAAATCTGTCGTGTCTATAATCTCCAAACTTAAATTATTATAAGTTATACTTTATAATTCCGTTACACTACATATTTCCGTTTATCTACTAAAAATTAAGTTGTTGGTTCCATATCAATCCTGAAATTGATATGGAACCAACAACTTAATTTTAACTAACTTGACTGGTGTTTTTATATTAATAATGATATAAGTCTTGAGGCCGGTCGTGGCGCAGCGGCACGAAGTGTGACTGTACAACCGACTGGTTGTGGGTTCGATCCCCACTCGAGGAGATGAAATATTTACTTAAATTTATATTTCCATTTCTTCGCTCTGGTGTCGAGGGTAAGCGCGGCGTTGAGTTCTGCCACTCAACACGCAATGCCTCAGAATTCGGCAGAAAGTGGGGAACGGAGTGTCTGTCTTAACACTAGGTTCCCTCTGCTTACCCTGCTGTGTGCGGGATACAGCGTGAAGCAGATTTGATTTTTGCTATAAGTCTTTAAATAGATTAGTCTATAAGTCTTCATAAATAATCACATTTTACAGTAGAACATTTCTATTGAAACGTACAACGTTTTTATTGAAATTGATTTTTTATTAACTTTTCTATTAACTTTGTACTTCTCTCAATGCAATTTTTCTATACAGCTGAGCATTAGTAGGTAATAAAAGCTTCTTTTATTTAATATTAAGATCTTTTTGCTTTTTCGTGGCGCAGGCGCCCAAAGTTTGACTGTAAAATTGACTGGTTATTGGTTCGATCCCCACTCGAGGAAATGAAATATTTATTTACATTTAATTTTATTTTTCATTTGTCTCAACAATAGAGCGAAGAAATGAAAATATTAAATAATTCATTTCCTCGAGTGGGCATCGAACTCACAACCTGTCGTGTCTGCGAACTCAGCAGAGCATCTTCCAAAATGGAGTTCTCCTCGCATGTAGCTCGCATGTAGAGTTATATAGTTCTGGCGTTTTTACCCCTAAAAAAAATATCGGCTAACTTTAAATTTTTTTCTTTGTGAAACCAATATAATATTTAACTCGCCCGGATTTATTATGTTTATTATAAATATCGATATTTATTTTTTATTGTCATTAATTAGGCAATGAAAGGTAATGAAAGTAATTCATTCCCCCAAGTGATAATCGAACCCACAGTCATCCCATTTTTATAGTAACACTGTACTTAGGCTTGTGATCACCAATCACAAAATACAAAATTTATAAAATTCTTTTCGTATTTACATAAGTTTATTAAAGTTAAAGTCACTGATGTAATGTTAACCATTTTGCATACGTACGACCAATTTTTATGTAAATAAGTTACTGTCGGGTCACCAAATGACCTGTAAAGCTATATCCAAGTTGAATATGTGTGTAGGTTTCAGAAACTGTAACGTTATTTCAATGTCTAGCCATGCATACTAATATATACAGATACTGATGATTTTTTCTAAATTATTTTCTATTGTAATGAATAAAAAAAATATTGAATATTTTATTTTCATTGGAAGAAGGAACTGTAGCCGTGTCTAAATCTGATCTCTTTTCTCTCAAGCAATAAAAAAAAATACTATACCCATTAACTTTTATTTGCAGCTAAGTCCTTTCAAACGGAAATAGTTAATTATAAGAATACATTACGACACTATACACTGTACACTCAGTGTATACATCGAGTGTTCCAATATAAATATGAGTGTCTGTAATACCAATTTTTTTTCAGCTTCCCGATGTATCTCGCACACAGCATTGTAGGCAAGAGGGAACCTAATGTAAGGATTGCTATAATATAGCATATTATTATATATAATTTTTCTCGATAAATAAATTCAATTTAAACCGGTAGTTGCTGAGATAGTTGCGTTTTACCACACAAATTCTTTAGCTTTATAATATTATTGGCATAATTTTTTTACATTATGATTTTCCTTCCCTTTTTTTTACCTTCACGCTATTCCTGCTCATAGGAGAGTAGATACTCCGTCTATTGTGAGGAATCTGAGAACCTAGTGTTAAGATATTCTGTTTTCTTGAACACACTTTTGTTTCCCATTTTCCGCCGAAATCAACTGTTTCCTAAGATAGCCCGAGTATTGCTTGTTGAGTGGCGGTACTTAACGCCTCGGTTTGCCCCATTATCAGAACAAGGAAATGAAAATATTTGATATTTAATTTCCCCGAGTGGGAATTGAACCCAAATCCGTTCACGTTTATAGTAATACGCTTGTGCCATTGCTCTACGACATCCTTCAAATCTAATGTAGAATTTCTTATACGTACTCGTATGTAATACTTGAAAAAAAAAAATCATCCAAAGAAATTGAAAAATGGCGCACGTTTAATCATACGTTCGTATCGAATTTCATATTAACCGTATGTTCAACTTATCTCGAGTAAAATTATTTTGAAATATGTATTCAGTTTTTCTTACAAAAATATTTCAAAATTTTTCTCTGCGAAGTTATGGTTGTACATTAATCATATAAAATGTGTGTATATTTCAAATAACGCTTCTATAACCGCCTTTTTTTTATTACGTCCATATAGTATTTTTGAGATAGTATCAAATAAAATATCATGATTTGCGTTGAGCTCCGTCACTATTTACTCAATGCCAATTCAAAAAAAAAAAATTAAATCAGTTTCACACTGTATCCCGCACACAGCAGGGTAGGCAGAGGGAACCTAGTGTTAAGACACCAGAGCGAAGAAATGGAAATATAAAGTTAAGTAAATATTTCATCTCTACGAGTGGGGATCGAACCCACAACCGGTCGATTTTACAGTCACACTTCGTGCTGCTGCGCCACGACTGGCCTCCAAATTTCGGCGGAAAGTAGGAGCGGAGTGTTGTTGTTCTTACAAAAGTTGAACTTACAAAATTTCCCATACTACATGATAAACCAAATAAAAACTTGTAGTAAAAAGACGGTCGTGGCGCAGTTTCACGGCATCTTACTGCACAGGTGATTGTTATTGGTTCAATCTCAAATCGGGGGGATGATTATATTTAAATCATTAACATTGAGTAATGGAACTCAATGACGCGTTTTGCTGAAATGTCCCACATTAGTAAGAAAAATATCTCGCAAATTGGGCAGAAATTGAAAAATGGAGTAGATTAAGACAATGATTTTATATGTGGTAAAAAATGTGAAGATTTTGAACATAAAATAGTCGTGGATACCTTATGAAAAATATAGAACGGCGTTATGAATGTATTTTACATTTTAGTTATGAGCCTCCTATCTCCTTCAAATTATGTTTTTTTTAGGTTCACGCTCGGAGGTTGGCAGAGGGTGCCCGGTGTTAAGACACTCCACTACCCCCTTTCCACCGAAGTCTGGAAGCATTGGGTGTTGTGTGACGGAGCTCAACGCCGCGTTTTGCTTTGACACCACAACGCAGAAATGAAAATATGAAATATTTTATTTTCGAAAGGGAGTCGAACTCAAAACCAGTCGCCGTCACAGGGCTTGTGCTCTAATATTTAATTTTAATATTTAATTCTAACAACAAATTCAGAAAAAAGTTATCATACTCTTACTTCTTTAATAAAGGGACAAGATAAAAAGTCAAATATAAAAAAACGTCCCGTCTATCCTAAAAAATAATAAATATAATATAAAAATCCTAATAATAAATCCTCACCCTCTTTTTGCTATGATTATGATACAAAGTAAACATGTAAGTTCACAAATCTCCGAGATAAACACGCTATATAAATGTCAATATCAACAGAAAAGCTCTACTGTTTATTACTACATTCGTGATGTATTCGTGAAGCTCGAGCTTATATTTTCTGAGCATTGCCTACAATATACTATTTACAATATTTTACTAAGAGAAACAAATTGTTGTTCTTTTTAAAAGGATGATTTTGTTTTATAAAAATATCCTGGTTAAGTATTGTCGTAAGGGCCATGATGTAAAAAATATATTTTTATTTACTAAAAAAGTTTATTTTTTGTTTCATTATTATAACGATTGAAGCGATAGAGGTGGGCGAGGGTTGGTAAGTGAATAAATTGAAATATTATTCGTATAATTTATAAGGGAGAAAAGAAGTGACTTACTTAATGGTAACGGTATAACGTTAGGATATACGCAGGTTACAGCATGGAGCTAAAGGAATATAAATAATTAAATAAATAAATATTGTATAAATTAAATATTCAAAATTCCAAATTGATTTATGATATCTCCAGTACTTTATGATTCTCGCTACTTTCGCGGCATTGAGTTCCGCCACTCAACAAGCAATGCCGCCAAAACTCGGCAGAAAGTGGGGAACGGTGTGTGGTGGGGAACATTAGGTTCCCTCTGCCTACCCTGCTGTGTGCGGGATACAACGTGAAGCTGATTTTAACTGCAATAATAAAATTTCTCATATTCAAGCTAGTTTCAAGTGGAGCAGATGCTCTAACGAACAACTACGTGACAACCATTCACATAGCGACGCTACAAATCAAAACTTTTTGAATCCACGTCGTCTTGATGTGGTGTATTTAAAATCGTGGCTTGTTTCCAATTTCTTAATTATTATTATTTTTTTTTTAATTTAATTTAGTTAGCCTAAATTTAGGTAACCTAGGAACCTTGTGTTAAGATATTAAGACTTTCGTTTCTCACTTTACCGCTGAGTTCTGTAGGTATTTCGCGTTGAGGTGGCGAAACTCAACATTGCACTTTCTTTAATAGTTTCCTCGAGTGGGATTCGAATCCACGAACTGTCGCATTTACAATTGCACACTTGTGCCACAATATCCCTTAACTTATATTATAATTTTTTAGATTTTAACAGCGAAATAAATTTGGTATTAAACAACTCTGTTATCTTTATACGTCAAATTAGGGTTATTATTATTAACTAAACATACCAAAAGAGAGTCCACCAAAAGGAAAACCAATAATTTAAATTGCATATATGAGATTATCTATTCACGCCAAATGCTGTCCGCATTTGACTGTAAATGCGTTGGTTGCGGGTTCCATATCCACTTGGGAGGAATATTTTTTTTTAATTTTCCCGCTATGATAAGCATAACTGGGGGTTGATCTCTATACGGACGGAAATCCTGAGTGCAAATTTTTATTTGCCTTCTCTGGTAAATGGAAACCGTGAAGCTACACGTAAATATACGTTCATCATATTGCTATGTCGATTTGATAAAACAATACACGATATTGACTGCCAGTCATCAATACATATAGTATTTTATAGAAAGCATAAAAAACAACTAATTTGAAATGAATGGAGTTTGAATCCGCTACGTTCAAATTTTTATTTATTTTCTAAATATTATTTTAGTTTCTTAACTTACTTTAAAAATGTATAAAACACATATTGTATGTAAATTGGCAGCTTCACGAAACATTTAACATTAAAAGTAGGCAGAGGGACCCTAGTGATAAGTCCTCATCATCTAGATAAATGGCACTCCACTACTGTCCGGTTTCGTAACAACTTCCTTCAATGCCCCAGGCAACTGTGGAATGGCCTACCAGTGGCAGTGTTTCTAGGTCGATACGCCTTTGGTACCTTCAAAAACCGCGTTTATTTTCATCTTATTAGCCGGCGACACACCTGTAGCTCCTCCAGTGTTAGACGGAGTCCTGGGCGGCGCTGACCACTTACCATCCCGTGACCAGTAAGCTCGTTAGTCTTATCTTTTTCCATAACGAAATAAATAAAATAAAAAAAAATCTACTCTATTCTCCACTTTCTGCATTTCCAAATTAACTTACTAATTAATCTCCAAAACTAATTTGTTTCCAATATATAAAAAATATGAAGATAAGGAATATTAAAATGTGAACTGCACGCCAGGTCACTTAAAAAGTTTCAGCCTTCAGTCTATTCCCTTTGAAAGTATAGTTCAAAAGTTTCATATAAACTTTCAAGCTTTAGCTCGTATCCGCTATATATATTTTTTTAAGAATGAGAACAAAATAAATTACATATATTTTTATTATTACTAATATAATAATACTATGTGATTGCAAGACAAAAAAAAATAGTTTTATATATTTACTAATTTAAGCAGGGTAGACAGAGGGAACCAAGTGTTAAGACACTCCGTTCCCCACTCAAAACATACACATACATAGTTAAAAATAATATTAGATACTCATATATTATCATTCTTTACCCTCTTTTTACTTAACTATGTCCATAAAACAGTATATTGCGTGGAATCAAATTCAGGAAACTCTTTATTGAAGCACACGATTATAAGAATATAGAGATCACTGCATGACGTGCCTGAACATTTTAATCATGTATGATGATAAAAATCTACTGTTAATCAACTTTTCTGAAACGTAGAAATGTACAAAATCTTTACCTTATACGGTACGGTACGGCTTTTTTTTAGTAGTCTTATATATATAATATAATTATTATTTCATATATCTAATGTTAGTAATCGATGGCTATTACGGAATTATATATACACACTCCAGACACTTAATTCCCCACTTTCTACCGAATTCTGGAGGCATTGCGTATCGAGTGGCAGAACTCAACGCCGCAATTTGCCTCGACAACAGAGCGAAGAATTAAAATATAAATTTAAGTAAATATTTCATCTCCTCGAGTGGGGATCGAACCCACAACCATTCGGTTTGTGCAGTCACACTTTGTGCCTCTGGCCCAAGACTGGCCTCTAAATCTAGTAGATTACTTAACCGATATTACTTAATATTGGTTCCTTATTTACTGTTTATAAATTATTTGGATTTTTTTTTGGCTTCACGCTTTATCCTTGACCGGATGCCGGTGAAAGAGAAGCGCCAAACGCTACATTCTCTACATATAAGAGTTCTATTTTGCCTCGTTCACTGTTGCCAATCTCATATATACTGTATAAGGTTGACGACAGTGATAAAATGCCTTCCAGGAAGTCCATGTTTTTTAAGCGAGCTTCCTCTAGTATCATCGATAGTTGCTTATAAAATATACGTATAAAATATTATCGTATTTGCCTTGTTAAAAAACTAATACTTTTTGATAAAAAAGTTAATTAATCCATCAATTTTATACCTTTTAGTATTTTGAAGTTAGTAGGGCTTATAAAGCTCAGGGCGTTTGGAGTAAAAAGCTTAGCTACATGAGAGCACTTACAGATAACTTACTTGAAATTAATAAGTTTTTGATAGTATGCGCTACAACAGTCGTATGTATTTTCTGTCTCTCTGTCTTTTTTTAGTGTCACACTATTCCGCACAGCAGGGTAGGCAGAAGGAAACTAGTTTAAGACACTCTGCTCACCATTTTCCGCCAAATTTATTTGATTATCAAAAATACAATACATATTATACACATGTATAATATGTATTGTATTTTTGGAGAAATTTAATGCTTACTATATTTTTTTAATGTTATTTATACCAACGAAACCGCTAAACCACACATTTTGACTGAGGTGTAGTTTGAGGAATTAAGCCAAGAGTTGAGCGCGTAGAGTCAAAAACTTGGCGCTACGTACAATCTGATAACTTTTTGACAGTGGGAGTCATCGTCTTTTTAATATTGTATATGAAAATGTTTTTGATAGGATTTTATTTCTATTTGCAAGATTGTAAAATTGTATGTAGTAAGATAAGAATGTTCAGATAGACGCGTGGAAATACTAGAATGGGTTAGATTTGCAATAAGCACCATTAGGGATGAAAGAAAATGGCACCTGTAAGTGATGGATAAGTCAAGAAAAAGCCGATGACCACGACAACCTATTGGGCATGTTGCAAAAGAGGTTTTATAAAATGATAAAACTTTGAACTTTTGTTGTTATTTGTGTACTAACATTAACTTACATACCAAGTTTCAGGTTTGTAGGACTTTCAAAATTATGCTTATGAATTTCGATGATTTAGTGGTCATCAGTCATTCAGTTCATCATAATCAGTCATTTAATTGATCCACTCGAGTGGGGGGTAAAAAAAACGATGAAGAGTTTTACTTAATACAAAGAAGACAAAGTGCAGCGTTAAGTTCCCCCACTCACCGTCTCCAATTCTGGTGGCAAGTAGAGAAAGGAGTGTTTTGACAATAGATTGTCTGGGCTGTGGTTGAGCACTCTCCCCATGTTCCTCTTAACATCTTTAGAATTCAGCAGAACGTGGAGAAGAGAAGCTGAAAAAAAAACAAACTCTTCAAATTGCCAATGCATCAGACATTCCAAATTTTGCAAAATAGTCATATGCTGTAGTAATCAATCACTGTCAACGGAACTGAGATAAAAATTTGAACAAATTATGTACAAAACAAGTAAAAAAAAAACATCATGTACAATAAGGCGGCCTTATCGCTTAAAGCGATCTCTTCCAGGCAACCTTTGGTCGCTGGAGTTGTATAAAAAAGAGAGTGTGGGTGGTGCAGTAAATTGCAGGAGAATATTTAATAGCAGAAATAAAAAAAATAAACAAAAATTAAAATAATAATAATAAAATATATACATATACATATATAATTATTATAAATAAATATTAATTTCAATAAATATGTTAATAAACACTAAACAACATTTATAAAAAGTTTTTAAGTAAAGGTTTTAAGTAAAGGTTTTTAAGTAAGGCTTTAAATTTCTGTAAACTTTTGGCATGTCTGATGGGTATCGGTAAGGAATTCCATAGTCGGGCAGCTTTAATGGTAAAGGAGTTAGTCAGAAAAGAAGAAGAGTGAGGAGAAATTTCAAGTAATAAATTTTTCTGGGAACGCAGGGAAAGTGAGTGGACATCATGTAGGAATCTGAATTGTTTCTTCAGATAAGGAGGAGTACAAGGATTAAACAGCACGGAATAGAGAAGATGAAGAATATGAGTATTCCTGCGAAGGCGGATAGGGAGCCACTTGAGCTTATCTCGAAATTCTGAAATATGATCATATTTACGTATTCCAAATATGAACCTAATGCAGAGGTTTTGAAGTCGCTCAAGTTTATTCAGTTGCTCCTCTTTAAGGTCGAGATAACAAATATCAGCATAATCGAGAATTGGTAATAGGAGTGAGTTTGCTAGCGCAATTTTGGTAGGTATTGGTAGGAAATTGCGTAGCCTACGCAGAGATGCAGAAGCAGCATAAATCTTCTTACTTACCTCTACTATTTGGGGTTCCCAAGACAAATGCTTATCCATAATTACACCTAAGTTCCTAACTGATTCCCTAAATGGAATGGAAGTCCCATCGATCATTATAGTTGCTATATGCGATAAGTTAATTTTCGACAGTAATTTAGGACTACCGATAACAATTGCTTGACTTTTTAAAGGATTTATAGTAAGTCCAAAATGTTTGCTCCAAACTGAAATTTGCTTAAGATCACTATTTATTTTCTGGATGGTATTGGGCAGCTCAGTGAGAGCACCTTGTGAGTAGATTTGTAAGTCGTCCGCATACAGGTGGTAGAGAGAAGAAATTTTAAGACAGATGGTATTAATAAAAATTGAAAAAAGGAGAGGGGACAACACGCCACCTTGTGGGACGCCCGCACTAGTAAAAGACCATTCAGAATATGAATCATCTATTCGAATGCGCTGTCGGCGACCGCACAAGTAAGAACGAAACCAATCAATCACTTCAGGAGATATGTTAAGAGAAGTCAGTAAAGCAAGTAGAATGTCAAAATCAACAGTGCTAAAAGCATTACTGAAATCTAATAATGTCAACACCGTTATTTTCTGATCATTCATGCCATGTCTGATGTCATCGGTGATCTTGACTAAAGCAGTAGTCGTACTATGACCATGGCGAAAGCCGGACTGTAAGGAGTTAAGGAAATTGTGTCTCAAAAGGAATGTGCTTAGTTGTTTATGAACAAGGCGCTCTAGCACTTTAGACAACAGTGGAAGGATAGAAATCGGACGATAATCGGAAAAGGAAGATGGATTTGTTTTTTTTGGTAATGGGAGAATTTGGGCATCTTTCCAAATGGAAGGGAAGTCACCATGATGAATGGAACGATTCAAAATGGATGTAATGACAGGAGCTAATAGATCTATTAAAGGAATGATCATTTTACGACTAATGCAGTCAGCACCAACTGCATTCGACTTAATAGCGATAATATTTCTCTTAACATCACATACAGTGAATTGACTAAATTTAAAAGGAGGAATCTGTGGAGTGGGTAAAGAGGAAAGATCAATTAAAGTTTTCAATTTATTCGTACTATCGATTGTACTAGAAGAAGTGAAATGTTGATTAAGAGAATTTAAATCTAAATTTGATGGATTAACTTTATGTTTGGTTTTACCGACTCCAAGGGATTTGAGAAATTTCCAGACCTTAGCTGGATCATCTTCTTCGATTACTGATTTATAGATATGGCGTCGTTGACTATCTCTACAAACCCTGTTGCAGCGATTACGAGCTCTCACATATTTATTTCTATTTGCGTCACTTCCATCAGAGATATATTTACTCTTAGCTTTATGTTTTTTTTCCTGCAGTTTTTTAATGTCCGCAGTAAGCCATGGTGCAGGAAGATGTTTCATTCTGACCGGTCGGACTGGTGCATGAGTATCATAAAGAGTTATTAAAAAAGCATTAAATATGTTAATTTTTTCAACTACTGTACGAGCATTATCAATGACAGTCCAGTCAATTTTACTGGCGTCTTCAGTTAACCGCTCCAAATCCATACCTCCAAAATTGCGCTGCAGAAGAATTCTCGATTTTGCCTTAGGAGGTCTAACTTTGTAAGATATGTAAAGAAGATCATGATAGGAGAATGCTAGCGCAGGACATTGGCCATGGCTCACGACATGGTCAATAGAAGATACTAAAATTAAGTCGAGAAGAGAAGGATTAGAGTGTGGAAAGTGATGAGTTGGTGACAGAGGTAGAATATTTAAATTCGCCGAATTTACTAAATTTTGTAGACGGGACGCTCGACCATCGTTTTTTAAAAGACAAGTGTTAAAATCTCCCATTATCAAAGTATGCTCATAAGAGGGCATAAATTGATCCACCAGGATTTCAAATGACGAGAAATAGTCAACTGTAAGGTTAGGACTGTAAAAAACCCCTAGAAGTAGTTTGGTGTGATTTAATATCACTTCGATTAGTAAATGTTCAGCATATGCGTTGTTCAGTGGCTGTGATGTACTTACAATTGAAAAAGGAATATGGGCACGCAAATAAATTGCTACACCCCCACCAACTCGTCCAATGCGATCATTTCTAATCAAATGAAATCCTGGCAGTGAGTAGGCGGTCGACTGTAAACATGGTTTAAGCCATGATTCAGATATTAAGATGGCATGTATGTCTTTACTATCGAAAGATGACAATAAATCAGGATAATGTGCTGGAATACTCTGAGCGTTAATATGAATAATATTAAAGTTTTTCGGGACATCCGAGAAGTATGAATTAAGATTTTCATTTAGTGATGGGATGCTGGGAATACTGCCGTTGCTGTCGGTGCCTTCGGAAATAGAAGATAAAGATAGGATGGAATTAATACTCGTATCGTTTGTAGCCATTATTTTGTATATAAGATACTATAAAATAAATAAGTATAAATACTAATAAATAAATATAAAAATAGCAGTATAATATGTAAATATATATGAAATAATAATAATAAACTCAAGGCTTTATACAACATTCCCGCCAGTTGCAAGAAAGACATCAAGAAGAAAAGCAAAACAAAAAAAAAACTCACTTTAAAATAATAAATAAGGACAAAAAAAAAAAAATGAATCAATTGACTACATTAACTGAGAAAAGAATAATAATGAAACATATATATTAAAAGAGTAATGAGTTGCTAAGTTCAGTAAACATTCAAATTTATATAAAGTACAAGAATCCGAACTAAGCTCTTGTTATAAGTTATCTGTGCTTCAAACAATGTTATTTGACAGCAATTTACAAAACACAAACATTCTAGTCTTAGAACAAGAATAACAACTAATACACACAAAAAAAAAAAAATAATGTAATGTTTCAATAAAAGTTAACTATCTTAAAAATAAACTACAAAATAATAATGAGTGGTAAACAAAACAATAATAATAATAAAACATAAGGGTAAGCTGGCATTAAATGATAAATAGAACTACAGTTACAGTAAAATCAACAAAAAAATAATATAGAAATAATAAGAGAAAGATATATAAAAGAAAACTATTTTTTTACCACTCGTTTGGCTCGGGGAACCATAATTTTGTCGGATGTTTTAACAACGACATTTTGCACAACAGGAGACTTGTTATTGGTACAAGAAATTGCAATAACCTCAGCTTTGGTTTCAGCTTGGTGTTGGGACCCATCCGGCCCTATAATATGGATCCAGCCTCTCCTCGACCAACACTTATTAACCCCGAATCGCTGTCTTGCTTCGAGGAATGCTTTATGACGTTCTTTTGTGAGGTACTCGGATTGAGTGATACCGCTGCCTTTTAATTTTCCTTTGGCAAACCAAACCATGTCCCGTGTCGATACATCAGCAAATTTCACAACTATAGGCCTTGGTTTTTCAGCATATTTACCCAAACGATATGAAGATTTTATACTGGAAGAGGAAAAATTAGGCAACATTAAATGTTTACCTATCAACCCAGTAATACTTGTTTTAATATCTTCTGATCTTTGTTCGGGCACACCGTGAAATAAAAGAAACTTATGCCTTCTTTTCATCTCCTGCCGATCTACTTCAGTAGCAAGAAATTCGACTTGACGCTGCAAAGTGTTCAAGAGCGAAAGTATGAGACCTTTAAATTGATGGAATTCAGCTGCTAGCGAAGATGTTGAGACTGGTGAAGCTGTCTTGTGCAAGTCATGTTGAAATTCATTCATTTTCGTTGTGAATAAACCAGTTAATGCAGTCATTGACTCCTTGATTGACTCCATATTTTCGAAAAGTAAGGAAAGTGAAAGTAAAAAGTGAATTTATGTAGGATTCTTCTTGCTGGTGGGTAATGTTAATCACATTGGCATATCTTTGTAAAAACACATTGATTATTATGTTTATTATCGAATTTAATAAATCAGCTGTTATGAACAGATGTTATTAGTTTCACTCCTACCCACAAAAAAGTTACCAATAATATAAATTGATACAAGGTCACCTAGGCACAGTTTTTTCAGCTCATGGGCTATTCAATAAATTTTCCAAAACTACCTTTTTTCCCACAACATGCGAGATATATGTGAAGATAAAAAAATGTAACAAAGATTTTTCGGCCATAAAGATTAGTTACGACTTTGATAGATGTTGATAAACATTCCATTCTGCGCCAAACGGGATTCAGACGTCTGAATGGAGCGACTACACTTGGCATGTCGGGTGCATTATGTAAATCGAAATACAGCATCATCTTAATTTTCTTCGATGGTGATTTACGACACTGCTGAATAGTGCTGTAATTCTTAGATAAGTTAGAGATTATTCGATTTTTTTATGGTTCACGCTTTATACAGGAAATACAGGATATATATTAGGGAATGTGGAGCGAGCCTGGTAACCTAGTGTTAAAACACTCTATTTTTTAAGATACTTTCGTTCCCCACTTTTGAGGCAGTGGGTGTTGAGTTGTGACGGCAAAAAGACTGATTGCAATTGTTTCCATAAAAAAAATATTTACACTTTTTTAATACTTTCTGTAACTTGTAAGACTTTTCTATTTTGGCTACAGAATCCTTCTGTCCTGACATGAAAATGTCCTCGAGGATGTCTGCTTTATAAGGTATAGTGTAAAGTTAAATTTTCTCGTGGACATCTTTAAAATAATTCGCTTATGTTAAAGGAAATACCTTATTGAGATAGGACCTGTCCTGATTTTGTTTCCAATAATGGAGGTTTGTCAAGAACCGATGTCCAAATTTAGTCCAACCGGCAATTCACTGTGGAATTTCATTAAAAAAGGTTATTTGTTTTACTATTCCTGTACTTCAGGGTACTAGAGGAAGGGTCAATTAGTTATCGGTCGGTGATTACGGTTGTCCGGAAAATCTATTTCTAGTTGAATAGCCACGAGACTACCAGGCCTATCTATAAATTACAAATAAAATTGACAAATAGATATTTATTTTTATTTTGGGGACTGTATTGATTATTTGATATATAATTTATTTTTTGTGACATTTTAAGCCGATCTTCTTCGGATCGGATATCAGAAATATCCGATGAAAATTTGTAGAAAGAATCAAAATTATAAATAATATTTTATTACTATAAATATTATAGCGACTCGGGATATAGAGTATATGTAATAAAACAATTGTCAAAGATTATTTTTGTTAATATTACAAATATATTATTACAGCTACAATATAGGTATAAGGGTGTGGGTAACGCCACGATGGTGGGTACGATCCCCACTCGCAGGAATGAATTATTATTTATTAATATTATCATGTCCTTGCTCTGACACCAAGGCAAAGGCAAGCCCGGCGTTAAATTTCACCGCTCAACACGCAATCCAAAAAAATGCCTCAAAAAATTCGGCGGAAAGTGGGGAACAGAGGGTCTTAGCAAAACAAACTGTATATAAATATTCTACTATTACGAATGCCGGTAACGCACACTCACCCACAAGATTTTACCCATCTAAAACAAAATATCTTAAACACACAGTTTCCACAAATTTTCTCTTCGGCAATTAAAATACAATTCTTCCCTCGAGTAGGAATCAAACCCACAATCATCGAATTTAAAAGCCAAGACGGCTTCAACTTTAACACCCAGCAGCTTATTCTGAAAATAAAATTCGGAATAAGCTTGTTATAATTGACACATGTCATTTAACAGCGCTAAACATACAAGGGTAGGCCCATAAAAAGGTATCATTAATCATGTTGCGGAAAGCTTTCTTTAATATCGTGAGTGATATGTACGCAAGTTTAATATGAATTTCATGTACTAATTCACGATAATAACTTTATCCTGCATGTATCAGGTTAAACAGAGGGAATCTAATGTTAAAAAGTGTGTTGTCAATTCCTTATTTTCCGCCGAATTCCAGAATTGTCTATAGACTTAGCAGAGCATTGTCCAGCAGATCAAAAATAAAATGAGGTACTCTTCGCATGCAGCTCAGTTCTATATAGAGTTATATATATATAACATTATGAAATTGAATAACAATATTTTAGGTTTGTAAAGAAGGATTTTTAAAATAGCTTCTCATAATTTCTTAGCAATAGTTACTTATTCAATATAAATGATGTTTTATATCGGCTTATATCCTTCGGTTTATCCACCCGATTCCTTTTTTACTATCACAGCAGTCTACCAATTCTCAGTTACAGTCAATATAAATATACCCTTTTACGATATTAGTATTTATAGATTTTCATATCGTGGAGGAACTCGAACTAAACGAGAGCTATCTATTGGAAAACTTTCAAATAAATATTTCAATTAACTATTTTTATATTACTGGTATAAAAAGAGTTATAAAGTGCCAATTCCTACATTTTTTTACCTTCGATATTATTGCGAAGAATCAGTAATCATTTTTTGTATTAAAATTAGAGAGTAATTATATATTGTATATTTAACCAATATCAAAAAGTGGAGGTTAGCAAAGTATGGTATTGTTACGGTATGTTTTCTTTTTGTACGTATGTTATGCGATTACTCACACCCAATTATGACTAGATTTTCATGAATATGAAGAAGAATTATATTCCGAAGGAATATCATTCAGCTTGATAACATCGATTTTGAGAGAGAGACTGATAGAAGAATTCAGTTAGATCTGTCAGTGTTTGGAAACCTTGGCCTTTAGTGATCATCGCCTTCGCTGTGGCCAATCACAGCGAAGGTGATGATGTTGATGATTACTATATTCATAGCAACCTAAATTCTACTTCATTCTACGCAGCTCTACTAGGAAGCGGAAGTACTTTCATGGTACTGGAAGGTCTTAACACTAGGTTCCTAGGTTCCCTCTGCCTATTCCGCTTTGCGCAGAATGAAGATAGAAAATGTCAACAAAATCAACATTGTCTAATCTTTTGTGCTATTTTATGTTTATTCTAAAACTCTAATTAATTCCATCCAACTCTACATAGAGGCCACACTGTTTATGAAACTGATACACAACAAACGTGTCCTATCTACTGTAGACTATGTGAACAAATGAAAAGCGCATTAGTACTTGTTGGGTGTTCAGAGGGAGCCTGGGAACCTATTATTGAATTACCCACGTACCCACTAGGACACTTCTGTTTTGCATTTACATTACTAGATATTGTGTATTATAATACTGAAGAAACGAATATTTAAAATATAAACATTAATCGTTCTTATTTTCTTCGAATTCTCGAGGCAAGGCGCGTTGAGTAGTAAAATTTAACTCCATGCTTTGCTCGACACAGAGACGAACAGAGCGAAAATCTTAAATATTTCATTTCCTCGAGTGGGCATCGAATTCACAACCTGTCGCGTTTACAATCACACGTTTCTTCCCCTGTGCCACGACTAACCACCACAAAATAAAATATATTGCGGTTTACAATTGAGTTCAATGTTTTGTTCATATATTTGTATAAATAATTAATTATTCGACAGCTGCGTTATCTCTTGCCATATTGACATGTGTCAAAACCATCGAATGATCTGATGAAAATGGAATGGCCACTTTAATTTTTTGCATTTAAAATTATTTTCATTATAATTATAGCGTTAACTACTCAATACGATACAAAGTTATAACAAATTTTTTTTTTTTCTATGATAACTAGAGTTAAGACACGACGCCGTGATTTCTCATCTTACCAGAGCGAGGAAAATAACAAATAATTTATTCTCCGAGTCTCAATCGAGGAAACTCTAGTTCCACAGACTTCTGACCCTCACTATAATAAAACTTATCTACTTTATAAGAAGACTGACATCAATAAGATAGGATCATAATGTTCTAGCTAAGCTGTAAGAAATAATAAAATGCTGCCTCAACAAAAGTCATTGAACGCGATGAACCTTAAAAGGAACAGTAAATGGAAATTCACTTATAAAAAATAAAATTGGTAAGCAGTGTCGGTCGTTCTATCATCACTTAGCGGAACAAAGTATTTTGTTTTTTTCTTTATTGTTCAATAAAAACGTGGCGTAGAATTTCACCGAATACCAATCGACGGCCGAAAGCCTAGGTTTGAATCTCTCAGGGTTCCTTTTTCTGCCGTTGACATCCTCGTCGCTACATAGTGACAGAAAGAATCCTCTTCCCTACCTAACCGATGTCATTGTAAAAGCCAATGGGTGTAACAGCATTAACCTGAATTACGAAAAATAAATACAAAAAACTCTTTTCGCTTGGTGCAACGTGAAATTTAAAAAAAAGTAAAGAAGAGCGGAATTTCAATCGACATCTATAGGCTAATTAATATATTAAATTTTCTATTTCTATTTTTTTTAATAATAATTTTGCGAAATGAATCGCCATTTTTAATTTGGATTATAAAAAAGACGTGAAACGTGAAGATATCATAACAAGTTTAATTAATCTTAAGCAAGTTTGAGTTGTGATTAATGGATGAGTTCTATAGGACTTAGCTGTTATAAGAATCTTTTGTGACTGGGTAAATATTAATAAAAAAAATTGTTGTTTTAGCGATGTGAGCAAAGAAATAATAGTGATTAGATACTCCTTTTTTATGTCAAATGCGGTTTAAGCCTCTCTTGAATTTACATATTTTTGTGTATAAACGTGGAATAATATAAGAGTAATTAGGACATCGTGGCGCTGGGGCAAAAGCGTGAGATTATAATCGCCACAGTTATGTGTTCGATTACAACTTGTGGAATTTAAATATTTAATAGTTTCATTTCCTCGGTAACGAGGGAAAGCGCGTTGTTTAGTTCCTCGACTCAACACGCAATGCCTCGACAATTCAGCGGAAAGTGAAGAACGGAATTGTCTTAATACTAGGTTCCAAGGTTACCGCAACTGTCGTGCTTGCAGCCCCACGCTTGTGCCACTGCACCAAGTGGGTTAAAAAGCAAAAAAAATCTCATATAATTTGAGATAAACTTGAAAAATTAGCAAAGTATTATTTCAGAGTATAAAAAAACTTTTATAACAACGCTCACAAAACACTCACTAAGCCGCTTAATTTCGTTTCACATTTGAATTCAAAATAAATCTTAGTAGAATTATGCGATACTTTTTATAATATTTTTTTTTTCAGATTTTCAATTCAGAGTCATACTACTTATGTACGTACTCCTTTCTTCATATCATTATGTTTAGCATTTTAAGCTATTACCTTACTAATTTTATAAATGTAGAAAAGCTACTGAACGGATTAAGATGAAACTTTACATTAATATAGCTTATACATTAAAATAAAAAATAGACTGTTAATCCTAATAAATTATTGGACTTGTTTATTTTCTTTTTAGTTTTCTGCAGTCGGGGTTTTTGTTTTTATAAATATTTTTTTTATTTTTCACTTTTTTGTTACGATTCATTATGATAATGGTAGTCATGATATATCTTTTTGAAATTGTCGTATTGGGCTCTTGAATTTGATACCCATATTGTGGTATTCGAATCGATTTTTTTTTCCCTGAGTCCAATGTCGTCCTACAGCGGCCATGATTTTTTTGTCATCTATGTATCTAAGAACACTTGGGCTGCTAATACAAATCTAACGATACCTCAAATATGTAAATCCGTTCAGCGGTTCTAGTGATATGAGGTAATAAAGAATATTACATACATACATACAAGATACGCGCGAAAAACATAACCCTTCTTTAGCAGTCGGGAAAAATAGGACAACTATAATAGTAAAAAATGACTTCAACGTGCCACTGCGCCAGTGGCACGTTGTGGTTATAATTCGATTCCTACTCGGACAATTGAAATATTTAATATATTAATTTCGTCGCTCCAATACAGATAAAAAGGCGGTGTTGAGTTCCGCCATTCTATACGCAATGCTTTTAGAATTTACCGAAATATGGGAACAGTTTTAATGAGAACGGAGTTCCTCATACAGTATTACATAGAGGAAAACTAGTGTTAAGACACTCCGTTGTCCGATTTTTTTTCTACACGTTTAACTTAGAAGTAACTGTATGTATATATTTAGGCCAAAAGTTTGTCTCCTTAATAACTAGAGTGGAGTGACATAATTATGTGCTCGTAAGTCACACATTCTTAGCGCTTCTCATTTTGATTTGATGCATTCTTTCTGGAACACCATTTACATTTTCATTTCTTTTTTTTTTATTATTAAGAAAAATAAGGCCGTTCGTAGCGCAGGGGTACAAGTGTGTGATTGTTAACGCGAGTGGTTGTGGGTTCGATCCCCATTTGAGAAAAATTAAATATTTATTTAAAATGTTATTTTCATTTCTTCGCTCGGGTGTAGAGGCAAAACGCGTTTAGTTCCGCTATTCAACACGCAGTCCAGGATTCGGTAGAAATTAAGGAATGGAGTGTCTTAACACTAAATTTCCTCTGCTTATCCTGTTGTGTGTGGGTTACAGAGTGATGCTGAAATTAAGAAAAAATAAGGACAGCTGTATAAAACGATAGTTCGATAACTTAAAACAATTTACAATGATGGAGAATTAAGCTATTCTTACTTATTTAGAAAACGTATAAAAATTTGAACGAAGCGGGACTCGAACCTGCGCCTCCTGGAAAGCGACCAGGCGCTCTGACCACTGAGCCATACGTTCTTGCCAAGCTACTTACTATATACTATATATTTTAATTAAATTTACGTTTACAAGATTAATTACTAAAATTTATCATTTGGCAGGAGAGAATATTATTTAAAAATATTTCTTTAACCATTTTAAATGGTATTCCACAATTAAGGAATAAAAATACATTTAATAAAAGGAACCTTTCTTTAAACCATTCATTTCAGTATATAAATACCTTCTATCACACCAGTCATTTTAGATTTACTTACATTTCTCAGACTTTAAATACAATTCTGTGTATATTATGTATGTTAATATACCTATAAGTATTCTCTTTCACGTATTTCTTACAATAAAATTTGTATAATTAATAATAAATATGCTAATTGGGGAACGGAGTGTCTTAACACTAAGTTCTCTCTGCCTGCGGAATACAGCGTGTAAAAATTTCGACGTAGCTTGATTAGAACGTATGGCTTAGTGGTCAGAGCGCCTAGTCGGTTTCCAGGAGGCGCGGGTTCGAGCAACGCTAAGTTCAAATTTTATACGTTTTCTAAATTAATATTTTTCTTTCCTAAGTGTGGAATAACACTTTAGAAATGTTTTAAAATCATTATTTTATAGTTTATGTTTATGCAGCACGCAAGTTCTCCGGAATTCGGCGGGAAGTAGGGAACGAATACAAGGTTCCCAGGCTCATGTTACTTGAAGCTAAAAAAGTATTACCCTAATATACGTTCAAATCCACTGATGTGTATATTATATGTTTATGTGACTACTGTAAACTTTGTATCGAACAAGGAAAATGCTTTACGGCTCCGTGAGGTTATGTAAATACAATGTATGCGGGCTTCCGATTTTCATCTTTAGATTTTTATGCTTATTTGAATACGTATATAAAATGGTCCTTGTTTTATAAAGTAACTTAAATTGTGTTTGACTGGTAAGGTGACGGTTATGGGTTCGATTTCTTCTCGGGAGAATTAATTATTTAATATTTTCATTTCCTCGCTCTGGTACCGCAAATAAGCTTTTAGTGATTTCATAATGAATTATATTTTACAAATCAAACCTTTTTTTTATGCGATACCCATATTGTTCAAAAATTTATAATCCGCCATTTTGTTGTGGCGGCCATTTTGCGTAAAAAAATATATGTCATTTCAATGTCATCAGAACTGAGGTCGTAGTCCAAATTTTGGCCCAATCAGATACTACAAAGTGGGTCAAATAGAACTTGCAAGATTTCACAAACACTAACTAACAAGGCAAGTTAAATAAAATGTAGCTAACTTAGGTAACACCGAGACCTGTTAGTGTAAAAGAAATTATAAGGATATTTTTTTAGTATTTTTTTTTAGCTTCATAGCAATATATTGCGCGGGGCATAGCAGGGATGGCACAGGAAACCTAGGAACCTATTTATATGATACTCCTGTTTAGACACTTCCATTCTCTACTTTCAGCCGAATTGTTAAGGTGTTTCATTTCGTGTTAGGAAGCGCAACTCGACGTAGCGAGAAAATTAAAAGTTTAAATTATTTCATAGATTTCTTTTCAAAATATGTGAAAATGAAAATGAAATGGAGCTGTTGTTTCACTTTGCTTGAACACCGGCCACAGTCGCGAGTTTCTGGAGCATTAAATAAAATATTAATATTGTTTACGTTATTTTTTGTTATGTTTTGTTGTTATGTTTTATATTTTTTGAAGTTTCTAGCTCTTTAGTGTTAAGACACTACGTCTTCCAATTCAACACATTACCTACATGTTCATTGGTGTAACTCAACGCCGTACATTGACTTATCAAAGCGGAAAAATAAAAATAACTCAACACCCCGAATAAGAATCAAACTATTGCGTTCAAAGGCGGACGCGGTCCTACTGCAGCACAACGGCCTAATTTATAGATTTCATTTTGTCTTGACGCTAGGCTCCCTCTGCCTTTCCTGCTACATGCGGTATATATATAGAAGAAAGAAGAAAACCTGAACATAATATATGCAAGAGATTTTTAGTATAGCAGTGTGAAATCGAAAAAACAGTCGCAAAGAATGACTTTTATTAAGAAACACTATTATTAGTGATATAATGCATTTAATTATCGTGGGTATCCCAGAAATAACAGAAAAAAGTTTGAAGGTACGCCAGGAACATGATGTGAGAGAAGTTATGAAAATTTTGCAAATAATAGATTATGAAGGCTCAGAACCTGCAAAGATAATAAGATTAGGTAAATACAGCTATGGAAAGGATCGTCCTTTTCGAGTTTGTCTCCAGTCGGCCGACATCGTTAAGAAGGTTCTACGTTCAAAGTCCAAGCTTACCGGTTCCGTTCGTGTTTACGCTGATTTGACATTGTCACAGAGACATTATTTTAATAGCTTAAAGCAAAAATTATTGGATCGGGAGCGAAATGGCGAGAAAAATCTCATTTTAAAGTACATCAACGGATTCCCAAAAATTGTTAAGAAGGTTCCAAAAAACTCCAACTAGTCACAAGTGTATCCCCCTGTGCACCCCTTTGTAAGCCCTCAAGTGTTCCTTATAACGAAATTAATTATTATATTAAGTCTAAATACGAAAATATCTCCGAATACTTTTCTACTCTTAAAATTTTTTATACTAATATGCGTAGTGTTCGTACTAGGGGTAAGTTTGATGAGTTAAAGTGCATAATAAAGTCAATAAATTGTATAATACACATAATTGTTTTAACAGAAACGTGGATTTCAAACGAGGCAGAAGCCAAATTATATTGTTTACCTAATTATAATCATGTTTGTAACTATAGAACAACAAAACGAGGTGGAGGTATTTCGATTTACGTACATACTAGCATAACATATGATTTTTTGGAGGAATTGTACGATGACGGTGTTCACTTTATGTGGATATACCTTCATCGTTTCGCACTAAATATAGGTGTTGTATACAGGCCTAATAAAACTCAAACGCAGCATTTTGTCGACACATATTGTGCGCAGCTAGAAAAACGTAGCAGGTGTTTAGTTTTGGGTGATTTTAACATAGATTTATTAACAAATAGAAGCGATACAGTCAAATATCTTAGTATGTTACAAGAAACGGGCTATGAAATATTAAATATGATTAATGAAACTTATTGTACCCGTGAAACAAGCAACACGAAAACTTTATTAGATCACATTTGCACAAATATTCGAAGTCTGTCCTGCAACCTGACAATACTAGACTCTTCACTATCTGATCATAAACAGTTGTTTTTAGAATTATTACAGCATAGGCATACACTAAGACAAAAAAATAGTTATGAAATCGTAGATTTTAAAAAACTTAAACATATAATAAATAATATACATTTTGACAATGAAAACATATCTTATACTACATTTGAAAAAAATCTGAATAAATGCATTGAAGATAGTAAAGTGTCTAAATTAAAAATTCAAAATGGCCCTCGCAATGATTGGATTAATAAGACGATACTGAAGGGTATCGAGTATAGAAATTTATTTTGGCAATTACTTAAAAAAGAACCTAAAAATGCAAAATTAAAAACCGATTTTTATTTAGAAAGAAATAAGACAAGTTTGTTAATTAAAAATACAAAGGCAAATTATTATTTACATAAATTTAGAAATTGTAAGGGTCCAAAAGATATGTGGAAATTAATAGATTCATTGGTCACTAACAAAACTAAAGATAATTCCCTCCCTTCTAAATTAATTGTTAATGACTGTAGCATAGTAGAAGACCCTACTCAGATTTGTGAGGTCCTAAATTGTTTTTTCTCGTCTATAGGTAAAGAATTAGCCAACGCAATACCTAAAACATACATAAATAATACTTTTTATACTCTGACCTACCATAATAAAGATGTAGCCGCTGAGATGAGCGAGTTCCAACTATGCACTGCTAATGAAGTAACCAAAATTATTAAAAATCTCAATTCAAACACTAGTACCGGTCTAGATGGTATAAGTCCTAAGGCTGTAAAGAGTATAGCTGGTAACATAATCCATGTCCTAACGAATTGTATCAATAAGTGTATCTGTGAGGGCGAGTTTCCTGATAGTTTAAAATTAGCAAAGGTTGTACCTATCTTTAAGTCCGGGAGTAAAACCGAACCTGGTAATTACCGCCCTATTTCTGTTTTACCCGTTATATCCAAGGTGTTTGAAAAAATATTATATAACAGATTAGAGCAGCATTTAATGACTATAAACTTTTTATATGAACACCAATACGGCTTTAGATCAAAATCAAGTACGTTATCTGCTATCATAGATTTAATTACTAAAATTAAAATAAATATAGACGAAAAATGTTATTGCTTAGGAGTATTTATTGATTTAAAAAAAGCATTTGATACGGTTAGTCACACAATATTGTTAAATAAACTAAGAGACTTGGGTGTAACGGGAACAGCACTAAAAATGTTTGAATCTTATCTCAGAAATAGACTTCAGATTGTTAAAGTTGGTAAAGTCCAGAGTAGCCCGCGGGTTAGCAAATTTGGCATACCGCAGGGCTCAGTGCTCGGTCCTTTATTGTTTTTGATTTATATCAATAATATAAGTAGAATAGGCCTTACTGGACACATAACTCTATATGCCGATGATACCTGTTTGTTCTATTTCGGACGCAACCTACCTGAATTATTCAAGCAAGCACAGACCGATCTATTTAAATTCAACATCTGGTGTCAAAGCAATCTGTTGACTATAAATACCAAAAAAACAAGCTATATGATTTTCTGTGCAAAAAATAAAAAAATACCAAATTATACACCTTTAACTTTAAATAACGTATTAATACATCGCTCACACCAGGAAATTTACTTAGGATTGCACCTTGACGACAAGTTAGATTGGCGTGCACATATCGACCACGTCAAAACCAAAGTATCATCAATTACAGGAGCTTTACGCAGAGTAGTAGGCTGTATACCCCCTGAAGTTAGAATGACCATCTACAACTCTTTAGTTAAATCTCATCTGGAGTATCTTATAGAAATATGGGGATGTGCCGCTGAAACAAATCTTAAACCGCTCCAGGCTACTCAAAATAAATTAGTAAAAATCTTATTTAATTATGATTTCTTTACAAATACATTAGTTCTTTATAATGAAACCAAGATATTTAATATAAAACAATTATATACGTATGCAACATGTAACTTAATAAAGAAAATTATGTGCGGTGATCTACATTCGAGCCTAAAATTTACAATTCAAACTTATAAACACTCAATGCGATATAAACACAAAATTCAAACAAGAAAGCCAAGAACTACCTGCTACGGAATTAAAAATATTATGTATGAGGGTGTTCAACTATTTAACAACTTGCCAAATAGTATAAAGACGTGTACAACAGTAAAAGAATTTAAGAAAAATCTCAAATTATATGTATACGCCTTGCTTAATTAATATTTATTTATTTATTAAAGTAATACCGAATAACTTGTTATACGCGACCACTGGAAATTTGTTTATTTAAGATAACTTTAAGTAGTTATAAATTAGTATTAAGCTCAATATAAGCGAACATTGTTCTTTTTGAGTAAATAAAGTTTCTATAACCTTAAAATACACCGATGTCGATCAAAGCTTAATATTTTTGTTATAGAAATACGTAGTCTATATTACTATTACACTTTTTTCCTGCATAAAGCAGGGTTGCAGTGGCGGAACTCAACACTGAATTTTACCTCGGTACCAGAGCGAGGAAACGAAAATATTAAATATATAATTTCCTCGAGTAGTAATCGAACCCAAAATAGTCGCATTCACAGTCAGATTCTGCGCCGATGTACCACGCCTTGTATTCTGAAATCCCGAGGCGTAGAAGAAAATGTATGCAGCGGGAACACAATTTTCATATTATGTAAAATCTTGGCTTTCCAAATTGCTTTTAAGCGGATATGCAGCATGGGGCTTTGTTGCAAAGTAAATGTATAGTTTATATCATGTTTAGTAATCTAGTATTTATAATTTATTAACTTATTTATTAACTTTATTTGAGGTTCTCGTAGCGTAGAGGTGTAGCATCGGTAGACGTGTTGTGGGTTCGATTTCCACTGGAAGAATGAGGTATGATTTAATTTTATTTCTAATATTATGTATATATATATATATATATTTGCGACCAATACCTGTAGTGTAATTCCCTAAGTGTGGAATAATATTTTAAAAATATTTAAAAATATTGTAGTGTGTGTTTTATTTACTTTCGTATTTAATACATTATTAAAAAAAAAATGCATTTTGCTATACATATTCTCTATATAAACTATAACTGTAGATACTAAACTTAATAATCTCCTAAACGCAAAATTTTCTTATAAATATGTACAATGCTAGCTTCGCGTTGTATCCCGCACACAGCAGGCAGGCAGGGGGAAGCTAGTGCTACGACACTCTATTCCCCACATTCTGCTGAATGTTTCGAGGTATTGCGAGTTGAGTGACAGAGCGAAGAAATGTAAATATTGATAAATAATAATTAATTTCCTCGTGTGGGGGTCGAACCCACAACCGTCGCTTTACAGTCACATCCTTGTGCCCCTGTGCCACGATGATCTCTACAATGTTATTATTTCACGTATTAATATATAAACATACATGGAGAGCACGTCAAAGGCAGAACTCCGATAACTGCTTGTATTGAAAATTTTGTTTACTATATCAAAGAACGCTACCATATTTTATGATAAAATAAAATTATATAAGAAATAAGAACCGACAATTTGCAAATGCAAAAGAAATACTTTATCTTCAACTTTAAACATTTTAATAGAATAAATAAATCGAGACATTGTATGGGAATATATGCCGTACAATGTCTCGAATGTGCGCGCTAAGTAAAGAACGCAGTATCTTGACATAGAAAATATGTTAGTGTATTACATACTTAAATGTACAACGGGAGGTAGTTTCGTTTTTTACTATACAGCGATTTGTAACCTGAAGACAAAAATAGATTTATATCTTGAGATCTAATTAAACCTTTATATTCTAACTTATTATTATTAAAATTTATATTTTCATTTCTTCGCTCTGGTGTCTAGGCAATGCCTCCAGAATTCGGCAGAAAATGGGGAGCCAACAGTCTTAACACTAGTTTCCCTCTGCCTGCTCGTGAAGCTGATTTTTTTAAACTTTGAGGTTCACCAACTGTGACGTTAAGCGCAACATGATGTGGTTCAAGTCACATTCATTTATTTCCTGGCTCTGTATCGACACTCCACACGCAATGCCTCCAGAATTCGGAGGTAAGTAGGTAACGGAAATGTCTTAATAAGAACAAAGTACCTTAACACTAGGTTTCCAGGTTCCCTCAACCTACCATGACAATTTGATATAACTTCAAGCATATTAAATATGTGTGACAAAAAATATATTAGTAAACTATATAACCATTGTTAGAACTCGTCGTCATTGCCAATTTTTAATTGAAGCGTTTAAGCCAAATCTCTAGACAAAAAACGAAATTAAACCACAATTTGAACTGATGCCAAAAAATCAAGCATCCAAAAATCTGCAGTACATTAGATGAATGCGATAATTACTTTTTTAGTCGATTTTATTTCTTTCTGAGTTACCGTTGCCGTAGTCTTTTATTTTTGATTTATTTTTTTTGTCTATATTTTTTGTCTATATATCGAATTAATAAGGATACCTAGCGAATAGCCATACGTTATATAGAAGTAAATAAACATCAGCTTCTTGAATGAATTGAAAATGAATTTAGTGTTAAGACAGGTGTCCCCACTTTCTGCTGATTTTTTTTCGAGTAATTGCGTGTAAGGTGGCGGAGCTCAACGCCGGAATTGCGATGTTGGCTGAGCGAAGAAATGAAAATATTTATAAATAATAATTCATTCCCTCGAGTAGGGATCGAATTCACAACTTAATATGGCTAATTTGATAAAGTAAAGCTGATTTGATTATTTGATTTTTCACAATGGAGAGGATTCCCACAAAACAAATTGTACGGTTTAATAAGTTTCATATGAAATTATTTTGTTTTATCAGTTGGGAAAAACTTGGGATCCATCAAAGCTCAAACTTTTGCCTTAAGTTGAATAAAATTTTGACTTCTTATCTAATTTTATCGTAAGTTCAATTGTTTTTGTATCTTGTGCAAATTATAAATTGAATACTATACAACATAATAAAAAAAATTGAGGCCATCGATATCGCAGTGGTAGTAGTGCCTGATAGCAACGGAGGTAGTGGCGGGATCTTCGAAGATAAATATTTAATATCTCAATTTTTTTAAATAAATTCCACAATTAAAGACCAGAAGAGAGGCCAGTCATGGCGCAGGGGCACAAAGTGTGACTGTAATACCGACTGGTTATGGGTTCGATCCCCACTCGAGGAGATGAATGTTTACTTAAATTTATATTTCCATTTCTTAGCTCTGGTGTCGAGGCAAAGCGTGTTCTGCCACTCAACACGCAATGCCTCCAGAATTCGGCAGTTCGGAAGTGGGGAACAGAGTTTCTCAACTCTAGGTTTCCTCTCTCTACCCTATTGTGTGCGGGATACAGAGTGAAGCTCAGCAAGCTCATACAGGATGAATAAAAAACAATATTTCAAGAATAGCATGAACATGTAAAATATAGGTACGCTAGAAAATTAAAATTTACGTTTAATTATTTATCCAAATTGTTTCGAACTTCTATATATATACATTTTTTTAGCTGCACGCTATAATCCTCACAAGCATTGTAGGCAGACGGAACCCGGGAAGTTAATGTAAGGATACTCCGTACCTCATCAAGGTAGTCGCGTTCCCCAGTTTCAAGTTCCAAGTGTGAATCGAACACACTACCGTTACATTTATATACAAACGCAACCCAATGTTTGTATGCGATAATATAAACGCAATACATTTATATTATCGCATACAAACATAGGAATTCAATAATCGTATTGAACTTTGTATAGGGAGATCAACTTTTCTTGTATTTCGATAAAATATTATTTCAGAAGACTTTTTTCGATGTCAACAAATCCCGACCCACTTCCGATTATTGAAGTGTAGTATTTTCTAAAGCTTTTAAGAGCATTTACAACAAAAACAGTTGTTACCTGCCATTTTTTTATCATAATATTTTTTACTGGAACTAATGTTTTTTTTTATCTTCACGCTGGATACTCCATATACATAGGTAGGTAGAGGGAACCTAGAAGAACCTGATGTTACAATACTCCGTTCTTACCGCCTAATTAATACAAAACCACGAGTTGCCTTGTTATCGGAGGAGAGGAAATGAAAATAATGAATAATTCACTCCCCTAATGGGAACTGAATCCACAACCACCTACCCTGCCTGCTGTCCACGAGATAGAACGTGAAGCAGATTCGAATTAATTTTAATTTATATTAAATACAGACAAGTAAGTATAAAGTAAATTAAGATAAAATGAAATAGTAAAAACAAGAGACTGCTTCAGCAGCGCTATAGGATATTTTTTATAATTAATACATTTCATCATCTCTAAACTATAAATATAGCTCAAATTTAAATGCATACTTCCTCACTACAATATTAGCTGTGAGGGGCCGTCGTGGCGTAGTGGCACAAGGGCGTAACTGTTTTTGTTGGGTTCGATCCTCACTCGGGGAATGAATTATTATTTATTAATATTATCATTACTTCGCTCTGGCAAAAGGCCGGCGTAGAGTTCCGACATACAATACGCAATGCCTCGGAAAATTCAACGGAAAGTAGGGAACGGAGTGTCTTAACACAAGGTTCACTCTGCCTACATAGCAGACTATGCGCGTGATACAGTGATGTGCGTGAAGCTGATTTAATTTTATTTTTTTTAAATAAATAATGAATGTCCATATTGTTTTACAGAATATTTTTGGTATTTGCAAATTGTAAAAAATAAAACGTTTACTTTTTCAAAATGGTCTTATAAACCTCACCTGAATTGACCTATTATGTTATAAAAATAATATATTATACAAAAATAAAAAAAATGGTGAAATATTCAACATAACAAAAAACTGACATCAACTCCATGAACAGATCTTTTAAGTGATTTTCAGAACTTTACTCCACAGAACGTCAATTCAATTTTTTTTGATTTCATGACATGACGTTGTTTTTTTATTTCTTTCCTGTCCAATTTTTTCCAGGATGCAGAATATGCATGTATTTCATAGAATCTAATATCTAGATGTACGGTAAAAGTTCATAGAAGCATACTATCAAAGTTAAGCTCAAAATTCCGAGAATTTTCTGCATATTGTTAAAAGCTGCCTGTGAGTATATTTCCTTGGAACAAGCTTTATGTGACACTGTATTTTTATAGTAATTGCCATGATTCTTGCTAAAATCAAAATTGAATTAAATCAGCTTTAAAATTGAATTAAATTTGAATTAAATCGCTGTATCCCGCATACAACAATACACTTTACGGAAGTATTGCGTGTTGAGTGGCGGATCTTAACTCCGCTCTTTGCGTCTGCACCAGGGCAATGAAATGCAAATATAAATTTAAATAAATATTTCATTTCCTCGAATGGAGATCGAACCCACAACCTGTAGTGTTTACAGTCACATTTTGTGCGCCACGACTAGCCTCTTTAATTGGTTGGTTTACTGTTTGGGACCATTGTGGCACAGTGTCTGATTGTAAACGTGACGCTTGTGGGTTCGATTATAACTTGGTTGAATGAATTATTAATAATATTTAATTTATTCGCTATGGTAACAAGTCAAAACACGGCGTTGTGTTCCATCACTCAACACACAATGACCCTTAATCTTCTCTGCCTACCCTATATGAGAAACCCTGCAGAGCTGAGAAAATAAAAAATATAAAGTAGTTAAATTTTCACCAGTATAGGAATCGAATCTGTAAATATCACGGCCTGACGGACGGCCTCCAATATTCCTTATGACTGTTTTTTTTTTAATTCTTTTCTAAGTGCCAAGTTGACTTCTCCACACATTACACAATGTCTCCATCCTCTCTTTATTTTAAATGAATTATATATAAGTTGATTATTAATATTAAAATTTTACATAAACTTTTATTCTTAATTTTTCTTATTAAGAAGAATTGTATTTAAAATAAAGCATCATTGTGAATTCTTTTGACATTTGAATGGAGAACAAAAAAGCTTTTCGTAATTTATACTCAGTCGCGTTAAACTTGAAGTTATTTTTTCATTAGAAAACTTTTAATTTATTTATATTATAAATTAAATTAAGGCCAGACTTGGCGCGGAAGGACAACTGTGTGACCGTAAACACGACAGGTTGTGGGTTCGATTTCCACTCGGAAGTGAAATGTATAATATTTTCATTTCTTCGCTCTGGTAACGTATCAAAACGCGGCGTTGAGCTCTGCAACTGAACATTCAATGCCTCCAGAATTCGGTGGAAAATGGTGAACTCAAAAGTCTTAGCACTAGGTTCCCTCTGCCTACCCTGCAATGTACAGGATATAGCGTGAAGCTGAAGTAAGATACGCTAATCTTAAGACGTTATAGTACAGTCGGCACACTGTGTCAGTCATATTATAAATATACAAGGAATTGTTACATATCCATATACAGGAAAATAATATATAATTGAAAAATATTTTCATTTTTTCCAGTCTCGAAATGGATATTTTTTACCTTCACGCTGTATCCCACATAAATGGGTAGGCAGGTGAGACCTGAGAACAAAGTGTTAAGACACTCAGACCAATTAAGACACTTCCGTTTCCCACGAGCTGCCAAATTCTGAAGGCATTGTGTGTTGAGTGGCGAAACTGAAAACGAGGAAATGAAAACATAAAATATTTCATTTTGTCGATAGAAATCGAACCCACAACCTGTCGCGCTTACAATTAAGCACTTGTACCGCTGCACCACGACTGTCCTCAAAACGATATTCATCTTTGACCTAATTAGGTATTGGTAGTATGTTATTTTAGTAAGACGTTTACCTAGAAGTTGTTAAACAGTCGTTAGGAAAATGCCGCTGTGTCGTCATATAGTCATTCGTCAATGATAACAATTATATTTATGTATATGAATCTTTGTATATTGTATATTTTTTCTGTCTGTAATGATATATATTTACTTCAATAAAAATATATTTTCAATTAGGTACCTATTACTTGTATTTTAAAAGATAAAAATGGTACTTATTTATTAAACGTATAGAAATTTGAACGTAGCGGGACTTGAACCCGCGTCTCGTGGAAATCGTCCAGGAGGTGCGGGTTTGAGTCCCGCTACGTTCAAATAAATAAGTATTTTTCTTTCCTAAGTGTGGAATAACATTTTAAAAATGTTTAAAAAAATTCAAATAAGTAAATAAATTTTTTATTAATAAATAATTCAGAAATATGCGTAACACAATTCTATATATTAAACCTATAAAGTATTAAAAAGTGACAGCTTGAGATAAGTCGTGATGGCGTCGTTCATCATCTCCATTTCATCTTCAATGCAGCCTAAGCTATATATAAACGGATAATTTTAAGATATTTTTTGTACATGTTAATTTGCTTTATTTCTCCTTTTTAACCGACTTCTGTAAGAAAAGGAGGTCATTAATTCGACTGACTGAGTGAACCGCTTTGGATGATTTGAAAGCTAGTGAGGTGTGGTTCCCCATTTTTTTTTGGTCTATTTCTGACAATGCTATCTATGAGAAAGTCACATAAGTCTTAAATTAGCATTAAGTATGTGCGCGACAAATGGACGAATAACTCAATATCACGTCTAGCGATTCCGATATTTCTTTTTTTTTTATTTGAAAGGATAAACTTCAAGGATAGTTTGGTGAAAGTTTGGTTCTGATTATGGACTTCGGTTGAAATTGAACAAGTGGTTTTTTTTTGGGAAAAAATATAATTATACTGTAATAGTTACAATAAGAACATTGTTAAAATGGGTGTCAGAAATGAGATTTCTCATTGTTGCATTTCTTTTGAATCAACTTCAAAGAAGAGGATGTTCTCATTTTCAACCAACTTAAAAGAAGGGAGAGGTTCCCAATTTGCCCGATTATTTTTTATGTATGTTCTTGTCAATATGCCAAAAAAATAATGTCTAATTAAGTTTGAAGTTTTACGTAGCACTACTACTAACCTGAGAAGCATCCTTTTAAGGTCTGATCTATGACTTAAAATCGTAAAATTCCCGGACGACTAAGCAAAAAATATTTTTTGAAGTCAGTACCAAGTAAAACAAACAGGCTTACTAATTCGATATTGTAGTAAGGTTGTTGTAGCATTAGCTCGACACCAACTTCAAAATTATAGAATCCCGTTTTAATTATTTTTATTTAACAAAATTATAGTACGCTCTACTTTATGTAAAATTTTAATTCACTTTTTAGTTCGTTATTTAAAATTTTACGTTACTTTTTTTGCTAAAAATAATTTAACTATTCCAATAATTTTCGGCGCAATAAAATGCATCGTTAAGTTCCACGTGATGTCTCAAAATTTGGAACTTATAGAACCAAATGTCTTTATTTTAAATAAAAAAAAAATGCAACATATAATAATTTGTTTATATTTTTTTTACCACTGAGAATGAAAAAAATACTGTTTTCGTACAAAAATCCTTTCGAATTTATTATCTTCTATGTCAGTTGGGAGGAAAAGTCGGTTATATTTTTTGATGCTGACATGAAAACTGTAATATTGGTGATCGAGGCACCCACAGTCGCTTCACGGTTCATTGGTTCACGCAAAAATATACTTATTTCTATTAGAATAGACGCTTCAAGAAGCTTTTATTATAATCTATGTTTGTGGGTGCTTATTGCCAATTTTCTTTTTGGATTGTTGTATTATGGATCGTACATACTACATGTATAGAAAAAAAATGAAATTTAACAATTTCATTTTCTTTCTATACATACTTTGTATTTATCTAATCGACAGAGCAATCTGGGAATTGTAGAACGTATGTTTATTTTTTTTTCGTTTACTTAATAAATATTTTTCCTTCTTAAGTTTGGTATAATAACTCTTAAAAATGTTCAAAATTTGTACTATATTTAATTAGAAAGCGAAGCGAGCCTTGAAACCTACTTTTAAGTCACTCCGTTTTCCATTAAGACGCTTTCGTTCCCCACTTACCTCCGAAATTTTGAAACACTGCGTGTTGAGTGGCGTATTACTATTACGAATGAGCGAGGAAATTAAAATATTCGATATTCTATTCCCCCAAGTGGAAATAGAACCCATAGCCGCCGTGTTTACATTGCCCACAAGACGGCGTCCCGGCCCCTTTGTATAAACACTTCGTAATTATAGTATTATTATGATAGAATGAAATAGAAAACAATTTTCTTTATATCTTTAAGTGCGCTTTGAATATAATTTTAAAATATTTGTTCATTTAAGCTCTTCGTTTATGGCTTTAGAGCATAATATAATTGAACATCTCTAATGTCACCTTGAATGAAAAAAATACGTTTTTTATAAAGAAATAAAGTTAAGAAATTAATTAATCAGAAACACATTTAGGAAAGCCATATCTCAAAAACTACTGAATCTTAGTTAATGTACGGACATATCTCATTTAAATAAAAAAAAAAATCATTTCGATAAGAATTTTAGTTTTTGAGACATTTGTATGCAAACTTATGAGTATACGAAATTGACCACACCTATTTGAAAGACACAATAGATCATTATACGCAAATATTATTCAAATTCTATGGGTACAATCGTGTGACTGTAACGCGTAGTTGTGAGTTCGATTCCCACTCGAGGAAATTTAATATTTCATATTTTAATTGCGATCGATCTGGTGTGGAAGCAACCACTTAATACACAGTTCCTCCAGAATTCGACCAGACGTGTTTAGGGTCACACGCTTGTGCCTGTTTCTGGAAACTAGCCACAAACCATGTTTTCACGGCGTTCATTTTTGATTTACAAAATAAAATAATTTATATATTTCATCTCATACTGTAATAGCGGGATTTTTCGTAACAATCAGGGATATGGCCAGATTGAATTTTTGGGGTTATAGAGCAGTCCCCTTATGTGTCCCAGCAGGCAGACCATTCGGTCTGCCTGCTGGTTGTTTTTTTCCTTATGATCCCGGCACAGAATAGGATCATCCTGGTACTGGTGGTGGTACCTGGACTAAAGTACGCGTGGTAGAGTCACGTCGCCAGCAATGGCAACACGCATGGGCAGACCCGACCAGATCATTACCACCCCCGGCATTTAAGGCCAGCGTTAAGTAGCTTTATGTCGCATCAGATTATGCCGTTCTCTGGTGTCCAACCCACCTTAAAGGCCGGCAACGCACCTGTAGTTCCTCTGGTGTTGAATGGGGTCGTGGGCGGCGGTAATCACTTACCTTTTCCATAAAAAAAAACTTTGAGTTATAGAGCTTAGAAGAGGCTTCCTTATTACGAAAAAAAAATCGATTTTGGTGCATACTCAAAGAATGGCGTCTCCTCATTTGAAATAAGTTGGTCTGCCGAATCTCAGTGGTTGCATATCCGAGATATGATGCTCACAAGTTACAATATTGTTGCGAAAACAACAACGTTAAGTGAAATGGTCTCGTCCTTGAAGAAAAAGTACGAGGTTTGATTGACGTTTCTGAAGGGTTGGGGTTTGCTAATCAAGGAGGATGTCGACCTTTGGGCCGTCAAAGAAAGTGCAAGGTTGAATTGTGATAGATATGCAGTTAGTGTAGAGATTTATCATAAGGAAAAAAGGAAAGAAAAATCAAAAGAATGGTATGAGGGAGAGTTAGGATTAAAAAGAATGCAATAAAGAAGATAGAGCAACCTGTTTTGTCTACGTCCAGCCATGGCTCACAATCCATCCAAAAGTGTATATTCTAATCGGTTATATAAACGCTTAAGAAATATAAATTCATGTGATTATATGAACATCACCCTATAAAGTAATAAAATTAACATTTTATAATTAAATTTCACATTACATACGTCTTGCGTAAATACAAGCACAATTGTCACGAACAAAATGCAAATTTGTCTCCACTCAACTGGGATGCCAGAGCTAGGGTCTACTGACATATATTAAAAGTTACTTTTAAAAGCCTATCCACAGTCCAACATAGACTTTCGACTGATAATGTTACTTTTTGCCCAATTTCCGGACAAAATGAATTAAATGATGGAACTTAACGCCGCACTTTATCTTGATACCAGAGTGGGAAAATGAATAATATTTTTTAAATTACTTTACTTTGCTTTTTTGATCACCAGAGCCAATTTTGTATTAAGTGACATTATTTTAACATTTTTTAAAAATATTATTTCATACTAAATAAAGAAAAATATTTTTGAAAACGTATAAAAAATTTAACGTGACATAATTGTGTTATAAATGAAGATAAATTACAACCAATTATTATCAAAAAATCAGCTTCCCGCTGTGTCCCGCACAGGGTAGGCAGAGGGAACCTAATTGTGTAGATAATCCGTTCCCCACTTTCCGCTGAGTTCTGGATGTATTGCGTGTTGAGTGGCGGAACTGAACGCCGCGCTTTGCCACTACACCAGAGCGAAGAAATGAAAATGTAAATGTAAATAAATATTTAATTTCCTCGAGTAGAGATCGACACAATCAACATTTTTTAATAAAACCATATTAAAAAAATACATACTATATACATAATATAATATGAAAACAAAAAACTCGAGGTCACCAGTTCAAATTCAGTCAATGTCTAAGGTCTACTACTGAAGAACAGCTCACTATTATTACTGGCCGTCGCTCGAAATGACTGAAATTAAAATTTGGCCACCAGCCAGTACAGTCTGCGTAATAATAGTTTGTCTATCCATTGTTTCAGTAGACTTTTTGCATGTGCTTGATGTTTTTGAAATTAAAAGTTTTTGATGCCGTCATGGTATAGTTGGAAATACGGTGGTTGCGGGTTCAATTTTCATTAGAGATTTTTTTTTTGGGAAATGATGGCTTGGTGTTCAATGCTGATTTTGCTAAAATGCGAGATTCAGCTTGAAGTCAATTCGAAATATACAAGGCGTTTATAATATAATAAAAAATATTATATAAATGTGTCTAAAAATATATTGACTGTACTCTGACTGAGACGCAACGGTTGTGGGTTTGATCCCCACTCGGGGGATTATATATTAATATTTTCATTTCTTCTCTGTGGTACTAAGGCAAAAACATGGCGTTAGCTCCGCCACTCAACACGCAATGCCTAAAGTTCGTCTGAAAGTGGGGGACAGAGTGCCTTGAAACTAAGTTCCTTAGGCCTACCATGCTACATGCGAAGAAGAAGGATCATAGTGGAAGGAAGCATCCCCTTTCCAATTTTCCGTCGAATTCTGGAAGCTATCCATGCTAAGTGACGGAACTTAACGCCGGGCCGCATATTAAATATGGCATTTCTTTGAGTGGATATCGAACCCATGACCAGCGTTTACATTCAAGCACTTGTATCCCTGCGCTACGACTGGGCTCAACAGTACACCACCTCATTAGAAGTACGAGAATGTATAAACTGTAAACCATCAAACAGTTCAAATATTTAAATCAAAATGGATCATCTCGATACTTATTTTAGCTTACGAGAAATTTGTAGACACAAACATACATATGCTTACGACTTTTAACACACGTCCCCTAATATCTTTAATTGATTATACTCAAATATCAATTTCACATAACACATACATCGAACATCAATTACGACTACGTAAATTACGTTTTAACCAACTTCAAAATAAGAGTGTTAAGAAACTTTCTTGTTTGGAAGCCAGTTAAAAGCATAGAAGGCTGACTACGAGAGATTAGTCGTCCGTTTTAATACTTTAAAAGGTTTATTTAGAAATTCCTAAGGGAGCAACGTCGTCCGCCAAAGTTATTATAGTAAACATTATATATCAATCCATTATAGACAGGGATTGAGTGAGTTAATTAATTTAGCTTAGTGGATTGTGTAAAGCAAAGCTTACAAATACCCTTCGATAGAGTTATTTATCCTAGAAAGGCGTGTTTTCTATACAGTATAATAGTATAAGTTTACTAAAATAGACAATTTAGTGGCCAGTCGTGGCGCAGGGTCACAAAGCGTGACTGTAAACGCGATAGGTTGTGGATTCGATTTTTAGTCGAAGAAATGAAGTGTTTAATATTTTTATTTCCTCGTCATTACGTCATTCTACATGTAATATCTCAAGAATTCGGCAGAAAGTGGGTATAAGAAACGAAGGAACTTAATACCAGGATTTCAGGTTCAGTCCTAGCCTGCTATGCGGGATACAGCGTGAAACTGATTTTGATTAAAATAGGTTTTATGTCTAGACTATGTATTTCTTGGGATTCGCAGGATTTGCAAAAAAAAAAGAGAATGGGTGAACCTGATGTTTGCCTGTTGTTGTGATGTGAAGTTTGCATTAAGATTAAACGGCAAAATTTAACGCCACGCCTTGTCTTGATAAAGTATGGGAATAAAAATTATTAATCCTCTTGAGTTGAATTCGAACCCACAATCATCGAACGTACAGTCTTACACTATCACAATTCCTCTGCGCTTCTAAGACTTCCAGTTATCTATTCTACATAAATGGTTTTTTACATAGGATAAAAACACGCATAAACCTATAAAAAATAAGTATGAAAAAAACTTGAATTGATATCTTTTTAAAAAAGCATAATAAAAATCGACCATGTCAGTGGTCGAATTCCAGGAGGCGCGGGTTCGAGTCCCGCTACGTTCAAATTTTTATATGTTTAATAAATAAGTATTATTCATTCCTAAGTGTGGAATAACACTTAAACATGTTCAAAACTAGTCTAATGGTACCTTAAAACACTACTTTGACGTGAAAGATTAAATTTATGAATCCATGCGAGTCTTTAAATCCTACATCTTTCTGTATGTGAGTCATAAAGATTATTAGTTATATCAAACTGAAAAGCTCAAAGCTCATATCAATTTCTAAATGAATATTATTTTAGTGCTACGCCTTTGTTCAATATATGATGAATTCATATATTGGACAAAGGCGTGGTACTTATATATATATATATATATATATATATATATATATATATATATATATATATATATATATATACATATATATAGGCTATAGTTTCGAGGAAGGCTATAGTTTCGAACTCAAGGTAATATGAATATACTTAAAGAATAGATTATATCCTTGCTCTGATAACGAGGCAAAGCGCGGCGTTGATCTCCGGCATTCTCGATTACTTTAAAGGAATGTTTTGAATTAACATTAAGTTCCTCCTGTTTACCCTATTTTGTGCAGGATATAGTGCGAAGCTAGAAACTAAATATATAATAGTTATTAAAGAAAAGTCAGCATTAAGTTCCACCATTGCAGACCTTAAAATTAGAAAAAGAAGTGACAGGTCACTAAGTACATTCTGCCCATAATGTATATTTATATAAATTCCGTGTGTTGCGAGGAATTAAAAAAGCTGGTAAATAGAGATTCTATAAAAAATAAACAATCTGAATTTCAAACCTTTTCAGCTAAAGCATTTCTAAAAGCAGAACCCTTTCTTGTTATTGTTTATCAGCTAAAAAGGATAGAATATAAAACTTTCATCTCACTTAAACAAATACGGGCTATGGAAGTTCACAACATCTGCGGTTGCCCTTAGTTGATTGAAGAACAGCGAGAATAGTTGGAAGCACTTATGTTGAAATAGGAAAATTTCCGATGTCTTCTGCCTTTCTGATTTAAATTGAGTTCTCGATATGGGCTCAAGATGGGTGGGATTCTTTATGTGTTTTTTATATTTATATTTGTAATACGGTAAATATAAAGTCATGGCGCAGCGGTACAACGTCTGTGTATAATTTTACAACGACGTGATTGAGGGCTCAGTTTCCCAATAAAGATTGGGTAAATCAATTATTTTCTTTTCATGGCGTTGAGTTCCATCACTTAATATGCAATGCATCGAAAATTGGTTGGCACGTAGGAAATACAGTATCTAAGACTGATAACCTTTATATATATATGCTTTATCTAGGTTACAGCGTGAAGATAAAAAAAATAAAAAAAAACAAGAACTTTTAAAAAAAGTTATTACGATTTAGTTGTTTCTAATACCAAAAAAGTCTATTAATATTTGATATGCTGATTCTTATATTTATTTATATCATTGGACTTGGACTTGTAAGATTGTAATACGCCATGTGAGAAGAATGCCAATGCCTACGATGCCATATTTTTTCCATAATATATCATAAATATCAATTTAGTGATCTTCGTGTAAATATAGCTATCAGTTTAAATAGCTATAGCCGTTATGGATAATGCCATCATGGATGCATTACTCTTTCTTCTAATCTCTTTCTATTTTTCTATTATTTCTATTTTTCAGTATTTACATAATTATCCGTTTTACTTATCTGGCCTGAAACGCTTATTTTTGCAACATTTCAATCACACTTAAATCTTTTATGTTTTGTATTTGTAGAACAGCTATTTTATTTAAAAATAGATACCTTACTTTGTTTTTGTTTACGTCCCGTATAAGGTTTTAGTCTAATTAATACAATTAAACAATTTTAATTGTAATCTTCGCTCTGGTGTCGGGGTTAAGCGCGGCGTTGAGGTCAACATGCCTCCAGAACACTGGGTTCCCTCTTTTGATTTGATTTACATATATATAAGCTGTTTTAGCTTTTTTAGCTGCTATTCAAGCTGTTTAAAATTTACTTCAAACTAGCTATCACCTAGTCCGTGTCCCAAGCGTAGCGTAATACGAATTTCGCCGACTTTCTAGTTTACTATAAGTATAAGTATAGATATCGATTGCTATTTAATATTCGCAGGCAAAACAATGCCTTGAGTTCATTCAAATGACGATAACTTTCTTTTAATGAACCAATTTTGGTGAAACAAACTTTAAATATTATTGTAATTTAAAACGAAGCAATTGGTGTAAGTTTTTAGTAAATCGGTTCAGTGCTTTCGGAGATTAGCGTGATCATACATACAGACCGGCAGACAAATCAAAAAAATATATTTTTGCTTTTTGCTTTCTATTCTTCTTTTTAAGTGTCCCTTTATCCATTTCAGTCAAAATTACTAAATGTACAGACAAAATAATTTTACTGTCTTATTATATACAGAGATTATACGTAAATCCGGTTTAAAACAAATTCTAAATATCCATTCGACAGTTATTAGTAGCTAATAAATGCGGTACTTAATATGCGAGAATAATTCCACCGAGCGACACCTGAACCCTTCGTTTTCAATTTCGATGAGAATTCTGATCGACAGAATCTAAATATAGGTCAAGCATTGGTATATCATGTATATGAAGTCAATATTAAAAAACGCTTAACTGAAGTGATTTTTTGAATAAATATTTTTACAATAACCTTTACTTTAAAAAACTATTAGTGAATATTGGAGTATATTTTAATGTGTTCCATTATAATATTATTGGAGGCAGTATAAATCCAGATCTCAATTAGGAATACTGATGGTATTTTTTTATTATTTTTGTGCATCAATGTCTGACTGTACACACGATGCTTTTGTATTAAATTTCTGCTCTTGGAAATGAATTATTTTCAATTCAGTGTGCTTTGATCAAACATATATACATTTTATTTTACACTTGAAATAGAGATTACAAGATTACACCGGTTTCTACATTTAATCGATGAAAACCTTAGCTCGATGCCGAGCTCTTTTAAGACGGAGTTAGAACCCTTACCAAAAGCTTTACTAAGGCCTTATTAAACTAACAGTTCACCTGAGCAGTTGCGAACTAATTCTCAAAAGGTGCCACCAATACCACATTTCAAAGAAATCGCAATGATATCTATCAATGATTCAGTTCCATAGAAGCAAATATCAAATACTAAGCATCTCATTAAAGGAAACGTTGTTGTGTCTGGTTATACTTCAGACTTTACACATTTTCTTGAGCTTTTCTGCAGCACATCAGGCAATTTTTTTTAACTTCACCATCTTTTAATATTATCTTCACAACTACCAGTATTTATGTTTGTATCTTATGTAACTCTAGACAACTACACATTTTGTAATCTTCAGTAAATCAGGATGGTTTTTGGTCCTACGTTTTTTTTAAAGCAAGTAAAAGACTTTTATTCCACTATTCTTTAAGCTATCTCATTTAATATGTTAGTAAGTGGGAGTCTTCGATTGAATTTGAAACAACAATAGCCACTTCAGCTAAGCTGTTAGTTTTATTTTGCAGAAGAATAATAGGCAAGAGAATAAGGAATATTTTTCTATATGAATGTGGCAGTAATTTTTCTGTTAGTGTTACACTTATACCGACCTCTTTGGCCCTTTTTCTTTGATCTCAAGTTTGCCATCTGAAGAGATCATAAATACTCCTTGTGCCTATTCATTTGCATATTGCTTTTCAGGTCTCTTAGAAATTTTAGATTTCAAAGTTACTATGGCCTCATCAACTAAGTAGGTGAGTGATTATATCGTCAATGAGGATGTCGAAGCCTCGTCTGTTGCGTAGAGACCTGTTGGGCTTCCAGCGTGATCCAAAGCGTGCTTGTGAGGATGCTATTAGGGATACAAAAAATCCTTCCTCCATAACAACCTTTCAAAGTCCTCCTTTTTATAAACTTGGAATAGTAAACGTAGAGACCACGTATGTATAATATATTACTACTGTATTCTTACTTCACTTATTTTTAATCACAACATATTTGAAATATTAGATACGTCTGCACGTACATACTTATTGTGTCCTCTTTACAATGATATTCGATTTCATATAAATTTCATATAAAATGTATCACACGGATGACATTTCCATGGAATGATATATAATAAAAATTATAAAATATAAATCACAAGTACCATAATATTATTTTTAAATAGCAAAATATAGAAGTTCCTTTTAGCTTACACTTATGCCGACACATCAAACACAGCAGTCCTCGATAACTTTAGTGTTTCGATTTTTTGACGTTAATAAAATACATAAAATCATGTTTTTTTTTCAGTTTTAATGGATTTCTCCTTATTCTCTTTCCTATAGCACTATTGCCTAGGGCCCTCCTTTCTGCATTTTCTGCCGATTTTTTTCGGGGCAATGCGTGTTGAGTGGTGTAACTCAACGCTGAGCTTTGCCGTGTTACCAGAGCGAAGAAATGAAAATATTAATAATCAATAAATTCTTCAACCCCACAACTGTTTAAAGTCCATCGCCTTCACACTGTAAAAACCTTTAAAATGGTTTTAACTGGAATATATCATCATTAATGAGAGTCTATAATCATTTTAAAAGCTAACAATTTTTTTGATATTTTTAACTATAATATTGGGTTAATTAAGTTAAAAGAGCTAGTTAAGTAAAATAACTTTTAAAATCTGAAAGCAGTGGAACAGCGAGCCCCAATTGCATAATAGGAATTTTACATTCTTTTGAACTGCTTGTTACTGCTGAAAATGTAACAACATGAATAATACATTCAATTAAGATGCACAAAAATCCAACATTTAAAATGAATGCTAATTTAGTAATTTTATGTAAAAATTACATATGGTAAAATGGTTTATAAAGGAAATATTTATTTACAATTTTAATTTATAGTCTTAACGAACGTTTATTTATGTTTTGTTTATATATCATATCAGTTTCACGCTGTATTTCGCAAAGCAGGACTGGCAAAGAGAATGTTAAGGCACTGCGTCCGGTACTCCCCGCCAAATTCGAGATTATGTGCGTGATAAAACGTGATGCTGAATATTTTTTTATAAATAATTTAAGGGATAACAGCAGAAATATTTATTGGTGATCACTCCTTTGCAAAACCAAATCCATTTTTTTTTATATTATGAAAGTAAATGTATTTTACGAAAATATTTTTTTGGTGAACTTCATTCATCTATTAACAGATATTAACATATCTTCATATTTATAGCTCAGTCAGAGAGTACCTGTAAAACCAAGTGTGTGAAGACACTACGCTACTAAAATATTAAATATTCATTCCCCCGAATGAAAATGGAACCCTCACCATCGTGCTTACTGTACGACGGCTGGCTGGCAACGTACGGACGGCTGTAATATTCTCAAAAATAAAGTATTCGTACGAAGTAATTAATTATTGACACAATCAACATCGAAAACGGATCGTAAATAGACTATTGTTAATTTGTGCAACTTCACAAAATAACAATGTTATATATTTTTTTATGTATTCTTGTATAAATCCAACAATTTCTTTAACATCTTTAAGTGTAAGAAGAAATAAGCCAAATAGGAAGGACAAAAGCAACTATCCTTGAGGCCACTCATGGTGCAGGGGCAAATATAAATGCGATAAAAATCTTACAGAAATTATGATAATGTAGTAAAAAATCATATTATAAGATTACAGATTAAAGTAATCAAAAATCATATTAGTCATTATAATTGCCAATTGGCAAACGAGCCTACTGGTCACCTGATGCTAAGTGATCACCGTCGCCCACGACCCCGTACAACACTCGAGAAGCTACATGTTCGTTGCCGACCTTTAAGGTGGAGATAGACACGCTTTATGAAGGTACCCATGTCATATCGACCTGGAAAAACTGGCGCGGGTAGGCCATTCCACAGTCGCATGGCGACTGGAAAGAAGTTCCTACGATATCTCATAGTAGTGGAGTGCCAAGTACAGATGGTGTAGATGATATTAGTTTGTGACGTACTATGCGGTTTGAAAATTCAGTGGCAGGTGATTAATGTGGTAGAGAACGCACAGCGAGGAGACGCCTCTATGCAAAACCAAAGTGTTGAGCCTTTCACATATCATTGGGTCACCAACGATTCGAATCTCCCCAGGTGATATGTAATCGAATGTCGAGTCGAGCCGATACTGGGGTGCACCAGTCTAGAGATGTAGAGTGACAGACAGAAGACAGAAGACAGTACTCCATATGAGGCCGAGCCTGGACACTATACATCGGTGTTTAGGCGTGAAGTACTGTCTCGCTCTGTTGATGACGCCCAGTTTTTTTGAGGCCAACCTGGCATAGCTTTTAAGATGATCGCGATTTTGGCAGTCGCTGGAAACGCTAAGGCCCAATGTGCTGATACTGATAAAATGAATAATCTGTAGTTCAAACGGGTGAAGCCACGGGCGGGCCGCTAGTATAAAATAATTTTTCAATATTGTATAATGATGTCATAAAACAAAATTTCTTCTCTAGCCTTAAAATTTTAGATCAAGAACATAAATTTACCATGCCATGTTATTTTTCTAAAAAAAAGATTTTTAAAAAAGGATATGAAAGCCTTTTAAAAAAAGGATATAAAAGACTTTTAAAAAAGGATATTTCACAGTGATAACATAAAAAATATATAAATTTTGTAGTACATTTTAATTATTCACGTTACTTCTCACAGGGCTGTGGCCATCTACATTAAAGTCACGTGCGTATCGGATTATTCTCATTCATTCTATGTTTAGATATAAAAATCAAATCAACTTCACGCTGTATCCCGCAAACAGTAGAGCAGGCAAAGGGAACTTTATGTTAAGACACTCCGATTCCCACTTTTTATCCTGCATATAGTAGAGTTCAGTTTCAGGTTTTATCCTGCATATAGTAGAGTAGGTAAAAAGGAACTAATGTCAAGACTGGATGATTCTCTGTTTTCCATCTGAAATGAAGACATTGCGTGCTGAGTAGCAAGATTAAATTTCTCGGTATAGCTTACCACAGCGGAGGAAAATATAATTTTCCCGAGTGGGGATCGGACCTACAACAAGTCGCGTTTACTGTCACACACTGGTGCCCCTGGGTCACGATTTACCTCATGCTTACATAAAACTTTTGTAATATAATTCATGTTCACTATTAATAATAAAATTAGGGTATGCAACTACGACCGTTACTATCAAATATAAAGCACAAGTACCGGACTGGATGACGTTAGAGTGTAAACACAAAGGTTGTGGGTTCGATCCCGACTTGAGCAAAATATTTTTTTTCCGCTCTGGTAGGGCATACCGAGAAGTGTAATTTTGCTACTCATCACGCAACGTCCATTTCACATAGGAAGCGAAGAATATTCCGTTCTTAAAATTAGTTCCTTTTTGCCTACTCTATTATATGCAGGATAAAATGTGAAACTGAAGCTATAAATTTGTTAATTTATGATCTTTTTAATTAGTTAATCTATGATTTTTTTTCCGATTATAATATTATTATATTATGTACATTGTATTTCACGAAGATGGAAAGTAAAGTGTTTTAGCTCTATATTTTCTCTGCATAACTTATTCAATTACTTATTTATTTTATTATATATTGATTATACTCAAAATTTTATTTTCACCTTTTTAAACCCTGTTAAATGCTAACTTAACGCCATGGGGTTTTTATTTATAATAAACAAATTTAAATAGTACCCGGTTAAGCTTAATCTAAATACATTTACATAAAGTCCATGGCTTATATTTTTATATTACGTGTATAACAGGAATATATACAGCCTCTTTATCTCCTTATTTTTTTATCAACTGTTTATTTTGCATAAATTTGTTATGATTTTTTAAAATAATACAATAAAGTATAAAAAGACAGATCCTAATGACAACACACTCCGTTCTTCACTTTTAGCCTGAATTCCAGTTATTATGTGTTGAATTCACGCTGTATCCCGTACATAGTAAAGTAGAAAAAGGACGTCCGTAGTAGGACATCCATTCTCCATTTTCCTCCAAAATTCCCGAGGCCTTGCGTGTAGAGCGGTGGAACTCATTTGTCTTAGCAAAACGAGAAAATAAAAACAGTAAAAATATTATTTCCCAAATCAAACCTACAACCATCTCATACCACTGTGCCACTGAGCTCTCGGTGGAAATATACGTATAATATATATATATATATATATATATATATATATATATATATATATATATGTATATATATATATATATATATATATATATATATATATATATATATATATATATATATATATATATATATATATATGTATCTTCTAAAGACATTAAGAAGATCAATAAAAATGTGCCGCTATGTTGACTCGTCTCTTGAATCGTCAGGCGTTCACACTCGACACCAAGGCGCCACTTGTGACATAGTGATGTGCGTTTATTTAAACGAGTTACATCGATAGTTTTTTTTAATGTGGAAGAGCCGTTTAGAAATGTTTAGAAAAGAATTTTATCGATAATACAATTAAAATTTTTATAAAGTATTACTTTTATAATTATTCAAATTCAATGGATTTTGGTGTTATGGTGCACTACTTTATTATTATTATTATATAATTAACGCCGTTTTATTCTAATACAGACTTCACTATATTTTTTTAATATTTTTTAACTATTGTTCGTTTCTGACTTTCCGCTTATATAGACAGCCCGCTAGTTACATACAAGTAACGTAACTCAACATTTCGTATGAGCTGTGTTCAAAAATTGACTTTCATGTCAAATGCGAATATATTGATATAAGCATTATAATTATCATTGCAACATTTTATTTTCTTTACGTATGAGGGTCTCTACATTTCGTCTGAGGATATTCGCCTTATTTTCGAGACATTACATATGGAATTGCGGAACCCAACGCCGCCCTTTGTATTGTTTACATATTACATTACTGTAACACGTTGTGTGAAAGTTTCACAAAAAATTTTCACCTTCAAAGAACAAAAAAAATGATGGGTAAAACCCATCACTATTATGGAAAATGTAAAAAAAAAATCACTTCAAATATTTTTAATATAACACAATTATCGCGTATTTCTATCTTCGTTTTGATTTGAATAATATTTATGTATATATTCCTAGAACAGTGCTGTAATGGCATCACTAATGTGCTTTTTTTGTTCAGACTAATAAAAATATTATTATGGACTCCGCCACAATACCATTTAGTTAGTAAAAACAAGTAGAAGAATAGAACAAGAATATTTACAGGATAAAGATGTATGGAATTAATGTCTATTGAATGTGATACAGGATAGCTGCCAGAGTTAATGTAATAATTGGATTATACCATTGACTTTGAAAAGAGCAACTGTTGAGTGGAACTGTTCGTATGTTCATTCGAATATTCAAAAGTGCTTATAATATAGTCTATTTGGTTAAATAATATTTGGAATATGAATTTTAATTAATGAAAATTTATAAATTTTACCAAATGACTTTTAAATATATAATTTCGTGAAAAATCTTTTTATTTCTTTAAATCTTTGTACTTCAGCTTCACGCTGTATCCCGCACACAGCAGGGTAGGCTGAGGGAACCTAGTGTTAAGACACTCCGTTCCCCACTTTCCGCCGAATTCTGGAGGCAATGCGTGCTGAATGGCGGACCTCAACGCCGCACTTTACCTCGACACGAAATATTTTATTTTCGAGTGGGAATCGAACTCACAACCAGCTGCGTTTACAGTCACACTTTGTGCCTCTCCGTCACGATCGGCTAAATCTTTGTAGTGAATATTTAAATACTTTTACAAAAATACGTGATAGGTTTTGTCAACTTTGTAGGTTATAATGACGTTTTTTTTATAGTATTTGACTCAGCTACTCTGAGAAAATTAAAATAAATTCATAATTTCCATTCACTCAAGTAAGAACGGAATTCTCAATTTACGTTTACTTTCAGATATCAGCTACCCCACAACAGACCCTATCGTATTAATATCGCTCTCTTGTGTATATAAATTGTAATATTTAGAGTACTGCTATTAGAGTGTCCATTTTTAATTTATTAAAGTAACGGTCGTTATAATTTAAATATAAAATTTAATGATAATTACCTTATAGGACTATACAGTAAAACAACATAAATTTTAGCATATTTTAGATTCTATAAAGGTTAATGTGCTGTAGGAGATGTGAGTAAAAAACATTTATATAGTTCTTTCCTTTTTTCTAACCTATTGTTAGGATACTCTGTTATTAATAAGACACTTCTGTTCACCACTTTTCACTAAACTGTGGAGGTATTGTGTTATTATTGAGTTGCGGAACTGAACGCCGCGCTTTCCTTCGTTATCAGAGCTAGGAAATCTTTTATTTACTCAAGTGGGAAACGAGCACATAATTTGGACGCGTTAATTGCCGCACGCTTGTGTTTCTGCGCCTCGACTTACTTCAACTGGCCAGTTCTTTCCAGCTTATTAAAATATAACTCTATTCAAATTATTTAAGGCTCTACTTCAGCACCTAAGCTCTCTATATTTCCTATAACATGGAAAACCCCCACACAGCAGGGAAGGCAGAGGGAACCTAGTATTTAAACATTCCGTTCCCCACTTTCTGCCGAATTCTGGAGGCATTGCGTAATGAGTGGCAGAACTCATCGCCGCGCTTAACCTCGACACCAGAGCGAAGAAATGGAAATATAAATTTAAGTAAATATTTCATCGTCTCGAGTGGGGATCGAACCCACAACCAGTCGGATTTACAGTCACACTTCGTGCCGCTGTGCCACGACTGTACCCTTGTATCCTTTTATCCTTTAATATTTTTATTTTATGATTAAAATATTATATATATACAATTGTTCTATATTTTACACTGTTGTCATGAACAATAAAACTAATCTCAATTAAGACCTCATTTGCGCTTGTGTCTCATAGAAAATGCTTCTTTTGTTTCAGGACGCGCCGTTAAATTGGACCAACAAAACGTGAACTGAGTGTTTGTTGTGAAAATAGACGTTTTAATATTTAAAAAAGTATATAAAAATAAAACAAAACGTAGATTGAATATGATTAAGTGCAGCAGTGTGTGTAACTAGTGATGCGACAATGAAGTTAAGCGTTAGTGCGTATAGAGCTCACGCAGCCGCACATAAGAAGATTTTAACATCATCCTACCAACAACACTATGGAAGCACAGCGGCTCCACCGTCATGCAATCCGTTACAGCCACCCAATTTCACGCCACAGGTAAGTTAATTGCATGAAAAATTTGTAATTTAACACAAAATAAACAGTATATATATACAATTTATAAAATTCTAAATCATATATCTTTTTTCAGTACGTATGATGATAGTAGCATCGTACTCGTCTTAAGCAGCTGGATTTTTTTATGTTTAAGACTTATTAGAATTATTTTAGACCCTTTACGTGACGTATATTGTAATAATACAATAAAATATTAATAAATGTATGTATGTATGTCATGCTTACAGTAACACGTTTTTTCCGGACTTTACAATGACTACGCTAGTCGGTATAAAAGCTTTATTTCGCCGAGACAAAATGAATAAATTTTGTACTGTGTTGTTTTGTTTTATGCACTTTTGAAAATTATGTAAATCTAAAAAAAAATTTACACCTTAGTGGATATATTTTTAAAATCATACCTGGATATATATAATTTCAGAAAACTTAATAACAATATTATTATATTGATTGATTGACATATTTATGAACATATATCATAATTTATTATACTAAAATAATAAATTATAAAACTAACTTTCGATGATGCAAGTAGGTTTCTCTCTGTTCTACTATACGTAGAATATATGAATAAAAATAACCAGCTTCACGCTACATCCGATATAATATCCCGCATACAACAAAGTAAGCAGAGGGAACAAAGAGTTAAGACACTCCCACTGCGTTCCCCATTTCCGCCGAATTTTTCGAGGCATTGTGTTTTAAATGTCGGAACGTGGGGATTTTGCCTTGGTGCCAGAGCGAAGAAATAAAAATATTAAGAAATAATAATTCATTCTCTCCAGTGGGGATCGAACCCACAATCATCGCGTTACAGTCACACCCTTGTGCCCACGATGATCTGTAAAGTAGGATATAAGCAAGGAAATAAAATAAAACCGTAATAATAGAAAGGAATACGAATACGAAGTATACGAGGAAATCTAAGCTGAGCTTTGCATTTGTGTGAGTATTTATTATTAATGTAGGCGTGATATAGGCTGTCAAGCGCGTTGCATCTCTTGTGCGGCATTAACCGTTTGATACTGCTTTATGACAACCAGCCTACAAAATTTGTACTGATAGCAGCGTCATATTTAATTCACTATGTTTTATTTTTGAAAAATGAAAGATAAAATTGACACTATTATTGTACAACAATTTATTATTATATATTTATTTAATACTTTATTACACCAACTTAAACATAAAACAGATACAAGATGAATAAATAAAAAATGATGTGTAGACGGCCTTATCACAGGTAATCTCTTCCAGGCAAGCCTTACCAAAAAAAAAGATAAAAAAGAAAACATATGGATATTGCTTGGTGTATAAATGATATGTTAAGCAATTGAAAAATCTATGTGAACAAGCAACAAAGGAAGAATAAAGTTTCATGTTCATTTGTTGTTTTTGACATACGAGACAGACGAGAGTATAAATGTGAGGATAAAACGTTCCGATAATCTAGCCATATATGTTTTATAAATTTTCACTTCTCAGATTTTTTTCTTAACTTCGTGCCAAATTTCATAACTGTAAGTTCATTTGTACCCTATAATAATAATAAATACCCTATAATTTACTTAAATTTATATTCCCATTTCTTCGTTCTGGTGTCAAAGACAAGCGGCGTTGAGTTCTGCCACTCAACACGCAATACCTTAAGAATTTGGCAGAAAGTGGGGAACGGAATGTATTAACACTAGGTTCCCTCTGCCTACCCTGCAGTGTGCGGTATACAGCGTGAAGCTGATAAAAAATATTCATTTGTAACTTTTGATACCGTTGACTTAGAAGATTGAATTATGTACTTCAAGGGACCACAGACCTACATATTTCATATGAATTTCAGCTGGATGTATCCACATAATCTCAAGAAAAATACTCTTGATAGAGGAACAGACGGCAAACAAAGGCATCCTATAAGGGTTCTATTTACCTTTTGTAGTACGGAACCCTTTAAAAATGTACTCATAATGAAATATTTCTAATTTTCCAAGAAAATTTGCAATTATTGCTCTTCATAATACAGTATAGGTATACTTAACATATAACTGAACGTGTTTTCCGTTCCAGTTCACAATGACGTACAATATTCCTATTGGTACTTTGAAACTTTTACCTTTCGAGAGCTTATGATATATAAGACTTTGTTCTTCGATTGTTTTCAAGACGTGTCCGCTCACTTTATTGAATTTTCCGGTAATTCAATACAAAAACTAAATCGGACGTTCGGTTAGAACTCTTAAGTTGTTCGGAAAAAGATGTAAAGATCCTGGTATATTAGTATTTGAATGTTATAAGCCGTCTGTCCTTACTAATTTTAATTCTGGATGCAATGCGTGCTGAGTAACAGATCTCAATGCCACGCTTTGACTCAACACCAAAGAAAATTAAATATTTAATATTAGATTTTCTCAAGTAGAAATCGAACCCACAACCTGTCGCATTTGTAGTCACACGCTTGTGCTCCTGCACCAAAACTAACCTCTAAACCAATATAAGGCTTATTCTTCTTCTTCCTGGCATTGGTCCCTGGTTTTGCCAGGGTCTGCCTTTCTACTCAACCTACTCCACTTTGCACAGTCTTTAGCGTTCTCGGTGGTTAGACCATTAGGCTTATAACAGAAAGATAATAAATATTTCTTCATCAAACCTCGAATCTAATATCATTACTTATCATTAACCCGCCTTGTAAACTAACGGTTTATGCATATATATATATAACTAATGTACTGAAGTTAAAGGTAATCAAATGGAAAACTGGAAAGCTCTAAGCTCGTTATAAATTTCCTGAAACTTACCTCACTTCAATATCACACTATTTAAAATGTCATTTAAAGTATAAATTGGTTATAAATGTTAATACTACATTTAACATATATAAATTAAAGCGAGACCGTCGTGGCACTTGGGCACAATTATGGGCTACTGCGTTTCGCATGAGGTAATCCACCTTAAAGGCCGGCAACGCGCCTGTAGCTCCTCTGGGGTTGCTAGGGTTCGTGGGCGGCAGTAATCACTTACCATCAAGTGACCCGAACTCTCGTTTGCTTTGTCAAAAAAAAAAATTGTACACACAACAAGTGAGTTCGTGAATTCGACACCAGTCGAGGAAATTCTATATTTATTATTTCCATTTTTTTGCTTTGGAGTTGAGGCAAAGCACGGCGTTGAGTTATGCCTCCGAAATTTGACGAAATGTGGAGAGTAGAATTTCTTAACACTAGACTCCTTCTGCCCAGCTCGCTACATGTGGAATACAGCGTAAAGCTAAAAAAAAAGAGAGGGGGAAATCATGCCCAATAAAATCATCATTTAAATTTTTTTAGGTATTTGGGAACGACGTCGACGACCTCGACGGCGAGGCGCGATGGGCACAAACATGTACTTGTAACGCGGCGGTTGTGAGTTCTATTTCCACTCGGAGGATAAAATTATTATTTATTAAAAATTTAATTTCTTCACTCTGGTACCAAGGCAAAAGTGCGGCGTTGAGTTCCGCAACCCAACATGCAATACCTCCAGATTTTAGCGCAAAGCGAGGTATTTTTTTACGGGAACGAAGTGTTACAAAGCTGTACCTAGTGAGGTTCCCAGGTTCCCTCTGCCTACCCTGCTATGTGAGGTATACAGCCTAAGACAAAAAAAAAAAAATAATAAATAGGAAAACTTAGACGACTGAAGTAGTAGTTAGTAGGTCACAAGAAGCGAGAAAGGAACATTACGTCTTCATTAATCAATGTTTTGACGTATGCCTTTATCTATCCTCTTTATCGAGCGAGGCACAGAAACTTGTTATATATAGGACATATATAGGAAATATATAAAAAAATACATTTAAACCATTTAAAGATATTGATAAAAATTAATAAATTATTATATAGTGTCCTAATGAAGCTTGAATCTACAGCCATCGTGTATAAATTTCGCATATAATGGCATTTTTTACTGTAAATAGTTGTTTAACGTAATTGATTCAGAGACGAGCTTTCCTGAACTTTCCTCTATTTTTTTAACATAAAATCATATTTTCCATTTTATATTTCAGCTTCTGTTTGAAATTTGAACGACAGCTGTTAGAACAAGAGAAAGAAAACAAGGTTGGGTTGAAATTTTGCACCAATGGTTCCAAGTATCCAACTAGCTTTTTTTCCTGAATACTCAATATTTTTTTCATTTACCTTAAAAATTAAAAATAAATTTTTACCTGCTATTTCGCCTGCTTGGTGAAATAGACGACTCATGACACATTTTGAGTGTCCGAGGTTTCTTAGCAGCATTCACAGTATACGAACCCATTGTGATAATGGGTTACATAACTTAACTTAACTTAGTTTCACGCTTAACTCAGTTTCAGTTTTATCCCTAGCGGGGTAGTCAGAGAGAACGGAGCGCTAAACGCTACGGTCTCTACATACCTCTTTCACCTCGTCCACTGTCATCAACCTCTTCATACATGCCCTCCGGGGGATCTCATGCTTTTTACGTGACCTTCCTCCAGTATCTTTGATAGTGTGTTTTCGAAGGTCAACCGAAGTCTCCCCCTACCTCTCTTACCAAAATAACCAAGGCTTACATAATTTTTTTAAAGGTACCCATGTAATATTGAAACCGGAAACATCTCTGCAAGTAGGCCATTCTATAGTTGTATTGCGCGTAAAAGAAAATTTCTACAAAAATGCACAGTTGTTGAATCACTTACTCAGATAGTGAGGATGTTATTTAAATTTGAGACGTTCTCCAGATCGCTCTTCATAGTATATCCCAGTATCAGATATTTACTGTTATGTTTTTTATAAAGGAACCCTAAAAGTTTCATAAAATATTTAAGTAAAGAAAATGGTATACTGATGTATAGATAAAATTTACTGAGTTAAAACAAAGCAATTGGTGAAGAAGAAAAAGTGTTAAATAAATCGCTTCAGTACATTACAGTACAGACAAGAAATCTAAAAACAATTTTTTTGCTTTCTATTATTCTTTTTAAGTGTCCCTCTATCTATTTTAGACAAAATTACTAAATGTACAGACAAAATATTTTTACTTTTTCATTATATATAAGATTAGAGGCCAGTCGTGGCACAGGGGCACAAACTTTGACGTGGGGAACGGAGTGTCTTAATATTAGGTTCCCTCTGCCTACCCTGCTGTGTACGGGATACAGCGTGAAGCGGATTTGATTTTGACGTACACTACTTATTGCTTAATGCTTCTAAAAAAGGCCCTAAATGTTATAATTTTATCTATTTAAGCGCTGAAAATTGCTGAAAACTCCTCCAGTTTAAAAGTAAGCGATTCACACTTAATTTTTTTTATCACACATACTTAACATTTTAGAAAATGATCTCAAATATTGTATTCCTACTACCATCTTCTCTATTTTAAACAAATTTCAATATAAATTGGAGTATCTATCACTATTGGCTATATAAGCTTATGTAAACGTATATACTAGACGAGCCTGTATTCTTAGTGTGGTGTTGGCTACTTGCCAAGTGAGGATTGCGGTTCACATTACGACACTGTGGTTGTTTTGTATACATAAATAAATTTTCTTTGTAAATCATGGTTACGCCGAGATATTCCTTGTTGGGTCATGTTTGGATTTCATATTTTATTTAATTGGGCCAAAATCTATATGGCTTTGAATCTCGTCTCAAAATAAATGGTCTTGACCAAAGAACAAATGGATGACAAAATGATCCTATAAGGCCTCCATTTTTCTTTTATTTTCAGGTACGAACCGCTAAAAAAAATCTTTTGCTGTCGTCATTAATCATATTACTCAGCATTTTGCGAGAAGTGATGGTTGATTTAAGCTACAGATATTTTTTCCTAATTATTCGGACTTTATCATGTGAATATTATTATTTTGTTGAATAAGACAATTATGGCACTGCGTATTGAGTAGCGCAACTCAACGCCGCGACTTGCCCCGTTACTATAGCAAGAAAATGAAAATATTAAATATTATGAATGATGAAGAGAGTAGCCCATTCAATAGAAGCAAATTCAGTTTTAAATAATAATTGAAACTTGTCTAGAACTTACACTTAATTCCACTTATTAGATTTTGTATTGAGTAGCGCAACTCAACGCCGCGACTTGCCCCGTTTCAGAGCGAGGAAATGAAAATATTAAATATTTCATTTCCTCGAAGTGGGATCGAACCAACTACCTGTCGCGTTTACAATCACACGCTTTTACCATTGCGCCACGACCTTCAGTAATAAGAAACAAGAAAAAACAACGGTGTTACTATGTATCTCATGATCAACCGGAAGCAATCACTATGCGCGACGAAACTATACGTGTGGGACCGCACCATACAATGTGCTAAGGAGGGTTCCTCATGAATTTCCTAATTGGGTTTACTAGGATTTAGTCTACACTCTTTGTAATATAACAAAATAATGGATAAATATTGGCGTTACCTAAATAATAAGTATATCAGAACAGATTTTGCTAAGCAAATCATGTTTTTTATTGCTTCACACTGTAACCCACACATAGTAAGTTAGGCAGAGGGAACCTAGTATTAAGACATTCCATTTACATTAATTTTCACTTCCGTTCCTCACTTTCCGTTTCTGAAGGAAGTGCGTGTTGAGTGGCAGAACCCAACTCCTCACCTTACCTCGTTAATGAAAATATTAAATACTTCAATTCATTGAAGGGAATAAAATCCGCAAAATGTCACATGACAGTCGGACACTTGTGCCTTTGCGCCACAAAGATTATGAATTAGTATCTGAAATTTTTATATGAATATTTGATCGAAATTGATTGGGGTAGTTGTAGCATTTTGGGGCAGTACCTGATAACATCAACATCCAATCCAATAAAGTCCATTCGAAAAAAAAATCATGCACATATCTGTCTATGGTAAGTGAACAAGCGCAATTAGTGTCCCTGCGACAAGAAAAAGCACTGCTTTGAGTTCCGCCACTCAACACGAAATATCTCCAAAAAAACCTAAGCTGCTTAAGCTTATAAATAGTCAGATTCAGCGGCTTGCAGTGAAAATGTTTCCATTATGTTGTGATGAAAGTAGACGGACTTGGAGAATAAATCCTACATTAACTTGTAGACATTTCCGTATAGAATCAGTTTGAATAATGAAGAGATCAGCCCATTCAATAGTATCAAATTTACTTTTAAATTGAATCTTGTCTAGAATTTACACTTAGTTCTACTTATTAGATTTTGGTTTTGAATAAACAGAATTTAGTGTAAAAATTGTTTAATGTTAAGTACTTATTTAAGTATTTATTTGTTAATATTTTTAGGGTTCTATACTATTTAAGGAAACAAGGAAACCTTATAAAATCACTTTGTTGTCCGTCTGTCTGTCTGTCTGTCGAGACCCTTTATATCTGAAATATTCGTATTTCAGCACTATAAAGGTAATCAAAACTCATAGGTTACTTCCGATTGATCTAGAATTATGAAATTTGGCAGCTATTATCTACTTGTACATGTAGAACTACTTCAGGAAAAAAATTAAAAACTATATATTTGTGGTTGGCTACAAAATAATAGCCTTAAATAGCACAAACCCGTATTTCGATACTATACAGAGAATCAAAATTAATAAGGTACTTTTATTTAAGTAGTAGTCGTTCAGAAAAAAATCTGAAATCTATACATTTGTGTAAAACCTTAAAAAATAATGGCCTTAAATACCAAAAAAACTTGTATTTCAACACAATAAAGGGAATCAAAATTAATAGAGTATTTTTGGCTAACTTAGAATTATTTGGCAGCTAGCATCTATGGGTTCTGCTACAGTATCTACAGTACGAGTTCAGAAAAAAATCAGAAAACTATACATTTGTGGTTAAATTTTAAAAATAATACCTTTAAAAAGGGGCCCAAAATTTTGTATTAAACCCGCTAGTTCAAGTAAAGTTTCAGATGAAAAAGCTCTGGCTAAGAACAGCTGGAATTTCAGAAAAGGTTCGAGACCTCCAAATTTTTGTACCGAACCCTCGGCGGGCGAGCCAGAAGAAAAAAAGAAAAAGATTTAGGACAGCTTCTGACTGTAAATGTGACGATTATCGTTTATATGTCCGTACTTGGGAAAATGGTTATATAATCAATAAAAAAAATAAATCAGCTTCACGCTATATCCCGTACACACAGTAGGGTCGGCAGAAGAAACCTAGTGTTAAGACACTCCATTCCCGACTTTATGCCAAAATCTGGAGGCATTGCGAGTTGAGTGGTAAAACTCAACGCCGCACTTTGCCTCAACACCAGAGCGAAAAACTGGATATATAAATTTAAGTAAATATTTCATCTCCTCGGGTGGGAATTGAACCCACAACCAGTCGGTTTTACAATTTCACTTTGTGCCCCTGCGCCACGACTGGCCTGGATTATATTATAATTATTATATTTGTCTCACATGACGAAGAACTTCTTTTATCTTGATTTTTTTATTTATGCAGTCGCGAATTTGTGCAGAAAGTGAAGAAACGAGTGTCTTCTTCAGCCTTTATCGCTGGTTAATTGACTGTACGCGGTATAAATCTGTAAGGCTATTTTAGTGTAAATCAGAAAGTTTGAGTGATATACAAATGTTTTTAACAAAAAGATCGGTCAGGTGTGGATCGCAATCGGCCACCGAAGCTTCCGTACCAATTTCAGGAATGTACGTCAACGGCAAGTACAACTTATAAAGTTTACAAACTTAACTTTGCGGGCATATGCACTCATTTTGTATGAAATTAACTATAAATACGAGTATAGGTCTGCAATGATTTTCTATGAAATACCATACAAATAACTTATTACTTTCATATTTTTTGCTTAGGTTATAATTTGCCACTTCGTACCAAATATTAACAACAATAATTTCATAACTTTATATCCACAGGAAGGTAAGACCTATGTAAGGTCTTATAGATTTAAATAATGCGGCAAGCTTATGTTGATTCGAAAGTTCATACTTCCTGTGCTCCAAGGGATTTGAATACTTCACACTCATTTTAGATTGATACCTCCACGCGTCCTTGAGATAAATAATCTTGACAGACGGACAACAAAGTGATTCTATAAGGGTTCCGTTTTTACCTTTTGAGGTACGGAACCCTAAAAATATAACTATTGATATATTATTTTCTTATTTCAAAATATTTCTTATTTCAAAATCGTGCGTTAAAAGCAATACCTCTCTAATTTTCTCAGAACTACTTCAATATTGTTCAATATTGTTTTATAAAAGAGCACTTTACCAATAAACTTGCTGTATAAATAAGCGACAGCAAGTGTTTTCACAATTTTGCTTTGAAATATATTTTGTTACGAAATATTAAATAGCATTCTTAAAGTATATATTATATTTTTATATTATATTTTTATAATATATTATATTTTTATTTTACAGCATAAATGTAGTTTATTTGTTTTTATTTTCTTTTTAGATTACGGTATTTCAATACAAATAATAATATCATTATAGGATCACTTTGTTATATGTCTGTTTGTCCGTCTGTTAAGTACTTTTTCTCAAGGTTGTGTTGAGGTTTTAAACTGAAATTAACATTAAACATTTAGTCTGCAGTCTTGTCTACAGGTCCGTGGAGCACAGAAACAATAAAATTTAAAGTCAACATCAACAATAAAGACAATCAAAAGGTACAAGTATTTATGCTGTAATTTGAAACAAAATTAGTGTATACGACAACAAAATTAGGATTGTAAACTTTTATAAATTGTACTTCCCGTTACTGGTGGGCGGGTCCGACTCGCACTTAACGGGTTTTTTGTTCCTTCGGCTACTCAACTCTCTCTTGCAAATAATTATGAAATTTTCCTTTATACACGTTAAGCTTGAATGACAATGCATGGTTTTTTTTCATCATCCTAAATACAATATCACGGTACACTCAAGATGGTGGGCTAAGTTTTTCAATTAAATTCTGCGATACAAATATCAAAAGAAAAGGAATTGTTAAAAGTAACTAAAAAAAATAATGTAGAAGAAAATCTCTTTTAAAACGAACCTTTCACTCAAATGCGCTAAAAACTATAGAATAATCTTTTACTATAAACTTATAAAAATATTTACCAGTTTATTTGATTTAAAAGCTTGTCGCGAAATTTAGGTACTTACTCGTTTATTCACAAAAGTAAATCTCGCAACAAGTCGTGTTAGCAAGTATATATTTTTTTACTTTTTTGGATTTCTAAAAAGAAAAATTCCGAATCCTTATAGGATCACTTTGTTATCCATGTGTCGGTCTGTCAAGCCCATTTATCTCAAGATCGCGTGGCGGTATCAAGCTGAAATTAATATCAAATATTCAAGTCAAAAGTCCCTTAAGACATACAAAAGTCAAGCTATAAGCTTGAATTTTCTGTAAGAAAACGCAATAAAAAGAAACACTAACCTTCGGCGTATATGGGCGTTATGGGCTGCTAACTCTCTTGAAGTGAACCGTAATAAATGTCAGGCAATTATTATTGGTAGCTCGCGTCAACTGGCCAATCTCGAATACAACTCCCTACCTAACCTTGTTTACCAAGGTACTGTTAATAAGTTTTCCAAAACTGTTAAGGACTTGGGTGTTATTATCGATGACAAATTGTGTTGGGACGTATATGTTTCTGATATTTCTCGCAGGATGTATGCTGCTGCTTGACTAAAAAATTTTTTGCAAGTCAAAATCCAACTAATTAACACGCTGTTACTTACTATTATTGATTATGATGTTGCTTGCTGCCTGGACATAAATAACGACCTATTAAATAAACTTGAAAGGTTGTTTTAAACACGTGCATACATTTTATATATAACTAAGGAAGCAGCTTGGATTGCTCACAGTATCTGGATGGAGAAAGACCAGGTTGATCTGTCTATTTTATTCCATTCTGTTCTATCTTAACTCTCCTTTATACTTTTCTTCTGATTTCTCTTTCCTTTCTTCTTTTTATGATAAATCTCTACACTATCTCTATATCTATCACAAACTAACCTTGCACTTTCCATCTCAATTCACAAGTCGTCGCCAAACGCTACGGCCCCTCTTTCGCCTCGTCCACTGTCATCAATCTCTTCATACATGCCCTCCGGGGGGTCCTCATGCTTTTTACGTGACCTTCCTCCAGTATATTTGATACTGTGTTTTCGAAGGTCAACTGAAGTCTCCCAATATCTTACTTACTCTTACCACTCACTTTTCCATCATAAATCTTTTTTGACATTCTTTCATCACTCATTCGTTCGACGTGTCTAAACTAACTGAGCACGTTCTTCATCATTCTCACCGTGACATCTTCGCTAGTACCTACCATTCTATGTACCTATTCATTGCGAATTCGATCAGCTAAGCTGACTCCGCATATCCTACGAAGACGTCGCATCTCCACGGCATCCATCCTTCTTTCATTCTTCTTCTGTAATACCCACGTTTCAACAGTTATAGTATATTTCAATTATATATTTACAAAAATATATAGTATTTATGTAATTTATTTTATGATAAGTTATATAGTGAGACCAGTCAGATGCGGGATACAGCGTGAAGCTGATTTATTTGATTTATTTATGGTTTATATCATGTCATATTGTACTGTGTTTTTTTTATTTACACATTCATCTATTATTTCAAATTAAATCGAGCACACCTACACAACTACTCGTATCTCCCACGCAACAATGTTGGCTGGTAGAGAATGCTTTTTAGCGTTAAACCCGCTTTTTGTACATGTATTTTTTTTATTTCTAAAAATGTGCGTAATAAAGAATAAATAAATAAATAAATATTGTCCCAATAACATTAAGCAACCGTAGCGTTTGACGCTCCGTCCTCTCGTACTACCCCGCTAGGGATAAAGCGTGAAGCTAAGTTAAGTTAACATTAAGCAAAACTTAGTATTTTTCTTTTCTTATTGTGGAATAACTTTAAGATCTAAGATCTTAGATCCTCAATACTGGCCGACATTGACGAATAGAGCTATTTTCATTAACTCACCAAGAATTTATGTATTTACGTATCTCGGAAACGTTACATTCTTACTTTAATTTTATTAAAATAAAAAGGGCCTTGAGATATTTATATTTGTTCGAGCCTGTTCATATGAAATTATGATGTCTTTAAAATATTACCACCCACATAATATTTTCTAAGATCAACTGCTTATCTAAATTCCCATAAAAAAAAATATTTTTTATTCTTTATGAAAGGAAAGGAGTGTCTTAACACTAGGTTCCCTCTGCCTACGCTGCTGTGTGCGTTTCGGCAAAAAATAATATTCGTCATTCGAGCCTGAATTTCATCTGAGGATCAAACAGGGTACTGAATTCTCTTCTTGTACTCTATAAGGACGTCGTGGCGCAGCGGTACCACTTCTGGCTATAAACACGTCGGTTGTAAGTTCGATTCCTACTTAAAGAAATTATTTTTTATGTTCTCGTTCGGATAACAAGACATACTGAAATCTGAACAATGTGTGAAAAAAGGAGTGACTACGTGTCACCAGGTTCCCTATGCCCTCCCTGGCATAACCGGGATACAGCGTGAAGCTCAATCCGTAAAATCGTATATTATTTCGGAGCTTCACGCTATATATTCGTTATCTAAAGACAATTATTAAAATATTATCACTTGGCTCTCAGGGACACAACGAGGTGACGAGGTCAATAGATACATAACAATAAACTCGCCCAATCAATTTTCCTATGAATATTCATTGCTTAAAATATATTACAATGTAATGGCAATATCTATTAAATAATAAATGTATTTGAGGCCGTCGCGGCGCAGTGGCTATAACGCGACGCTTGTGGTATCAATCCCTGGGGGGAATTAATGATTATTTATTAATATTTTCTTTTTTTCACTCTGGCACCAAGGTGGTGAGTTTCGGCACTTAACACACAAATAGATTGTGTGTTGAGTGCCGAGTTGGAATAGGAATAGAACTCTATGTAATTTGACTATGTTGTAACGTTTGTTCTGTTGACGAATAAAGAAATAAATATAATAGCAATATTTTAATATAGATGTAGAGAAAATAAAGCAATATTACGAAATAAGCTTCTAATTTCTATGTTTTAGAAAAAAGTGAATTATTTTATGATACTATCAAGCTTAACAAATATTTAGAGTAAGCGCGACGATTCTAGGTTCAAATTCAATTTGGGGGAATCGGTTGTTTACATTTGTTCGCTCTGGTAATGGGACGAAAATAGTATTATCTAATTAAAATTTAAATCAGCAAGTAACATGTACAGTGCTTGCTTTACAAAGGAGTCGCGATGTTGAAATAAACGTGCAACGAAGTTACGAGAACGTCAACTATAAAAATTGAATTATGTCTACACTATAATGGCCATTAGGGTAGTTTGTTAGTACTTTTAGTAAATATATTTTGTAATAACTTCATGCTGTATAAGAGGGTAGGCAGAAGCAACCAATGTTAAGTCGCTCCCAATTTCCGTTGAATTTATGAGACATTGCGTATTGTGTGGCGGAATTCAACGCCGAGGAAATAATAATATTAAATAATTCATTTCTCCGAGTGGGTGTGTGTGTGTGTGTGTGGTCAGATGAAGTGGGGTCTTCTTATTGTGTCCATAAAATGAGTTGAAACATCACTTAAGTTAAAATTAATTTAGTTGATTGCATTAAAATTCTTAAGTATTTTATGAATTATATTTTTTTATGATTATCCAATAGAAAGTTGTATGGCGATTTGCAAAATCGAAATGACATTCAAATTTATTTTATCCTTAAATATAGATTATTTCGTACAAATTTATGCACTTGATGTTCTCTTCTTCGGCCAAGGCCAGTCGTGGCACAAAGTGTAAATGTAAAACTGACTGGGTGTGCGTTCGATCCCCACTCGAGGAGAAGAAATATTTACTTAAATTTAAATTTCCATTTCTTCCCCACTTTCTGCCTCAGAAATCGGCAGAAAGTGGGGAACGGAGTGTCTTAACACTATGTACCCTTTGCTTACCCGCTGTGTGCATGTGTGTATTTTTATTGATGTATTTTTAGGGTTCCGTACCACAAGAGCTAAAAACGGTAGCCTTATAGGAACACCTCATTTTCCGTCTGTTAATACCAATTATCTCGAGATAGCGTAGACGTTAAATAAAATTATGCATAGAAAAAATCAAGCTTCGATATCAAAGTTTATACCGTAAATATTCTTGAACCTTGAGGCCGGTCGTGGCGCAGCGGCACAAGGTGTGACTGTAAACCGACTGGTTGTGGGTTCGATCCCCACTCGAAGAGATGAAATATTTACTTAAATTTATATTTCCATTTCTTCGCTCTGGTGTCGAGGCAAAGTGCGGCGTTGAGTTCTGCCACTTAACATGCAATGCCTCCGGAATTCGGCAGAAAGTGGGGACCGGAGTGTCTTTCACTACGTTCCCTCTGCCTACCCTGCAGTGTGCGGGATACAGCGTGAAGCTGATATTCTTGAACAATGTAATAAGTTTTACTTGTCAGTATTCTTTTTACAGATACTTTAAATTGAAGTAGTGGCTTAGTATACATTGAATAGTAGTAGTAGTAGTAGTAATATACAAATATAGTTAACTCCAGGATTTGAATTTGTTTTTAGGCTGTATTTTGTTTAAGGTATTCTAAGCGGTTAACGTAAATTAATTATTTATAATAAATGTTTCAATATCTTTATAAGTATAAAGATATTTAAAAAAAACTTATATGAATCTTTGAGTTAATAAAAATTAGTTATATTTGTAAAGAAAGAAATATATAATTATATTATATTAAATTTAAGGCTGTTAATGATATTTAACGTATATATCTGAAAAAAGAAAAAAGAAAAAGGCGTTCCAATAAGATTACAGAAGATTACACTGGACGGTGCTTAGTTCTTCAGGTCATGTAGGCGAAGGAATATGTGCAGCATATGGTGTACTCTCTCGCCTCCATGACCTGAAGAATTAAGCAGAAACAACAGAAGATAGAAAAGAAGTGAAACATCGGAAAGAAGAGAAAATAACTTAGAATATTTAAATAGAAATAAAGTAAATTAATGTTGTAATGATTATTATTATAATATATTTAAAATTATAGTTCAGGAAATAAATACACCTAACATTTGATGCTTGTTTTTAATTGTAATAAAATTTTAATAAGCTCGAAGCCGTAATGGCGCAGGGGCAGAAGCCTGCGACTAGAAACGTGACAGTTGTAAGTCGATTCCCAAATCCACAATTTAATTTTCACTCGGAGGAATGAAACATTTGAAAATCAAATTCATTCACGCTTTATCCCGCACACGGCATGGTAGGATAGTTGGAACTTAGTGCTAAGACACTCCGTTTACCATTTTTCGCCGCATTATGTGTTGACTGCCAAAAATATTTGAATTAAAAAATAAATAAATAAATCAGCTTCACGCTGTATCCCGCACACAGCAGGGTAGGCAGAGGGAACCTTGTGTTAAGACTCCGTTCCCCACTTTCTGACAGATTCGGAGGCATTGCGTGTTGAGTGGCAGAACACAACGCCGCGCTTAGCCTCGACACCAGAGCGAAGAAATGGAAATATAAATTTAAGTAAATATTTCATCTCCTCGAGTGGGGATCGAGCCCACAACCAGTCGGTTTTGCAGTCACACTTCGTGCCGCTGCGCCACGACTGGCCTCACTATTTATTTGAATTAAACATTTAATTTCCTTGATTGGGCAGTGAACCCAGAACCAGGCGTGTTTACTGTTACATAGCTCCTGTTCTACGAATGGCCTTTACTGGATAAAATATTTTGTAGAATATTCAATATTTTAATTTCATCTAAACTATGAACTTGCTTAAATAAAACAAACTTTAAATGCTATAGGAAGCTTGCCAAAATAAAATCATTATTTTGGGATCTATTACATTGATATATATTCTCAATAATAGATTTATCATATATTTTCCATGAACAGACAGCAATCTGTTACAATTTAATTAGCTTTACGCTGTATCCCGCAGAGAAGCCAAAGGAACCTAGTGATAATACACTCCATTCTCTATTTTGCCACCGAATTCAGGAAAGCAGAGCGCCAGAGCACCAGAGCGAAGAAATCAACAAATATATAAATATATCATTTCTTCGAGTGGAGATCCAACCTCTCAACTAGTCGTGGTTACAGTCACGTTATATACATATGTGTATTGAGGTCAGTCGTGGCGCAGGGGCACAAAGTGTGAAATCGACTGGTTGTGGGTTCGATCCCCACTCGAGGAGATGAAATATTTATATTAAATTTATATTTCTTCACTCTGATGTCGAGAACAAACGCGGCGTTGAGTTTTGCCACTCAACACGCAATGCCTCCAGAATTCGGCAGAAAGTGGTGAACGGAGTGTCTTAACACTACTTATATATATATACATAGATTAGATAAACTAGTAATTACTTCTACAGTGGTTCATAGAGATAAAATAATAAACTTCATAAAAGTTTCGCACTCTTCACATAATGATTCGTAAAATAGTTGCTGCGTGCGGCAGTCGTAAATCCTTCCCCATTATCAGAAACCTGGAGGATGGTCAACGGTTGTTCTAAATTAATATCGTAATAAATTTTTGGTCCTATTTCGTAGATCTCGAGTTAGAGCTCTTGTAATGTAATAAGTATTATTAGGTCTTTACATACGAAATTGGCGTTTGGTATGGGAGGAGCAAAATATTCTTTAATATAATATATTTCTTTAATATAATACATACAATATAAAATATTTGAAGGCAGTTTGGGCTGCTCCATCTGAGTTCTTTTTTTTCGTTTGATCAGCTTCAGTTGCTTAGCAGCTCGCTCTCCCATCATAGATTGCAATTGCTCACCATAGACGATATCGTCTGGCCAGATTGAAGAAAACTGTAATGAACGACATTGACACTAGTTCATCAAACACTTAAATAACTAACTAACTATAAGTGAGGCCAGTCGTGGCGCAGGGGCACAAAGTATGACAGTGAAATCGACTGGTTGTGGAATCGATCCCCACTCGAGGAGATGAAGTATTTAATTAAATTTATATTTCTATTTCTTCGCTCTTTTGTCGAGGCACAGGGTGGCGTTGAGTTCTGCAACTCACACTATGCCTTCAGAATTTGGCAGAAAGTGATGAACGGAGTGTCTCAACACTAGGTTCCCTCTGTCGACCCTGCTGTGTGCGAGATAGTGCGTGAAGCTGTTGTTTTTTAACTAAAGTAAGTTTTTTTGGAAAATTGTCGATTGGGGCAGGATTTGGCTGACTTGCCAGGGTCTAGCCATTGCGATTATCGTAGAAAAACCACTTTTCATTACAGATAATGATTCGACTTCAAAAACGTTAATTATTCTGACGGTTAAGTAATGTAACACAGCAGTCGACGCGCGTCTCCCGATTTGCATCACTCAATTCGTGAGGTGCTTACATTCTTAAACTTTTTAATCTTCCCAATTTCCTTGCGTGTTGCGTGGATTTAAACAGTTTTGTTACTAATACCGCAGCCTGCAGGTACCTCAGACGTGGTTTGCGATGGATACGCTTGTACAATAAATAACCTTCAATTCTTCACTATCAACTTGGGTCTCCGGCCGTCTACAGAGCTTGTTCTGTAAGTCGAAATTTCCAGAAGTAAAACGTTAAAACAAAAAAAAAAATAGCCAATTATATTGCCACGGTAGAACTCTTAACCTCTTACTCTTACTCTTCTTAGTCTTAAACGTCATTTTGTAAATTTTGCCAGCAGGAAAAAATAGAAGAAAAAAAAGGATGACTGTTAATAAGTCACAAATACATGTGTAAATAGCTGTATAACTTTGAATTTAGAATTTATTAATATTTCATTTACTTTTGTTTATTATTATTTTTTCAGCTTCATGCCGTATTCCGCATGTGGCAAAGGAATATATTGTTAAGACTCGAGTTTTTCGATTTGTAATAATTTTATGATTATCCATTACAAATAATCTGAGGTTAGTCATGGTTCAAGGGCGCAAGGACTACGCGACAGGCTGTGGGTTCGATTCGCATTCGAGGAAATGAAATATTAAATATTTTCATTTCATCGCTCTGGTGTGGAGATAAAGCGTGGCGTCAAGTTTCACCACTCAGCACGCAATGCCTCAAGAATTCGGCGGAAAATGGGGAACGGAAGCATCTTAATGGGAATGGGGTATCTTAACACTAAGTTCCCAGGTTCTCTTTGTCTACCCTGCTTTGTGGGGAAAAATAAATAAGGGTCATCATGAAACAGTTACACGAAGCTTAGTTGGCGATACAGTAATACGATATCATCAAGAGGCTACTAATAAGCCACTACAGCTTAGGCTCATATTTTTTATAACGTCGAGAACAGTCTATAAGAAACTTATATTTATAGTTCATTTCATACAAAATGGGTGCATATGCCACATGGGGTCAATTTAAGCCAGTCAAAGTCATTTTCATTTTATGGCACAAACTGTGACTGTAAAACCGACTGATTGTGGGTTCGACCCCACTCGAGGAGTTGAAATATTTACTTAAATTTATATTTCCATTTCTTGGCTCTGGTGTCAAGTGTGCGCGGCGTTAAGTTCTGCCACTCAACACGCAATGTCTCCATACTCCGGCAGAATGTGGGGAACGGAGTGTCTGAATATATAGGTTTTCTCTGTCTACCCTGCTGTGTGCGGGATACAGAGTGAAGCTGATTGTTTCTACTTCTTGTCGACATACAACCCTTAAATTAATTTGGAAGACTCTGTGGGCGAATCCGACTCGCACTTAACCAGATTTGCTTAAACTACATTTCAAAAAATAGAAGAACATTGTTCATTGAAGACGATCTCATGACTTCAATTGATAAACTGCTTCCAAGAAAAAAAAATATTACTTCAAAGAGAATATCCTATATACTTACATGTCAAACGTCACGCGATAACCTTCTACGTAGCTTTTTTAGTCTTTATGTTGCCACTGATTTTATCAGAAGCAATATCAGAAATGTGTTTAAAAGCTACGATATAAGATCCTCTTATAGCATTTGATATGATTGTCGATATTTAAGTCGGCTCTATATATTAAATGATTTTGATAATAGATAGTTACAACTTCAATATATATATATATAATAAAGAATTAAATAGAAAAGCCAGTTGCCACCAGCCAAGTTGTGGGTTGTGAAATATTTATTTAAATTTATATTTCTATTTTGCTCTGATGCCGAGGCAATGCGCGAGGCAATACTCAACACGCAATGCCTCCAGATGTCGGCGGAAAGTGGGGCACGGAGTGTCTTAACACTAAGTTCCGTGAAGCTAAGAAAATAAACTTAATACGTATTTGTTTTTTCATACAAACATTTCCATTTAATTTACTATTTCAGTTTATTTTCCATGTTCAGTAAACATTGTTAGTTTTAAGCAAATATTCCGTTTTGTGATGCCGTCATATAACAGACTACATAAAGACGTATCTCGATGTTATGAGAGGAAATTTACTCTACAGGTACTTTGCGTATAAATGCAAACTAACTAGAAACAATATTAACGTATGGAAAATATGATTTTACATTCGTTTGAAATACAAGCCTTTATGAAAGTGCCTGGTTCTGTTCTTGGTTCTGGTGCCTATTCTGGGTTCGATTTCTGCTCAAGGAAAATATTTATATAATGTTATATTTTTACTTCGCCGCTCTAGCTACTTTTTTAGCTATAATATAAACTGTATTCCGCATATAGCAGAGGGAACCTAGAGTCAAGGCACTCTATTCCCCACTTGTTGCTAAATTATCGAGATGTTGCGTGTTGAATGGCGGAGCTTAATGACACTTTGTCTTATAAAAATAGCATAGAAATAAAAATATAAAAATAATAATTCCATCGTGTAAGAATCGAACCTACAACTAAGTCTAATCTAACTTGGTATATACGGAATATATCGTGACACTAGAAAAAACCGTCTTCAAATAGTACATACCATATTGCGTGTTGAATAGCGGAAGTCAACGCCGCACAAATTGAAAAATTTTAAATAATAAATGGGGAACGGAGTGTTTCAACACTAGGTTCCCTCTGCGTGCCCTGCTGTGTAACGAGATACAGCGTGAAGCTGATGATTATTAAATAATAATAAATCTTTATCATTTGTTTATAGCAATATAATAATGAAAGCTTCGTAAGCGGTTATAATGGCCGTAGATACTAGACTTAAATACAAGTTGAGTCCTCTAGTTAGTTTACAATATCTATTTACTTAGTAATTAGTCCTTTCTCTTTGTTTACAAGAAATAAATATAAAAGAAATATGAAAGAGATTTTTTCTTTTTGCGATCATAATAAATTATTTTTCCTAGAAACTTTTAATTTGTTAGCAAACGCTTATTTATTTAAACGATATTTTAGTTTCTGTTTCACGCTTTTTCTCGTGTATAGCAGAATGAGTAGACAGAACACAATGCCGTTCTTCACTTTTTGCCAGTATTTGATATTTAGCCTGGCGGAACTCAACGCCGCTGTTTGTATTCTAAAGAGGGAAATTAAAAATAATTTGAATATAATCATTTGTCCGAATAGGGATCGACGCCGCCAAATTATATCATCTTAAAAACATTTTGCTTTTTGTAGGGACTTCTCGCTGTGTTTTCTATCGCACCCACACCATCTAGATACATGGTACTCCAGTTCTGTGTTTGGTTTCGTGGGAACTTCCTTACACGCGTCACGCTACTGTGAAGTGACCTTCCTGCAGCAGTGCTTCCAGATCGACACGTCATGGTCACCTTCAAAAAACGCGTCATCTCCACCTAGAAAGCCAAGATATCAGGATGTCCGCTGGTAGTACACACTACACAAAGCCGTAGGTGGCAGTAATCATTTACCATCTTTTCCGTACAAAAACCCAGATTATTATATTATTATATCATAAATTACTAGCTACTAGCAGAAGAAATATTCAGAAAGAAACCAAATTCAATTATTCAATGTATATTGAGAGGGATATTTTGAATTTAATCAGCTAGAACTCGTACCAAAATGTCTTTGATAAGTCACAACCAACTAATTACATGAATTCTCCAATATTTTCACTTCAAACCACCTTTTGTCACTCAATTTGCATTTAGAAAGGAATACCTGCTATACACCGAAGCGTTTCGAGAAAAATTTTAATAAATTAAATAAAGTAGTCCTTTCGACACTTTTTTTTTTATTATGATGAAATTGAATATCAAATGTAAATTGATATTGTAACAAGGTACAAAATATAAATCAGTTTCAATTTTAATTGTGAATAAAAATGTAGCTTCATGCTCTGTCTACTCTCTGTCTGATTTCTGAGAATTGTGTGTTAAGTGGCGTATGATATCAACAGGGTATCAGCGGGGCAATGAATATTTTTTTTGATAGTTAAGTAGTTTCTTGATTTTAGTAATAGTTTATGAGGAAGGCTTAGGTATTTTATAAAAGTGTAGTGGAAGGGAGGAGGGAGCATCAAATCATCTAAGGGGACCACGATTGAAACCTTAGTCATTTAAAAAATCACATATTGTTATTGTGAAGAGTTTAAAATTTCCTTTTTTTAGATTCACGCTACATCCCGCATGTTGCAGGATAGGTAGATGGAGCCTAGTGTTAAGACTTGACTGCGTATTGAATGGCGAAACTCAACTCCGCGCTTTGCCTCGACACCAGAGCAAGAAATAAAAATTTTAAATATTCAATTTCCTTGAGTGGGAATCGACCCACAAATTATTGTGTTTACAGTCACACATGTGTGTCTCTGCGCCACGACTGGGCTCAAAATTACTGAACAAATAAAGAACGCTAAAAAACGAAATTCAGACAAGTGCCCATTTTCGTGAACCGAATAAAGGAAGCTCGTAAAATGTTTCCAATATCAAATAAACATTAAAGTTATTATAATATGTCAAGTATTACTTTTTGTTTCAAGTTATAAGCGATGTCCATTTTCAGCTCTTTCTTTGTTGTTTTTGTTGTTGTATTCCGCATAAAACAAGATAGGCCGAGGGAACCTGATGATCCGCTCCGTTCACATTAGGGCACTTCCGTTTCCCACATTCCGTCGCCTTCAGGGAGGCTTTCGTATTGAGTGGCGGACGTCGAGCCTTTGTTTTGCATCTGGTCTGCTTCATTGCCAGAGCGGGAAAACGAAAATATTCAATATTTCACTTACTCGAATGGGAATCGATCCCACAACCTGTCGCATTTACAGTTGCACCCTTGTGCTCCTGTGTACTGCTGTGACTTGACTACCTATTTTAGTATTGATATAATATTATTATTATTGTTATTGTATTAATATTATAGTTTATGAGAATTGCGTAAGAAATGTTTTAAATTAAATTTGATATTTAGATTTGTATCATACTTAAAATATACAATTTAGAGCTAGTGGCTCCTCATACGAGGTTATAGAAATGGATGTGACAAAGCATTTTGATCCTAATATGTAGCTAAATAAATAATTGACTGATTTAAGAAAGACTTCTTGCTTTTTAATTTTTATAGTAGATTATACACTGATCGTGGTTAAGTGATCTCACTCTGTAATACAGCACTTAAAGTATTAGATTTGTATTCTTTAAAATAAAAACGATTCGGGCTCGCGCACCGAGATTACCGGCTTGGCTTAGCCAGAGCCCTGCATCTGATAACTAGCGGCTTTAATATTATATTTTGCTCACCTTTTAAGGCTGTTATTTGTTAGAATTTAACCACAAATATATAGTTTCCAGATTTTTTACGTGAATTGGAAGTGCTCAATTAATGTCGACTCACTTTATAGTGTCGAAATACGTTTTTTGTGATATAAACGGCCATATGTTGTATTTAAATAAATGTTTTCTATATTTAATTCACACATCATATTTTTTCAGAAAATTATAAGGCTGTAGATCAAATATATTATAAGGAAAATTATAAGGATGTCAGTAGAAGGAAGTATATGGCTTGAATTTCTACTCGATATTACCAAGCGTTCCTGAGATAAAGGCTTTTGATAGACAGACAGACAGACAAACAACAATGTGATTTTATAAAGGATCCTTTTTACCTTAAAAAGTACTGAACCCTTAAAAAATTTTGTAAGTAATTTCCACTAGCGCTTATTACAATAGCTTACTGCTATTCGAGTGTTTTATATAGGTCGTATAAAACGGCGTTTTTGAATTGACGGGATATGGCATTACGGGATAGCTACGTTGTTATGTTGTTATATGAAGAAGTTATTATTTATATAATCTTTAATAATAATTTTTCTGTTTTATTTGAGTACTCTAAGCTTTAAAATTATTCGTTTTTATTAATTATATTACGTAGAAATATATATTTTTTTATTGTTTTATTTTTCAGACATTGTATCAAATAACCATGGTTATGTTTTTAAACATTTTTAAAGTGTTATTCCACACTTAGGAAAGAAATAAACTTATTTAGAAAACGTATATAAATTAGAACGTAGCGGGACTCGAACCCGCGCTTCCTGGAAACCGACCAGGAGCTCTGACCACTGAGTCATACGTAGTAGCCATAGAACGTATGGCTTAGTGGTCAGAGCGCAAATTTTTATACGTTTTTTAGAAAACCTATATAAATTTGCGCCATAACCATAGTTAAATACTTATTTACATAAGTATTTAACTATGGTTATGACTCTTAATTATATCACACTCGATTCTTATATTTTTAAATACGCTTCTATTATTCTATTAGGTCGATTTGTAACCAACTAGGTAACTATGTAATAAAATCTAAATATCTGAATTTGAACTATTATTAATGAATTTGTCCTCATAAAACTTGACTTGCAAAACCCCGGCGTTGAGTTACACCACTTAACACGCAATAATTCGTAATATTTGGCAGAAAGTGGGGACCTGATGTCTTATTACTAAATTTCCTCTGCCTATGTGAAGCTGTTTTTTTATGAAACTTCTTTTTTTTTTTTTTATGGAAAAGACACGGCAAACGAGCGTGCGGGTCACCTGATGGTAAGTGATTACCGCCGCCCACGGCCCCGTGCAACCCCAGAGGAGCTACAGGTGCGTTGCCGGCCTTTAGGATGGGTTGGGTGCCGGGGCCCGGCATTACCTGATGCGAAACGCAGTGGCATATAGCCACTACTTCACGCCGGTTTTAAATGCCGGGGGTGGTAATGATCCGGTCGAGTCTGCCCATGCGTGTTGCCATTGCTGGCGACGTGACTCTACCACACGTACTTTAGTCGCCTCTTACGACACCACCAGTACCAGGATGATCCTATTCTAGGCCGGGATCACACGGCACAAAACTTGTTAGTTATACGTAGCTTAGGCGGCAATACAATATGGTATGGTATCAACGACCTGGAGACTGCGATGATGGAGCCAAGACCTGAATATTGGAACTCTTCAGAGGTTATTAGTGAGCTGTTCGAGTTTAGGCTATTTATTGTTTCGAACACATTTATAACCTTGTATCGCTTGTCGTACAAAATTGATTTTTTTTTTGTAATTATACATGTTTAGATTAATCTACGGTATGGTAGAACACCCGTCGTGGCGCAGGAACACAAGCGTGTAACTAGTTTTGAATTCCTACTCGAGGCAATAAAATATTTAATATTTTCATGTTTTCTTAGCCCCGATAAGCTGGGAAGCTAAAGTGTTTTGATGGAAACGGAAGGTCTTAAAACTAGGTTTCCTTTGTCTACCTTGACAAGTGCAGGATAAAGCGTGAAGCTAAGAAAGACTAAAACAATGTTTATTCACAGCTTAATAAAAATGAGACATTATTTCCAACTAAGATAAATCAGACATTTAACTCACTCTTTTACAATAAGTATTTCATACAACTTTTGCTCACTCTCTCGCTCACTGAATCACTCACTCTTTTACTAACTGACTTATATACTTCCTTATTTATATTTAGTTTAATAACAAAATAAAAATATTACTGCACATTCATTTAAAATTTATTAGAACAAAAATTTATATATACTACAAGAAAATTTGTTACACAGAACTATTATATATACACACACACCCACACACACTTACAAATATTGAACTTTTTAATACGGTCACGTAATAGCGCTACTGTACTCAAGTATTTAATGACAATGATAGTATAATTATAAAATTTTCGCAATTTCGTTAAAGACTTTCGAATATAAAGTTAAAAATATCAAAACTGGTTGGATGGATCATTAAATAAGATTGATGTCGATTACAAGACGGTTTTAGTTAATGAGGAAACTGAAAGAGGACGATTTGGGTAACCTTGACTTAAATATAAGTGTGATTAACTTAATAACTGCAATTACTTATATTACTGAGACCATTCGTGGCGCAGGGGCACGAAGTGTGACTGGTTGTGGGTTCGATCCCCACTCGAGGAGTTGAAATACTTACTTAAATTTATATTTTCATATTCTTCGCTCTGGTGTCGAGCCAAAGCGCGGCGTTGAGTTCTGCCACTCAACACGCAACGCCTCCAGAATTCGGCAGAAAGTGCGGAACGGAGTGTCTTAACACTGGGTTCCCTCTGCCTACCCTGCTGTGTGCGGGATACAGCGTGAAGCTGATTATTATTACTTATATTACATTTATTTTTTATATAATGCACTTCATTATATTTTAATTCTTGCTTTATTTTGGTCGGTCCATTTAATCTTTATTTCAGGCGGCATTCAATGTGCAATGCCTCGGGAAATTCGCGGTACATGGAGAAAGGAAATTTCTTAATGGAAACGGAGTGTCTTAATCTAGGTTCTCCTTGACTCCACTTCTATATACAAGTTACAGTGTGAAGCTAAGAATATATATATGTATACTATTCTATAGTTTTCTATTAGGCCAGTTGTGGCGCAGGGGCACAAAGTGTGACAGTACAACCAACTGGTTGTGGCTTCGATCCCCACTCGAGGAGATAAAATATTTATTTAAATTTATATATCCATTGCTTCGCTCTGATGTCTAGGCAAAGCGCGGTGTTGAGTTCTGCCACTCAACACGCGATGTCTCCAGAATTGGGCAGAAAGTGGGGAACAAGTGTCTTAACACTAGGTTCCCTTTGCCTAGCCTGCTACGTGCAGGATACAGCGTGAAGATGATCTATTTATTTTCATTCTATAATTGCAAAAAGAATATCCTAACAAAGGAAAAACGTGAAGCTGTTTTTATATTTAACAGGAGACGATGTAAAATTTAACATTACAAATTACATTAATAAAAATTCGATATATTATAAAACAAATAATACAAGTTCCAGTACAAATATCTTTAACTGAGTTCTCACAGCGGTATTTCCAAGAGACCAAACTAATTCAATTAGACAACTAAAGTTTATTACCAACTATAACATCCTGCTGTATAATTGTTATAAGATATACAGCGTGTTCCAGATAAACATATAAAAATATTTTATATTATACTTATCTTTTGTTAAATATAAAAGAAAAAAACAACAAAAAAACTTTCATGACAAAAGTAACGTTGACGACAATTAACAAGTCCGTAACAGAAGCGAAGATTGTGATGATTTATCAGAAAAAAATATATATACGAAAGTACCTTAGTGAGAAAAAAAAGAAGGTGCTCTGATAGTTTAGGCACGCCAAGAGAATGAGTGGCAAAAGAATGGAAAAAGAAATTAAGAGTGATTAAGGACATTTTTTCTGGACATGGACATGGTCATATGTATAATAGACACTTTTTCCTTGTTATCATAGATAAATAAAAAAAATCAGCTTCACGCTGTATCCCGCACACAGCAGGGTAGACAGAGGGAACCTTGTGTTAAGACACTCCGTTCCCCACTTTCTGCCGAATTCTGGAGGCATTGCGTGTTGAGCGGCAGAACTCAATGCCGCGCTCGACACCAGAAATGAAAATATAAATTTAAGTAAATATTTCATCTCCTCGAGTGGGGATCGAACCCACAACCATTCGATTTATAGTCACACTTTGTGCCCCTGCGCCACGACTGGCCTCTAGATAAATGAATAACCTATATAAATGTTTTACAAAATATATGTACTGGTACGTAACAATATATATTTACTAAAAAGCAATGTAGAAAGCCTGGCCCGTAAACTGCGTCTGACATTACAGTGGCTGAACACGCAAACCTCAACGCCTCTATAACTCTTATTGACGAAAAGATACGAATAACATTGAAATGTCATTATTTGATTGGATTTTTGTGTCTGTACTGTTGTTAATTTTTTTCCGTATAAAAGAAACATAGACATCTTTCTTTCATATAAAAAAAAAGTTTTATATGATTGATTTTTTTATATATATTACAGCATGTAGCAGAGCGTACTTTGAAGACTTTGTGTTTTTGTAGGGGTTGGTGGTTACGACAAAAGACAACTTAAAAATCACAAAATTTTAGAGGAAAGTCCCATAGTGTCGAACTCTTAAGATTTAAAGTAAAAAAAAAATAAGTCAACAAATCTTTAAAACATAACACAAAAACTATTACTTTTGCATAAATATATCAATGCAATGAACAACCAGTAAACTTTCGAGCCTTTATAATATATTGGCCCTTACAGCCAATGCCCTGCGTTCTCTTTCTTTATCGTTTTTTAAATTTTCCGTAACAATGTGTGCCAGATATTTTAATTCAGTTAATATTTTTACAAGTTTTTTATATAGACTTCGAAATTAATTAAAATTCTCGGAATATAAACTTGAGAAAATGATTTTTTCAAAGTATTATTCCACACTTAGGCTTTGAAAGTATTTGAAAAAATAGTTAACAAAACTCAAGAATATCTATATAAAATATTACAACACTTTTCTTCTAATATAGTCAATTGGAAGAAAAAAATATCTCAAGAACATAAATTTGCGGATATATACTTCAAAATATCCTGCAGAAAAATTGGATTCGAAAAGAATAAATATTCAATCTCCTCGAGTGGGCACTCGAGGAGATTAAATATTTATTATTTTCATTTCTTCTCTCTGACGTTGAGACAAAGCGCGGCGGTGAGTTCCACCACCGAACACACCTTCAGAATTCGGCAAAGAGAGAGAGAAAGAGAGAGAGAAGAGCGGAGTGTCTTAACACTAGTTTGCGTCTGCTTACTGCCTGCCCTAATGCTATGGTGTGTGCGGAATAAGCGTAAAGTTCATTTAAGAATTACAACAAAAAAAAATAAAAAATTGTCGCCATGTTATATAGATAAAAGTAAAAGTTACAAAATAGTTGATAATAACATAATCGCCGGACCAATATTGATACATTACGTTAAAATTATATTTTTATATCGACGTATGCCGATTTTTTTGCAAAACAAAAAACCTACCAAAATTATTATAATGTCACCCAATGGTATAAATAATATTAAAATTATAAATTAAAAATATATAATAGAATACGAAAGTTAATTAGTGGCTTCATGCTGTATTTCACATACAGCAGGGTAGGCAGAGGGAACCTCGTGTTAAAATACTCCGTTTCTATTAAAACACTTCATTTCCCACACATCCGAATTCTAAAGGCATTGCGTGTTGAGTGGCGGAACTCAACGCCGGACTTTAGATAATCATACATCTTTATCTTTCAACTCTAACAAAAAACGGCGACGCCAGTAAAAAAGACGCTTATCGGCTTATCGACGCTATTATCATTAACGGTGGAAAGTTGAAAAAAACAAAATAAAATTATATTTTGGTATATTTAATGTGCTTATACGAACACGTCGCGCCAACGAACCCTGTACGGTGGTGACGAATGGAAATGAGTTGACAAACAAATTTGTTATTTAACCATAATATGTAAAAGGACCTGTATTTTTAGGCCAGTCGTGGCGCAGACGCACAAGTATCTGACTGTAAGCGCGACAGGTTGTGGGTTCAATTCTTATTCGAAATTAATACTGAAAATGAAACATTCAAACAAATTATAATTTCATTTCTTCGCTCTGTGTGTCCAGGCAAAACATGGTGTTGAGTTCTGCCACTTAGCACGCAATACCTCTAAAGCAGACAAAGCTTTACAATTTATATACAGATTTTGTATTTATTTTTTTTAGCTTCACGCTGAATCCCGCACTAAGCAGGGTAGGTAGAGGAACTTAGTGTTAAGACACTCCGTTCCCCACTCTCTGCCGAATTCTGGAGGCATTGCGGTTTGAGTGGCAGAACTCAACTCCGCGCTGTGGCTCGACACCAGAGCGAAGAAATAGAAATATAAATTTAAGTAAATATTTTTTCTCCTCGAGTGTATAATTTGGCTACAATATAATAGTAAGTTTATTTAGATTTATTTTCTTATATAAATCAAAATTTAAGACAAATCGTAGAAAGCAAACTACCCCCGACCCTTATTCAAATCCGCTTAGAGGATCTTAATTAATCATTTGGCGCCAGTCACTTCCAGCCAATAGAGCCTTAATTAATGAGACCGGAAACAGTACGAATTTAACTTTGTCATGTAGGTTTAGTGATAGTTGAGAAATCAGCTTCACGCTGTATCCCTTACATAGCAGGGTAGACAAGAAACTTAGTGTTAAGACACTCCGCTTCTGGAGGCATAGAGAGTTGAGTGGAACTCAACGTCGCGCTTCCCTCGGCACCAAAGCGAAGAAATGAAACCATTTTAAATCATTCAAATCATTTTATTTAATATAGTAATATTTATTACTTGCTGTTGCCTGGTTTGTTTCACCTATATGTATGTATAGGAAATGTAAATATAAAATTTGTCTTTGATCTAACGTTTCACGCAACATGGAATTTTGTATATAGCTCTATATGCTTGAGTTCGTAGGCAAGTCAACAGTTGTAACGTACAATCAATACTTATTGCTGCGTACGTGGGTTCGAATCGAGTGCATGTCAAATATCGTTTATATAGTCATTTATATTGAAGCAGTTGTAGTTCTCAGGTTTATTTGTGTAATCTGATGTAACTTAAACGTTAAAATCTGATTATAATTCAATACTAAAAAAAATAAGATTTTTTTAGCTTCACGCTGTATTCCACACATAGTAAGATAGTGTTCTATCTAGTTTTCAGCAGTTCGTTTTCGTTAACACTCCGTTCTCCACTGACCGTCGAATTCTTAAGACGTTGCTTGCTTAATGTCGATACTCAACGCCGCGCTTTTTCCAAAGCTAGTTAATGAAAATATTATACATGTATGTCTTTCCCTCGAGTGGAAATCAAACCGAGAACCGTCTCGCTTGTGAACACCCACACTCAGACCCACAACAATTGAATGTAGTCAAGAAGTTCAATATTCTATATATTGAATCATAAATAAATTAATTATTCAGGCAACATATTTTTTTGTTAATTCTATAAATTTAAAAATATTTATCGGCAATTGCATCGAAGTCTTGCCAAATAAAAGTTAACACACTTCCATAGAAGTTAGAGTAATTAAAACTATAAGAATCAAATTAATTATTTATTTTTATCCAGTCCAGTTGAGGCCAGTCGTGGCGCAGGGGCACAAGCGTGCGACTGTGCGACAGGTTGTTGGTACGATTCCTACTCGGGGAAATGAAATATTTAATATTTTCATTTCTTCGCTCTGGTAACGAGTTTAAACTCAATATGCAACGCCTTCGGATTTTGTCTTCAAAATTTGTTGGAAAGTCGGAAACGGTTCCGTTTCTCTTAAGGAGAAAATTAACTCTTATAAGATCACTTTGTTGTCCGTCCGTCCCTCCATCCATCCGCCTATTTGTCTGTCTATCAAGAGCCCTTATCTCAGGAACGACATTGAGTTGAAATTCAAATTTAATACTCAGATCTACGGTATCTTGAAATTGTATTTCTACATTTACTTAGAAACAAGACATAGTCGTTTATATAACAAAAAACGCGTATATCGACACTATAAAACAGGGTATTTATCTCATGACAAAGCAATCTTGTGTTAGTAAATGTTCCGTTTTTCCATAGCTTTAAACTATTTCGCGTATAACAGTGTTAGCAGAAACATCGTAGTGTTAAGAAACTCTTTTCTCCACTTTCCGCCCAATTATCGAAACATTGCATGTTGACTTAATACCGCGCTTTATCTACTATAGTTGGAAAATTAATTTAAATATAATAATTCCCATTATGTATAGAAATATGTAAGAATGCTATAGAATATATTTATTGATGGAGAACCTATAACAGTTCTCTACTTTCAGCACGTCGTCGATTGTAGTATGTGGAAATGAGAGATTAAGATAAGGAAGAGATAATATTTTAAACATAAGGATCCAATTATGCAAAAATTAAATTTACTATATAATTTTTTATGATGAGGCCGGTCGTAGCGCAGCGGCACTAAGTGTAACTGTAAAACCGACTGGTTGTGGGTTCGATCCCCACTCGAGGAGATGAAATATTTACTAAAATTTATATTTCCATTTCTTCGCTCTGGTGTCGAGGCTAAGCGCGGCGTTGAGTTCTGCCACTCAACACGCAATGCCTCCAGAATTCGGCAGAAAGTGGGGAACGGAGTGTCTTATCATTAGGTTGCTGTGTGCGGGATACAGCGTGAAGCTGATATAATAAAATACATTTTTTTATGATTTTATTTCAGAGTACTTAAAATTATAATCTCTATGTCTATATACAATAAAACAGCAAAAACATTTAGTAACTTTGACTAAAATGGATAGAGGGGCGCTTCAAAATAATAATAGAAAGCAAAAATTTATTTTATAATTTCTTGTCTTTCTGTCTGTATGTATGATCACGCTAATCTCCGAAAATACTGAACCGATTTTTTAATCATTTTTAAAGTGTAAATCCACACTTAGGAATTAATAAGTTGTAACAAGCGTATAAGAATTTCGACGTAGCTTGGCGGGAACGTATGGCTCAGTGGTCAGAGCGCCTGGTTGGTTTCCAGGAGGCGCGGGATCGAGTCCCGCTACGTTAAAATTTTTATTCGTTTTTTAAATAAGTACTGAACCGATTTACTTTAAACTTTCACCAATTGTTTTGTTTTCTTTTACTCACGCATACATAACATTTAAAGTGTGTTTCATCAAAATTGGTTCATTAAAAAAAAAGTTATAGTCATTTGAATGAACATTAGTTTGTCTGTGAAAATTTTATTGCAATCTATATCTATACTTATCAATCTATTATATATAACCCAACCCAACTTGAAAGATAGGATAGCTTATATCTCAATGTATAATTGCAATATTATTACTTTAATATAAATTATTTATTTATTATATCTGACAGTCACAATTTGTTAGTTTCATTATATTCATATGACGGCATAATCTGTTGACTGAATTAAGTAAGTATTTAACAGATGGTGCTATGACATAAGTACAAACGTTTGATATAAGGTAAAATTTCATACGGCAACGTGCTGATGCTAAAATATAATCCAAAATTATACTGTATTAAACGCGATGCAGTGAAATAATAATAAACAGTGATATTTTAATTATTAGTGTTTCATTGTTCTAAACTCTTGTCTTCATATCATGACACTTTATGACATATGCAGTTTGATGGTCATGAGATAATTTATAATAATAATAATAATAATAATAATAATAAAAGCCTTTATTCAGATTTTAACAAGTTTTTTTTTTTACAATATAAAGATACATTAATTTTTTTTTTTTGCTCAGGTAAATTAATCTGTTTGCCCTATTTTGACAAAGGCCTCTTCCAATTTTTTCCATTCTTTTCTGTCCTTTGCGGTTTTAGACCATAATGGACCCGCAGTGGCTTTTATATCGTCCTCCCATCTTTTAAATTGTCTGCCGCGTTTCCTCTTCTGGTTCCTAGGATACCACTCGATCATAGCCTTGCTCCATTTTTCAGCCCCACGCATAGTGTGGCCGGTCCATCTCCATTTGTGTCTTTTGATGAGGTATGTGACATTCTCCAATTTTGTTTTACTTCTTATTGTATTATTTTTTGTTCGATCGGATATTTTTATGTTAAGCATACTTCTTTCTATTGACCTCTGGCAGACTTCCAATTTTCTATAATGTTCCTTTGTAGGGGCCCAGGTTTGGCATCCATAAGACAGTACAGGAAGGATGCAAGTTTTATAAAGTTTAGTTTTTAGATGTATACTGATTTCTTCATTTTTCATTATTTCCTTGAGTGACCAGTATCTTTTCCATGCATTGCCGATTCTTGTTTTTAATTCTTTAGTGGTTTGATCAATGGGCGAGATTACTTGGCCAAGGTATGTGTATTCCTGGACATACTCAATATGTTCGCCGTTTATCACAATTGGTTCTTCGACGCTGTTCGTCATAGCTTTCGTTTTCAGGGTATTCATTGTCAAACCTACTTTCCTACTTTCTTTGTCTAAGTCTTCAATCATCTTTTTTAGTTCAGCTTGTGTGGAAGAAAACATTATCAGGTCGTCGGCAAACCTTAAATGAGTTAAGTTCGTTCCATTGATGCTCAGGCCATAGTTTTCCCAGTCTAATGTGCGAAAAAACTTCTTCTAGGACAGCTGTGAAAAGTTTCGGTGATAGAGGGTCGCCCTGGCGTACGCCTCTTTCTAATCTAATTTCTTTCCCCTCTCTTTCCAGTTTTACTTTGGCACGACTGTTGTTGTAAATAGTTTTTAATATCCTTATATACTTCCTCTCAATTCCCTGGTTCATAAGTGCTAGCCAAATTTTTTCGTGCACGAGAGAATCGAAGGCCTTGTAAAAGTCCACAAAACAGCAGTAAAAGGGTATACAATATTCTTTGCTTCTTTCGATGATTTGTTTGACGACATGTATGTGGTCTAAAGTAGAGTATCCCCTTCTAAATCCTGCCTGCTCTCTAGGTTGATTCTCGTCGAGGTTTTTGGATATGCGGTTCAGTAGCACTTTAGCGAATACCTTGTATATATTGGACATGAGGCAAATAGGTCTATAATTGCCAATATCTGACCTGTCTCCTTTTTTATGTATTAGTGTTATTGTGGATGTTAGCCATTGGCTTGGAATCATTTCATTTTTAATTATATCGTTAAAAATATTCGTAAGTATTGGTACTAATAATTTTTTATTCATAATTAAGAACTCGTTGTAGATATGATCTGGTCCAGAAGATTTGTCTTTCTTTTGAGTTTCTATTGCTATTTCAATTTCTCTTGGCAAAATTTCTGGTACGGTGTCTGTTCCTGTAATATCTGTCTGCTCATTAACGTTGACTTTGGAGTATAAATTGCGGTAAAATTCGGTGGCTGAAGCTAATATATCTGGTCTTCTTGTCATGCGTTTTCCACTATCGTTCTTTATTTTAGGTATCCATTCTCTTTTCTCCGTTAGATTGCGTATAGCTTTCTTGATTCCTCCTGTTTTAGCTATTTGTGTCTCAAAAGTTCTTAGCCTGTGTATTTTCCGATCTTGTCTTAAACTCTCTTTTATTAGTTTGCTTAGGGAACTTATTTCTGACCTTGCTTGTTTTGTCTTTACGTCAGTTAGTAGATTGGCTCTTTTCTCTAGCAGTGTTTTAGTATTTTCCGATAGTTTACTATTCCTCCTGGTTTCTTTTACTTTGGTAGATGAAGTAATTATATCTACCAGTGCATCGTACTTATCTTGAATTCCGAATTCCTTCATCTTTTCAGTAAAATTTTTCAGCTTGGAGTTAAATTCTTCCGTAAGAACGACTTGATTAGTGCTTACTGATTTAATTTTAAATGGTCTGGTTTTTTTGGAGTATTCAGCTATAAGCTTAGCTCTAACCATTCTATGGTTACTGTTAAAATTAATATTTTTGATTACTCTGCAATCTTGGAAAGAGGTGTTAGTATTCGTTAATATGTAATCAATTTCATTTCTGTACAGGTCACCGGGAGAACTCCACGTCCATCTATTATTTTTGCGGCTTTTGAATAATGTATTAAGCACCTTAAATTTATTCTCATAAGCTAGTTCTAGTAGCTTTTCGCCATTTCTGGTTCTTTTCCCGTAACAAAAGGATCCTAGTACTGATTCTTCGCCTTGCCTTCTTTCTCCAATTTGCGCATTAAAGTCTCCTAATAATATTATTTTTTTATGTGCATATTCTTTCAGAGCGGTATTGAGTTTAGAGTAAAACAGATCTATTACGGAATTACTTGATTGTTCAGTAGGAGAATAAACTTGTACTATAGACCATTTCTGGTTTCCTAATGACAGGTTTAGTATAGCAATTCGCTCCGATACGCCAATAATCTCTTCGATATTCTCTTTTACTTCTTTTTTGATAAGAAATCCTACTCCATGTTTGCCGGGTGTTTCGCCAAAATAGTAAAAAATAAAGTTGTCGTGTTCTTCGATGCTTTCTCCAAATCTACGCACTTCGCTGAGACCAATAATATTCCATTTGATGTTTTGTAATGCTATTGTAAGTTCTTCTAAACTTTCCTCGGTTCTCAGCGAAAGTACGTTGTATGTGGATATGTAAAAAGAAGATTTTTTATTCTTTACACAGTTTGTAGTAGATGGGTGATTTGGAAGGTAGCAGTCTTCTTGTCCCACGGTGACTAGCCGGCTTGGGACGTTAGTGTAGTTTTTTGTAGTGAAAGTTAGTTTTTGATTCTGTTTTTTAGTTTTCCTGTTTCCGGGGCGTATTAGTTTTTTGTCTCCGACAATGATGACGACCTGCCTCTTGTTACGAAGTTATACATGTTAGATTTGTTAACTTTTTTAGGGGCCGAAATCGTTAGCTGGTTTTGTGAATTTCGTTTTTTAAATGTTCATTTTCTTGCAAAACTGCCGAAAGCGTGGTGTTTATGTTCTCTGAGATTTTCTTGGTCACTGATTCTGTTATTTCCTCTATTGCCTTTCTTGTTTCAATCGCCAATTGTGCTTTGAGTTCGGTTAATAGCAGTATCGTTTGGCGGTCCATTTAATATAAATTTTACCTTGTTCTTTTCTTTAATTTTTTTATTATTATTATTTTTTTTTTGTATATATATATATATATATTTATATTTTTTTTATTTATATTATGTATATTTTTTTTGTATGGTCACCCTGTCTTTGCTTACCGTAATGTGACAGATTGGTAATTGTTTATGGTTTGGCTTTTGACGTACTTGACAAGTTGATCTGTCTCATTTATATGGTTGGTAGTACTGTTTACATCGCTGGCCTCGCAAGCCGTTACTAAGGCCTATACAAATTGTGATTCAATTATTATGCTTTATTTACGAAATCACTGGCGTCAATAGTCCACTCAACGTATGCTTGTTTATTCACTTTTATAGATCACGGTTATTTTGGCACTATAAACGGTATTAGCAATGTTTTTTTTTCATTTATTTAGTAAGAGCACTTAGTGACGATGTTAACTATATGACAACCGGAAACGGAAAATTTATAATAGAGGTTATTAATACAATCACCAATAATGAGTTAATATATACAATAATATATATATGACAATAACAAATTGCCCCATAAACATATTTAAACGATTAAATAATTATTTTAGTCGGTAGAACAAAACGGAAGAAGAAAAATAACTGGTAGAGCTGAGCATCTTGCACAAGAATCTCAAGAACGACAGAGGGAGCACACTAGTCGCGTATTAACAAGTGCGTCATTTGTTCGTCTTGCCTTTGGAAATGCACCAGATGTTGACTACTCTGCGCATTCAAAAATCGCTATCGGTGCAATGGATTAAGTATGCCAATATTGTCAAGCATTGAAATTTCGGAATTAAGCACCCGGGAAAGTCGTGCCTCTTACAAAAATATACGCTAATTATCAATGCTTAAAGTATATTATTATAAATATCCAATATCAACATTGGTCGTATTTATTAATTCAAAACAATCAAAAATCCTTTTAGAAATTACGATAAAGTAATAAAAAATCTAATAAGAAGTCATTGTAGTTGTCAGTCCAATCTGTTTATTAAATCAATAATCATGTAGTTCAAGCGCTGGTATAATATAAATTACCCATGCTGGTGCAGTGGACCTCTGACTGTACCCGCGATGAATGTGAGTTCAATCCCGATTCAAAGAAATAAATTATATTAATTTCTCCAATTCACCTCAAAAGGAAGGAGAATTCTACCACTCATTACAATATATCTCGAATACTATTAATCCCGAAACTGAGCCAATTTATTAATAATGCCAGCAATACACAACTGTTTATTTACGCAATACATCTAGTAAATATTTAATAACTTAGGGATCAAAGTGACGTGTTGTTTAATTAACGACTATGCGATCAAAATTTCTAAAGTTAAAGTTAACCAACAGTTTAACTTTAACAACAAATAACTTCAAAATTTAACCATTATGTATGTACGAGTATATACATAATGGTTAAATTTTGAATGTACTCGTACATACATACATGCTAAAATTTAAATACTTGCTGTGTATACGACTTTTTGATGGATGAAACATGGTGATTTCTGACATGGAAACACTAAAGTATAAGAACATCAGCGTGAAAATTTGTCGTTCATGATTTTTTTGTGTCCAAATTTGTTTTTTTTTTCATTCTTTTTTCAGTTTTAAGCTCCGCATATAGAAAAGTAGACAGAGTAAATCCAGGTATAAGATATTCTATTCCTCAAGCATCACAGAATATTCAAGATTCGGATTGTTAATTGGCAAAACTAAACGCCGCGCTTGGAACAGTACGACAATATAAAAATTATAATTTTCGTCGAGTGAATTGAACCTAAAACCATCACTTTTACAATCGAAAGCTAAGCCACGCCAAGCAGTACTTAAGCATACTGAAAAAAAATATTAAACCATTTCTATAATGTTAAATAATCACCTTCATGTTACAGATACTACTTGAACAAAATTAAACCTGAAATAAGTACTAAAAGAAATTCACATTTTTTGTGTTTAGAATGTTATTTAATAATGTAAATTATATAAAGTATGTTAATGTTATAAAGTACCATTCAGAGGCATTTACACATATAGGATTAATTTCTAAATTTAAAATGAAAAGAAATCAGCTTCAGGCTGTATCCCGCATATAGCAGGGTAGGCAGAGAAAATTTAGTGTTAAGACACTCCACTCTCATCTTTCTGCTAAATATTTCAATGCATTGTAGTCGAAATCAAAACCGGGCAAAATTTAAGACGTAACTTTATATATTTTCAAGTAGAATTAGTTAGAAATCGGCGTTGTTTAGACAATTATGTCTGACATAATAATTAAAAGAACTTCTTTATTCCAAATCAAAACATATTAAAACATTTATACATTAATTTTTTCATTCTTTTTTTGTCTTAACATTTCTTATTGAGTAACGTGAGAATTTAATATCAAGATTTTTCATACCAAAGGAAAGAAAAGCAATTAATTCCGTTAGGTGGATATCGAATTCACAACCATTGTTAGCAGTCAGATATTTTGGCCACGATGTTTCTTTATACATGTACGCGTTTACCTAAAATAATATTCTACCCCTATACATAAACTGTTTACAAAATTTATAATGGGGTAACTTACAAAGTTTAAGGACGTGAAATGGACAAAAGGGATGAATGTTATTAAAATTTGTCAGCATAAATCAACGATAAGAAGAAAAGGGTCGTCTTACTAAATTTAGACGATACGGCTAATTTAATTAGGCTTTATAAATAAAGTATACCAATTAAGTTAAGATACATGTATGTGTCATTTATCATAGTAGACAAAAAGAACCGAGGAACCTTCTAACACTCTAACACTCCGTTCCCATAAAGACACTTCCGTTCCCCACTTTAAGTCGAAATCTGGAGATCTGGAGTAACGCCGATTTGCCTGGTTACCAGAGCGAGCAAATGAGTGGAAATCGAACTCACAACCTGCCACGTGTACAGTCTCACGCTGTGCCACGACTGGTCTAACGTTATATATACTACTACAATTATTTTTATTCCCGGAAAAGCGATATATACACAATAATTCAATACAAACTAAAGATTGTTTACAAAATCCCGATCATAAATAATTAACGACTCCAATAATATCATATTACCTCACATTATGTAGGATATACTGAATGAGTGCTATATATAGTTCTATAGCGTTGTACCTTTCAATTTGCTTAATTATGGTATATCGTTATTTTAAATATGATCGGTGCTTTGTAAAATGTTTAAGCTCAAATAAATGAAACCAGCTTCGTACTTCGTACTTCGTACAACTGTATCACGTACACCACACAGAACGCAGAGGGAACCTAATATTAAGACACTCCTTTTCCATTTTCCGCTGAATTCTGGCGACATTATGTGTTGAGGGGCGGAATTCAACGCCGCGTTTTGCCTCTATACCAGAGCGATTGAATGAAAATATACATTTAAATGAATATTTTATATCCTCGAGTGGGGATCGAATCAACAACCAAATGCGTTTACAGTCAAACTTTAAGCCCATGCACCACGACTGGCCTCAATTTTCTTAACTATGATTATTGTCATCATAATTGGTGCTTTATTTAAGTCTCAGAGTAGTTTTTAAGTTAGACTAAATAAAAGTTTGCTTTTTACAATTTATATATTTTTATTATTTAAAAAAACCGGTTAAGTGCGAGTCGGACTCGCCCGCCGTGGCTTCCGTACCAATTTCAGTATTGTAGGTACGAGTAAATTATAAAAGTTGACAAACTTAACTGTGCGGTTATATGCGTTCGTTTTGTATGAAATGAACTGCAAATAACCTTGTATTGATTATTTTCTATAAAATATTTATTTTTAACTTTTGATAGATTTTTTCATTTATTTGTATTCTAAAGTCTCACTTCGTGCCTAATTCACTTCGTGTCTAATTTCATGACTGTAGGTTCATGGTAAGTATCCTATATGATTTAGCAGTAAAAATGATGCTTAAACGCTCGTATCCTTTAATTGCGTTGACTTAGAAACTTCATTTTTTCTGTTGTTCCAGGGTTCACAGACTTAATTATTTCATATTAATTTCAGTTTCATACATCCACGCGATGTCGAGATAAATGGTCTTGACATACGGACAGACGGACAACAAAGTGATCCTAAAAGGGTTCCGTTTATACTTTTAGCGGTACGGAACCTTATTAAGTTTGCTTTTTAACACGCTTTCATTAGGTAGAGCTCTATATAACAAATCAAGTAACTATGTAATAAAATCCAAGAATCTAATGTACACTCATTTCTATTTGTTGTATCATCATGAAACATCAGTTATATATTGGTGAGATGATATTAAGGTAACATCGAGCTGGTCCTATGGAATTGGAAGATGGCTGATGGATGCTTGGACTGCCTCCGACTGTTAACATATCGAGACTAGACTGTTTAGTGCAGTAAATAAGAGTGTGTTTTTTTAACTATTCTTTAAAAAAAACATCAGATAAGAGATACAGTGAGGAACTATAAAAACAACAAAATAAAAGCAAAGATAACCTAGTGGTCAAGAGACTCCTTGTTTTGTTTTCTGCCGAAATAAGACTATTTACCAGTTATGTGGCAGAACTCAACACCGCATGTTGTTTACTTTATACTCCACTTATAAAATACACGTGAAAAGTATATAATAAATACATGAAAAAGGTAAGGTCACGGAAGGTAACATCAGAAGCTGAAACGTCCAATAGCAAATTAAGCATTCGAGTGTCGTCTCGTTTGTCATTCGGAGCAGGGACCGAGAGCGATAGCAATAACGCGCCGGCTGCGAACACAAATACATGATATTACTTTTACATTGTACTTCTTGTGACCCATTAAATGGGTGCTAGACGATGTTCGTATGAATCAAAATAAAGATCAGATTCACGCTGTATCTCGCATATAGCTGGGTAGGCAGAGGGAACCTAGCGTTAAGCCACTCCGTTCTCCACGTTTTGCCGATTTTTTCTAGGCATTGCGTGTTTATTTATTTAGTTATTTAGATTCATCAGTGGTAATTACATAAAATTTTACAATAGTATTTTTAATTCTAAATTACTTAACACTGAATGCATTACCTTTTAAGGTGAACACCGCTTACAACATTGGAGATTAGTAAACAAAAGTTGAGTTGAGTGGTGGAACTCAACACCGGGCTTTTGGCTTCATGTCAGAGCGAAGAAATGAAAATTTTAATAAATAATAATTGATTCCACCGAGTGGGGATCGAACCCAAAACCGCCGCGTCAAATCTTAAATAGATTAATTTTAGTTGATTTTTAGAGTTCAAATTGATGTGTGTCAAGGCTTACTCGTGGGAAAGGGAAAAGTATGTGGACCGTGCCCATCCCAGAATAGTCTGATGCCCACCCCAGAATATTATTACCAAAGCTAAGACTAAAAATTTAAAAAAGACTATTACACAAAAACAACACTTTGTCATTAAGAAATGAAAAGTACTAGAGGCCAGGCCTCCTTTGGAAAATGTCTCTAGATATTCCTGTGATATCAATCTTAGTTCAGATATCTTCAATTTCCTTGATGCCCATACTAGTATTTAAAGTTAATATGAAAATGAATTATATTTAATTAGAGCATATGTTGAAGGTGGGGCCAGTCGTGGCGTAGCGGCACGAAGCGTGACTGTAAAACCGACTGGTTGTGGAATCGATCAAACCACTCAAAGACAACTGTAGTAGGACTTACACAACTGACATTTCTAAGTTGTAAGTTGACGAATTATAGTTTAATGCATTTGCCTGATGAAATAATGGATATTTTAAATTTGGTTCTAATTATACAAGCATATGGTAAATCGTAAGAAAACAAACGAATTACAAAGTCAACCAGATAAGGCCGTCGGGGCACAGTGGGACAGGGTGGGTAAACGCGATCGTTGTGACTTCGATCCACAAATGGGGTGAAAGAATTATTAATTATTTCTCCATCATTCAACACGAAATCTTCAAGTGTCTTGACACTCCACGAAACCTTTGCTCGACACATGTTTACCACTAGGTTCTAGGATCTCTCTGCGGTGAATATAATTATGTTAATTTTGTTCAGTGAACAACTGTTGTTATTGCTAGCTATAATTTGTTTATTTTTAGCTATATTTTGTTCAGGCAATAAAATTAACATAATTATTTTAAAGCTCATTAGCATTCATTCATCGCTTATTATTATTTCATAGCGGGTAAGCAGTAGAAAATTTGCCAACCTTAACTTGTATATTATGTAAAGATTAAGATTGGAATTAAAAAATCTCGGTATATAAATCTATGCTTTTTGTAAAAGTAACAAAAATATAAAATATTAACAACGATATTTTAGTCAACACGCGGCGTTGTATTCCGCCATTCCACAGAACATACAATGCCTACAAGAATTCAGCTGAGAGTGGAGAACAGAAATGTCCTAATAGGAACAGAATGTCTTAACACTATACTCCCAGGCTCCTTCTGCTTTTCTTGGTATAGAAAGGATACCGCATGAATCTAAAAAAAACGTACTTTGCTTTGTAACTATCAAATAAAATGGAAGAAACTTAAATCGATCCACTTGTTATAATTGTATCATCATGAACCATGGCGTTTTGGTGACAATACAATGATATGGCTTTATCGAGCTGGTCTGATGATGAAGCCAAGACTTAAATAGTGAAACTCGTCAGGTTACTGAGATTGCACACCAAAAACCACGCTAGCAATGCTGCGAGCGAAATATAATTCGGTACTCAATAAGCATTTTCATACAATCTTTTTCTTGGAATAAAGCTTACGATAAATTCATTTATATGATATTGTGTGGGTTTATGTGAGTTGATTTTTTGATTTTTACAAGAGATTTCTCTTGGTAAAAGCATGGCAAAGCGCGGCGTTGAGTTCCGCCTCTGAACACGCGATGTTCCGAGAATTCAGCGGAATGGAGAACATAAGTGTCTGTCGAAAACGCCACGGTGTAGTTTCGATATCCACTCGCCAATCAGGAAAATGATTATATTTAAATTATTTTTATTTTCTTGTTATAGCAGGATTTCCGTTGACCGTGCAATGTCTTTAAAATATTAAGTTTCGTCCACCTCCTCTGCAATGTGAAAAAAAACTAGAAGCTCTATTTTTTGTAACAAACAAAATGGCGTACGGCCATTTGGTTGATCTAACGAGATCGAGAGCATTCATACTCACATTAAATTTATATAATTATGTATATGTAAATATTTAAAACCATTACCTAAATCTATATAACCAAAAAAAAAAGAAAAATCAATCATTCAATCACTTTCATTGAAATAACAATTGAATCCACAGAGGGACACACTTAATAATTAGATTGCAATTCATTTATTGGATCGTGTAGAAGGAAATGGAAAATTTCTTTCCCATTAATACTGAGGGTATGAGAAACTTAAGTACTACCAACGCCATCTATCAGCGAGATACTGAACTTCTTAGAAAAATCTTACAACTTGGTTCATTTCTTGGTAGAAACGCTTGTGATGAGAGCTTATAAATTGTTTGGAAAGATAACGTATCGAACTGTCATGCGAACGAAATAAAGAAGCTATTTAAAAATATTAAGTTATATTAGTTACGTAGGCTGCAATTGGAGGGTTAAGAAAATACGATTTTTATATCTTAAATTTATATTAACAAAAATTTTAAATTTAAAATATAAATTAATTCTAAAACTAAACTATATCTAAGAAGACTGCCTTCAATGTTGGAAAAACAGTAATCTGCTTAAACCTAAATAATCTAACTTAACCTACGACTTAATTACTCCACGATGGAATAATAAGTGTGGGAAAAGAAGAAATTCCATTTCCACCGGCGCTGCTCACCCGATCTCTCCTCTGTCAGCATTTTTGTTGCTTTCGGCCGCCTGTCAGACGGACATATTATAATATTAAATAATTTTTCCGCCTGTGACACCGAGCGCTATATAACATATTCATAAATAAACAATATAGGAAAAGCGTCATAATAAAAATAACATACTATATCTAATTTAAAAAAAATAAATACTAAAATGCATTTTCTCATATGGATGTATCTAGATAAAATTGAAATAGCCATTAATAAAAATAATTACATTTATTATCCACTATTCAGATATTATTAAATTTTTATATAACCAAATAATTATAACCTACAACAGAAGGTAAGTCTCTTAAGCCAACCATCGAGATTAATCCATATCGACAAGTTAATTACACTAAATCTATCTAACTATCGATACTACGACAGTATAACCAATAGTCAATACTATTATTTTCCTTTCGTCATATATGTATATTTGCTTGTATGTATGTATCGATTATTATGACACGTCGAATTAGATAAAGAGGCCAGTCGTGGCGCAGAGGGCACAAAGTGTGACTGTAAAAACGGCTGGTTGTGAGTTCGCGTTCGATCCCCACACGAGGAAATGAAATATATACTTACTTTTAAATTTTCATTCCGTCGCTCTGGTGTCGAGATAAGGTTTGAGTTTGTTGGCGTTGAGTTCCATCACTCAACATGCAACTGGGGAACGGGAGTGTCTAAGCACTAAGTTCCCTCTACCTATCCTGCCGTGTGCAGGGGATACAGCGTGAAGCTGATTTTTTTTCTTCGAATTAGATAATTTGCATTATTTTTTCAATTTCACACTGTATTTCATACATAGCAGGGTAGAGAGAGAACCTAACGTTAAGACACTCCGTTCTCATTAAGACACATTGCCTACTTTCTGCCAATTTCCAAGACAATGCACTGGCAGAAGACTGGTGGAACTCAAAGCCGCACTTTGCCTTATCTTTGAAGCGAGTATTAAATATTTCATTTCCTCTGAGTAGGAATGCAAACTCATACTCATCTTGTGCCCCTATGCCGCGACGACGCGTGGTCGCAACGTCAAGTAATAAATAAAAATAATTAATAGTTTTCTATTTAAACAAAAAAATATTATTTCTAATAGTAGAAGGGCAAGTTAACCTTCCATATAATCCTTACACTCAAGAATTCCAATTTCCCACCATAAAAAAAAAAAAAAAGTCTACAACTTAGAAACAATATTACAAAATTATACACATTTAAATATTTAATAGAACAGAAACTTACACGTTGACCCGTATTTTCCCTCAAAGAAAATATAAAAATAAAAAAATAAAGCCATGTAGGTGTAAATTCTTGTGGGAAATCCTTCCATTTCGTCGTTCTGGTAACAAGACTTATCACGGCGTTGCATGGCGAAACCACCGAGTTACTTAACACTGGGTTCCCTCAGAGTACCCTATTGTGTCAGATATTCAATGTAAAGCCAATAAAAAAGATAAACATAAAAATAGTAAACTATAAAATTTTTTTTTTCAAAGTTTATCATTGTTCATATATATATAAACCTTTATAAGTTTTGATAGTTGGAATTTTCAACGCACATTATTTGGGCAAAGTATTACGACATAACTCTCTGTAAGTCCTCTGGGTGGAACTCATTTACTATATAAGTATTATAATACTAATTTTGAAAGGGTCAACATGATTCAGCTCTTCGCTTCCCGTGTTACATTAATTTAATTTCTTTCGAATGTCATATTACCCGAAAATATTACTCAGTTTTTCTAATATGGAAAAGTCACGGCAAACGAGCGTGCGGGTCACCTGATGGTAAGTGATTACCGCCGCCCACGGCCCCGTGCAATACTACAGGAGTTACAGGTGCGTTACCGGCCTTTAAGGTGGGTTGGGCGCCGGGGCCCGAAATTACCTGATGCGAAACGTAGTGCGCACGCACGTACGTACGCATAAAGCCACTACTTCACGCCGGTTCTAAGTGCCGGGGTTGGTAATAATCCGGTTGAGTCTGCCTATGCGTGTTGCTATAGCTAGCGACGTGACTTTACCACACGTACTTTAGTCGCCTCTTACGACACCACCAGTACCAGGATGATCCTATTCTAGTCCGGGATCACACGGCACAAGTTTGCAACTTGAAGTTAATGTTGTTAGCCCTGGCTTTTATAGCGACACTGGGTAGGTAGGGAAGAGGGTACTCTGTCCCGGAAATATTTGCGAGCACGATGTGGCTGTTTGTGAGGATGCCGATCGCGGTAAGTGCGTCCCCTGCGGGACTCGAACCTTGGCTTGTGGCCGTCATTGTTTGTTGCTCTTTTATACGTTTTTGTTGTGGAATGTATGTACGTCTAAAACATACATATATATATATCGCTGAGATCTGGTGACGAGACAAAGCGCGAAGTTGAGTTCCGCTGCTCAATACGCAATGGAGAAAGTGGAGAATGGACTTTTTGCTCCTGTGTCACAACAGCATCAATTGCAAAATTTACCTCGTGAATTTTTTTTATTACTTTTGTAGCAAATAAGACTTTTTAACATGGATTTCATCGCATTTTTTTATTAAATAATACTTATGGATAATTTCGAAGAGTATATGCGGTTAGGAAAAGAAATATATGTTTTTATTTTTTTAAGCTTCACTCTGTGTGCATACTGCAAGATAGACGAAGGGAATCTAGTGTTAAGACACTCCGTTCCCTATTTTCCTCTGAATTCTGGAGGCATTAGTGGCGGAATTCAACGTCGATATAGGTATATAATAATAATAGAACATCTGATAAAATCTGTGAAAACTATTTTATCCAAACTGTTAATTATCTCATATGTATCAGATTATTAATACCATTGAGCTGACCAATAACGATTTTACCGAACAAACATAATGAAATGCTTTGAATTTAATGTCATTTTAACTAACGAGCATTTTACGATAATAATAGGGAGAAGGAGAGTGGAGAAACTAGATTTTTTTTCAGCTTCACGCTTTATCCCGCATCTAACAGGGTAGGCAAAGGGAGCCTAGTGTTAAGAAACTCCGCTCTCATTTTTCTCAACGCCGTGCTTTGCCAGGACACCAGTGTGAAGAAAAGAAAATATTAAACATTTCATTTACTAAAGTGGGAATCGAACCTACAAGCTTATGCACCTGCGCCAAAACTGGCTTCAAATGTACGCAGAACACATATACATGTGTTTAGTTGAAGCGGCAATAGAATACTTTACGGCTTACTTTCAGCCTAATAAAAGAAGAGCCCCTGAATTCAGTAATAATATTGGAACTTCACGCTTTTGTGTGCATAGTAGGAGTGAGTTCAATTCCTCCTACTGTGTGTTAGAGGGAACATAGTGTTAAGACACTTACATATATATGTGTGTGTGTGTCTGTGTGTGTGTGTGTATGTGTAGATAAAGCGCCAATGGAAAGCTTTACGACCTACTTTCAGCCTAATATGTAGAAGAGGCTCTTTCTTTCGACGACTTCGAGTCATATGGAGCTAAGGTGGATAAAAAGTCAAGGTCAAGTCATAAAGTCAATATACCTTGAATATACTGGTTGGCGCAGTTGGGTGTCTAGCCATGAATCGTCTTCGTTAATATATATATATATATATATATATATATATATATATATATATATATATATATATATATATATATATATATATATATATATATATATATATATATTCACTATAACAGAATAGCTAAGTTTCTCCAAGCTATCGTTAAGGCATTTTGTTAAAAATATTATAATTTTCTCAAGGTATGGATTGAACCTAAAACTATCGATTGAAGCTGTTACATGTAATATCGTTATTTTAATACTTACAGAAATACATATATTAAGGAAAACGTACAGAAATAATTAATTTAGTAGTTAATTATTTATAATCTTATAATATTAAAAAGTAAATAAAATAAAGGTAAAGTAAATGAAGGTCGACAGGCTCGACTAATTCTCTGCTCAAATTTTTTAAATTAAAAAATACTAAAAAATTAAAAAATACTATTGTAGATGTAAAATATGCTTATCGTCATCGCCTATAATTGCGGCGACACTTATTAATTGTATGATTATTTTTTCTGTTTTAAGTGTCTGTGTAAGGTGTGTTGGTGATTAAAATAAATAAATAAAATAAATAAGCACTAGGTTCCCTCTAACACAGACTAGGTAGAATTGAACTCACTCTTACTATGCATACACAAGCGTAAAGCTCCAAAATTACCGAATTCAGGGGCTAATAACGTATTATTCAAATTGAGTGTCGGCGTAATTAAAAATACGACAACATAAAGAAATTACCTTTGTTCTCTTTAATCCTGAAAGATATATCTTTTATATAATGGATAATTATTAAGATTGAGATCATTTTGTTGACATTATTTAACGTTCGATGACATAATTATGATGATGGTGAACTTATCGGATTTATCAAAAGTCCGATAAGTTGCCCTTACTGTCTGTTTCTGTCGTACGTTTCCTATACGCAGTACTTGATTTTAGTCAGAAAGCAAACAACGGAATGTTTTGACACTAGGTTCCTTCCTACTCTGCTATATGGAAAGAAGAATAGACGTGAAACAATCGTGAGACGTGAAGTTGTTGAAATATAAAAAAAAAATTCTTCGCTCTAGTAACGTAGCAAAGCGCGGCGTTGAGTTCCACCACTCAACGTGCTGTGTTTTCAGAAGTCCTTATAATGTAGTAAATGAAATATCCAGAGAAATCGTTAAATTATAAAATTAGTAAACCACTTCAAGAAAATGAACGAAGTCTATTCTACGAAGACATTATTGAAAACAGTCGACGAATTCTCACACATTTCATTATATTCATGAGGGAACCCCGTAAAAGCGACCTAACAAGCAAAATGTATCTTTTTTTATGAAAATGTATAAACATCGACATTCTCAGTAATGTGTGCCTATATACATTGATAGTGGGTTCGATTTTACTTGTAGCTTGTGGCCTCTCGCTTTTTGATGAATGGACTGTTCCACACAAAAATTATTGTTCTATTTAAACAAGTAGTTCCTGAGATTAGCGCAACCAAACAAACTCTTTTGCTTTGTAATATTAGTATATATTTTTGTGTATCAGACGGTTTTTTTTAGAAACTAGCCAAGACCTACTTAAGTAGATACTATATATGAACAAGATGCCCATTTTGAACATTGCCTTTAGTAAAATGTATTTGCATTTTTTTATCCTAGTATCCTGTTTTTAGAGCAATTATCTTTTTTTATTCTATTCTGAAGATCCTGTAGAAGCGAAACAGCCAATTGTGTGGCTTGTTGTGGACTAAGTTTTGAATATGGTGTAGAGTTTATAAAGTTAGGTCTAACTTATAAGAGTTGGGGTGTATAGAGTTAAAACTTGGATCTACATGAGATTTTGATGACTTATTGCATACCATCGTTTTGACAGTATCTTATATGATAATATTTTTGCTGGGATTCTCAATTCCCTACATGTCATTCATCAAAATAATTCAAAACATTCTAGATAGACAACCATTGAAAAAAATTGGATTAGTTATTATATAGATGTGTTAGTTATTCGTATATCGCACGTGTAAAATGTGTAGAAATTGTTAAAATAAATATTAATAATCATATTATTAGAGGTCCTTAATCAAATGACTAAAACATCTGTCGGTCCGTATGTCACAGACATTTTATTCAGTAAGTGAGTTATACATTTTATAAAAAAATAACAAAATCGTGTAGTGCGCAACTGGCACGTTCAGAATATCATAAATAAAAAAAATCAGAGGAGGGAAGATGAACATTAAACTGAATCTAAATAAATGTTGTGCATGCTACTACGAAATTCAGAACTCTTCATGAACGAGTCCGACTCGCACTTGACCACTTTTATAATATATATTTTTGGACAACAGGTTAAATTGTTATATTTTTCTACGTGTCTACTTTTTTAATAGTTGCTTTTACCGCTTTACTACAAGCTGTCGTATATCCTACATAAATATAAAGTGGGGAAAACAACTTAACTTAAGGAATCTTTAGAAAGATACCTATTATTTCTTACAAGACAAGCAATTTCAATTGCCTTTATTTCATTAATATTGTTTTACGAAAATAAATTTATTTTTTCTTTGCTTCGATTTTTGTAGATTAACGCCGTATCCTGACGTATGTAGCGTGTTTACAAGTTTGTGCCTCTGCGCCACGACTGATTTCAAATTTATATTTAAATACATTTATGTAAGATATACGACAAAAAACGAATTCGTGGTGCATGGGCACAAAGTGCGATTATAAAACCGACTGGTTGTGGGTTCGATCCCCACTCGAGGAATTGAAATATTTATTTATATTTATATTTTCATTTCTTTGCTCTGGTGTCGGGGCAAAGCGCGGCGTTGAGTATCGCCACTCAACACGCAAAACCTCCAGAATTCGGTGGAAAGTGGTGAACGGAGTATCTTAACACTAGGTTCCTTCTGCCGATCCTGTTGTGTGCGGGATACAGCGTGAAGCTGATTTAATAAAAGGATAAGGTTAAAAGAAACACAGCAGATGTTATATCGTAATACACTAAATTGTCATATTATATTATTTAAGGGATTCCTTTCATCTCACAAAATAACAAGACGTGTATAAGATTTCTACGGTCCTCCTCCTAAAATAGGCAACTAAAATAGGAAAATGTGTCAACAAAATATCAATAACTGTATCCAAATCGCTACTTTAAGTGGAAGCTTTCTTTAGAAATAGGTATAATTTCAGTTCACTAACAGGGAAGTATCTTAACAATAGGTTCCCTCTGCCTACTCTGCCGTGTGCGGGATACAGCATGAAGCTGATTTTAAAAGGAAAAATAGCTTCATATTTTTTATAGTAGCAGGGTAGGCAATAAGAATCTAGTGTCAGAAAACTCCACTCTAATTAGAAAAATCATGTAGCAGAACCCAGCGTCGCTCTGTATCTTAATAAAAATTTAAAAAAAAGCAAACAAATTGCCCTCAAAGCGCTATTCTTTCGCTAATTATTGTATCTTATCTAACTCAGAGGGGTCTATGAAGGAAAATTAAATATAATAATTACCCCGAATGGGGATCGAAACCGCAACAATCGTGTTTTTGTCCCACAACCGCGTCCACCGTCTGCATTAAAATATATGAAACTGAATCAATTCACATACAAACCTAAGGCTCCATTATACTTCATTAAATATTTATTGAATCTAAAATAGAATTGGTAAATAACATTCATAGAAGTTATTTCTGCGCATGACGAGATTGAATGTAAAAACTGTAGAAAAACAATATACTAATATAATAATTAGGGCCAGTCGTGGCGCAGGGGCACAAAGTGCGACTGTAATACCGACTGGTTCGATCCCTACTCGAGAAAATGAAATATTTATTTAAATTTATATGTACATTTCTTCGCTCTGGTGTTGAGACTAAACGTGGAGTTAAGTTCCGCCACTCAACACACAATGCTTCCAGAATTCGGTAGAAAGTGGGGAACGGAGCTTTTTAACATTAGGTTCCCTCTGCCTACCCTGCTGTGTGCGGGATACAGCGTGAAGTGATTAATTAACAATATACTACTTTTGTACTTACATTTATGAAATCAATTCAATATTTCGATAAAGTTTGACCTAAGTGTAGTAGATTTGAATATTTATATAAATGTATACATATTTCAATTTTAATGAACAACGAGACGTTTAAGTTTGTATGAATATAACTCATATTATTACAGAAAATTTAGTAAAATATTTTTTTGTTAACAAAAAAACCATTACTTACTATAATTTAACCTAACTTCACGCTTTATCCCTAGCGGGGTAGTCAGAGAGAACGTAACGCCAAACGGTACGGTCCCTATACACCTCTTTCACCTCGTCCACAGTCATCAACCTCTTCATATACATGCCCTCCGGGGAGTCTTCATGCTTTTTACGTGACCTTCCGCCAGTATCCTGGATATTGTATTTTCCAAGGTCAACTGATGCCTCCCTCTATCTCTCTAACCACTCACTTTTCAATCATAAATCGTTTTGCCATTCTTTCACTACCACTTCGTTCGACGTGCCCAATTACACTAAAAAAAAAACTTAGAAATACTATTTCTTACAATAATTTAAATTATATACGAAGTTAAAATTATAAAGATTATTTAGAAAACAAAAATCTAAATAAATTCAAGTTAAATGTGAACTCAGAGTTTAAATACAATTAAGAGGCGACCGTTCGAGTTAGACGTCGTCCCTTCAGTTCACCGCCAGCGTTGACGCGAGGTAGTATTTTCCCGCGCACTTTTACCACAGATAAAATACGCGCCATTTTCTTTAAGTTTCGAGTGAGTGTCGTGTTAGTGCAAAGGAATGAATATATAAAGCCTAATTAATGGCAAGCAAAAAAAAAATTATTCGATTGCCTTCCGTGGTAAGAAATAAGTGTTATGCACAATTGGGATATGAGCATGTTTACAGGTTTTTACATTATAGCACCGCGCATGCCATATTTTTTTTTCATTTTCTTTTTTTTTAATATAAAAAAAATAATAAAAATTATGCACCGGAACGTTGTAAATACACCAGTTCTTGTAGCACAATATAACAATTTCTTTTTAATTACAGCAAAAACTTTTTTTTTAAATGTCACGAATTGTATTCGTATAAAAATTTTCAATGCACATTTTTAAGAAGATACAAATTTTATATACTTAATAAGTATATTATTTTTGTTTTACTATAATTATTTTATCACATTTATTGATATCATGTAAGTAAATAGTATTCTTATAACACATTAACATTTATGAACAAAAAGGACAAATATAGCATTTGATGTTTTTAACCATATTCCTTTAGTCCTGACGTAAAATAAAATTATTATATAGAGAAATAAAAAACAACATAAGATTTTCTTTTTTTATTCTTTTGAATTTAATTGTAATTAACGTTATATGATTTAGCGATTTATTATAATTTAAAAGTAAAAAAAGGTTACTCCACACGCAATGCCTCCACAATTCAGCGGAAAGTAGGGAACGGAGAGTCTTAACACTAGGTTCCCACATTCTATTCTTACAATTCAATTATGAATAATTCAAATGTGTAAGTATTGTTTAATATTACCTAATTTCATAACTGTAAGTCGACGGGAAATACTAGACGCTACAGATATAAATTTGTAATGATTTTTTTGTATGGAATACCTATAAATTTTCTTTTTTCGGATTTTTACTTTATTTGTATTGTTAGTTGTCGCTTCGTGACAATACGCATATTTATAGGAATCCACATGAAATATTTTTATAAGTTTACATTACATAAATGCTCGTTTTTTTATTGTGTTGATTTATAAGCTTGATTTTTTTAACGGACCATATCAATTTGATTAAATTCAACTTCATACCTCGACGCGATCTCGAAATGAATAGTCTTGACAGACGAACAGACAGAAAATAATATTACAAATAATATAAATAAAATCTGAGATCCCTGCCTCCTAACGTGTGTACTTATTAAATATGTTTATTTGAACATTTTGTTTTTATGGAACTTTCCTCCCTCATTTACGATGTGACCTTCGGAGTTGTCAATCACTTTTTGCTGTGTTTTCCCTTATTCTGTTTTATGTAATACTTAATCATTTGAGGCCAGTCGTGGCGCAGGGGCAATAAGTGTCACTGTAATTACGTGTGTGACAACTGTGGATTCGATTCCCACTCGAGGAAATTAAATATTTATTATTTTCATTTCATCCCTCTGGTGTGTCGCCGCGGTGTCGAGTTCCGCCACTTAACACGCAATGCCTCCAGAATTCGGCGGAAATTGAAGAACGGAAGGTTTTAGGCTCCCTCTGCCCCTCCCCTTGTTGTGGGGACACAGCGAGACCCTAAAAAAAATTTGTAAAGTTTGTATGTTAATATAAAATTAGTAAAGTAGTAGGTACCTAAGATATATACAGGTTTAGTACTAGGTTAAGTGGTTTTTAAATATAAACACATAAATTTGGAACATGCACCCGAAAGCTTAATTTACACTTACTATAACTATTCAAAATATTTCTATTAAGTTTTCAAGAATTAATAAATATTTCATCTCTTCTAGTGGGGATAGAACCCACAACCAGTCGATTTTGCAGTCACACTTTGTGCCTCTACGCCAGGACTGGCCTCGAAAGAATATTTTTCATTGAGACCAAACGGAGAACGAACCGTAACCGGCGTTATAGTATGAACCCTGTCTTATTCTTACCGGAGCAGGGACGTGAAAACAACTCGTATATATGGGAATCGAACTAACGACCATCACGGTTACAGTCGGATGCCGTGCCACTACGCCACGACGGCCTCTCATAATAATTTATCAATTTAAGCATATTTATTTCATTATCGCCGTAGAACATAATTATTAAAACATAAAGTAGATTTTCAAATGTCTACCGATTACAAGTTAACAGACGGCTCTGAAAGTGACAGCAGATACGGATGGACAGAATAGGCTTCTACCTCACTGGGACATTAAAAATGTTAAACAAAACAAATAATGCAGCCAGGCCAGTCATGGTGCAAGGGCACAAGCGTGTAACTCTTAACGCGACACGTAGTGGATTCGATTCCACTCAGGAAAAAGGAATATTTCATGTTTTCATTACTTCGCTGGCGTTGTTGATTTGTTGTGTTTTGTGGAGTTGGTTTTCGCCACTCAACACACAATACCATCAGTTTCGTCGTAAAGTGGGAAGCAGACGTGTTTAATGGGAATGGAGAAACTATGTGCAGGATACAGCGTGAAACTAAAAACAAAAATATATCTGATAGATCACCATCATGCATATTGATTGTCCTGTGATATTGCTTAAATGCATTCATGTAGACAAACCCTATTAAGTGAAAATATATGAAATGAATTTTCATCTGCTTTCCATTGTTGTGCTGACATAGAGAGTCTGTTTATACTAGGAGCCGACCAAATATTTTGTAGTGTTGCTTGTATATGCATTTAGAGGCTCTATTTTTTTTGTTTATATTGTGAATATATATGCATAAATATAATATTTTAATTGATTTTTCACGGTTATACCATATTGAGAATGAAGAAAAATGTACTCAGCTGGTTGCGGCACCTCGAACGAAGTTTCTTAAGTGTTCGAAACGTCGGGTTTCCAAAAATGTATAATCTTAAATATATGACATTAATTCGGGTAAGATAAAATCAAAATCAAATCAGCTTCACGCTGTATCCCGCACACGGCAGGGTAGGTAGAGGAAACCTAGTGTTAAGACACTCCGTTCCCCACTCATTGCGTGTTGAGTGGCAGAATTCAACGACGCGCTTTGCCTCGGCACCAGAGCGGAGAAATGGAAATATAAAATTAAATAAATATTTCATCTCTTCGAGTGGGGATCGAACCCATAACCAATCGATTTTACAGTCACTGCCTCAGACTGGCCTCAACCGGGTAAAATAGTTTTATTTAAAATGTATAAAGATTTTTTATATATACTTATATGCAAAGAATTAATAATGTTGATAACCAATAAATGTTTATTTAATACATATTTTCATTTAACATATACAATTATTTATATTCTTTATACTTAAAAATTACTGGCGTGAAACCGCTGGAAAAGGCTAATTTTATTAAAAATTAAACCCTTCTGAGTCACAAATGGGTCTTACAATACATCTCTTAATTGTATAAACATACAAAATGGTCTAATGAGTTAGTACGTTAATAAGTTTAACCTTTTAGCTTTAAAATATTATATTTTCCATTTATGTTTGTATAATACAATCCATTAAAATCGTGGAAATATATATATATATATATATATATATATATATATATATATATATATATATATATATATATATATATATATATATATATATATATATATATATATATATACTATATATATATATATAATAAATAGAATATTTGATATATATCAAACCGGAACATTCAATACATTTAATAAAACCGGATAATATAAAATAATAACAAAAGCCTATTACGTTCAACTCAGCGATAATTAAAATGTTTCCTGGATTAAAATATATAAACTAGTACTAGTAAAAGGATAGCGGGATGGGGGTTGGGGGTCGTAGTTACTTTAGTGTCCCGTGATCGAGCGCTACGAATGCACGCTTTGCGTCATGGCGGACGCTATAAACGCTGCGCTTATGAAAAATCGATTTTATGAACAACTCGAACACTATCGACGCTCGCGTCCGCCTAAGAAGATAGTGAGCATAAGCGACGAGCGATATCATGTGATATTGGAGGACATTCCGAAAGCGAAATCCAGAGAGCATAAGTCGGACCACGAGTTATGGCTTTTGAGACACTACGATATATTAAAAATTAACGAAATAGAAAGATTAATTGATCCATCTGATAAAATGATTTACTTGGCGGACGGGCAGTTATTTGACGCGCTACACGAAGCGCACGTTGCTATATGTCACGGCGGGCGGACCCGCATGACAAAATTACTGCGCGCTCAGTACAAAAATATATCACGTAACGCCATCGAGCTTTATTGTGATATTTGTGAAAAATGTCAACAAAAGTCTTTAAAGCCCAAACCGATGCCAGAAAATATGTCGCGAGGACAAACGACTTTAATAGATTTCCAGACTAATCCAGACGGTGAATACAACTTTCTACTCGTTTATCAGAATTGTTTAACAAAATTTATTGTGTTGAGACCGCTCAAAACTAATTGCTCTAGTGAAGTGGCGTACAATTTGTTGGATATATTTTCAGTTTACGGCGCTCCCGCTGTTTTATGTTATTATAACAGTATCGATTATATTAAGCAAATTCTTGAATATTTTCAAAAATTTAAAATATTTAAAATCATTTATGGAGATTATAAGTATAGCAAAGATAAGGAATATATGGAAAATATTATTACAGATATAAATTTAAAAATAAATGACTGGATGCAGCAAAATAAAGCCTCACATTGGAGTATTGGCTCATCTTTTATTCAATTAATGAAAAATCAAGATTATAATTACGATATTTTACAAAATTCCTATAAAGCGCTTTTTGGGAAACCAATTAAATTGGGAATAGCGATTGAAAATTCGAATTCTATACAAACTGAAGAAGACTTAAAAAAAACTTTATGTGGACATGACCGTATTGAAATTAAATACGACCCAAATAGAAACAAACGGACTACCTCAGTTTCCATGGACACTATTCCAAGCTCTAAGAAATCTAAGAGCAGGAAAAAAACAAAACGTAAGAAGCCTGCTACTTTAACACAATTTTTTCATGAATTTACATGTTCGGATTCAATATCTGAAACTGTAGTAGCTACAAAGACAATCAATGATATTTATGATGGATCTGATTTATGTCAAAATACAACTTCAACATCGGATGCAATAATGAGAATTTTATCTGTATGTGAAGAAGCCAGTGGTGTTGCTTCTAGTCCTGTAGTAAATACGGATTCTAATTTACAAAAAATCATTTCTGAAATAGTTGAATCAGAGCCAATATTTGATGATGGTTACCCATTAACTAGAAGTACGTTTTCTGTTCAAGAAATAAGAAATAATGATTCTGCAGAGTCTACCACAGATGTATATTCAAGTACAGGGGCATCAGTGGTTTCAATTCCAATTTTACAAGAATTTAACCCTTCTGTCAATACTTTTACTATTCTGACACCAGATAACAACTTTACTACAACCAAAGAACCTGATATCCCTTTTCCAACCTGCCCTTCTATGGAACAAACAATCGATATCGTTCCTAATATAGAGCCAGCTTTCAACGATAATTCAGAAATGGGCTCAAAAATTAATTGTTATCAAAACTCAGAGGTTATTTCAAAACCCAACATTTTACAACAGTCCAGTACTAACATTGTTCCTTGCTCCGAGTCATTTCAAGATACTAATTTAAAAATACAAGACTCAATATGTGTCACAACTATGCCTACTATACAAACAAACTTCGCTACGCATTCATTTTCACAATCATTAGAACATACAAATTATTCATTATCACAGCGACTGCCAGCTTTAAATATAAATTTTAATTTTCCACAGTCAAATATTTCCACTACAGAATCTACAGGAGTTACTAATTTTTCTGGTCCTCAATCAATTACTAAAACATTTCCATCGTCGCAATCATTTAAGGATAGTACTTTTGCATTACCACATTCAAATATATCTTTTATTCCCTTAACACAATCAATTATATCCACTTCTGCTTCAAATCATCCAACTAACACTCACTTTACTATACCACAATCAACCATTACATATCTTTCTTCTACTCAGTTGCCCATCAGTTCATATTCCAATTTTACTCAACCTCATTCATTTATTAGGTCTCTTCCTGTACATTCATTTCCAAATATTGATTTCGAGTCTGCTCAATTGACAATTAACACACTATCTTCTTCAAATTTACTTGAAAGTACTAATTTAACATTACCACAGTCAAATATTTCTATTATTCCTTCACAATCTGTGGAGCATACAAATTCTATTTCTTCACAGCCCATAATTAATTTGCCTTCTTTTGTACAGTCATTTGTTGATGCTAATTACAACATACCAACACCAGTGCTAGCAACACTCCCTGCCCAACAACCGCAAAGAAATTTTGGTTTACCACAATCTATCAATATGATTTCTACTTCACAATCATTTGAAAATTGTAATTATATTTCGCCACAAAATATCGTTTCCTCGCTACCATCTAGCCTATCTTTAAGAGACGCAAATTTAACTGCACCACAGTCAACGATCCCATTTGATCCTTTGTCACAATCATTTAAAGATAACAATTTCGATATACCGTATTCTCTTAATGCTACATTTAACTCCTCAGACTCAATGCAAAATAACATTTTAACTCCTGACGTCAATTCAATTACATCATCAATAATTAACCATGCCACCACTAATACTAAAACTGATTTGTGTGACAACAATATACAAAATAACCTTAATTATTGTCCTAGCTCAGAACCATTCATCATCACCATTCCTAGTGCAGAAACTTATGATCAAGCTCCACTACTTGCAGAATCAAATAATGACAGTCTTGCTGCTGATTCTAACACCACAATTCAATCAGAACCAATAATCATTCCTCTTCCAAACTTCAAGTCAAACTTTTTCCACACTCTGCCTAACCTAGAGTCAAATTACTGTCAATAATGTATTTGCAAATTGATGTCTTTATTATATTTAGGTAAATTCATATAAAATTGTTGTGATTACGTACGTATTGATCTAGTGCCAATTTTTCTTAACCTTGTATTTGTATACATATTTGTAACTAGCGGCCCCTAGCGGCTTCGCCCGCTGGAATCATATGAATATTTATTTGATTTTATCAGAATGTATCAAGGAAAAATAGTTAGAGTATTTAAGTATTGATATCTATAATATTATACACTTAATAATAATAATTTAAATAGCTATAATTTTTTCTATTAAATATGATAGTTTTTGAAAAATGTTTAGGTATATCATATCTATTTAGTGGCAGTAAACGTGGTTTTCCCCCATAATTTGAGAATAAATAGAAGCCTATATTCTCCATAGTTTGCCTTTCAATGAAAGTCCCAAAAATCGGTTCCAGAGATTGAAATTGATTAGGATGATTGCTTGTTCATGTTTTAGTATCGTAACTATATGTACTTAAATATACTTATTTATAATACATATAAATGTCTTTAAATGTTTTAAATAAATATAGTGTAAAATATATAGTTTGTTTAATTTTATATAATTTATGTTTTAAAACATTTATTTATTTACTATTTCTTCAATATAATATACAACTATAAATATTTTATACATATCCTTATATCTAAATTAATAAAATTTGAATATTTTTCATAACATTTTTTATGTTACATTAGCCTCTGTATAAAATACTATTACGTATACCATTTATATAAATTATATAATTAAATCTACACTTTCAAAAAATAATTAGTGAATAATACGGTCGTGGTTAATAAAAAAATAGTTTAATGACATTGTCGGATGTGAAAATCGAAAACTTTTAAAGTTTTCGATTTTCACATCCGACAATGTCAACAGGGAGAGGCGAATTACAGTTCAAGATTAAAAAAACTGGATTTATGCTCATTATACCGGCACAAATGCCACAAATTCTTAATTTAAAAATTTTCTCAAAACATAACATAATCGCTAAAAAGGCAAAACTAAATTATACATAAATAAAAGGGCATATGTAATTGAGGCCAGTCGTGGCGCAGGGGCTCAAAGTGTTACTGTAAACGCGACAGATCGTGGATTCGTTTCCTACTCATGGAAATGAAATATTTAATATTTTCATTTCTTTGCTTTGGTGTGGAGATAAAAGTGCGGCGTTAAGTTCTGCCACTCAACGCGCAATGCTTCCAGAATCTGACGAAAAATTGGAAAAAGACAACACTAGGCTCCCTCTGTGTACCCTAGGCTCCCTTTGTGTACCCTGCTTCATGCGGGATATAGCGTGAAAGTAAAAAAAAATGTATACCTAAGAATTCTTATAATCATAAATCTACGATGAATCATTACAGAAAATGAACTGAACTGAGAACCAGATAAAAAACTACTATTAAAAACGCAACTAAAAAGCGGTCATTTGTTGTCACCGTCGACCTTGTTAAGTATTTACTATCCAGCAAAGCTATCTAGCGATGCGAAGCGTATCTTTCTTAATTTTTTTTTACTTATTATAACCGTAATTTCTAACGTAACTTGAAACAAGTTCTAACCTTTATATAATTCATTATGGCTCATTTTAGGAATATTATGTGTTATGTATCGGAACTTAACGCCGAAATCTACTAAGTTGAAAATTTCAAAAGAAACTTACAAATAAAAATAAAAAATATTTTAGTCTATTAAAAAGTCCGTATAATAGCGCTATAAATGTAGTGGAATCTAAGTTTGGATGTTGACTAACATTACCAAATAAGCCTTAAACTCAAGTACAATCAATTAAGTCCTAACATGGGCACAGATAACTTTATAAAATTTATAATTAATAATTGTTTTAATTATTATCCAATATCAGTGCAAACAGCTGAATATGTCGATCTTTTTAGTTGTAATCATAACTTATAGTATAGAGGCCGCTGTGGCACAGTTCAATAGGGCCTGCGTGTAAACGCGACACTCAGGTTCGGTTAGATTATAAGAAAATTATTTATTTAAATTCCCACGTTCTGATCGTGATCGTGAAGAAGCGCAGCGTTGAGCTCCACCGCGCAACACGCAATGTCTCGATTTTAGGTTTAAAGCGAAGAACGAAGTGGTGTAACACTGTTCTCTCTAGCTACTCGGCTATGAATGATTGTTCTAAAATATAGTTTGTAACTTTCAAGCATTTTTAATCTGTAACTAGAATGAATTTAGTGACATGACACTCCCTGTGTGATTGCAAAACGAAACCTAACAATTTTTCTTAGCCGTATGAAAATTCAAACATAACATTTCTTCCCAAGTGGGACCTACCCACAACTACAGTTTATACAATAAAACATACTCGAACTGCTCTATGAAGTTTGTCGTTTGCTTGTTCGTTGAATATTAATTAATATTATATATAATTTATTTTCTTTCATAAATTCTCTGGTATCTCCTCCTAATTATAATATATCATTATTAATATCGTATATAATGTATTTTTTAAAAATTCAGTTCAAAATATCGATATATAAAAAGTTTTATTGCCAAAATAAGGAAAAGCAATAGCTGTTAATTGTTTAAAAGGAGATGTTTTGGATAAATTTAAGCAATCCATTTACCAATTGTTACAATTGAACTTTGAAAGTCGGAAAATAAACACAGATTTTAAATACAATAGACGATTTCTTTTTGTTTTAATTTTCTTCATACCTCCCAAGAATTTAGCTTAGTTATAAGATAATATTTTTTTATTGATCGTTTATCTTTTTTTTCAAAATATGTTTTTATTTTTCGACACATTATGTGTTGAGTAGCGGAAGTCAACGCCGGGCTTTTGCCTTGATGCCAGAGCGAAGATATGAAAATGTTTTTATTTTCAGCTTTAGTAATCCGTAAACATTTTTTAATAAAAAATAATTCATTCCTTCGAGTGGGGACCGAACCCACAATCCCTCGCGTTACAGTCACACCCACAAGGGTAGCACAAGCCTACGCCACGACGGCCTCAACCTTATTGTACGTTGCTCAAAAAAAAAAACAAAAAAAAATGTTTAGACATTACATTTTTTTTTTGTTTTTTTCTCATATAGAAATAAGAAAGACTGGTGTTTGCGTGGATGTAAAGCCGTTAAATAAAAAATTACATTTTTCTCTACGAATTTGGAAAAATACTCTCCTATATCTCCCCTACACTCCCTTTCTACCCTATATAGGTTAGTTAGTCCACTGCATTCGCATATACGTTGTCTATCAGTCACAAAGTAACGGAAAAGTAACGGAAAAGTCCACTGCTTTTATCATCTTTCTCTACCCTCTTTTACACGAGTTCGCTATCAATATAGTATTTACTATAATAGAGTGGGGATCGAACCCACATCCAGTCGATTTTACAGTCACACTTTGTGCCCCTGCGCCACGACTGGCCTCTATATCTATGGCAATAAAAATTTTCTTTCTTCGTGATCGCGGATCGTACCTGACGCGCTAGTCGGACTGCAATCTCTTGATTGCAAAGCGACACTTAGTAAATTGGTTCCACACATAACCTAGATAGCCTAGATAGCTAAGACACGCGATTTTTTTAGTTTATATGACCGACGTGTACCTATTGTAATTTAGTTTTAATAATATATTAGTGATATTATTAATGTAGTATTAATATACTAATATAAATACAATAACTATGTAAAAAATTAATAAATCAGTTTCACGCTGTATCCCGCGTACAGCAGGGTAGGCGGAAGGAACCTAGTGTTAAGACACTCTGTTCCCCACTTTCTGCCAAATTCTGGATCTCGACTCGAGGAAATAAAATATTTATTTACATTTAGATTTTCATTTCTTCGGTCTGGTGTCGAGGCAAAGTGCGGTGCTGAGTTCCGCCACAAAGGAAAGGAGTGTCTAAACATTAGGTTCCCTCTGCCTACCCTGCTACGTGCGGGATACTGCGTGAAGCTGCTTAATACTACTATACTAATATAAATAAAAAATAACTATGTCTTTAAAAGAAAATGAAAACGTTATATTATATTTATTTTAGTATAGTAGCATTAATAATATCATTCATATACTAAGTTATCCACACGTCGGTCTTATAAAGTAAAAATATTTCTTTATATACCATTATAAGTTATAAATATTTCTTTAGTGCCTATTAGAGATGGCTAACTTTAGTAAGTAATTTTTAATAGTTAAATAGCTTTTTTTCATTTTCACGCTGTATCACGCATATAGCAGGATAGGCAAAAGAAACCTATCGTTACGAGACTTCATTCAGCACTTTCCGTCAAATTCCGTGAAAAATTGCGCTTTGAGTAGCGAAATCCATGGTCGCATTTCTGGCTATGGTAATAAGAGAAAACGTCTCTTATTACCATAGCTAGAAAATAAAAATATTTAATTTCTATAAATGAGAATCGAATCCACAACCGTCTTGTTTCTAATCCCATGTCACAGACAGACAGAGTGTTTTAGTGTCCAACTTCGTCGTTCTACTTTCCGATTTCTTATGACAAGAAGACAATCGTAGAACTGTGCGCCAATAAAACAAGATCTTTTACCTCTCACGCTTACAACCACATATATTCTTATAAAAAAATTAGGAGATTGTGTTAAATAAAAAAAATAACCGATATCTCAATTCTGAACAACCGATTTATCTTAAGTTTACAACCCCGTTGGCATATACATAAGCATAAAGCGAGTCGAAACTCTTGAAATATTATCCGAAGCTCCACCATAATTCACCATCGGCACGTGACCTCTGAAGAGGCTGGAAACAAACGGGATCCACGTCGCCTCAAGCGATACAGCAATTGTTTTTTTCTGTCTCTAAATAAATGTATCTAAATAAATTATATCGTAGTGCTTTGCTTCGTTATCTATTATCAGTTTACGTCATGTCGAATGAAAATATGATTCAATTAAAAGAAATTTGTTATATTAATGTCTTCTTCAGACATAATATTTAAATTATATAATAATTATTTTTATTAATTCTTTAGTAAATACTTTAATGTTTATATTTTCATTTCCTCGCTCTGGTGTCGGAGCAAAGCCGTTGAGTCCCTCCATTCGACCTCCAAAATTTGGTGGGGAACGGAGTGTATTAACACTAGGTTCTTGAAACTTTCAAAGAAAATACTAAAAATGCTAATACTGCTCACATAGAGCCTTGCAAACGTATCTCTGCAATCCGCAGATTGAGAAATGTGGAGTGATTTCTCGAAGTCTTTAAACAGCTTAATCTGAAAAGGCTAATAAATATAGTATAAATAATACTTATTAAGAAAACGTATAAAAATTTGGAAACCCAAGCCTCTTTGGATCGTTTCCAAAGAGGCGCGGGTTCGAGTCCCGCTACGTTGAAATTTATATACGTTTTCGTAATAAGTATTTGTCTTTCCTAAGAGTGGAATAACATTTTGAAAAAATGTTTAAAATTATTTATAGTATAAATAATGTAATTAGTATATAATCATGGAGCTAGCTGATATAAAAAAGGATTTTGAAACAACATTCGTTTAACTATATTATATTCGATACTTATCATCTCTCTCTTATCAATATGGATTATAAAATATTTACGTATTAATATTAAATTTTTATTAGTATATCCTTAAAAATAGAATATAACTATTTAGTTGAGATGTTTGTGACGAGAAAATTTATGCTTTCTAAGCTCGTCGTATTATTTTATTTAATAAAATAAAAATATAAAAAAGTTCATTTTACCACACAGTTCAAAAAATAAAAGAAAACGTTTTAAGATATATTAGTTATATATATTAAGGCCTGTCGTGGCGCAGAGGCACAAAGTGTGACTGTAAAATCGACTGGTTGCGGGTTCGATCCTCACTCGAGGAAGTGAAATATTATTTACATTTATATTTTCATTTCTTCGCTATGGTGTCGAGGTAAAGCGCGGCGTTGAATTTCGCCACTCAACACGCAATGCTTCCAGAACTGGGCCGAAAGGTAAGAACGGAGTGTCTTAACACTAGGTTCCCTCTGCCTACTCTGCTGTGTGTGGGATACAGCGTGAAGCCGATTTGCATATATCACAAACAAAAAATATCTTCTTCGTGAGATAGTGAGAATAAATTCCAAATTTCACTGGTAGAGTTCTAAAATTATGATGAGAGCCTATTACGGGGCTATAAAAGACATTCACGCCGTCCTATTAAGGTTCCAGTGCACAATTCATATCAGTAATGGGACTTCCTTTAGACCTCAATTCAACGTTGTATAATGATAAGTTAACTGTGTATTTTTCTTTTATGATGCCATTTTTACCTTCATATATATTTCATACTTTTTCTTTCTTTTTCAACGTCTACGTACAGCAGGGTGGGCAGAGTGAACCTAGTGTTAAGATACTTCGTTCCCCATTTTCCGCCGAATTCTGGACATTTCTTTTTGCATAGCGTATTATGCGGCGTACAACACAGCGCTTTGCCTCAACACCATAATGGAGAAATGGAGATATTAAATATTTCATTTCCACGAATGAAAATCAAACCTACAACCTGTCGCGTTTACAGACACGTTCCATGCCCCTGCGACACGACTGGCCTCAATATTTCAGAGTTAATTCAACTTTTATTTTAGAAATATTTTTGCATGTCGGATGCCAGAGATAAATTCTTTTCTTAGTTTGAGTAAATATTTTATAATTAAAAAACGAATATATCTATTAGTATAACTGTTTTTAAGCATCCTAGGAGAAGGCAAGACCTAAAAACTCACCAGCCATTCCAATACCTCACAGTTTCTCTAAAACCAAGGAAAGGATATAACTGAGTGGTATATAAGTATTTCTACATTCTGTTTGCCTTTCCTGATTAATAAATAAATTAATATTAAAACAATATAATTATTTAAATAAATATGCACGAATGGTTCTGTACCATTATCTATAAAAACGGCACAACAATCATGTTTATTGTATCTCCCATACAATAAACCTGATTCTTTTGATTTTATTCTTCGTTTCTTAGCTTCTTCTTTTAGCATTTGTTGTTATAGAGGCAACAAAAATATACTACTACATCTAGCCCTAGCGGAGCAGTCAGAACGAACGGAGCGCCAAACGCTACGGTCTTTACCTACCTCTTTTGCCTTTCCATAATCATAAATCTTTTCATCACTAATTCATTCGATGTGCCCAAACCAGCTGAGTACGTTCTTCTTCATTCTCACCGTGACATCCTCGCTAGTACCTGCCATTCTGTGTATATTCTGCAACAAAAACATCTTCTGTGATAACAACACTTCGTGTTCCGTTCCGTTCCATTCGTGTTCCGTTTTTCCCCTTTCAGCACGGAACCCTAAAAAGGAACCAATTAACATTTTAAAATGAAACCTTAACTAACAATAATTTGACGATATTATTAAGAGTCGATCTTGTCTTTTTATATATCAATATTTAAAAGAACTTTTGGTTGTATTAATGAAATGTTACATTTATAAAAATGTTTTCGATATTCTTTTACCCTTACGTTTGAATGTCGGATTTGTTAGCCTCCAGCGTGGATTTAATATTAAATCTAATAATAAAAAAAAATATGTTAAGTACGAGTCAGAGTCGCCCACTGAGGCTTCCGTACGAATTTCAGGATTGTACTAGTATGTCAACGGGAAGTACAATATGCAAAAGTAAAATTAATTTTGACAGTAATGGTTTTTTTTATGAAATGCTAATCAATTTTGATCTTTAGGAATTTCACCTATTTATTTGTATTGCAAGTTCTCACTTTGTGTCGATTTTCATAACTATAGATTGACGAGATATAAAAGTTATACAAAATGGAGCAAAGTCGATGCATAAATGCTCGTATCCTTTGATTGCGTTGACTTAAAATCTAGATATTTTCTGTGTTTCAAGGGACAATAGACTTGAATATATGATATTAATATCAGCTTGATGTCCTCCTCGCGATTTCCACCTTTCCTCCATCTCCACGTGATCTTGAGATAAATGGTCTTGAATGGCCAGACGGAAAAAAAGATTTTATAAGGGTTCCATTTTTACTTAATTAGAATAAATACTGAATTAGAAAACGTATAAAAATTTTAACGTAGCGGGACTCGAACCCACGCCTCCTGGAAACCGACCAGGCGCTCTGACGCCCAGGTTCCATTTTTATCTTTTGAGATACAGAACCCTAAAATAGTACTTTACTCTATTTATATAAAACTACAAAGAAAGATAAAAGATAATAGAACATTCTTGTTAGTGAAAATTTGATAAGTATCCACTTGTGGGAGTTTCCTCGACACGCCGCAAATTGATATCGACACATTATTGACACGCACATTTTTGTTTCTAATATATATTTTTTCTTTTATCTCAAACGGATTTGAAATGATGGCGGGTGGTGTTACGAATTGGTTTGCTCTGGTGTTTAGATTAAATTTATATAAACGGGCAATATCGATGGGTATTATTCTTCATGGAATGTTTCATAAACGACTACTTGAGCATAAAATAAGCATTTTGTTCATTTTTTACGCTGTATTCCGCATGTACCAGGGTAGGCGGAGGGGGCATGTTAAGCTGTTCTGTGTGTTCTTTCCTTCAAATTCTGGAAGCATTTCGTGTTGAGTGGTGGAGCTCAACGCTGCGTTTTGCCTCCATACCAGAGCCAAGTAATTAAAATATTAAATATTTCATTTCCTCGAGTGGAAATCGAACACACAACCTGTCGCGTTTACATTCGACCACTGCGCCACGACTTCCATTCAAAAATAAAATTATTTAAGCAAATTTTGTGTGCCTTTTAAAAATTGTCAATTGTAAATCGATATTAATTTATAAATGATTTGCAGAGGAAATTTTGAATTAAAAACATTGCGTATTGAGCGATTTTCGGATCAAAAATTATAAAATTATAAAAATTTAATAATAATCTTAATCAGCTTCTCGCTCTATCACGCATATAGCAGAGTAGGCAGAGGGAACCTTGTGTTAAGTTTCCCACTTTTCGCAGAATGTTTCGTGGCATAGCGTGTTAAGTGATGGAATTCGACGCCTGGATTTTGTATTGGTGCCAGAGAAAAGAAATGAATATATTAAAAAATAATAATTCATTCCCTCCAATAGGGATTGAATCCACAACCGTCGCGTTACAGTAACACCCTTGTATCCATGCACCACGACGGCCGCAATGCCTCCAGTATTCGACAGAAAATGGGGAACGGAGTGTTTAACACTAGGTTCCCTCTGCCTACCCTGCTGTGTGCGGGATACAGCGTGAAGCTGATTTTATTTTGATTTATTATGATAACGATAAGCACTTTGAAACGGAACGTAGATTATGAAATTAGGTTATAAGCAAATGTTCAAACGAAAGTTAGCAAAATGATTTTAATTTTATGAATCCAAATGCAAAATTCACGAACCAAGTTGCAAATTTAATTGAATCACAACTGACGGAAATAGAACTTTGTAACTTGTATTCTGTAATAGTCTATGCTATATTATAGCCTGATCGCTGACTTTGTGTATTATGTATAAGAAATATCAAGGCAGGTATATATCTTCTGTTATGACTTTCTATACTATCTTATCTTGAGGCAAGTCGTGGCGCCGGGGCACAAAGTGTGACTGTAAAATCGACTGGTTGTGGGTTCGATCGCCACTCAAGAAAGTGGAATATTTATTTATATTTATATTTTCATTTCTTCGCTCTAGTTTTGAGGCAAAGCGCGGCGTTGAGTTCCGCCACTCAATACGCGATGCCTCCAGAATATGACGGATAGTGGGGAACGGAGTGTCTTAACACAAGGTTGCCTCTTGCTACCCTGCTGTGTGCGGGATACAGCGTGAAGCTGATTTCATTTGATTTACTATTTTATCCTCATGCTTTTTACGTGACCTTCCTCCAGTATCTTTGATACTGTGTTTTCGAAGGTCAACCGAGGTCTCCCCCTACCTCTCTTACCGCTCACTTTTCCATCATAAATCTTTTTTGCCATTCTTTCCTCGCTCATTCGTTCGACGTGCCCAAACCAGCTGAGCACGTTCTTCTTCATTCTCACCGTGACATCCTCGCTGGTACCTGCCATTCTGTGTACCTCTTCATTGCGGATTCGATCAGCTAGGCTGACTCCGCATATCCTACGAAGAGATCGCATCTTCACAGCATTCATCTTTCTTTCATTCTTCTTCTGTAATACCCACGTTTCGCTGCCGTATAACAGGGTCGGTACCAAAACTGCATTGTGTACGGCCAATCGCGCAGCTGTGCTGACGTTTCGCCGTCTCATCAATACAGCCAAGGCTCCGTTAACCTTGTTACCGGCAGCAATACGCCTTTCCACATCCATCTCGTATCTTCCATCTCTACTAAACATACTTCCCAAATATACCACTTCATTCACCTGTTCTAATATCTTATCATTTACACTGATCTTGCATTCCGTCCTTTCTTCATCTCGTTCATGAGGATCCCGCGGAGGGCATGTATGAAGAGGTTGATGACAGTGGACGAGGCGAAAGAGGTATGTAGAGACCGTAGCGTTTGGCGCTCCGTGAAGTTAAGTTAAGTTAAGTTAAGTTTACTATTTTATCAAAATTCATTCACAGTCTGTCAGTTCATCATTTGAGATAAAAAAAATAATTCTGACCAGTTATCAGTACTTTTTTATGGAAACTGCATTGAATACTAAAATAATACTTACAATATATACTTACATACTTTATAGTTACAATATTAATTTAAGTTTGTCCAGCAGTCTTTACGTGATTCATGAATAAACAAAAAGACGGAAAAAATCTTTTTTTGGTTCTTTCATCGATTTATTTAAATTTTGTCGTTTAGTGATTCAACAACCCATTGATTAAGTACTAGCATATAGGGCAGTATAAATTAATATCAATAAGATTTTAATATAAATTTAAATAAGATCAACCAAACTGCTGATGTGCTTTATATTACAGATTTTTTTTTAATATTATAAACCTCTTACTCTGATACTCCATAGAATTGTTAGAAAGCCAGTAAGGGATTGTTGTTACGCTTCAAATTTTTGTTTCTAGATTGAAATAGTGAGAGAGAGAGAGAGAGGAACGAGAGAGATTTAAAAAATGTAAGCATAAAAAATCGATAAGCATATTTCTGATTAAAAGAGACATGTGTATGAGAATATGAGATCAGACTACTAATATAAATCCTATACGATGATTTATATAAATGATGTTTTAGTATCCACTTTAAAATATTAAAACAAGTAGTTTACTTGTATATCGAAATTCCGCATCCAATATACATTTAACATGGCCAGCCACAAAGTTGTTTAAATATTGTAAGCATGACTTTTTTATTGGCTTTATGCTGCATCCCGCATATAGTGTAGGTAGGGAACCTGGGAACCTAGTGTGAAGACACTCCGTTCCCATTACGATACTGTTATACTCCAGCTACTGCCAAATTTTTGAGGCAATGCATGTTGATTTCCGGGACTTACGGCGAGTTTTGCCTTGTCACCAATGCAAGAAAATGTAAATATTAAATTTCACTCCTCCGAGTGAGAATCGAACCCACAACCGTCCCGAGGGCCGCGGCCTATGATTTTTTAGCTGCTTTAAGTTAGTAGCGGAGCTCAAAAAACCATACACTATACAGAACGGAGAAATGAAAACAATTCAATCCCCGTGTGGGAGTGGCATTCGACGCGACAGCCTCATTGTACATTAAATTCAAATATCCAATATAATTTATAAAATATGAAATGATATAGGATTTACAATTACGAATTGAGTTGAGTTGAGGCCAGTCATGGGCAGACAGTGTGATTGAAAATGCGACTGGTTGTGGGTTCGATCCCCACTCGAGGAAATAAAATATTTATTCAAATTTATATTTCCGTTTCTTCGCTGTGGTGTCTAGGCAAATCGCGAGGTTGACTCAACACGCAATGCCTCCAGAATTCGGCGGAAAGTGAGGAACAGAGTGTCTTAACCCTAGGTTCCCTCTGCCTACTTTTTTTTACAGTTACGATTACGCCTACACAGGTGAACATTTTATACAATGTGACCAAAACTTTTTACTAAAAACTAAAGCTAGTTCCCAACTACCGCCTCGTGTTTGAATCGTTACATGAAATTATGCTCTAGCGAAGTTAGTCGACAGACTGTGGTTTAAATAATTAAATAAACCACAAGGGTACACCGATCAGTTGAAGAGTTTGATAAAGTTTTAATTTGAATGATGCTTGAATATTCCTTATTCCAACTTACTTTTGAAGGTGAATTTGATTTTTAAGTTAAATTCTTAATGCTTATTACTATTCTTTTAGCTTCACCCCGTACCCAGCATCTAAAGAACTTAGTATTACGACACTCCATTTCCATTCTCCTTCCGTTCCTCACTTTCCGCTGAATTTCAGAGGCATTGCAAGGTAAGCGGTGGAAGTCAGGTTTCTCCTGCATACCCTGGTATGTGCGGGATACAGAGTAAACCTAGATGAGTACAAACAGACATATAAAAATTTGTGAACGTCATACTATTTATAGGAACCATGAGAAAAGATAGGTTAGTAGTATATCCATTGAATGCGTGTACGAGCCTGTGTACATTTTACCATAAAGATGGATAAAAGTGACACCTGTATATAATTATAAATTCACTACGTTGAGCCCCGCCACTCAACATGTAATGCCTCCGAAATTTGGCGTAAAGTGGGAAACGGTAGGTTCCCAGGGTATCTCAGCCCACCAGTGAAGTAAAAATAACCAAAGGATAATCTTTTAAACAAAACTTTAATTTAGGCCAGCAACGCACCTGTAGCTCCTCTGGTGTTGCAAGGAGTCGTGGGCGACGATAATCACTTACCATTAGGTGACCCGAACGCTCGTTTGCCTTGTCCTTTTCCACAAAAAAAGAAGAAAAAAGTTCTTTGATTAACTCTAAATAACCGGAAGTATAATAAAATTTTTGGTACACCTTCCCCTGTAAGATGAAATTGAGGATTGAAGATAAAAGATAATGACTTACTCCAAATCTATATCTATATATATAAAAGGACTTGTTCTGAATGACTGAAGTAAGACGCACGCACAACCGTAACCGCTGATGGTAGAAACGTGCAATTTTGGACAGATGTTAATTTTTTCCTTATTTTAATTTAAATTATTTTAATCTGAACATCCGCTAAGAAGGGAATTTGAAAAATTTTAACCCTAAAGGGATGAAATAGGGGTTGAAAGTTTGTTTTTTTAAAACAGCACCGATTTTTATAAAATTCGAAATGCAGACTCTTTAAAATATTTCATTGAACACGTGTTTCATGGTTTGTTAGAATTCACCCCCTAAGGGTGCAAATAAGGGGTTGGAAGTTTATATGGAAAAATCTTTAAATTCATACTATTAAAAATATTTTATTGAACACGTATTTCGTGGATTTTTGAGAATTCACGCCTAAGCGTGCAAAAGCGGGTGAAGCCACGCGCACTCACTAGTAGTTAATAAGTATACAATATTTTTGATTTCCCTCTGGTGGAAATTAATTTTGGATAAACTTGATGTAAATTTATCCAGAGACCATCGTAGCGCCGCGACAGTGATTGACTATAAACGTGACGGTCTTGGATTCAATCCCCACTTGGGGGGAATTGATTATTAAGATTTTTATCGTTCTCATAAGACAAAGCAGCGTTTAATTATGCTACTGAATACGCAATGTGTCGAAAATTTGGCAAAACTAGAGATCGGAGTGACCCTAGTTCCCTCTGCCTCTGCAATATGCGGGATACATAATGAACCTACAAAAAATCATAAGAAATCTTTATAACAAATAATTCAAAAAATATCTTAAGGAAAACTCCTCTGTCATTTAACATGTTTTACATTGAAACCTTAAAGTTGAAGAAACAATTGGATTAGCCATGTCGGTATTGGTATGACTCGAAAATAGATGTAGACTTTTGTAATAGCATTATATATTCAAATACCTAGTATATACTTCTTTCTTAGGAATGGATGGATAAATTGGTATGAAAATATTTTATTTGTATATCAAACCTACCTTCGATGTGAAAAATCTCATAATAAACTAAGATTTAGTCGCGTCGATAGTAACTTAAGTTGAACACTACACAAATTTCTTTGTAGTACATATTTTCTATTTATTACTGTTCATATAAAATAATATTGTAATAACAAATCTATATGTTAATTTTCGCAATTTTGACACATTTATAAATAAAATCCGTTCAATTATTTTTGTATTATAGGCATATATTAAGATAAAAGAAAACCAAATATAAAAGAAATACGTTGATGGCCCTCAGTTTTTTTTTAGCCGTTACCAGCGAAAAGGTCGGAGGTTGGCAAGCGAAGCGTGGGTACTCTTGTACAAATAAAAAGAAATATTTAACATTTGTAAAAATCAGCTTGATATTTAATAAGCCAGTCGTGGCGCAGAGCACAAGCGTGTGACTGTAAACGCGTAAGGTTGTGGGTTCGATTCTCACTCGAGGAGATGAAATATTTAATATTTTCATGTTTTCTCTCTTGCTTGCTTACTCTGGCGTCGAGGTAAAGGGCAGCGTTGAGTCTTGCCACTCAACGCGCTATACCTCCAGAATACAGCCGAAAATGGGTAGCGGAGTGTCTTAACACTAGTTTGCTACATGCGCGATACAACATAAAACTGAAAAAAACATAAATATCACATTATTATATATGAAAATTAAATTTTCATGGTAATTAATTCAAACAATTTTTCGTTAAAATTCGGGTTTCCGCCATTTTTGGCGAAAAAGAGATGTAATCGTATGTTTTATTCATATAAAACATTTGTGACGACGAGAATTTCCTGTTTAGGGCGAACAAAACGACTAATTCTCGTCATTGTAGGCATACCGGAAGAACAATTTATAAAAGTTGACATACTTAAATTTTAAACTATAATTGTGAAACTTGAAATGAACGATAAAAATAATTTTGTAATTTTTTTTCTATGATATAGGTATCTGTAAATTTTCATGTTTCGGTTTTTTCCCTTATTTGTATTATTTTGAGGCCAGTCGTGGTGCAGCGGCACGAAGTGTGACTGTAAAACCTACCTACCCGTGGTTGTGGGTTCGATCCCCACTCGAGGAGATGGAAATAGGAATACTTAAATGTATACTTCCATTTCTTCGCTCTGGTGCCGAGAGTAAGCGCGGCGCTGAGTTCTGCTACTCAACACGCAATGCCTCCAGAATTCGGCAGAAAGTGGAGAACGGAGTGTCTTAACACTAAGGTTCCCTCTGCCTACCATGCTGTGTGCGGGATACAGCGTGAAATATATTTATTTTTTTATTTGTTTTCTACTCACTTCTTGCTAAATTTCATAACCGAATGTCCACGGGAAGTATTCTATACTTTTTTTTCTAAATGCAACAAAAACGATGCATAAAAACTCGTAAAGTTTGATTACTCTGACTTAGAAGTTTAATGTTTTCCCTGTGCCATGGTGGCCTCTACGACGATTCTATAAGTATCCTGTTTTTTTCATTTGAGATACGGAATCCTATAAAAATGTTAGTAGTAAAATACTGCCTTGAACTATAGTAAAGCAATCAATATTTATAATATATACAATTTTTATATAATAAACATAGCATCAGCTTCACGCTGTATCCCGCACACAGCAGGGTAGGCAGAGGGAACCTAGTGCTAAGACACTCCGTTCCCCACTTTCTGCTGAATTCTGGAGGCATTGCGTGTTGAGTGGCAGAACTCAACGCCGCGCTTAGCCTCGACACCAGAGCGAAGAAATGGAAAAATAAATTTAAGTAAATATTTCATCTCCTCGAATGGGGAACGAACCCACAACCAGTCGGTTTTACAGTCACACTTCGTGCCGCTGCGCCACGACCGGCCTAAACATAACATACTGACTCATAAGAGCTTTAACAACATTTATAAAACAATCAAGATCTTTTATATGTATATTTTTATAGATTTTAGGGTTGTTTTTAAAAATATCCATACTATTTTCGCGCTGGTGACCTCACAGTCTTCAATTCTACATAGATCGATTGATTTAAAACCTTGAACCAACATATATAACTTATTGTAGATGCAAATAACTTAATAAATAATATGAATATGGTTAGAAAATTTAAAAAAATTAAATCAAATTAAATTAGCTTCACGCTGTATCTCGCAGACAGCAGGCTAGGCAGAAGGAACCAAGTGTTAAGACATTCCGTTCCCCACTTTCTGCTGAATTCTAGAGGCATTGCGTGTTGAATGTCAGAACTCAACGCCATACTTTGCCTCGACACCAGAGCGCAGAATTGAAAATGTTAAATATTTCATTTCCTCGGATGGCAATCGAATCGAATCCCTTGTGGGTTCGATTGCCACCCGAATAGCCTGTCTCGTTTACAATAGCACTTAGTGTACCTGCGACTGGCTTCTGGTATCTCTTACTTATTTAGATTATTTACCATTTTAGACAAAAATATATCGATATTTCTACAATTTTTATTATATAACCTAACTTGAAATGTAATCATATTATCGGCATAGTTGGGTAGAAAATTTCAATTTTCTATGAATAGAAAGTGGTTTTGTGATTCAATGACCAAATTGATTCCCCAGATGGTAGAAATAGCCTGACACAGTATAGGCGTGGCTGTTTAACTTTCGTCGTCGGTTCAAGTATGCTTCTATATAAAATTCAACCTTCCTGGATTTTCTACACATAATAGCTTTTTAATATTGTAAATAAGTATATTTTCAAAACTTTAAATTTTATTGTTTTGATTTTTTTCGAACCTGGGAACCTAACCTAACCTAGTATTAAGACATTTCTCTCCTGTTCCCTATTTCCCACCGAATTCTGCACAGATTGCGTGCTGAGTGGTAGAAGCGAAGCAATGAAAATATACATTTAAATAAATATCTCATTTCATCGATCGGAGATCGAACCCACAACCAGTCACGTTTACAGTTACACTTAGTGCCCCTGCACCACGACTGTCTTCAATATCTTATTAACAATGACATTCCGTGGACAAGCGGTAAACTAACAATCGTTTGCAAGACTGTGGAGGTATTATCGAATTTGTCAAATTGTACGGCCTACCTAAGACTTGAATTTACCTTTCAAATCAGCCATTAAATTTGTGAAGATTTACAGAAATTTTGATTTAAAATCAACAGTGATTGCGGAGTCCGACTTAATTCTGGGTCGAGATTACTGGTGCTATCTTCCACAGCGAAGAAATTATAATGAATTCCCTTAAATATAAATTGAATTCGCAACCACTGCGCTTCCACTCAGACAGTGTCCCACTCGCGCCACAGGTGTAGTTTTGTTTTATTTTCATTTTATTGTTTCAGCTAGTTATCGCACGTAGCACAGTAGGCGGGCGGAACCTGGGAGGAAACTTAGTTTTATAACACTCAGTTTCTCATTAAGATATTTCCGCTTTCGAGCCGAATTTTCGAGTCATTGCTGGTTGAGTGGCAAAACACAACGCCGCGCTTTATGTAGTTACCAGAACGAGGAAATGGAAATAATAAATATTGTAGTCCTCCGAGTGGGAATCGAACCCATAGCCACGTGAGCTACGAGGGCCTCTTATAGACTTCAACTTAAAGAGTTAGGCATTATATAAATAACAAGCTGAATAGTGAGTTATAATTTGAGACGCTTATATTATGCGCGTATGGAATTAAGATTACACATAGAAGATAAATAACAAAGGCTGTCGGTACCACGCTGTTGGATGCGGGGTTTACAATTAACTTTGTAAAGGATTATTTCTCTACTAATATTTTATTTATATCCTTTTCTGAGTAACCTCAAACTTAGAAGTAGGTTTTGTCTGTTGTATATAACAAAATGAGATGGAAGCGCATATCAGAAATGTGTCACTCAATTTAGAAACTTCGGATTAAATAGTGTAGCGTATTACCAAGAGGAGGAGTGTCAAGGCACTTCGTTTTCCACTTTCTTGTCACCAGGGCTCGCAACTGAAAATAATTTGTTCCCTCAAAACATAAAACGTAAACCTAAATGAATTTTGATAAAGAAATTTAACAGATACATATGAAATTATATTTATATGATACTTTTGACTATATACTGATTGACACTAAGATAAAATATCACAATGTTCTCTCCGTCATGGCGCATTGAGACACCGTTGGACTGTAAACGTGATGGTTGTGGGTTCGACTCCCACAAGATGGAAGTAAATTTGATTTCGCCACTCAACATGCAAGGTACTCTAGTATTAAAGTAATGTAAAAGAATATTTTGGTACCATGATTTGGTACCGACTCTGTTATAAGGAGTAAATTAAATTATTTACCGATATCAGCACAATTACCAGAGTTTTAAAATTTGTCTATACAATAGTACTAAATTGAACCGTATTAAATGTCTAAATGTTTGTCTTAATTATTTATTTTTTCAGTATTTTATTTTCATTTCACTAAAAAATAGTTTTTTTAGGATTCCGTACCTTTTAAGGAAAAAAGGAACCCTTATACCATCACTTTGTTGTCCATCTGTCCTATCTGTCTGTATGTCTGTCTTTCCGTCTGTCAAGATCCTTTATCTCAGGGACGTTTGGAGATATCGAGTTGAAATTCAAACCATATATCTAGATCTACGACTTCATGATTTCCTGAAACAAACGTATTTCTACATTTATTAAAAAAGAGAATGGCATAATAAGGAAGATCAAAATTAATAGGATACTTCCGGTTAGCCTAGAATTATGAAGTTTGGCACCTAGCATCTACAGGTAGTACTATTATAGAAAAAAAAATCATAAAACTATATATTTGTGGTTAAATCCTAAGAAATAATAGCCTTAAAAGGGGGGGCAAAATTTAGTGTTAAACTAGTTCAAGTGAGGTATCATATGAAAGGGCTCTGGCTAAGCGAAGCCTGAATTCTGAAAAAACCTCAAGAAGAAGATTCCTTCAATTTTTATATAGAACCCTCGGTGGGCGAACCCGACTCACGCTTGTCCGGGTTTTTATCTATAAAATCCTTTCAGTACATCAACAAATCTGAATCAAAAACTGTGAACACTAAGTATTTTCAAACATAAATCATTCTATAGCAAGCTTAGGTCAAAGTGGTGACCTAAATATAAACTGATAACTTGAATTCTGTGGCGACACACTATAGCGACGGCTTAACGTGCTCTTCTCTACGTAGAGAGGATCATATACATATATGCATAGCAGTATATACTATCATTAAAAGTCAATGTGGCTTAAGAATATATTATTTTGTATCAACAACACGCTGTATCCCGCACACAGCAGAGTACGCAGAGGAAACCTAGTCTTAAGACAATTCGTTCCCCATTTTCCGCCGAATTTTGGAGGCAATGCGTGTTGAGTAGCGAAACTCAACGCCGTGCTTTGATTTGACACATACACATATAGCTTGGACATAAATATGAAAATATTCAATTTTCCATTTCCTTACATGAGAATCGAACCCACAACCTGTCGTAAATACAGTCATTTATACACATTTATTTTCATGTATATGACTTATATGTATATAACTGAAAACTGATTAAAACAATATTAGTCGCTAAAGTTAATTTAAATTAAAATTGTATTATTAAGAAAACGGTATTTCTTGAATGGTTCCTTTTTTTATTTTCACCATTTTTCAAAATATTGCATTTAGACTCTTTCTGCCCACTTTATACAGACTGTGTTTGCACAGTCCGTTCCACACTAAGTTCCCTCTGCCTACCAATCGGGATAAATCAGACTTTATTCAGGCCAGTCGTGGCGCAGTGGCACAAAGTGTGACTCTAAAACCGACTGGTTGTGGGTTCGATCCACACTCGAGGAGGTGAAATATTTACTTAAATGTATATTTCCATTTCTTCGCTCTGGTGTCGAGGCAAAGCGCGGCGTTGAGTTCTGCCACTCAACACGCAATGCCTCCAGAATTCATCAGAAAGTGGAGAACAGAGTGTCTTAACACTAGGTTCCCTCTGCCTACCCTGCTGTGAGCGGTATACAGCGTGAAGCTGACATACATATTTTAATCATTTAACTAAACTACTTTATATATATATTATTATCAGTTTATATATATATATATATATATATATATATATATATATATATATATATATATATATATATATATATATATATATATATATGTAGGTGTCAGTTCCTTCTTAAAGAATTTTCAATTTAAAACCTATAAATACGAGTCCGAGTATATCTGATCAAATATTCCGAACTTGTTAGAACAACTTCAGTATTTATAGCAAGAGGGCACAAAGAGGATCATGTGACAGAAATAGAATGTGAAAGAAAGTTTACTAGGATGCTATATACGTCTATTATATTAAAAATTCTTCGAATTGGACGTTTTCTATTCTGATACTGATTGAATTTCATATAGAATTGATTTTTTTTCGCTTGTAGGCAGACGGAACCTGGGAAACTAGTGTTAAAACTTTCCGTTCCCATTAAGATCCGATATGCGGGACACAATGGTAGCTTCTTTTTTTGTTTATATGTTCATTCAACGATTCAAAAGTGGTTATAGTAAGTGTTTATTTGAATAAAGAATATTTTCGAATTTGAATTGAATTGAATGGGAAAATAAAAAAAGGTAACTTTTTTTTATGGAAAAGACACGGCAAACAAGCGTGCGGGTCACCTGATGGTAAGAGATTGCCGCCGCCCACGGCCCCGTGCAACCCCAGAGGAGCTACAGGTGCGTTGCCGGCCTTTGGTGGGTGGGTTGGGCGCCGGAGCCCGGCATTACCTGATGCGAAACGCAGTGGCATAAAGCCTCTACTTCACGCCGGTTTTAAATGCCGGGGGTGGTAATGATCCGGTCGAGTCTGTCCATGCGTGTTGCCATTGCTGGCGACGTGACTCTACCACACGTACTTTAGTCGCCTCTTACGACACCATCAGTACCAGGATGATCCTATTCTATGCCGGGATCACACGGCAACTAATATAAAATCACAAAATTAAACACACAACAAACTCTATTAAGATTTATTTCGACGCTGTAGATAGTTATATCTTCGATATTTACTCGGAAACATTATTATATTTATAAAACGCGATCCTAATATAATAAAATAAGCAGACAAGATATAAGAATATTATTTAAAAAAAAAACGTTCTTGATAACCTTTTAAAAATAGGACGTTCTACATTTTTTTCATATTAGGTGGGGTATGCAAAAATTTGTAATCCGCTATTTTGTTACAATTTTTGTTTATATTATTTCACACACACTTACACAGCAAGTAAAATTATGTAATAATAAAAGAAAATCACATAAAACATAGATTATTAGAAAGACCATCCCACCATCAAAAAGCAATATCGCACTCTACAAAGTAATACTAAAGATTGAAAACGGGATAGCTCAAAGGCGAATCCGACGCTGCTTGAAAGCATTTTGCTAACGCTACCTGACACTTTTTAATAGTTCTATGATAGTGGGATTTATAGAGATTTGTAGAGCGGGAAATAAATCAAGATAAAAGATATTGCTATTTTTCTCCGTCTTCAGGTTACACATTAGAAATCTTAGTGTCGAAATATTACACTTTTCACTTTTTTTTTCATTTCAGATAGTGGCTTGTAACTTTTTTTTTGGTTCGTGGCTAGCGAAATAGAGCGACGTTCGTTATCTAACCAGACTGATGGTCTCTCGAGCTCTCACTCGAGATTTCCACAAACTCAATATTTTGTTATTTTGCTTTATAAAATTATGTTAAGCAATACATGTGAATGTGACAATTTCATACCAAAAAAGAACAACAAAAAAAAGTGAAATCCTATTATTATATTTAAATTTTAATATTTGTAAAGTTTATTATGTTTCACCAATTTTGAATATAAAAATTGTATTCAATCGAAATATGTGCTATTCATTTAATGTAAAAATTAAGAGTTATAAGTTAAATTGCTAAATATTTTAAAATTAATGAAGCCATCATGGCGCAGGGCAATGCAGGCTGTGGATTCGATTCCAATCGATGGAATGAATAATTATTTTCTTATCAAGATTAAAGAATAATTATTTTCAAGGCAAAAGCCCGGCGTTGAGTTCCAAGTAAGTGAGGAATAGAGTGTCTTAACACTTTCCTCTGCCCACTCTGCTGATTTATCTTTTACTTTTATTTCCAAATTTTGAACATATTTTTTTGTATGTGTAATAAAGTATATATAAATAAATAAAATATTTTATAAAGCCAAAGCAAATGAGCGGCATCACCACAGTGTTGTACCAATTACCTGGCATTCTTATAATTTGTATTAATATTTTTTATGGTCCTGGACTCGAAAAAGGAAAAAATATACCATATTAAAAAAATCTAACATAAAAAATACTTCAAATTTCTTACGTAAGTATGTAAAACTTACGCTACGCAACATACTCGGGATAGTTTTTTTGCCAACGGTACTCTCGTTATATTGCAATACGCGTTCAATATTTTAAATAAACATTGACAGATCCAATAGACACATGTCAGAAGCATTCACGTGTTACGTTTCACGTGGTTTTCTATTCGTTATATTTTAACTTCTTCGAATTTAAAATCAGCTTCACGCTGTATCCCGCACACAGCAGGGAACCTAGTGTTAAGACACTCCGTTCCCCACTTTTTGCCGAATTCTGGAGGCATTGCGTGTTGAGTGCCAGAACTCTACGCCGTGCTTTGTCTCGACACCAGAGCGAAGAAATGGAATTATTTTGATTTATTACAATTTAAAATTTTATTTAATTTATTATTCTTTAATTAATATTTAAAAAAAAAGAACTATAATATTATAGTACATGTAACAGGTTATAAGCATTTACAGTCAGTCTTGTGTCATCCATCATATCAAATGAAAATATTTCAAACGTTTAATATGAAAAATTGCGCAACACGACAGGTCCCCGATTTCTTAATAGTTTCAGGTGTAAAATAATTTAATACAAATAAATAAAGTCTTCAAACATCAAAGCCCTATTCAAATAGAAATTGCAACACTTCCTTCTCAATAATATTATTGAATAACACTACAGTTTTAGGCCAGTCGTGGCGCAGGGGCATAAGCGTGTGACTGTGAACGCGACACGTTGTGGATTCGATTCAAAGTGGAGAAAATGAAATATTTTAATTTCTCTGCACTGATATCGAGGCAAAGCGCGGCGTTGAGTTCCGCCACTGAATACAATGCCTCCAGAATTCGTAGAAAGCAGAGTTTCTCAACACTAGGCCCCTCTGGCTACCTATGCGGGATACAGCGTGAAGCTGCAAAAAAAAAATATAAGTTTTGTTTGATAAACGTACAGTTATAGAGTAAAACTAGAATTGTATACTCTATCTATACTCCATAGTAATATAAAGATGAAGTCTTTATTTAGTTGAACGCGCTAATCTTAGAAAATACTAGTACGAAATTAAAAAATCTTTTTATGTTGAATATTCCATTTATAGAGGAAATTTTATTTTTACATTTTATGGCTGGTTACTGGTATTGTTTATATTTAAGTTGCCTTTAAAATCATTATTTTAATAAAGAGTTGAGGTCGTCATGGCGCAGGGGCACAAGTATGACTGTGACACGGCGGTTGTGGCTTCAATTCCCACACGGAGGAATAATTATTATTGATTAATATTAAGTCTTAGGTCTTAAGTTACAGGCTTAGTTATGGCATACTAAGCACTTAGTCACGCGAAGACACGAGAGAGAAACGTCTATCTGAAATACGGCTAGTGCTGTGGGTAAGAGTGAGAGAGGAGAAGCCTACCAGCCGCTGCCCTATGAGAGGCACGAGTGAGAGAGAAACCAGACTGATTGGCGCCGTAACGCCACGTTACGTAACGTCTACCCTCCCATAAGAAGTTATCACTTCAAAAGAATTGTATTTATAGTTAAACAAGTCACCCAACTGTGTATTCAAGAAATGAATAGAATATATAAAGATGAATCTAATGAGAACAAACTCTATGATTTACATTCTTGAAGCTCATCTCCCAATCTCGGGCTCCATCATCACATGAATACGATGATACCATGTTAAATATATTATCAGGTAATCAACATATATTATAATTGTAATATTTCATTCAAAAAATAAATTAAGGAGTCTACATATTTATTCTTATCAAATTTCAGTCTTGGTGCAAGAACACAAGTGTGTGACTGTAAACGCGACTGCTTCTAGATTCAATCCCCACTTAAGAACATAAATATTTAATATTTTAATATTTAATATGTTTATTTCTTCGCTCTCCTGCCGAGGCAAGGCGCGGCGTTGAGTATCGCCACTGAAACGTAGTGTCTTAACACTAGGTTACCTCTGCTTACCCTATTTTGTGTGGGATACAGCGTCAAGCTATATGTATAAATATTACACTTTGGCCTTCGTAACAAGCCAGGGAACAGATTAAACAGAAGACATTTAACATTTCAGTTTTCAGCGATGTTTTGACAGGTGGTTTAAGCTCTCATAATCCGATTCGAAATCTGAAATGAAATGCAATCCTTCCCGTCATAACGTCCAGTTAACAGACAGTTGTTTTAAGGTCGTAGTGGTGATGTGATCTTTCAATTTTCAATGTGAAAATTGGATTTGTAACTCAAACAATTTGCACAAATAAAAAAAAACTTTAGGGCAGCCGTGGCGCAGGCGCAGCGTGTTGTGTCGGGATACAAGCGTGCTACCGGTTTGACTCCTACTCCAGGAAATAAAATGTTTAATATTTTCATTTCCTCGTTCTGGTAACGAGACAGCGTTGAGAACTACTATACACTCAATGCCCCCAGAATTCGGCGCAAAGTGTGAGCATTCTCTCTTGCCAGACGATAATTCTTTGTAATTATCCTTGTGTAGCGGATATTTGTAAAAACCTCCCTACAGAGATGCTAACAACATAAATAAGTTATAACAAGCGTATAAAAATTTCAACGTAACTTGTTGAGACCGTATGGCTTAGTAGTCAGATCGCCTGGTCGGTTTTCAGCAGACGCGGGTTCGAGTACGCTACCCGTTACGTTAAAATTTTTGTACGTTTACTTAATAAGTATCAGTATTTTTTTAGGTTGCAATTTTATTTTCAAGACAGCATTTTTTTAATTGCAAATTTTAAAACAGCGCTGACTTTCAACATAGGCTAATTATTTGGTTACATAAAAGACTAAGTTTAGGCTGTATTTTCCAATATGTTTTTTACATTTTTTTCTAAAACTCACACATTTTCAAATAAATCTGCATACCTACCAAAAATCACTCACTTCTCACTTCATATCTGGCAAATGGGTAGAGTATAGAGGTACTTGCCTCAACATTGATCTTTCAATCGTGTTAGTACACGATTTTAAAGTTTTTTTTATTCATCTGTAGATAGAGCTCCCTCGTTTTCGCGTACCAGATAAAGAATATAACTAAATGTTAAATATCATTGTCCCTTATCAGTTTTTAATTATCGAAATGTATTACTACAATATAAAAGATACATTGACCTATAAAAAAGAAAAAAAGACACTTCGTTCTCCACTTTACTTTCAATTTTTCGAGGTATTGCTTATTGAGTGGCGGAGCTCAACGCCGGACTGCTGTCTCGATGCCAGAGCGAAGAAATGAAGTAGGGATCGAATCCAAAACCATCGCGTTAGAGTCACTCCTTTGTCTTCTTCTAGTCTTCTTGACCCTTGTCTTTCTTGTCTTTGCCTATACGCCACGACGTACCTGTATCTAAACTAACATAATAAAGCCGAAGAGTTTATTTGTTTGTTTAAACGCTAAGATCTCTGAAACTACTGGTCAGATTTTATTTTTATTTTTTTATGAAAACTACTTTCTTCAGAAGTGCTATAGGCTATATAACATTACAATCTTAGTTAGTTTTGAATAACGAAATAACAATAATTAGGGACGCCACAGCATTGCTCTAACCCAGTGCGCTGCAGAAATACTTAAAATATATATGTACATTGCCCTGCAAAAATATTCAGTTTCATTAGTTCCTCAATAAAGTCCGTGACACCCTATATCTATAATAAATAAGTCAAAATAAGACATTTTGCTAAAAAAACTCCGGACAAGCGCGAGTCAGGTTCGCCTACCGAGGGTTCCGTATAAAAATTGGAGGTCTTCATTTCTTTCCGAAGTTCAGCCTTAGCTAAGCCAGAGCCCTTTTATCTGATACCTCATTTGAACTGGCGGCTTTAATATCAAATTTTCTCTTTTCCCTTTCTAAGGTTATTATTTTTTAGTATTTAACCACGAATATATAGTTTTTACTGAACTAGTACTACCTGTAGATGCTAACTAACAAATTTCATAATTGTAGGTCAATCGGAAGTACCCTATCAATATTTTTTCCCTTTATAGTTGTCAATATAGAGATATGATTTTTATCAGGAAATCATGAGCCCATAAATTTAAGTATATGCTCTAAATTTCAACTCGATATCTCCAAGCGTTGCTGAGATAAAGGGTCTTGACAGACAGACAGGCAGACTGAAAATAGAGCTATCATATAAGGGTTCCTATTTAAAAACAATAGAATCATATTAATTGAAAAATGGTAGGTGAAATTTCAACGTTTTTTATTTGACGAAGATATTGAAACTTTTAAGTGAAAGTTATTCCATCGTCAAGAAAATTTTATAAAGATAAGCTTTGGCTTTTATAGCATGTAATTTATACATATACTTTTCGAGAAAATGTAAAATTACGAAAATTGAACGCTGTGTTTTCGGCCGCAAGCATTGGTTCTAATCCCGAGAGGGGTGTATTTGCCATCGATTTCGTCCTCATAAGGAGCCACTTCCTCAAATTATGAAAAATTATTGAATGTATTATAAAGTGATTATAGATTATATGCGGTCGAAGCCGCGAGGGGGCCGCTAGTAAAGTATAAAAATGATATTCAATATGAAGCATTAATCATATTAATTGAACTAGTGGTTAATCTTTAATCCTTTAAAATGTCAATTGTTAACATTAATAATTTTTATTTTTATTTTATCTTCGTGCCGTTACCGCATTTATTTTATCTGTGAAGCGACATATTTTATATCTACATGCTATGTATAGCAGGGTTGGCAGAGGGAACCTTATGTTAAATTTCAGTTTCCGGTAAATTTTCAAAACATTGTGCGTGGTTGTCGTTGTCCGGTTTTCCACTTTCCGGTAAATTTTCAAAACATTGTGCGTGGCGCAACTCAACGCCACGTCTTGTTACTAGAGCGAGATAATTAAAAAATAAGTAATTCAGTCCCCCGAATGGAACCTACAATCTAGTCATGCCGTGTCGTGTCGCCGTGGTGTGCCACAACTATGCTTGCAAAATCTATAATGGCGTCCAAACGAATCTGGAGATTTATATGAATGTAGCAAAACTTGAAAATAAAAATTAAATATAAAAATTTTGTCATTACTACGAGATGGTGTGTAATAATCATGATGGCGAGGCCAGTTATGGCGCAGAGGCACTAATGTGTGATTTGAAACTCGACTGGTTGTGGGTTCGATCCCCTTGAAAAAATGAAATATATGTTTGAATTTATATTTTCATTTTCTTCGCTCTAGTGTCTAGTCAAAGCGCGGCGCTTATTTCCGCCACTCAATACGCAATGTCTGCAGAATTCAGCGGTTAATGGGGAACGGAGTGTCTTAACTCTAGGTTCCTTCTGGCTAACATGTTGTATGCGGGATACAGCGTGAAGCTGATTTAATTTAATTATTTTTTTTAATCATGATAACATATATTCTATATATAAGTTTAATAAACGAAAATCTCTACGTTATTTTAAAATAAATAAATGAATTCTTGTACATTATTTCTTCATTAGTATAGAAGTAGCTACTTCTTCATATAATATTTAAAATTCAAATTTAATCATTATCATAGACGATACTGTAAAGACTTGTAAATTGAGCTGAATTATTTTCTTTTATCTGTGAGCTTAAATTTGAAAACATAAAAGTGCTCATATAGAGACAAAATTAAATAAGAAATTTGAATTAACTCAAGCAAGTGTTGATTCAAAGAAGAATTATATTTTAGATAAGCAATGTTTTCTTGTACTATGGAAGAGCGAATACCTCTAATAAGAATACAGGTACGGTTTTATATTATTAAATATACTACACCCAATATTTTATATAAAAGTGTACGTAGTTTTTATGAATATTAATTAAATTAATTTTAATTAAACTAAGTTGGTCTTTGAAATAAATTAAGGAATCGGTGAGAAATTAATTATTATATATAAATATTTATAAAAATAGAATTAAATAAATTTAATTTTAAAACTATTGTAGACTCGATATTAGAATCTAGCAACAGAAATTGTTTCACCAGGTAGACGATATGCTCTTGTTAATAACAATTTCGCCAAAAACAAATTGGATGATGTCAATTTTTTTCCAAATTTCATCATAATGTCGTCAATTCTGTAAATAATATAATTAATGATTTAGATCTCAAGACAATAATAAAAATTTATAGGCCGTGACACAGGGGCACAAGCGAGTGACCGTAAGCGCGACGGGTTGTGGGTTCGATTCCCATTCGAATAAATGAAATGTTTTATGTTTTCGTTTTCTCGTCGTGTTAATGAGTACGGTGTTAAGTTCCGCCACTATTGACGTGGGGAACGAAAGTATCTTACTGGGAACGGAGTGTCTTAACAACAGGTTCCCAGGTTCGTTCTGCCTACTAAAAAAAAATATCAACTTAAAATTTTGTTACAGGCTGAAGAAGGTACAACGCGAACACTAGATGACGATAATGAAGGTAGCGAGGTCAACGCTGGCTCTTCTCGAGCTCTCTCTGCAGCTACCTCCAGAGAGGACGACGACGATTCCAGCAATTATGCCAGTAACGAAAGCAAGAGTCCCGGCCAAAGGTAAATAGTAATCAATATTGACTTTATCTTCTTCATCAGACACGGTCATAATGATATAAGGACTAACAATGACATCCTGATTGATATTGTTTTTTTAAAACATTAGAAATAATGGTATGAATAGACTACGATGGAAATTTTGACATAAATGTCAAACATTAATGTATGTACGGAATGCAATACATTTGTACAGATTTTGTCTGGGTAGTGTCAATATATAAGTGGAAGGAACTTGTGTCCGGAGCTGTCCACACGCAAAATGGTGATAACGTCAAACTTAATCGTCGTTTTTTTAAGACACTCTTCTTGACACTTGGACCTAACTTTCTCAAAAATTTTTTAAAATGTCATTCCACACTTAGGAAAGAAAAAATACTTATTTAGAAATATAACGTATAAAAATTTGAACGTGGCGGGACTCGAATCCGCGCCTCCTAGAAACCTACCAGGCTCTCTGACCACTAAGCTATACATTCAACTTTTTCACACAGTAACTGACACTTCTTAACATGTCGCAATAAATTTTGCAATTAGAGACAATCACCTTTATACAGAGACGCTCGTTGTACACACTGAGAGTATCGTGTATAGTGTCGTAGTCTATTCGCACCTTAAAGATTCAGTTGACACAAAACTATATGAATTTATACACAAGGAGGATATTAAAAATATCTTTTTCTAAAGCATATTTTTTTAAAGCATAAAAGAAAGGAATTATTAAAATGTATTTCATAATTACGTCGGTAGTTGTATATAATAGGTGCACACAAATAAAGAGAAATTGCATTTGTCTAGTGAAACTTAGTGTACATATGTAATTACCTTAAAATTCAGACACCCATATACATATATAATACAAGCCTTATAATAAAATAGGTACTCGAAATATTTTTTCGATTAGTATTTTTTCCCCCATTGCACATTAATATGGAGAAATCTGTAAAACAAACATTCTTAGTATGTTGTATGCATGCAACAGTTCTAAAAAATATAAGAAAATGCAAAAAAAATACAAATTTTAAAAATATTTTTTTAGAATTTATATTTTTTTCAAAGCATCTGCTGTATCCCGCACACAGCAGTGTAGGCACCTAATGCTAAAACCACTCTCCGCCGAATTTTTTGAAGCATTCCGTATTGAATGGCGGAACTCAACGCCAGACATTTGCTGTAGTTCTAGAGCGAAGAAATGAAAATATTAATAATTAACAATTTATTACCTCGAGCTGGGATCGAACCCACAACTGTCGCGTTACAATCAAACCCTTGTCCCCCTGCGCCACGATGGCATTAAAAATATATAATTTAGATAAAACCCAAGTAAAACCACCTCACGTCTGACGTGTTACAAAGAAACACCTCAGAAGCCACGACAAATGGATATCACTTAGGCACTCGGAGTTTTCAAGCTCTTAGATTTGTCTTGTAGCTAAGTGCATCAAAACAAAATGCAGCCTTTATTATCAAATGATTATTGCAGAACTACGAGAATATTATTATGACATAGAGGCCAGTCGTGGCGCAGGGGCACAAGAGCGTGACTATTATCGCTTGTGAGTTCGATTCCCACTCGAGGGAATCGAATCATTAATATTTTCATTTCGAATTGTGCTTAGCTGGCACGCTCGAAACGCTATTAATTAAGAAATCAATCAATCAATCAATATTTTCATTTCTTTGCTTTGGTGTCGTGGCAAAACGCTACAATGTGTTACGCCACACAACACAGGAGAATGAAAGTGTCTTAAAAATGAACGAAGTGAATTAAATATTTTTAAACATTTTAAAGTGTTATTCCATACTGAAGTGACTTGACATTACATCCTATAGCAGGGTAGGCTACGCATAGCAGGGTAGGCACCCTGCTATGGGTGGGCACAGGCCTAAATATAATATTCTAATAATATTCACGACACTTCTGAGAATTTATGAGACTTCTAAAGCTAATCAAACTCCTGAAGGGTTTATTCAATTAATAAATGATCTAGTTATAGCGGCCATTTACCTAAGTGACCTTTGCCGAATTGCTTTGATTTAATATTAAGGCTCCAATGAACTACAAGTGAAATTGATGAAATTTATATTACATTTACACTTTACTTCACGCTGAATTCCTAGCGTAATAGTCAGAGAGAAGGGGGCGCCAAACGCTCTCTGCACACATCTTTCGCCTCATCCACTGTGATCAACCTCTTTACATATGTCCTCCGGGTGTGCTCCTGTTTTAACGTCACCTACAGTGTCTTTGATACTTTGTTTTCAAAGGTCAACCCATGTTTCCCCCTACTTCTCTTATTGTTCACTTTTTCTTCAGAAATCTATTTGGTATTTTTTTCATCACTCATTTGTTGGACGTGCCTAAACCAGCTGAGGACGTTCTTCTTCATTCTCATCATAATATGATCGCTAGTACCTGCTATTCTGTGTATCCTCTTCATTTCCGGATTCGACGAACTTAGATTCGATCAGCAAGCTGACTCCACATATCCTGCGAAGAGAGAGAGTGAGAGATCATCTCTACAGTATTCATCTTTCTTTGATTCTTCTTCCGTAATACCCCTGTTTTCTACACCAACATTGCATCTCATCGATGCAGCCAAGGCACCGTAAACTATGTTACCGGCAGTAATACACCTTTCCGGATCCATCTCATATTTTCTGTATCTACTGAAGGTATTCTTCAACTACCACTTCGTTCACTTGTTTTAATATGTGATACTGTAACTGTTACTTATTTATGAACGGTGTGTATATCAGATTTCATGTACCCTAGTGAGGCCAGTCGTGGTGCAGGGGCACAAAGTGTTACTGTAAAACCGACTGGTTGTGGGTTCGATCCTCACTCGAAGAGATGAAATATATACTTAAATTTATATTTCCATTCCTTGGCTCTGGTCTCGAGGCAAAGCGGGGCGTTGAGTTCTGCCACTCAACACGCCAAGTCCAGAATTCAACAGACACTGGCGAACGGAGTGTCTTAACACAAGGTTCCCTCTTCCTACCCTGCTGTGTGCGGAATACAGCGTGAAGCTGATTTATTTTTTATTTTATTTATGTATCCTATAACTGCAGAAAGCTAAAAAATGTAAAGGAACACACTAAGTAGTTAAACAATTACGAAAATAAATAAATATTCTTAAAAAAATAGATTTATAGTTTAGTAGACATCCTGATGCATTTTCTACTATATTGCTACGAACTTTAACAGCTACTAATCTAATACTAATCTCAAAAATACCGAATTCCGCGGGATTAATATTTACAGTCCCGCAAATACCGATATTATATACAGCCCTAGTAAGTGTTACCATCTAAAAAATTACTGATGAATCGATTTCATTTTAAATTCATAATAATCAAAATCCTAAAAAAACATCATCAACCATATTAAAATCACTAATGTCCACCTTGTTCAAGACATTAGGCTTTCCAGCCTTCATAATATTTGACTATAACTTTTACTCAGATCCAAATACTGCCAATCAATGTCAAATACCGTTTATTATCAATCAAATTTGTCGCCACGATGACGTAGCTAGAACGTTTCGATTGATTCTAATAATATCTAATAAAAATGCTTCTCGTATTTTCTCGTTAAGCAGATATGGCAAAGATAGTGGTAAGATACAGTTTTTTTTTCTTTGTAAAGAGGTGGAACTCAACGCCGCACTTAATCCACAGAGCGGGAAATATAATTGAGGTCAGTCGTGCTACAGAGCTCAAAGTGGGTGTAAGCGCGACACGTGGTAGGTTCGATTCCCGCTCGAGGATATGAAATTTTTCATATTTTCATTTCTTCACTCTGGTGTCGAGTCAAAACGAAGCGTCACCACTCAACAACACACAATGCCTCCAGAATTCAGCGTAAATGGGGAACGGAGTATTTTAACATTAGGTTCCCGCTGCCTACCTTCCTGAGTGCGAAAAACAGCGTGACGCTAAAAAAATATATAAATATCTCGAATGTAATGTTACAAGAAAATCACGTCTAAAAAATAAATAAATACAAAATTTAAACTGGATCATGTTTTTTATACATGAAAGATATGAACAAAAGAGTTATTTAATTCGATTAGAAACTGGAATAGAGACCGTAAAGCATTATGTGCTCGTTCGCAAAGAAAACAAGCGAAATTGCCATAACTATTGCCATACATACTAAGAATAATAAATGTACTAAATGTACTAAAGTAGGTTTTTTTTTAAATGACTAATGAATATTAATTTAGTAAACAATAAAAAGAAATATTTAAGTAAAATCAAACTAAAACCAAATCTGCTTCACGTTGTATCCCGCACACAGCTGGGTAGGCAGAGGGAACCTAGTTTTAAGGCACACTGTTTTCCATGTTCCGTCGAGTTCTGCAGGTATTGTTAAGTTAAGTGGTGGAACCCAACGCCGCACTTTGCCTCGACATAAGAGCGAAGAAATGAAAATATAATTGTAAGTAAATATTTTATCTACTCGAGTAGGTATCGAACCCACCACCAGTCAATTTTACAGTAACACTGTGTGCCCCTGGGCCACGACTTATCAAGAAAAATGTACGGTAAGCATCATTGAGCTTTTTTCACTTATAACACCCCTAGTTATATAGTATAACATACTTAGTTGGATCAGGGCGAGGAAATGAAAATCATTCCGAATTGTTTTTTTCCTTTTGAAAATTCTTTCCCCAAGGGAGATTTTGATGCACTGCGCCGCGACCTCTAATTATTTTGAAGTTGAAGCGCCTATAAATTTTTGTACAACATTTGCGGTGCAGTTATATAGGCTAAATCTTATAACTTCAAAAGAGAAAAAAATGCCCGTTTCTAGTGAGTTTACTGACCAGATCATATGCGAATATATAAATTTTCCAGTCAACGAAGCATTGGCGCAGCGATTCACCTCATGTGAAAATATCGAAGGTCTGTGAAAATAGCGTAGAAAGGAGATAAATACAAAATATCTTTTAAGACAATAATTTTTTTAGCGATTGACTCTGTATCCCGCACACAGCATGGTAGGCAGAGGGAACTTAGTGTTAAGACCCCGTTCTTCAAAGCTCGGCGTTGAGTTCTGCCACTTAACACGCGATGCCTCCAGAATCTGGCATAAAGTGGGGAACGGAGTGTCTTAACACTAGGTTCCAGTGTAAAGCTGATTTAATTTTTTGATTTAATTTTAATTTATAAAAATTGGTACGTAGCGGGATTCGAATCGAATCCTGGAAACCTTATGCGAACTGTTAAAGTGATATTAAAATAATGTTAACGGTGTTAACTAAGTACGTAAGCGACATTAACGGTGTGCTTATATTATGGCGTTGGTCGTTGATACGTATACAGTATGTATACCATTACCGTTCTACGACTTGGTATACGATTAGTAGGTGTGTGGTGCTATTTTATGTCCCAGCTCCGGTGTATGTAGTAGTGTCCGCCTGTCTCATACGGGTGTGTGGTGTTATTTTATGTCCTGGAACTCTCGTGTATGAATTAGTGTCCGCCTATGGTACTTATACCTTATTCGAACGTTGTCAACACTCGAGACACGACTGTGGGGTATGTGCCGTGCGTTTACTTAACATATCGGCCGTCTTGCAGTAGTGCGTTCGATTCCATAGTGGAAAGGAAGATAGGACACTCTTTTGGCTTTTCTTCGGAATTTGAAGTCTTTGATATCATAAAATTATGTTAACATATGTAAAAATTTTTGTCTACATATACCTGTATATCTCGGGTATGTCCCGGGTCCTTAACTTCACTCTTAAAAGTATGTGTTAATATATCGTGATGATAAGTTGAATAGTTTACTGCTGTGTGATCCCGGCCTAGAATAGGATCATCCTGGTACTGGTGGTGTCGTAGAAAGCGACTAAAGTACGTGTGGTAGAGTCACGTCGCCAGCAATGGCAACCCGCATGGGCAGACTCGAGCGGATCATTACCACTCCCGGCATTTAAAACCGGCGTGAAGTAGTTTCTTTATACCACTGCGTTTCGCATCAGGTAATGCCGGGCTCCGGCAAAACCCACCTTAAAGGCCAGCAACGCACCTGTGGCTCCTCTGCTGTTGCACGGGGTCGTGGGCGGCGGTAATCACTTACCATCGGGTGACCCGAGCGTTCGTTTGCTGTGTCTTTTCCATAAAAAAAAGTTTGGAAAGAAGTCACCATAAGTACTCAGTATACTATTTCCTACCAAATTCAATATATTTTGTATGTACATAATGAATACAAATTTAGTGTATGTTTTAAACATATACTTACACTATGTATGAAATTCCAATGAATAGAGTATTAGGATTCCATAGGATTCTATATATGCACGTATACGTATATAAAAGTAAAACATAATATTATTATTTGTTTGTATTTGAAAGTAAACTGAGATACTCACAACTCTATAAAAAAACAAAAACTTTTTTTTATGTAATAGTAAACGAAACCCGATTAAAGAAACATTGAGGCCAATTCAATTTCAATGGGCAGGTTCTTAACCCTTTCCGAAATAAGAAACTCCTTTTAGCAAATTTTATTTTGAATTTCTTGATAAAATCATGTGAGCAAGAGTGCAATTTTTAGATATAATTTTTTTCGCACACAGCAAAGCAGAAAGAGGGAACCTCAGAACCTTGACTCAAGATACTCCGTTCCAATCCCAAATTTAGCCCAATTCTGGAGGCATTGCGTGTTAAGTGGCGGAACTCAACACAGCGCTTTACCTTACCTTGTGTGAGAATCGAACCCAAAACTCGTCGCTAATACAGGTTCACGCAAGTACACGTGCGCCACAACTGGCCTAAATGGCTTAGGTATCATTAAAAATAAAAAAACAAAAAAACACGCGCTATTCCCACAGTCAGTGAGTACACATCACTGTGGGTAATATAAACAAAGTCGTAATTATACATTTTTTTTTTATGAAATTAACTTGAATCTGATCTTTGATCTTAACTTGAAAAATCTTTAAAGCTTCTTATTCAAACATATATCAAATATTAAAATGTCATGTGCACCTGCGGTTGTGCCACAAGTTTTTACAAAAGCTAATATATAAAATAAATTAAATCAAATCAGTTTCTCGCTGTATCCCGCACACAGCAGGGTAGGCAGAGGGAATCTAGTGTTAAGACACTGCGTTCCCCACTTTCTGCCGAATTTTGGAGGCATTGCGTGTTGAGTGGCAGACCTCAACGCCGCGCTTGTCGTCAACACCAGAGCGAAGAAATGGAAATTTAATCTCCTCGAGTGGGGATCGAACCCACAACCAGTCGGTTTTACAGTCATACTTTGTGCCACTGCGCCACGACTGGCCAAAAGCGGATATCAAAAACGGATATTCTAGCCAAAAATTGTTTAATAGGTAAAAAAATTAAATTAAGTTAGCTTCACGCTGTATCCCACACACAGCAGGGTAGGCAGAGGGAAACTATATTAAGACACTCCGTTCCCCACTTTCCGCCGTTTTCCAAATCAAACGACGTATCATTTATCAATATCGATTTACTGGTGTAATAGTTACAAGTGAATAAAAGAACATACATATACATACGCGATAAAATTTAACTCTCCTTTTAAGCTTCGTCGCAGTCGGGTAAAAAATATATAACTTATAACGTTTTTTAAATATCAAAAGATTCGCGTAACATTTTTAGATTCAACGTTTAACGAACCAGTTGTTAGTATACGGTTTATCAATAGTATTGGCACAGATTCAAATTCAAATTACTACATTTTGATCAATATTTCTATCCTATATATGAGGCCCAGTCGTAGGCGCAGCGGCACAAAGTGTGACTGTAAAACCGACTGGTTGTGGGTTCGATCCCCACTCGAGGAGATGAAATATTTACTTAACTTATATTTTCATTTCTTCGCTCTGGTGTCGAGGCTAAGCGCGGCGTTGAGTTTTGCCACTCAACACGCAATGCCTCCAGTATTCGGAAGAAAGTGAGAAACGGAGTGTCTTAACACTAGGTTCCCTTTGCATAACCTGCTGTTTGGCAGCATGAAGCAATTTTTTTTATTTTAATATTTCTATCGAGCTGTGTTGAAGTTTTACTTGTTAAATATAATATAAACCCGCAGAAAATCTTCCGATTTACTGGATATCTATCGTAATTTTAAAGGAAAATTGTCCAATGGCTTTTATATTTTAAATATTTAAAATGTTATTCTCCACTTAGGAAAGAAAAAACTTATTTGAAAAAATTTAAGAAAGAACACTTAGTTTAATCCTAAGCCAAAAAAAAGGTTGGGAGCGGCGGGATTTAAACCCCGCTACGTTCAATTTTTTATACGTTTTCTAAAAAAAATTAAATGTAAAGTGAATTCTACATATTATTCTAAAGTTCAAGCTATTTACCGTAAGTTTTTATTTACATACGCTTAGCAATTCTTACGTGAAACCAACTTTTAGATAACCATACTCATAAAATTTCCTCATATTAATACGACCAAACAATAAGAAACAAATAACGTATCCGATATTCACACTAAATATCATAATTAACTATATAGGAAATAAGACAAAGTTTTTTCATATTACTAACGGCATATAAATAATTCTTATCTAACAAATATAACGTAAATAATGATTAACACCGCGTACTGTCTCGTCCCGTGACCTACATACTATAGTGGGACATAAAAAAAGAACATTTATTGGGTTTCTCAACTTATATACGACTGTTCACACGTGTTTGCCCTCTTACAACGTAACTGTACTTAGTAATGCTTCTAAAATATATTATGTTTGTATGGTATGTATGTATTTTCTTAGAAAATTAATATAACTTTTATTAGGACGAACTGTATTAGTAAGCCAGTTGTGGCGCAGGGTCACTGGAAACGCGATGAGTAGTAAGTTCGATTCCCACTCAAAGAAATGAAATATCGAATACATTAATTTCGTCGTTCTGGTGTGGAGGCAAAACAGGCCGTGTGTTCCGCCAATAAACACGCAATGCCTCTAGAATACGGCAGAAATTGAGGAACAAAATGTCTTATCACCAGACTCCCTCTGTCTATCCTGCTACTTGCGGGGTACAGCGTGAAGCTAAAAAATAACGCAACTATGTAATAAAATTTAAAAATCGTTTCCAATAAAAGAAAGATACGTTACCATCAACAATAAGATGTCTTCTGCAAAATGAGAATGAGTGAGAGAAAGGAATATAGGAAATGAATGATCTAAATGATAGTGGCCACGGAGAGCGAGTGCACCTGAAGTTTAGAAGTGATCAAACTGACACAGAAACAAGAGATGACATTGGTTGTCTATATACTTACAGAAAAAAAAAAAAATACATCTTATGTTAGAAAAACGCGCAACGGAGATTTTGGCTACATTACAAGAGGAGGGAAAGTAGTTAATTTTACGATTCAGACAGCGAGTCATTCTCAAGCAAGACTCGTATCAACCACTTTTTACTCGTTCGACCCGCACCGCTGACCACTCTATATGTGGGAACGCTACTATGTAAATAGTCATTAAGAGTCCGTTTAGGACTCCCCAATTACTTCGCTCCGCTGTCGAGAATTGTACGAGTGAATTTCATCTCTTTCTCTCTCGCTACTCACCTCGCTAGTTTGACCCTTTCTTCTGAGTCTACTCTTACGGGTTCAACATAGTCCTTAATAAGTCCGATCAGCTCGTGGTGGAAACCGGGTGACCACTTGAATTGAAGACATTTCTCTTGCTAATTGGCTGATTCAACACTGCGCTTTGTCTTTATATAAAATTATTCTCTTTTTTAAAAAAAGTGATATAAAATGGTTGAATTCAATAATGTAGTAAGTTCAACTTAATATTTGTGCTTATCACCATATGTAAATTGGTTCAAATAATATTTACATAAATGCATACATGTGAATAATCAATGGAACTTTAATGTACAAATTTCGAACTTGATATTTTAATAACGTAAAACATACGTCTAAATACAGCAAAATTACAAAATTACAAAATGTAATGAAAATAAACAAGATTCCATAACTATTGTATATTTATTACAATAAAATTATAGATACACTTTGATTGCTTTTATTAGACCAGTGTAACAAAACTGTATAATAGACGAATATCATTTAATACAATATTATGAATTTTGCCTATCTTCATGTTATGAAAACAAACGCCTCAAGGCTTTTACCGAACTCATGTTTCTTTCCTAAAATACTGATTAGCTTGTAAAATGTAGGAGGCCGTCGTGACGTGAGGAGGAGGTTGTGGGTTTGATCACCACTCGAGGGAATTTCATTCATTTTTTGCTCTGGCACCAAGGCAAAAGCCCTGCGTAGAGTTCCGCGGCTTAACACGTAATATTTCGAAAAAATCGACAGAAAGTGGGGAACGGAGTGTCTTAGCACTAGGTTCCTTCTGCCTACCACGCTGAGTGCAGAATACAGCTTGTAGGTGTTATTTTTATACAATGTCATTCTTAAATACAATATATTATCCTATCCTACACGACCTCTCGCGTTCTCCGATCTCGAATCCAGAATCCATCTCAAATGTTCGCCCACACGAAGCTTTATGTCATCAGGGACACCTCTAGCAGTTCTACAAATAACTAAACTGAAAACCATAACCATAAAACTTTTCAAATGAAAATTGACGATAATTTAAGATCTAGTCACTCCACTCTCTATATTCCTCCCATTTTCGAGACATTACGCTTAGATTGGGGTAATGAAACGACGTAGCGCAAATCTGACGGGTAATAAAATCGAAAAAAAATAATGTTAAGTAACTACATTTAAAGGTTTTTGAACTTATCAAAATGCAGATAGCCTAAGAATATATGTATGTGTACCGTATATCTGAAGTACAATATACATTATACAATCAATATGGCGTCACCGTGATCCGTAGCAAAGTTCCAGATGAGCGCCTCGCCGCTGAACGGCTTAACTCCATAATGCAGGACGACGCAATAAATGTTGCTACCAACTTGGAAAGTTGCCTTTTACTTTATCGAGGGTTTTTTTAGTTAAACATAAGTTTAACTAGCTAACTAACTAGAGGAAAGTCGTGGCGCGGGGGCACAAAGTGTTACTGTGAAACCGACTGGTTGTGAGTTCGATCCCCACTCGAGGAGATGAAATATATACTTAAATTTATACTCTGGTGTTGACGCAAAGCGCGGCATTGAGTTCTGCCACTCAACACGCAATGCCTCCAGTATTCGGCAGAAAGTGGGGAACGGATTGTCTTTAACACTAGGTTCCCTCTGCCTACCCTGCTGTGTGCGGGATACAGCGTGAATCTGATAATAACTATATTTATTTCAGTATAAAGCTGAACAGTTTTGGCAATACGAGTATAGCGATAAAACAATTTTTCAATTCGTTGCTTTGTTTGGACCATAGTTGCTTTAAAAAGACCATTCTGATGCTATCAATGGACCAAGAAACGTTTATATATTTTTGCACTCATGGGATTAATTACAATCATCTAATTTTAACGAAATATAAATAAAACAGGATTTGTAAATACATATGTATTGTTTTTTTTTATTTTTATGTTTAAATTCTATATTTATTATATATATTTACACACATTTTATTGTTCTATAAGCGTTCTAATTGTATATTGGTACGCCATATCACTATTGTATACCATAACAACAAGGTTATGGTGTAAAATAAAGAGTTTAATTATTATTATTATTATGTGAATTCTATTGTCTCAAGATTTTGTTAAAGTTTTGGTATTTTAAGTGAAATCCGCGGGCCAAAGCCCAAAGAGTACTTCTTATTATTATTATTATTAAAATATATAAACTTAATGTTACTTTTATTATTCTTAACATAATATTAGTTAAGTTAAAGAAGTTTCAAACTCAGGTACAATATTCTCATTTGGTCCTTCATCAGTGGCTATGCACTGGTAGTCAGCGAACAGATCTTTGTCTAACGTGATAAGATATCCGTTTTTGAAAAGCTATTTGCGGCAGTTACCGATAGATGCAGCTCACTCTTTGCCGGCATTCTAGAAATAATGAGAAGAAAATTGTTATTAAGGTCTAGAAGTTTCTTTTATTAGACCAGTCCATTCATAGCTTCATTATGGCAGGCCAATAATAGCAACTAGCTTTGCTTTATAATGCTTTCGAACCTACTCGACATGTTCTAATGTACTTAAATAAATTAGCTTCACGCTGTATCCCGCATACAGCAGGGTAGACGGAACCTAGTGTAAGACACTCCGTTCCCCACTTTCTGCCGAATTCTGGAAGCATTGCGTGAAGATATGGAAATATAAATTTAAGTAAATATTTCATCTCCTCTAGTGGGGATCGAACCTATAACCAGTTGGTTTTGCAGTCACACTTTGTGCCGCTGAGCTACGACTGGCCTCAATGTTCTAACGTACTTAATTTTCGAAATACTTGAGTGGTCCAATGAAGATGCGTAACGTACATATTCAAGAATTAAAATTAAATATCAGCTTCACGCTGTATCCCGCACACAACTGGGTAGGCAGAGGGAACCTAGTGTTAATACGCTACGAGTTCTGGAGGCATTTTCATTCAAGTATTATAACTATGAGTAATAATAAGATATATTTTATAATCAATAAAAAAATTATTAATAAATAACCTTTCTTTATATTATTATGTTATTATCAATGCATCAAATTATCATATTATTATCATATTAATACATAAAAAAGACAACAGTTGTGGAACAGGGGCACAAGTGTGTGATATAAACGCAATTTATTGTGAGTTCGATCCTCACCCTGGGAATGAACTATTTATTTAAATTTTTATTTTCATTTCTTCGCCCTGGTGTCGGACCAAAACGCGGTGTGGAGTTGTTGAGTTAAGTTAGGTTGCGCAACACACAACGCCTCTAAAATTTGGGTGAAAATGGGAAACGTAGTGTCTTGACTACTTTCCCCCTGCCTACCTAAAAATAACTTAAACTTTTTCAGTTTAATCAATTTCAATAGTAAAAATAGTGAAAATAAATATAGTATAGTTCAATTTAGAATTGAAATCAGCGTATTCAGCCAAACAAGCCTCCCACTTTACAGATATAATAATAACAAACAATATAGAAGGCTAATATTCAATATAAAAAGATTTTTAAATTTTTATTTCAATCTTATGAAAGAAAAATACTTTTTAGATAACATAAAATTTGTAAAAATCTTGCTACAGAGATGCTAGCAACAAAAATAAGTTGCAACAAGCATATAAGAATTTCGACGTAGCCCGATGAGAACGTATGGCTTAGTTGATCAGAGCGCGGCGGGCGCGGGTTCAATTCCGCTACGTTCAAAATTTTTATATGTTTTCTAAAAAGTATTTTAATATAGATAGAGTTGAACAGATAGGTCGAGAGTTCCATTCCCACTCAAGAAAATAAAATATTTATTTTTAGAATTCCGTACCTTTGAGGAAAATCATTGGCCGTCTGTCTGTCTGTCTGTGTTCTGAAAAAATCGTATTTCTACATTTTCTTCAAAAAAAGATATGGACGTTTAGCAAAAATGCGTATTTCGACACTGTGTAGAGGATCATACATAATAGGGGACTTCCGATTGAAATAGAATTATGAATTTTAAATGAAACTCTTTTAACTGGATTAATATTATATTTTATTTTGCGGTATATGCGGTATATTTTGCGGTATATTTTGTTTTGCGGTGGGCGAATTTGTTGATTTCCTCGCTCAGGCAAAGCGCGGCGTTGAGTTCCGCCACTCAACACTCAACGCCTCCAGAATTCGGCCAGATAGTGGGAAACGAAATTACTTATGAAAACGGATTCGCTTAACACTAGTTTCCCAGATTGCCTCTGCCTACTCTGCTATGTGCGGGATAGCGTGATAACGTGAAGCTAAAAAAAACCCATGGCCTAATTATACTGTGAGAGAAGGCAGAACTCTCGATTGTGCGCCGTTGCAATTACCCTCAATCAAGGATTACAGAAACTTTTGCAACGCTATTTGAAATGCTAATAGACCTAGAACTCTGTAGGCTGTACTATGAATTATATTTACTTATCTTCTACTAAAGTTTGGTATCTGTATTTATTTTTGACATTACGGAGAGTGGCAAAATAGACAAGGAGATATATATTTTTTTATCTGTACATACTATAGATTAAATAAAATTACTATCTTACATTGTTATTACTTCAGATACTGTAGTTTAAAACATTCTAAAATTTTTTAAAGAAAGGAAGGGATCTCCCATATATATGTCCAGCCCACCTTTATTCACTATTTTTTTTCGGCGTCACGTTGTATCCCAATGCTGCATACAGCAGTGTAAGTAGAGAATACCTGTAATAGTGTTAAGTCACTCCTCTCTCCATCTTCCGCCGAATTTTGGAAGCATTGCGTGTTGAGTGTCTGAGCTCCACACCAGAGCGAAGAAATTCATTTCCTCGAGTGGGAGTCAAACTCACAACCCATCACGCTTACACTCACACGCTTGTGCCCCTGCGCCACGACTGGCATCTATTTTTTTTTCTAGTAAATTACTGCAAGATTACGGGCAAGATTGTATTATACTATACCATATAGGCATAACCCATACGGCCAATCAGTTTATTAAATTAAAAGACGTCTAGCCATTCATTCGTTAAAGGTTATCGATTCAGTTTATTCTAGGAATAAGGCCGCCTCTGTACATTATGTATTTATAGTATTTCGAATGGCATAACATTTTATTCATAAAATATTAGCAACCCACATGCGGCGTCGCCCTTAATTTATCGTTATAAAATACGAAATCTATAATTTATATAAAATTGTAGCCTACTTGCTATTCTGATGTATAATCTATATTACTGTAAAGAATATCTTAAATTCGTTCAGTAGTTTTTTGTGAGAAAGTGGAGTAAACATCAATCCTCAATAATTTTCACATTTATAACATAAGCAATATAAAAATATATATATTTAACTCTTTTAATTATTAAAAGAAACTAATTCATAGTTCCTGCTTCTTTGACCTGAAATTGGTATCAGTTTTTGTTGATACGGTCTGCACATCTGCTCAACCTATTTTGCTCTCCACAATTTTCAATATCCTCAGTGATTAGGCCATGGGCGCTCATGTAACCATTGCTTCCCGGAGAAATTCCAAGAGTCCAAGGGTCCCACGATTCCAAATAAGGACTTTACGTCTTGATTCTCATGTAAGATCCGTTTAAAAAAATCCAGTCAAGTGCGGAATTCGAGGGTTTCGTACCAATTTCATTATTAACTTAAGTTTTCTGGCGAATACTCTCAATTTGTAAGAAATGAACGACAATTATAAGCTTACTGTGATTTCCTTGTGTGATATAATCCTAAATTTCCATTTCGGTTTTTTTTTCTCTTTATTAACACTGATTCTCACTTTTGATTTCATACAAAATATGGCAATAACGATGTATGAAAGCCGGTAGTCTTTTTATTGCGTTGACTTAGCAACTATATTTTTATGAGCCCACAGACAGATATTTAATATTAATATCAGCTTGAGGTCCCTACTTGATGTTGAGAAAAAATATCTTGACAGACGGACAAAAAAGGCCGATAGACCGGCAGACGGAGATGGCCTAGTGACCTCACGTTTTTGAAATTGAATCCACAACCAATGCGTTTATATATACCTACTTCTATATTCTGTAGTACATGAATGTGAAATATTATTAAAATATGGTAACGGAATACATACTTAAAACAGAATACCACCATACATTTAATCTTCTACTCGCATTTTTCAATAAACTAAGCAATAAAACTTAATTGAATATAGCAAATTGGGAAACTCATGACCTAAATAATATACAGCCTTAGCCCGTAGTTCTATAATCAGATGAAATCTATATATTATTTGAATGAACTGCAAATAATGGAACGAATTATAATATAAATGATCACATATTAATGTGATTGTATATGAAATGTATCGTTGTATATAATGTGGCTAAAAGTTTGATTTTAGAGAAAATATTTATATTTAGTTTTTCCTTGTTGTTTCCTTGTATGATTAAACTAACAGCGGGGTTAAGTTACGTGAGAGACTGATAAACTTAATAGCAATGTCTTCCGTTGTCATAAATGTATCCAGTCCTAAACCGTCCTTGATTATTTAAGAACTACAAGTGTGTCCACATCACTTATCTATTTCATTGTTGAAGAATTTCAATCTTATATGACCAGACACAAACCAATATTTATACATTGTAATCAGAAAATTTCTAAAAGCAGTATATATAAAATAAAGAATAACGTTCATACTTGGTTTTATCTACTGCTATTACAGGCAAATTTACATCTTTGTCCTTTCTAAGACACTTTATTATTACACGATGCAATCAAACGACGGACTCGAAAAATTTTTTTACAAATATTTTTCCGAATTCAAACCGAAAATCATAATAAAATTAATTTTTCCCATTATTACAATTAGGATATGCATAGGAAGGAGAGCTATAAACTAAATGCATTTTAAAACCTAATAACTCGTTTAGTGGTTGAACCATAAAATTCTTTACGGCACTTGACACAGTCGCAGAAGAGTTTGAAACTAACCACTGTAGATTTTAATGATGATTGAGGTTACTTTATTGTGTACTGTAGAAATATATTGAATCTTTAATTTTTTGTTTATATACTTATTCTATTTGTATACTTCTTTTCAAATTTAATTTAAAAAGTGAGAACTAAACGCTATAAGTTAGTTTTTGACAATGGCAGTGACAATTAAAATATATCTATCGCTTCGCCTTCTCTTATGAGGACGAGGGGATTGCCTCTTACTAATATTTTAAATGTGTGTAGCAGGATAGGCAGAGGAAACCTAGTGTTAAAACATTCCGTTGTCTACTTTCTTCTGTATTTTGGAGGCATTGCGTTGAGTGGTGGAACTCAACGCCAGCGCTTTGCCTCGACACCAGAGTGAAGATACGAAAATATAAATTAAAATAAATATTTCATTGCCTCCAGTGGGGATTGAACCCACTACCAGTCGTGTTTACATTCACACTTTGTGCCCCTGCGCCACGACTGGCTTCGAACTCGTCTTTGAACTATTGGAATGTTATTTTAAGCGTATTTAAGAAAAGACCAGTGAAACGGACCTTCTGTACCAAATTCAAGAATGTAGATTTAAGGAAATACCATACAGATTCTGATGACGCAACGAATAAAGTTAACAAACTGTAGTTTGTGTCCGTATACACTAATTTTGTAAATGAACTACAAATATAAATTTAAAATATTTCTTTTTCTATGATATATCTACAAGTTTTATTTTTTTATTTTTCGAATTTTTTTCTTTATTTGTAATATAAGATCTGACTTCGGGCCAAATTCCAACTGTAGTAGTACTCTATAGATTATGATAACGCGGAGAGTTTCATAAATAATGAACCAAAACCGACGCAAAATACTCATATCTTTTGACTGCGTTGATACCTCAATGCGATAAAATCGATATCACGATTGCCCGTCTATCAAGTGAAATGGTCTTGATAGACGAACTGATAAACAACAAAGTGATCCTATGAGGGTTTCCTTTTTTCCTTTTGTGGTACAGACCCCTTAACATGGATCAAGTATTAATTAAGTAATTTAAGTCTTTTGGGATTTTATTTTATTTAGAGCGTTAACTTACATTGGAGAATCCTAAATCTTGACGTGTGGGGAAGGGAGAGTCTAAGGTTTCCTCTGCTATTTGCGAGACACGGCTAAGAGTAAACTGTTTTCTGTTCACCATTTTAATATTAGAATTTTAATTTTTGACGTCTTATATGTAATAATGAGGCCAGTCGTGACGCAGGGGCACAAAATGTGTCTGTAATATCGACGGGTTGTGGGTTCCATCCCCACTCGAGGAAATGAAATATTTATTTATATTTATATTTTTATTTCTTGGCTCTGATGTTGAGGCAAAACGCGTCGTTGAGTTCCGCCACTCAACACGCAATCCCTTCGGAACTTGGTGGAAAGTGGGAAACGGAGTGTCTTAACACTATGTTTCCTCTGCCTACCTTGCTGAGTGCGGGATACAGCGTGAAACTGATTTTTTTTATATGTAACAATTTTTTTAACGTGAAACCTTTAATGGACACACCCTCTACACTATTCAAACGATTTCATTAAAGGTAATGACGCGAAAATAATGTCTTTAAGTTAAGGACTAATGATCACTGAAACTGCCAGTATTGTAATTAAAAAGCCACAATTTCCGGTGACTTAACCACTTTAAGAACTCAGGGTTCAAAGGTTGACTTGAAAGTAATACGATATAAAATATAAAAAAAAAACAGCAACCATTTATATTTATAAATACATATAAATTATTATGAACGCCAGCGCCATCTTGATGCAATGGAACAACGTCTGATGGTAAACACAACAATTATAGGTTCGGTCCCCACTGAAAAGAATGATTTTTTCCGCACTGGTAGACAAAGCGCGGCGTTAAGTTCCATAATTCACTTAGCCACTCAACTGTACTGCTACACTCAAGCTGTAGAAAAAATGATAAATGAATATGTTCTCTCTACATTCTTCAACGCTTTGTGCCAGAGTATTAAGAAAATACCTGACATTATTTTGTAAGCCAACATAATAAAGGGGTGTCATTGAAGCACTTATAATGTCATTAACACTCCAATATATCACTGAAATACCCCCGCTGTTCCCTGGCGTCAGCATTACTAATCTTTTATCAGACAGCCGAAATATATAGGCTTGAAAACCACCCTAGTTTATATAAAATATGGGATTTTTAACCCCTACTTAAATTTTATTTATTATAAGTCGGTCTGCCCTTTAATGGCCATGGATAAAAATAAAACTATTTTCTATATTTAATTTTAATTATTTACTTGATACGTTTCGCCATTTTGTATAGAACAAAATTCGGTTTTAAGTATTTCGTCATCATCTTATTCAAATTTATTGACATCACATATGTGTTATATTTTAAAAATATTGATGTCCGAATAAATTTACATTCAATAAAATGATTGTGTCATTTTGTTTAAAAATCAACAAATATGCAGTTGGCTTGAGTATCAATTTCTTTTTAGATTAATACTTACAGCCTATTACATTTAGTTTGAATTAGAAAAAAAGTAAAACAGACCGTTTTCTTAATATAGGTTGTTGAACAAGTTGTCACCATTCACAAGTAATGGGGCCCCTGAGGAGATGTAAGTGCCGATACGAAGAAATGGCATTAATTGCTTTGGAAACGCTTACATAGATAGCACGTTAACGTCGATTATTTACGCGACTAACATTATTGATGTGATTTTCAAAATAAAAAGGGCTTTTGAGAATAATTTATAATTTTAAAATATTATTTTAGTTTATCTTGTATATATATATAAGAAAAAATATAAAAGAAAACTCCTTTTGCCCTTGAAAATCATGTCAAGATCAATTCAAGGATACGTAACTACTCACAAGAGTCGATGTGCATATGCATAGAGATTGTTAGACCACAATTGCACAGCTGGATAGATGACACCATGCTATGACTTTGACACTGTACTGTCCCCAGCGTGTAAGGCTAAAACCCATGCATGTTTTCAGTTCCAGAAATTCCTGAATTAAGTACAAGGTACAACATTCGTTTTTTCGAGTAAATTTTCAAATCACGTTCTCATCTATTGAGTTAGAGCCGTCTCAATCGACATCATATTGTCAACCCCATTCAGTCACTTGACCTTTTCGATATGTGAAATTGGATGTCTAAGTAACGATAAAAATGACTGATGAAAATTCATATTCTTACTAAATATTCTTACTAATTCATATTCATACTAAATATTCATATTCTTACTAAAAAATAATGAGAACGCATATTTTTGATAATGAGAAGTAATAAAATTACAATTTTTAAAGAAGAAATGCAATTTTTTGATAACACCTCGTGAATTACATCTAAATTGGGAAATACTACTAAAAAAATTATTACTCAAAGAAACGAAATGCGATAACTAGATAACTAAAACCAACAAACCAAACATACACCACACTTATAGCGTATAACACATACATCCCTTTATAGGCGACCGATCATTGCATCGAGCTCGTCAAGCTCGCACAGGTCCGTCCAGGATACAGAAATACCAGATACTGACAAACGAGGCCATAAATGGAGACACGTTCAAGCTGTCATGGCCTACTACCAGGCACTAAGGAAAATTAAAAGGTGTGCAGGCGAGGACGACGGTAACGCCGCATCGTTGTCAATTTTAACGTTATTTATATTAACTGTTTCTTTATTTCCAACTAATGTGCTGTACGTCTGTCTGTCGTGAATAAGATTTCGAGAATGGTACTTTCTGGTCGATGTATTTCTTATCGTGACTATGTGCCTTATCTAGTTTCACTTTGAAATTGTCTTCTTTTATTATACTGTTTCTTGGAATATTGATTCTATTGTATTAATTATTTGTAATATTTTGTTATTGTTTCATGCATCCTGACCGTTTGACATCTTAATAGATTTATAAGATATAGTGATATCAACTAGATTCAGTTAGCTGTTTAGTTTTAGCGCCAATTGACTTTATACTCTATACAGATTTAAATTTTATTCTAAATTTTAAGTTCTAATTTATTCTGAGTGGGACTTTTATTTTATTAATTGCAAGGTCGCATGTCACTTGAGGTAGTATTTGTTTATTGTTTGCACGTAAAGTGAGTTATCTGTCCACAAACAAAAACAAAACCACTTTTGTATATTCGTACTTATGCAGACAGCTTCACTTCGCGGTACTCACTGTGTTATAAAAACCTTTCTTCCAACGCTCTGAATAAATTCTGTATTTTAATGTACGCCATTCACCAAATGCTTTAATAATACTTATATTCTAGTTTTAAATGTTTCGAGCATAATATATATTGTAGAATACAAAATAAATATAAGCTTTTTAATTTAACATACATTTAAGGATTATAAATATCAATAATAATTTGTATTATAATTGAAAAAATGCCTAGTGAGTGCTGTGACATTACCATACGGAGCCTTTTTTGCTGATGCCTTAATCATAACTAAGTCTACCTTTAAATAAATCACATACAATGAACTAAATCGTTCCCTCAAGTTTTCTTATATAATCAAAGATTAAAAAGCAGATTCTAACTTAATTAAAAGTGGTTATTACATTAATTTAAAACTAACTTTGTTTGATTGAAATTAATAAAGTCATTCTATTAAATATTTTATCCTAAATAACGCAGAACAAAGTCAAATCAAAGATGGATGAAGTTGAGGACAACCGTGCAATTAAGTTCTGCAATCCAGAAGAAACCACCGTTGAAGAGAGAAGATTCATTTTTGAAAAGGTTCTCCACACGACAAATTCCGGAAACGCAAGAAACTGTGAGAATCTATCAGAATATTGATATTGAGCATTAACATTTTTCTCATTAATGAACTATGATTGAGTTTGCTTTTCATTATTGGTAGCGAATCATTTTAATAATTGGCACATAAGTTGATTGTAAATATTTGTTCTATCTGAATATATTTTAAAGGACTGTATTCAGGATGTTGTGAGTTCGATGCTCGTATGTATATAACTAAATAAAATGTTCCGTTGTTGAAATAATAGGCGATAATATAAATTTATATATTAGATATCTTAGTTTGTAAATTTACGTTGTAGTTAAGTCGTATATTTTATATTAAATATATAAAATAAGCTTCTTTTTAATGATAATACAAAGATTATAATTTTGATGGATTCGGTAAAATTAAAGAAAAACATTTTTTGAAATTAAAGAAAAACTTTTGTTTTACACAGGTCGAAGACACGGGGTCAGAGGGCGCGACCGGGGAGCATAGAATGACCAACAGACAGAGGCGTCGGAAAGTTCGAGTGCCTCGTACTGTTGTGAATCCAGACGAGAATTTTTATTTTTACTGGCTCTGGGTGATCACTGTCTGTGTTTTGTATAATCTATGGACCCTCATCGTGCGACAAAGCTTTCCCGAATTGCAGGTAACTTATAATTATGTTTCTTATGTTTATGATATTTTATTTCTTTTCTTATTTATTTTATTTTAAATTATTTAAGATTATTTATTTTATTTTAGATTAAAATATGATAAAAATGTTGATGATCAAAAGTCTGAATATATTCATTCATAAACGATAATTATGAAAACAAACGCTAACAAGTTCTGAAAAAATGTTAACGTAACATAATAATATGTACATATATTTCTTTTGCAGTAAAACGCGGCATTAAAGGCAATAAAAAAATGACTGTAGAACCTTTTGTATATTAATATATCCATATTTTAGACAATAATATATAAACAGCAAAAACAAGATTTGATTTAGTTAGACGAGTGCTCCTTAAAACATTTAAATAAAGATTCAATTCGTATTTAGCTAGTAGAAACTGCCAATATAATTTTCCTATGTGAGTTTCGACCTCCGGACGATGCGGTGCTCGGCAAATGCAATCACGAAGCGTTCGACCATACATACGATAGTCCTGAAAACAACGCTCGGTTGACCAATTTTACAGCCATCTGAAATATCAATTTTAAAATGATATATTTACGTCATTTAACTGTTTCTTACATTTTGTAGAGTGGTTAGAGAGTTTCTTTTTATGTCACTTGAACTCCACTCACATACTGTTTAGAGACATGATGATCAAGAACAATAGCTTTTAAACAAGGAAATATTTTTAAACATTTTTAAAGTGTTATTCCACACTTGGGGTCGAAAAATACTTATTTAGAAAAGGTATAAAAATTTGAACGTAGCAGGACTCGAACCCGCGCCGCGCCAAATTGAACTATTACATTACTTACAGTAATTATTACCTATTGTTTGGTAATAATTCTAGTTACTTCCCGTATATAAATCATGTACATAAATTCAGGAAAAAAGGTAAATATATTTTTTTTTAAAATATTAATATAATATAAAAAATATTAAAGTTGACTCCTCTTTTAATCAAATCTCAAACTTCGACGTCACATTTTATTTTACAAAGAACAGATTTTTAGTCAAATGTTCCAACTGCCTGAGCAGTTAATTGTGAAGCGTTTGAGTCAGAATTTCAATTAAAAGGTACATCAATACTTTTCCACGTCCGTTCATGTTCCATGTCACAATACTGTTTCTAGTTGGTTGGATTTGTTTTACCGGTCTCACGAACAGTCTTATTTAAAACTTTTGTCATAAAAGTAAGAAAGTATAATTCAAATAAATTCCACTTAAAAGAAATTGTTTCTATTTCACCTACAAATATTTATATTTCAAGAATAAATAAAATTCAATAGATTTTTTTCAATTATTTACCTTTACTATTGACTGTCCGTGTTTCTTTGACAAAAAAAGATTAATTAAGATCCGTCTAGATGAAAAGATTTGCGTATATAAACAGACATAAAAACAGTATAAAAATCATAGATTTCTATTAGTCTTTATAGGTCTTCCCTACATTATTTTTTCTCAAATATTTAAGTATACAATAGTAACTGGACAGTATCTGACGGCAAAAGCTATGATTGTGGGTTCAATGTCTACTCAAATTGAATAATAATATTTAAATTACGTATATTTAGACGTATAATCTATACATTTTGTGGAATAACAATTTTTATCTCCTCACTTTTCTATCTTTAATCTACCTGATCAAGCGCAGTAGCGAGTTCTGCCACTTAACCCGCAGTATCAAAAAATATCAAAAAGTGGTAAATGAAGTACCTTAACGCTATACATATTCCGTCTCTCCATCCTGATTTGCGTCAAAAAGCACGAATCAGTTTTTTTATCTAAATGAGCAATGAAAAGACTGATAGTCTTGAGCTGACCAAAAAAGTCCAGTATCCTCTAAACCAGCAAAATAATACAAATAAATTTTCCCATTCTGCTCCGACCAGACGTCGCTTTGTGGTTCCATAAAACGTATTAGAGATACATATCGGACTATCTAGCTAAATGCATAATGCAATGAAGCCGTTGAAAATAGTACTGTCAGTAAGACCATTATCATACCATATATTCTAACAGTTCCATTATCTGATAACAATTGCAGACGATCAATGCAAAAATAAATGGAACTTAGATCAGTATTAGTCGTATCTATTCCTTATTGAAGATGAAATTTTACAACTAAACTTAACATGAGATTTTCCCATTTATAAATGTATATTTATTTTATAGTAAAGCGTAGTCAGTGTTTTAGTGCAAGTCAGTATTTTAGTGCAAGTTCAGTTTGAAGGAGTGATTCATTTAAAACTTACTTATTTGACAATAATTATTAAAAAGAAATTGGAACTTAAAGATTTTTTTATAGAATAAATATAATAAATAAGTGAATTTTTTTATTTATTATTTAGTAGCTTCATGCTTCTTTCCGAGTAGTAGAGTAGGCAGAGGGAATCTAGTAAGAAGACCGCCCGATCGCTATTTTCCGTCTAATCTTCTATACATTGCGTGCAAATTGGCAGAACTCGATGCCGGGCTTCGTTTACTAAGATAGGTAAATGAAAATAAATTAAATAGAATTATTCCAGTGAATAGCGATCTAATCTAAAAAGTTAATTAAAGGATTTAAAATTAATATATCTTTCTAAGGAATACTGAGGCCGTCATGGCGTTGGGGCACAAGCGTGCAACTGGAAATGCCACAATTTTGGTTTTAATCACCACCTGAGAGAATTAAATATTTAATATTTAGAATTCCTCGCTCTTATAGCAAGAAAAAGTGCAGCGTTGAGTCCTGCCACTCGACTCGCAATACCGCGAAAAATTCGGCAAAGTGTGGGGAAATGGAATGTCTTAGTATTAGAACCCCTCCGTCTACCCTGGTGCATGTGGGATACAACGTGAAGCAACTGAACAAGCTGAAAAAAAATTAAATTCAAAAACTTTTTATGGCTGTTGAAACGGCAATCCCAACTCTCTCTCAGGAACTCACTGCTTGTATATAAAGCAATTATGAAACAGATTTAGTCTTGGGATTTGGTAGAGTCCCTAATTTGGAAACATTACAGAAATGTGTGCGGGATAGAGCGTGAAGCTGATTTAAACACTAGATTCCCTTTGGCCACATAATAACAAGTATGTATTATGTAATAACAAGTATGTAAGTAGTATGCGGGATACAGCGTTAAACTAAAAAAAAGAATGTAATTCAAAAATATCACGGCTTTTAGGATACCTTTTGGATTATGACCAGTATATTTTACTAATGTTAAACTCTCTAATTAAGCGTGGTTTGTGTCACAATAATCAAGTACAAGCCTTCAAGGCAAACAACTGTTATCTCCACGACTCCTGCAGATAATGGGAGATGTTTCCTGACAGAAACAACTAACGAACAATGAAGTTGCTCTCAATAGTGAACAACAAAGCAAGTTGATTTTGTTGCTTCCCTACTAAAATCCGGTAATTTTTCATTGAAGCAAAGCGACTATGTATTGTTTCAATTTCATATTCTAGCTCGTGGTAAGCAGAGCATACTCTGCTTTCAAGGCCAAAATCAAAGTCACATAACCTAATTTTATTCAAAAAAAGCTCCATTTTTTTAACGTCAAACAATTTATCACCGGTTCACTTAAGCAACTGCCTCAGACTTGAGATGGGCCAGCGGAGAAAACTCAGCAGTATTCTGTTTTTTCGGAGCTTAACGCCGCGCTTTATCTTATAATGGGAAGAAAATACGTTATAGTTGTCAGTGCCATACGTTATAGTTGTCAAAGCGCCTGGTCGGTTTCCAGGCGGCGCGGGTTTGAGTCCCGCTACGTTCAAATTTTTATACGTTTTCTAAATAAGTATTCAAATCAATCTGATTTATCATAGGCGTTTTTACAATCGGATTAATAAACAATTAAATTTTAATGGATCTAGTTTTCCAATTACACTCAATATTTGGATAAGCACTGACCTCGTCGATCTCGATATAAGTGGATGCAAAATTGATTGAGATGTAGGTAGAGGTGGTTTTATTATATACGTATACCGAACATTCTATTAAATATTAATCATAAATTGATTTCCAATAATTGGTGAGGTACCCATTAAATAAAATAACAGCTTATTATTTACCCACTGTCGTCGTCTTTTTGTAATTGATTTCTTTTTAAGTATATTACAGTTTCTTCAAAATTATAAAAAAAGTTAAATAATAAATTTAACTTTTTTTTTAAGTCACACGTCCTCGTGTGATGCTTGAAAGTTTATTCAGTATTAAACTTTTACCTCGGCCTATCCTGATTCCCAGTTAATCAAGGATAGAGATTTTGGAACAAATTAATCTCAACTAAAATGTTTTACCATACAGCTAACATCTTACTTGAGAATATTCATCTCATGCACATTCATCGCATGTATTATGTAATCATCATTATCAATACATTACTACAATAACTTTTGTTAACGTGTGTTAACAAAATTCAACCGTAAACCTAAAATGACCAATCCGTTTGCTATAAACAGTTCTACTGTCATCTAAATCGAGCAACAGTAGCTCATTCCACTCAGCGAGTGACGATGGCTTCAAAAATCGCCACTGTCACCTAATCGAGTGACAGTAGCACTCGGTAGTGACGATACCCTCAAAAGTCGCCTAAATCGAGTGATAGTTTATTAGTGTAGACAGTTTAGTTAGTATTACTGAGTGGCATGAGATACTGTCGCCCGATGTAGGTGAGAGACAGCAGCTCATGCCACTCAGCGAGTGACGATAAACTAAAGTATTGCCTCTATCAAGCAACAACTACTAACATAATCACCTCAATCGAGCGATATGTTATTACTGAACTTAAAATAAGGATACTCAATTTCTCATTGCCACATTGGTACCACCAAAATTAACCTCAAAATAATCAATTGGTTGGTGACCACTATACATTCATAGTTTATTCATCATTCATCATTTTCAACTTCTGATCGATTTTGGTCTGATTTCACTCCTCGTTCGGCATATCGCAGCGTCCCCTCTTGCGTGTTGATGATGATGACTCGTTAGGCCTTCCCTCGTGCTAGGAACGCGGTGAAATCTGATGACGTCTTAGTATAACCGTTCAGTATACCACTCAAAGGAGAAGTGCAGGTCGCATTGCTCGTTCCCACATTTCAAAAAGAATTATGATCCCAAGAAATCATTTGACGCCTTACATTCTCATTTTTTTGGGTCCACTGGAACTTGTCATGATTAGAATAACATATATATTTATTAGATTTCATCGAAATCAAAGTACTGTAATATATTGTATAAGAGCCTCGTGAGTGGCTTTTGGACTTTGGCCTTTTGGATGTTAACAATTTTTAAATATGAATGTTTCATTGACGACTGCATCCACAACACCCATAAAGACAGAAAATGCCCTTAATTTTAAATATTTAACCCGGGACGATGGACGATGAAAGATATGTATTTGATTCCGCCACGTAAAATTTACTATTTATTTATAAAGTTAGCAACCGATATTGGCTAATCATTTAGCAAAAAATATTTACAAAGAAATAAATAATACTTGAAATTGAAATAATTTCCTCGCTCTGGTAATAAGGCCAAACGCCATATAAATGCGGCGTTGAGTTCCGCTACTCAAGCCGCAATGCTTCGAGAATTTCGGCGGAAAGAAGAGAACTGAGTGTCATGATACAAGGATTTCTTTGCCTACCTTGCAGGAGCCTATCCCACACTATTTCAACAAGAATTCCTTATACGAGATAGCAAATCACAAGTGATTGGATTCTGGCTTACATACAGTTGTCGGGCAGTTGTTTATGAAGGTTATATATAATATCATGTATATACTTGTAGATATCATAGATTAGAAAATAGAAAGAAAATTTATATTATTATAACATGAAAATAATTAAGAAGATTCTATAAATGAAGTATTAGAAATTGCTTAGTTATTTCACGTTCATTCATCAGGGCTTTAGATGAAGTAAAGAATGATCTTGAGGTCCCCGTAATGCCCTCGGGGACTCTAACGTGGAGCTAATATCCTCAGTTTGTGATTAGTCCATTTTATTAGAGGTTGGTCCTTTCTTGTCACATAGCTATGTACATACTTACTCCTGTACATAGTTACAAAATTGACTTAATTAAAATTCATTACAGGTTCAATTTTCGTTATATAGTTATTTTTTTAATTCTATTGACTTTTCGAGCCCTTAAAAATATTGTGTTAAGCAACGGACTAACCACCGTATCTAAATATTTAAATATCTTTCAGAGAGTTGACTATAATTCAACTGTAATTCGGTACAAGCGTACAACTGAAAATGGATTCAATTCGTTTGTGGATTCGATTCTCACTATGGGTAATGCAATATTTAATATTAATCAAAGCGCGGGGTAGAGTTCCACCACTCAACACACAATGTCTCTACAATTTGGCAGAAAGTGAGGGACGAAAGTTTCTGAAATAGAAGTGGCTAAAAACAATAATTTCCCCACTTTGACAAGACCAAGCGCGGCGTTAAGTTCTAATATTCAACACGCAATGTCTCGAAGTCAGGCGGAAAGTAAAGAATGGAGTGTATGACATTCTCTCTATCTGTCTGTCTAGAGTATTTATATAACAGAATTTCTTTTCGTTACTTCTTTTGCGAATACTTAAAGATATTGGTAATGGGTAACAGGTTCAGCGCCATTGATGTAGGTCTTGACATAATTGATACTAGTAAAAAAATAAAAAAAAAGCCTTTAACATACATCTATTAAAAAAAACAATGGGTGAACGTAGAAGATAAATAAATAGATATTTCAATAAAAATTTCACACAATATACGTATTTTAACTTTAAACGTTGATACTATATTTAAATGGCATTTTAAATATTATGTATAGTTAGATATTTTTAACATATATGACGCTAAAAAGATTGATATTTTTCAAAATAACCGGTCAGTGCAAGTCCGGCTTGCGCATCAAGAGTTCCGTGCCAATTTCAGGATTGTACACCAACGGGAATTACAGGTTATAAATATTGATAAACTTAAGTTTGCGGGCGTATGCACTTATTTTTAACCGACTCCTGTAAGAGAAGGAGATTTTTTACCTCAGAACATTTGACTACGTGAACCTATTTTTGTTAATATAAAGCTAGTGCCCCCCCCTGTGGTCGCGTTTGTGGCGGTTCATATTTCATAATGGTATCTGTGAGAAAATCAAATAAGTCTTAAATTTGCATTAGATATGTGCGCCACAAATGGACGAATAACTCAATCACTCAATCACGGCAACCAACTCCGATAATTCTTTTTTTATTGGAAAGAATAAACTTAAAAGATAACTTGGTGAAAATTTAGCTAGGTTCTAATAAGAGGAGTCGATTAAATTTAAACAAGTTAGTTTTTTTTCTGTAAAAAATATTATTATACTGTATTAGTTTCAAGGCTTCTTGATAATATCATTCCAAAATCAGACGCCAAAAGAAATTGGCAGGCATGTAATAAATGCATGGAAGTGAATTTGGGCACTTAAAATATTTTGAAAACTATGAAATACAAAATTACTATCAAGAGGAAGCTCTTCAATCCCTGTCTACTACCCGTAATGACACACGGTTGGCAAACTTGGGCCCTAACCCAAAAACTGCAAAACATATTAACATATCCTCGGATACAAAAGGAGAGATAAGATGCGTGCATCTGACCTACACAAGATCACCAAATTCGAGGATGTTTCCAGGAAATGCAAGCTACTAAAGATGAGATGGTCTGAACATATGGTAAGGCAGCCGGTAGAAAGATGGGCAAAAACCCAAATGGATACTCCGGAATAACACAAAAAGAAAACGAGGTAGACCGTTCAAAAGATGGGGTGATAACTTGTACAGAACAGCAGCTAGCCTTTGGATAAGAACAGCCAGAAACAGAGAAGAATAGAAGAAGTTAGAGTTGTAGCATTAGCTGGACACCGACTTCAAAATTATAAAAACTTTCTTTAATTATTTTTGTACAAAATTACGTTTTACGTCGTACGTCAAATTACGTTTTACTTATGTTAAGTAAACTTTTAAGATGTTAAAGTCCATTTCTTTGTTAAAAATTAATTATTATGGAATTAACTACAATTATAAGTTTTTCATAGTTTGTTTATCTGTAATATAAATATTTATATTACGTGTTTATTATAAATATAAAATTTCCATTTTTCAGAAGTTTCCCTTCATTTGTACCAGTTGTCATTTCTTGCCAAATTTTAAAGTTATATAATAGATCTACGGTAACTACACACAGATTACATCGATTAAAAAATTTTTTTTCTGTGCTCCAACGAACCGTAGACCTGAATATTTGATACTAATTTCAGGTCGATACCTCCACAGTTTCCTCCTACACAGTTTCTCTTTATTCTCTTACATATAGTAAGACTTTCTGTCTATTGAGGCCAGTTGTGGCGTACGGGCACAAATTTAACTAGTTGTAGGTTCAATCCCCACTCGTGGAAATTAAATACTATTTAATATTTTCATATTTTTGCTCTGGTGTCGTGATATACCGTTGCGTTGAGATCCGCCACGCCTTTGCCTCAACACGCAATGCAGAATTCCGCCGAAAATGGGAAACGGAGTGTCTTAACACTACTGCCGCCTACTGTCAGGCAAAGGGAACCTTCCCTTTGCCTGACAGTAGGCTACTGTATGCAGAGGGAACCGTGAAGCTATTTTATTTATTTTATTTCTGTTTATCATATAATAAAGTATAAAATAAAATCCCTTAATAAAACAATAAAATGCTATCCAATATAATGTTTAAGGCCGTAGGAGCTTACATCGTTAAGACTTAATAGAGTATGTTTGCTATAAACGACGATCCCTAACTAATTAATTAAGTAATAAATTCTTGTAACTAGCAATCATATTTATTAATAGTACTTAATAATGAATAATTGTATAAGTATTTTGGGACTAACAGTGTCGCGCAGTGTCTGAGTGTAAATTCAACTGTCTTGGGTTCGATTCCTTATTTATACTTTAGGGGATCAATTTCCTGCTCCGATCTGATAAAAAAACACGGTGTTGAGTTCCAGCATATATCATCATTATCCGTTATTCGATTTCCAAATCGAATAACGGAGTGTCTTGACAATGGATTCTCTCTTCTCTACGCTGTTATCAGGAGAAAGAGGACAATTGCCCATCGCCCATCCGTGCATAAATTTGAAGTCATGAACTTTTTCTGAAATTTGAACTAAGATTAGCCAGAACCATCTAGAATTTTTTTTCAATAAATCATGAGACCGTAGATATGAGTTATGGTTTGAATTTCAACTCGATATCGAGTTTGTCTGTCAAGAAAGACAGAATGAAAGAAAGACAACAAAGTGATCTTATAAGGATGCCTTTTTTCTTAAAAGGTACGGAACCCTAAAAGAAACAAATATTGTTTAACAACTTTTAAATGTAATTCCACACTTGGTGAGATTCGAACTTGCGTCTTCGGTTTCCAAAGTGGCGCGGGTTCGAATCCCGCTATTTTTATATATTTTCTTAATTAGTATAGAAGCATAAGTATTTTTAGAAGAGCTCAATTTTTATATTGTTTGTATATAAATTATTTTTACTTACGATTAACTTCATAATATTCCATTCTTCCTAACTGCTGTCTTAAGTGCAAATTCAATGGAGGAAAACTCGCTTGTCTGGAAAGTCGGTTAACGCACGATAATTTTACATAATAATGTCGTAAAAAAACATTAATCTTCAATTCTTCAATTAACTTCTATAAATACAATTGAATTATTATCACTGAATTATAATTATTTTGTAAAACACAAAGAAGAATTTAATTCATTGTTACATTTTTTTTTATAAATACCTAATGTTTCTAAGGCCAGTCGTGGCGCAGTGGTACAAAGTGTGACTGCAAAACCGACTGGCTGTGGGTTCGATCCCCACTCGAGGATATGAAATATTTACTTAAATTTATATTTCCATTTCTTCGCTCTGGTGTTGAGGCAAAAGCGCGGCGTTGAGTTCTGCCATTCAACACGCAATGCCCCCAAAATTCGGCAGAAAGTGGGGAATGGAGTGTCTTAACACTAGGTTCCGTCTGCCTACCATGCTTTATGTAGGATACAGCGTGAAGCTGATTTATTTATTTATTTTTTATTTCTGATGAAGTGGAAAAGAGATATATGCCAATGCCAACGCCACACGCCGAACGTTTATGTCGATCGCTCTTACTTGAACGCTTTGCTTGGGCGGAATGAAGACAAAACAAATGCATTTTTTAGCTTCACGCTGTATCCCGCAAACAACAGGCCACCCTGTTTCCCTAGAGGTACCGCCCGATTCTGGCATTGCGTGTTGGGTGCCAACTCAATGCCGCACTTTGTCTCGTTACCAGCGCAAAGAAATGAAAATCTTAAATATTTAATTTTCTCGAGTGCGCATTGAACTCACGACCTGTCGCTTTTATAATCTGCCTGTGCATCCGCTACGATTGGCCTCAAATAAATACTTTTAAGCCTCCAAATAAGAGCCTCCTGTTTTTATATAGGCATAAAGTACAATAGCGTAAAGCATTATATAGACTGAGCACGTCGTTCGTAATACGATTGTAGCGCTACGCAATATAAAGTAATTGAATTTACAGAGCCATTGAGGCTATCGAGACAGTAGCTGACTGTAAACGTGATGGTTGCGTATTCACTTCCTCGCGAAATAATGAAAGAATGTGAAACTGAATGAAAGATGTTATGATGGTATATGTAAGGCTAAAAACTTTTGTACAAAACAATTGAGTACGACATTGTGTAAACAGACTGATCTCTATTTTGCCGTCTTTAAGTAAGATATTTGAAAAAATAATATTTAACTAGCGCACAATTCTCTTAAATATTAACAATTGTTTCCATAGTGAGCAATATGGTTTCACAAAAGGCAAGTCCACTACAGACGCGGGTGCTGCAAAGCACATTTAAGACGCATGGGAGAAGTCACAAAATGCCATTGGATTTGTGATTTATCCAAAGCCTTTGATTGTGTAGACCATTAAACTCTGTTATTAAAGCTATATCATTATATCGCCTTTGAACTTATTGCCTCATATCCAAACCAAAGAATACAGAGTTAGTATAAATAATGTAAAATCATCTAGATCTCCTCTAAGGATGGGCGTTCCCGATGGTCCCTTTTTTTTCTTCTTTATATTAACGATCTGCCTTTTTATATAAACAGCCTACGTGATATTATATTTTTCGCAGATGATAATACCTCTTTAATATTTAAGGTGGACAGGACCAAAATGTACTATGACGAAATGACCGCTACCGCACCGCACTACCGTAAATTCTTAGTTGATTTGATATTAATAATCTAATGTTAAATGCTAAAAAAACTCAATTTATTAAAAACTTTGCTTTACCAAATGTTAAAAAACATAATTTTAGTCTTGCTTCACAGTTTGTATATTATAATATTCTGTTTGTCCGACAACATATTATACAATGTCATAATAAAAATAGTGATAGACAGACATACGATAGGAATAAAAAGAAATAAAGAAAGTTTGTTACGGCAAGTTTTCGCCTCCAAAAAGTTAATAAGTCTTTTATGGGTCTGAATATACGCTTATATAACACCGCATAATAAAATTCCGCAGTGTATTCTAAGTTTTCCACTACAACAATTTAAAGTTTTCGTTAAGAAAAAATACGTTTTAAACTAAATAATTAACCATTGAACCTCAATGTTTAATTATTTAGTTTAGCCTCGTGTACCACTCTGACACCGCACAATATCTAGTGTTTTAATATAGTTTCTATTTTAATAATCGAAATAAGGCGCAATGGCACAGCGTGTGACTGTAAACGTGGTGGTTTTGGGTTCGATCCCATTTGAGGAAGTGATTTATTTAATATTCATCTTAAGAAACAATGCATTTAGTGATGAAGAATATACAATTAAGAAAACAATTGATGTAAATTTATGCAATGTAATTACCATCGGTGAATCTGAATAAATATATAAAAAACAAGAAAACATTTCATTTTCTAGCTCTAGTAACAAGACAAAACACTAGGTTCCTTCAGCATACGCATAGTTCCTTAAAAAATTAAGAAACTGAGGCTTTCTTGACGAAATGCGTATATTTTGACGTAAAACAGGCGACAAATAAACAAGAGAGCGTTTCAACAATATTTTCGTTCAACCCTACCCCGCTGGTTAAACCATAAAACAAAAAAATATTTTCATAAATTTACAACAATTTCATATCAAATCGAATAAAATCTATTTGTCAACAGGTTATGTGTCATTATTTCTGGGTGGTCTGCGACGGTATTGGAGATATCGTGTTTGCTCTTGACGTTGTCGTCCAATTTAGAACTGGTTACCTGGAACAAGGGCTTATGGTATGTATCTTGTTCTATTTATTTTAATTGTTTTGAAAAAAAAATCGGCGTTTAAATCCGCTACTGAATATGCAATATTTTGAATTCAATTCCACATGAATTCCAAATATTGTATATTGAGTGGAAAACATGATGATTCCTTGTGTGAGGTTCTCTCTATAAACCCTGTTAGGGAAAAATATGAATCTACTTTATTACAGTTGAAAAGTGTGACGTTGCAATCTAGTTGCTAAAATGCCGATTGGACCTTTATAGGGCCCAAGTTCGCCCTCATATAGATTATTCTTATCTCTGATCTGGTGTACTCCAGTTTTGCTTGAAGCATTTGATCACCAACAACGTTCAAATCATTAGGGATCTCTACTGCATCTATCTTGAGGAGTGTTCTGGAGCACTGCTTGACTTGGTACCTACCACTGAAATTTTTACTGCAAATTTTTAACGTAGGTCACAATCTTAAATATCATGCACACCATCTGGTTACGTGGCACTCCACTACTGTGCGATTTTCTGGGAACTTCCTGTTACACAACTCCAGTTTTCTCTATTTCCACGTTTAAAGATTACAACGCCCCTGTAGTTCACTTGGTGTTGCACAGGATAGTGGGCGGTGATGATTACTTACCATCCGGTTCAAATGAACCTTACGCTCGTTTGCCTTTTCTATAAATAAAAACCTCAACTATCACATTTTATATACATTGCTACCAGGAATCATTTACGCAATAAAGGAGTCATTTAAAAAGAATTTTAATTAATTATTTTTCAAACAAAAAATGCAGTAGGTACCTATACCAAGCCATTAAGTTTGTTATTAAGAACACATGGCACGCTCCATGTGAGATCATTATTGAGACGTATGAGCTTACCTGATCTTAATTTCTTGGGAGGTTGGTGTGTTTTACTTAGTGGTTGTCATCTATTTTTGTACTATTTCTTAACCATTATCCACCTCAGTGTGGATTCGATTCTTATTTGGTTTCTTATATACGTTTTTACACGCGATGTGACCTTCTAATGTCTTATAATATATCGATTGATCAGGTAAATAAAGAACTATCTAACATATATATAAGAGAAACTGGTCAAGCACGACTAAGACTCGTGCACTAAAGACTCTGTACCAATTTCATAATTGTAAGTCAACTGTAACTGTTAAATGTTGACAAATACAAATTGCGAGCGTATGAAATCATTTTATATGAAATGAAGAAGAATAGTACTTTTTATACTGTCAATGTTTAGTTTTTCCAATTTCAATATTTTAAGGAGATGTTTTCATATTACTGTATCATATCCATATCTTTTATCTAACTTTTTCTTTAAATTTAAGAATCGGCTTAAGGGATTTTTGCAAACTTAATGTAGCTTTATACAATCTTTATCCCCTCAGAATCAACAAATACCTCTTGTTAAAGCTTCAAGATACATAAATAAAATACTCGTATTTAAATAAAAGTCTTTTGAGTTACAAGTGTTTGCACTTGCTTTCTTTTACGCCAACGTTTATTGGAGTTTTAGATAAGAAGACGTTTTAATTTATTTTTTCTATACAACCCTAGTTTGCATTTGAAATAACAAATTATATATTTATAGAATTGCGTACGTCAAAAGGCAAAAATTGGATCCTTGTATGATCACTTTGTAATCTGTCCGTCTGTCAAGACCGTTTATGTCAACATCACGAGAAGGTATCAAGCCTAAATTTATATAATTTATTTAGATCTATGGTCTCTTAAAGGTCACCAAAAATCAAGCTACGAAGTCTCTCGATCAAATTAAAAGATACTAACATTTAGTTATTGATTTTGCTTCAATTTGTATGAAATTCGACGCGTAATATATTATGAACATTCTTTATCTTTACGTATATAGAAGGATCGGCATAGGGAATGCGAGCCACTTGACTGTAGTATGTCAAACCATGCCGGGAAATCGTACAACTTTGCTTGAGAAAATAGTATTATTTATTCTTGGGCGTAGGCAAGGAGGACGTCCTACCTTATACAGAGTATTTTTGTCATCATCACTTTACATGAAATCACAGTTTAAACTACTCTATAAGAACCTAATACAATTAAAACACAAGAGATTTTTTCAAAAATAAAAAGTGTTTGTATTTCTTACAAAATAATCCTTAAAATTGTCGTTATAAAATAAAACGGCGTTTTTCAAAAATGACGCACATAGACACAAACCTATCAAAGCAATAACGTCTCGTCTCATTCACGAGATCGAGTCGTAGGTAATGGCGGCGATGTTGAATTGCGTAATATAGAACCAGAGATATCCGTTTCTCGTTCTAATATGTATTTTGAGAATGAAAAGCGCCAGATCGGCAACGCTAGTAGTATTTGTGTAGTCGTATGTGTTTACGTTACTGGTATCTATTCGTAACTGCGCCACACGAAACAAAGATATATAAACATCGTGAAATGAAAAAAAAATAAAAAAATCCTACATCTAAACTGTTGATGTATCTTGATTAATTTCTTTAGGTATTGGTTTGAAATATTTTACACTATATGCTCCATCCGTAAAAGGAGCGCAGTCTCCGAGTTGAGATCGAAATCACAACAAACGCTTTTTCAAGGAGCTACTGTCTCACACACCGAAGCAGCACCCCGATTATTTATCTTTGTTGAATGAACGTTAAGAAAAAAATAGCAATCTGAGATTCAGTACCAATTAATCAGTCCTGTCAGCCTATTCAGCCGCAGATATCATAAATCACAAATTAATTATGTTATACAAATTTATTTATTTTGAGGCCGTCATCGGTCTGTATCTCTTTGTACACGTGGTTGTGGGTTCGATTCCCATTTGGGGCAACAAAAATTATTTTTATTTTTCCCAATTTAGTAAAAAGACAAAGCCGGCGTTGACTTCTGATGGTCATCACGTCAGTCATGAAATCATTAGGCAAGAAATGGAGATCGAATGGTCTAATGGGAAAAAGCGTGACGCTGCCTTTTTAAAGGACCTGCGTAACCTGGTTTTTTTTTTATTTTTTTTAGCTTCATGCTCCTGTTCTGACCCCGCCTATAACAGGGTAGACCTAGAGATCCTGGTGTTAAAACACTTCGATCTCCATTTTCCGCCGAATTTTCGAGGCATTGCGGGTTTAGTGGCGGAACTCAACGCCGCGACGGTCACTTACAATATTGATAATAGTTAATACTATAAAATTTTCCACAGGTCTACGATTCGAAGAAATTAGCGAAACACTACATTACATCGAGACCATTTTTACTGGACATAACGGCGCTAATACCTTTGGACCTTCTGCAGCTCAAAATCGGCATCAATCCTATTATTCGATTTCCAAGATTCTTAAAGGTACAAATAGAAAATATTATTTCTCATTATATTTTTGGAAAACTTTTTATTAATAATTTCTAGAGATTAAGCATTTTTTGAGAATCTTATCTTTTGGAGAAAAATCTAGCACCCAGGTCAGTCAGGGCAGTCAAATCTTGATCTTTGCCAAAAATATATGTTTTATAAAACAGAAAATGTTAAGTTTTATATTTTAAACATCAAATTATATTATCATACTCATTCGTATTTGGTACTAAAACAAAAGAAAGACACATTTTACAAGTTTATATTTAACTTGCCGTGTTAGTTAGTGCGTGTGATATTTTGCATTTATTTTTTAACATGGAGGATTACGAATTTTTGCGCTACCCACTTATAATGGGTATCAATGAAAGGGGTTGTTTTTATTTCTTATACAACACACCATGAAAAAATACTGCAAGATGGCCATAGGTACTTCTTAACTAGGATAGATTATAAGATAGATAGGCCGTATCTGGACTAGTTGGATATATCTAGATAAGCATTCTGGTGTTAAATTGGAAAATAAATAAATGATATCTACTAAACCCTCAAGATGAGACCGGATCGTGGCTAAACGTAACTGAGAAAAATAGCCAGGTCGTACGTACGTTTTATTTAAAGTACTCGCCAACGAGTTTTGCCAACAAAAATTGACCAAAATATCACTTTGTAATAATGTAAAATACCTTGTGAATGTGAAAAATAAGTGAAAAAAGAAAATAAATATTCCTTTTATTAAAACCTTTTAAAAGGCAAGTCAAAAAGATCAGTTGTAATAAAAATGCAAAAGCTGCATAAAAAATAGAGAGATTAAAACCAAATATTGTCTAAAAGTTTTATGTTTATTAAATATTAAATACTATTAAGTGTCATTTCATATTTTAAAAGTAACCCAAGCACAGCGAAATATTAATATATTTATATTGAAATTCCATACAAGTACTCAAAAGGATAGCAACACAAAATTATGTTGTTATATTGAATATTTTTAAAAGCTATTTTGTGATATAGGAGACCTCGTTCAAAAATTATTACATGTGATTAAAATCTTTATGCTTCATGCTTTGTCCTGCAACTTATAAAGAGCGTTAGCGTTAGGTTACGTAACCAAAATAATGCATATTTAATATCATAGAAAATAAATTTTAAACTATATATAAGGCCAGTCGTAGCGCACGAGCACTAGCGTGTGCCTGTAGACGAGATAAGTTGTAGGTTCAAATTCCACTCTAGGAAATGAATTATTTAAAATTTTAAATTCTTCGATCTGGTGTCAAAGCAAAGCATGGCGTTGAGTTCCGCAATTCGACACGCCATGTCTCTAGAATTCGGCGGATCGGACTGTATTATCACTAGACTCCCTTTGTCTACTCTGTTACATATGAGATAAGTACAGCGTGAAGCTAAAAAAGTTATATTTCCTTTTGATAGCGTGATGGTCATGCTATATTTCACACATAGCAGGAGGGGCAGAGAGAACCAGGAAAACTAGCGTTAAGATATTTCTGTTCTCCACTTAACGACAAATTATTATGACATTCCGTTTTGAGTGGTAAAATTCAATGCCATGCGTTAACAGAACGAGAAAATTAAAATATTACCTATTTCATTCACCTGAGTGGGAATCAAACTCAGATCCCTCATTTTTAAAGTCGCACGCTTGTGGCCTTACGGCACGACGACCTCGCAAATCAAAATTAATTTTCTGAATTCTATTTATTTTTTAACTAAAAAATCGGAAGGGCAGGACATTGACTGACATTTTGTAAATTAGAAGTTAATAAATCAAAACTCGAAAAATTAAATTGTAATTATATTTCTTATCCTAAGTTCAGCAGAACGCGCGGCGACGCGCGGCAGTTGATTGTTATAAATCAATGTTGCTGTGTCCATGGCGGCAACTCGCGATCTAAGATCTACAGTCCTATATATACCAGTTTAGTTAAACCGCGCGGTATGAGGCGGACGGATGCACGGAGGTACGAAAATGGATGACGAGATATCTATTGATTTACTAATTGATGAAATTGTACTTTAATGTTACTATCAGTTTTATTTGGTGATTGCAATATTTCACAGCACCATCTGTAGGTTGCAAATCCTTTTGAACATAATCATCAAAAAGTCATAGGATAAAGTACTTGAAAAATCGACCATCGTGTAGTCTTAGTATGGAATATAAAGCCACAAGCAACGATGACAAGCAAATAGCCTCCTCTACGTCTATTCTCACTGAATGTAGAATGCCGCACGTAAGCCGCCGCCATCTGCAAAATCGCGCGAAACAGCGAAATCGCGCGGTAGCGCGCGTCATCGCGCTTTCTTCTGAACTTAGCCTTAAGCTTAAATGTAAAAATGTGTTATGTGTTAATAAGTGATAAATTACATTTCAATTGTTCGAAAAAATGTTTTCTTAAACGTGATAGTTATAGTTTCAACTCTACGTGTAGAACTGCTTTTTGACTCAAATATTTAATGAATGATCAATATGAAGTATTGGGAAATGCGTAAAAATAGAATATACATAAAAGCTACCCTAATCTACTAAATGCAATATTTTTTTCATATTATACTACTGTTATATTATTATTAACTATTTTAAGACCGTCGTGACTCAGTGGGACACCATCTAATCACACCAACGTGACGGTTGTGGATTCGATCGCCACTCAGTAAGTTGATTGTTTTCATTTCCCCGCTACAAAAAGGCAAAGTGTGGTTTTGTAGCACGAAATGTCACGAATTCGAACGGAATGTGGAGAACGGAATATTTTGACAATAAATTCTAAAGCAACAATAATATGCTTCTAACAAAGAAGTACAAAATACTTAATAAACATTGAATTTCAGGTATACAGGGCAGTCAGCTGTTACTACATGGTTGAATCAAGAACGGTGTATCCTAACTTCTGGCGAGTGATCAATCTTATACATATTCTTCTCATACTAGCCCATTGGTTTGGTTGTTTCTACTTCTTACTATCAGAAGCTGAAGGGTTTCAGGTGCGTAACAAAACCTATAACTCATAGTAATCTAGTAAGACAAACCGCGGCGTTTATTTTTGCTGCTCTAAATACAGTGAGACACTGTCTAAGTAACTATGGCATCAAAACGGATCTCTTAAATATTTTTCTTCAGCTTTACGATGTATCCCACATGTAGCAAGGGTAGGAAGAGGGAGTCTAGTATTAAGACACTCAGTTCCGCCGTATTCTGGAGATATTGCGTGTTCAGTGGCGTAACTTAACACCACGCTTTGCCACACCGAAGAACAATAAGAAAGAAAGAAAGAAACAAAAAAATGTTAAATATTTCACTTCTTCGAATGAGAATAGAATCCACAACCAGTAGCGTTTGAGCAACGACTGATCCACTTGAAGTAAAATAATTCCTTCACCTTTAATAAATTTTATTTATATAGCATTTTCCTATTAAGTGAAGACGTTCAGCAAGACATTTATATTAGCCCCGTCGTAAAGCAATCAGTTAGCCGAGGTATAATGAAATTTCCTTTCTGGAATGCAAATTACTGAAATAAACTTTTTTACTATGCATATTTTATACTAAAATCATAAATCAGCTTCACGCTGTATCCCGAACACAGCAGGGTAGGCAGAGGGAACCTAGTGTAAGACACTTCGTTCCGAACTTTCTGCCGAATTTTGGAGGCATTGCGTGTTAAGTGACAGAACTCAACGCCGCAAAAATATTGTATACTGTCGGTACTATTTTTAGTTTAACTGAGTAGATATTAGTATCTAAGTTAACTATATTGTTCTTATAGGAGTAAGAGTATATTTTTCATACAGATTAAGTTGGAAATTTTAAAATCGTTAATGAATCTATTGAAAATAATAAAAAACTGGTCCAGTTCGTATAAAAGTTTTTGAACGTAACGGGACCAGATCCTGGTCGGTTTCCAGAAGGCGCGGGTTCGAGTCCCGATACGTTCATTTTTTTATACGTTTTCTAATTTTTCTTTTCTATGTGTGGAATAACACTTTAAAAATGTTAAGAGTATTTATAAATTATTTTCATTGCTTGCTTGCGTTGGATGAGACATTAACAACTAAATAACTGGAAAATTCGTTGAAAATGTATGGTAATGGAAATTGGATTATATTTCTGTTACTATTCATTATTTTATTCAGACAAGCGGGGAGCGAGTAAAAATTGATGAAGAAAAAAATCTTTTCTAGCCTCAAGCTGCATACCGCATATAGCATGGTAGGCAGAGTGGACTTGGGAACCTAGTATTAAGACATTTTGTTCCCCCATATTCCACCGTATTTTCGAGATTTCGCTTGTTAGCGTAACTCAATTTGCTTTGTCTTATACCCTCAAGGATATTAAACTAGTGAATAATCAATTACAGTGGGAATCGGACCCACAACTATCGTCCATCAACATTATGTCTTCAAAAATATTAAAACCATATATTTGCAGGGTGACTGGGCATACCCGCATAGACCAGGGGACTACGCTACACTGACCCGCAAGTACCTAGGTTCCTTATACTGGTCCACACTGACTTTGACCACTATAGGGGATCTCCCTACACCTGAAACTAATGCTGAGTGAGTATTCGCATGTATTTGTTTTATTTTATCATAGATAAATATAAATATTTAATAAATTTATATTATTTAGTACAATATTTTAATAAATAACTTAAAATAAAAAAACTATATATTTTTTAAAACTATATATTTTTTGTTTATAAGGTTTTATAATTAAAGTATTTTAACACGTGAACGGGTTACAGAAAGCCATTAATTGTATGGAAACAAAACTCGACTAACTAATAGACGTTGAAATTCCACAAAACAAAATTAATTAAAATAGTTGGTTCTCGTTAACATATTAGTTATTTTAAGTTCGGAATTAATAAATAGAATGAATATGATATTGATAGTATGTTTATATCCTACTTTACAGTTTTCTTAGGTAAATAGTACTTTATAAGTTTAAACCGTAAAAATAACTCTTTTAATTTTGCCATTCTTACTGACAATACTTACAAAGCAAAAAAATATTTTGGTTATATATTTTCATTGTAACATGTTAGATTGTGTAAGGTTAATCCTTGTTAAGATTCGAATTTGAAACTTTCAGAAAAACCAACGAAATAAAACATGTAATTTATTTTATTTTAATATCAAAAGTTTCATCGTTCGACGGATGAGACCACATTTTTCGATTAGAACTATTATTATTAAAACAATATTTTTGACATTCGCGCGGTACTATTGAAAGAAACTAAATAAACGTGACGGTTGTGGTACGTTCGATTCCTACTCAGAGTAATTATTACTTATCCTTTGCCCGCTCTGGTAATAGGGGAAGTAAGAGATACAGCGTGAAGACAAAAAAAAGAAATAAATAAATATATTATGAAATTGAACAACAACTAAAGTTTATAACAATAATTCTATTGAAATAATAAAATTTTAAATTGTAAAGTATGTACGTACTCCTATTTAGACAAAGCACTGAAATATCTATTTTTTCTAGCTTCACGCTGTATCTCGCATATCTGGGTAGACCGAGAGGCATTGCGTATTGAAGGCGGAACTCGACGCCGCACTTGGAAATGAAAATATTAATAAATAATAATTCATTTCCCCGAGAGGAAACCGAACCCACAACCGTCACATTTACAGTCACACGCTTGTGGCACTGCACCATCGACCTTCTATTATGCAAAAGGCAGATATATTTGAAACTACCTACTAAATTCATACTTCAGCCTAATAAATTTCAATAATAGATGTACTAAACCAAATATCGAATGTCTATAAGTTCATTTAAAATGTATAACGCTACTACGATACTCAATTATTACATAGTTACTATACATTTACAATAAAACAATATAGCAAGTCCTTAAAGGCGGACAAAGAAGAGATCTTATAAGGGTCCCGTCCCTTTTGAGGCACGGGACCCAAAAAATACTTAGATTGAGCCTCCTCCTGACTAATGTCAGATATTAATATATCTGTGGCACGTGGCGTTTATACAATATATTATTAATGACTATAAATAATAATTTTAAAAAAATCTTTCCATTCATTTGTAATATTATGTTAAAAAAAGTCAATTGTAATCACTTTATTTTGAAAGATAATTTGAATTAATAACATATTTGCTTAAAAAATAACCGTGTTGTAAATAACGTTGTTCTAACAATGTGTTCCAAATAAGTTGAACCAAAATGATACCTTAAATAACTGTTACTTTTTATATAATATCAATTTTTATCACATTGGTTCTACTTACAATTTTTTTTAATATATAGATATAACAAACAATATAAAATGCAATGCTTAAATATATATTAACTATATACAAATATATGTATAATATATTATATATTTCTATTATTTATGAATAATTCGTTGTATACATAGCACTCATGGAGGCCCCAAATTTTTGCCGCGACGGGGACTCAAATCCCGACTACTACAGTTCAAGTCTAACCGGGGGTACGTTACTAAATACGCAATTGGTCAGATCATGGATTTTTATTTTATTTTTTCATATATGTAATAATTATAGTTTACTTGTTTTAAGTACGTATATTCTATTTATTTAAAAATAATTTTACTCTATAATTATTAAATCATTTAAAACATATGTGTGAACTTAACAGAGTATTGTCCAGCAGCTCAAAAATAAAATGGCATTTTAAAAATAGTCCTGGCGTTTTTACCCCAAATTTGTTGACAGAGTTGATATTGTTGAGACTTAACAAAGTTGTAAAAAATTGTTAGTATCCTGCTCAGAAGCGGGAACTCTTCATTTTTCATCAGAATATAAATAAGGTCTATGACATTTAGCCTGAAAAAAGAGCAGAACTCATAATTTATTGGTATTCGCTTTATAATACTTTTATTCACATTTGCTATCATTTTGATTCTCTTTATAATAGAAACTTAATTAAATTAACAAGTTCAGTGGTGGCACACGGGCACAAGCGTTTAACTGTAAACGCGACAGGTTGTGGGTTCGATTTCCTCTCGAGGACATGAAACATTTAATATTTAAATTGCTTTATTCTGGTGTCGAGGAAAAGCGAGACATTCAGTTCCGCCGCGGAATGTTTTGTAGGCTTAATTACTTAGATTCCCTCTGCCTATCCTGCTAAAGCGGGGTTCAGCGTGAAGCTGATAAAAAAAACACAATAAAATCTTATCGAAAGCAAGCACTATGATTGGCTTTACAATATTATAGCAGTTACATATATTTAAATTCGAACAGAAAAGAACAAGCATTTCCTATAATCGTTAATTTAAACCAAATTCAAATTACATCCTCTTTAGTATAGTTTCACAATATATGAGTGTAAAAAATGGATATTTAGATATAATACTAAATAAAAATTATTGTTACATAATTAAAAAAAATATATTTACTCCATTTTTCATTTCCTTTATATAAAGTACGTCCTTTATATAAAAACGTAGTCATCTAAAATCGTTGTAGACAACGAATTAAATGCCGGGTGGAACTTAACGCCGCACTTTGTCTACTGAGAAAATTGTTAGGTTTATAATTTTGTGACTTTTCTTTATAATATTTCTTTTAATGTTGATATAATGTATGTATATTTTCGTAAATAAATAACCCAACCATTTAACCAATACTCCCGAGACTTCCAAATAACAAATTTGTTCAAACCAATTATTTGTTATATGAATTTAGTAGAAAAATGTCTTGTCTAAAGAATCCTAGTATATTAATATATGCCCATCAAATAAATATATGTTCTCAATTTAAATTGGAGGCGAGGGCGAGCCCGACTCGCACTTAACTGGTTATTTTTTTTTTAATTTAACAGAATTAGCATATTTATTATAAGAAAATTTCCTAATACCAAGGCATTATAATGTATGGACACGTGCTTCAACAAGTCTTAGGTACAACAAATAAAAATTATGAAGCAATATATATCTTACAAAATAGAAAATATATTTATAGTTCCTATCCTTTATTATTTTGGAATTGACATTATAGGGTAGTGTAATACTGTAAACAGTATTTATGGTAGTCGTCGGTTCAATTCTCATACAAAAAAATGGTTATATTTCTCGTATTCGCTTTCAAAAATATTAAATAACCCAAAACTAGATTTAAAAGCACTCAAAATTTAATTAAGGTACGATTTACTAATTATCTATGCAAAATCAACTACAAAAAACTTGAAAATGAAAAAAAAATACAGTAAATTGTCCGAATAAAGATTAAACATAATATAAAATACAACATGGCTTAATAGAAGTCCTACAAGAGTTTCCGTTTAATCCTACATTTTATGGAAATTAAGGATCAAATAACAATTTAAAACACAATTTATTGGACTTTACTTTGTTAAGCATGTTGTACAGTAAGATGGAGAAAATAAGATTCTTATTTTTTTTCAGTTTCACGCTGTATCCCACATTTAACAGGGTAGGTTAGGTAATGGTGCGAGCGCTATGTAGGCAGAGATAACCTGGGAACCTAGTGTTAAGACACTCCGTTCCCATTAAGACACTTCCATTTCCAATTTTCCGTTGAATTCCGGAGGCGTGTTGATTGGTGGCGCTTTTCTTCGTTACCAGAGCGAAGGAGTAAAATTAATTATTTCATTTCGTAGACCTATAATCGAATCCAAAAACCATCGCGTACGCGCGCCTCGTGCCTCTTATTAAGATTGACGAAACAAATAACTTAACAGAACCATTAAGTTTGTTAATTAACTAAAAGCAAACTTCGACTCTACAGAAAATACATAAGAACATTGTAGTTTGTAAATTGTACAACGTAAATAGTTACACAGACTAATTAAAAATAACATTATTACATTTTTTTTATTCTCAACAATTTTTTTCTCTCTTTTATACAGAATAGCGGCATACAAGTTGTAAAATTTTAGACATTAAAAAGCAGCCGCATGATATGAGCTAATATTTAATATTTATTTTATTTCAATCGGCTTAGAAAAAAATGGGCTTAGCCAATTCTTTCAATATAGTACTCACATTACTTTTCAGTATAGGTATAGATATTGTTATAATATTAATTGTAATATTATTAAAAAAATAAATAATGCAGATTAGTAGATTAAAAATTATGCAGTTCGAGCAGGCAAAGCCCCGAGGGGGTCGCTAGTTTTTCATATATATATATATATATATATATATATATATATATATATATATATATATATATATATATATATATATATATATGTATGTATATATATATATATATATATATATATATATATATATATATATATATATATGTGTCTTCTATTAGTCTTTACTCTCATTGAGTAGTATTAAGAGAGAAACGCTCGATCGAGATTTCCAGTCAGTTCGCCGTCGATACAAGCAGCTACATAATGCTTGCAAATTTTTTTTTACCCTTTCCCCTACCCATCCGGTGTCTCTGTAGATAAAAAAAATACTATCGAGAAAAAACAAGTTGTTACGTTTTGTGGTCCACGCAAATGTATTTTATACGTGTTATCGTTTATCATAAAAAAAAATTCTCTTCAAATCTTTCAAATAGCGATTTTTATCAGTCTAACAAGAAATCAAACCTACAACTATCGCGCTATATCACGTCGAATAATAATTAATTTACATTATACCATATTGATTTATTAATTTGGGTATGCTGCCTACAAATTCATTTCCAAAATTTTGTTGCCACTATTGTATCTAATTCATATATAACAAAATAAGCAATACACTGAATGTAACGTCGTAACGCAATAATATTTTCTAGGTATATATTTTTATTTCACATAGGTTCAATGATGATTAAAGGTTTTACTTGACATCAAAGTATGAATATTAATGTTGCCATATATAAAAAAATATATATTCTATTTATTATTTCTTTTTTTATTTATTTATTTGAATACATAATAATTGTTAGATTTATTCATGCGCTAAATTTATAAAAAGCAAATTTTAAATCAATGTACAATATTTATTTTATTAAATGATCACTCTCTTCATTTATCAAATATGCTAGTAGTCTTCATATCTAATCAATATCAAAGTCAGCTTCACAGCTTCACGCTGTATCCCGCACACAGCAGGGTAGGCAGAGGGAACCTAGTATTAAGACACTCCGTTCCTCACTTTCCACCGAATTCCGGAGGCACTGCGTGTTGAGTGGCGACACTAGAGCGGAGAAATGGAAATATAAATTTAAATAAATATTTAATCTCCTCGAGTGTGAATCGAACCCGCAAACAGTCGCGTTGCCTCAAAGTCAATATTTCCAAATTAAAAACGTTGGAATATTTCCAAAATAATTAAAAAACATCAAGTAAAACGCAATTCATAACTTGTCGAAAATCTCACAAGAAGTCGTAAATCAAATACACTGTTAGGAAACCCTCATATTTTATTTGCGAATCATAAAGCAAATTATCTATTAAAATATATTTCAGCACTAAATTTAGATACCTTTGATAAGTTCTTAAAATAAATAACACGAATTATGGATGCGGTAGAATTTAGGAATTGAATCATGATTGATTATTGATTAACGAATAAAAAAATCCACCAGAATTCGACGGAAAGTCTCAGTTCAAGTCGGGATACAGAGGGACGCTAAGTTAAAAAAAAAATAGATACATTGTCGCACTCTTTGAAAATGTTTTGCCTCAATCCTCTGCGACTAACATGGTAGTCTCATAGACACCGAGAAATACATGAAAAGAATTAAAATTAAATTAGCTTCACGCTGTATCCCGCACACGGCAGAGTAGGCAGAGGGAACCTAGTATTAAGACACTCCGTTCCCCACTTTCTGCCGAATTCTGGAGGCATTGCGTGTTGAGCGGCAGAACTTAACGCCGCGCTTAGCCTCGGCACCAGTGCGAAGAAATGTAAATACACATTTAAGTAAATATTTCATCTACTCGAGTGGGGATCGAACCCACAACCAGTCGGTTTTACAGTGACACTTTGTGCCGTTGCACTACCTCCTCAAATTTGCTGGCCTCAAATTTGATATACTAATTTAAATATAATTATTCTTAGCTGCACAAGCATAAGACTAATACAATCAAGAATCAAAATGCTAAAGCCTAATCTCTAATGTTAAAGCCTAGCTTTGACTTAGATCGCTCGTATCTAGAACAAATCTCTAGAGGAATACGTTGGAAGGCCTAGCGATGTCAAATTACGAGATATTCATAATGTCAAATTATCAAAATGGGAATTGAACTAAATTAATAATCTAATAATAAGCTACGTTTTCTTATAAAAGAATATGAATATGATTATAACGTTATTTTACGATTCTGTAGAACAAATATTGTAACAAATAAACATACAGTGGACATAATAATATGTATTTACACTACAAAAAAACTATTTTTGTATATACTTAGACTTACTTTAGTATATACTTAGACATTATCTATGATACAAAAAGCAATAATCTAAAAATAGAAAGATCTTGATTTTTCCATAAAAAAGAAACGTTTAAATTACATCGTGAAGGCTTATAAGGTTCTTCCCCATAACATGTCTCTCTTGATATAGTCGAGCTTATTGTAGGAGTTATGGGATGTCCCCTGACACCCATAAAATATACGGCGAAGGACGGTCCACTCTCCTTTATGTGTTACTCAATAAATTTCATAATGATTAAGCCACCGCCGACCATAAAATTTCATTTTTATTCTTTTATAATTGCTAAACGTTGTATGAAACATTATTATTTGGAAGGACAATATTAATATTGTGAGTCGTATTATTTTCTTTTGTATTTATTCCCTCCGCCTACCATGCTATATGCGGGTTACAGCGTGAAGCTAAAAACGTGGCAGAATACATAATCACGCAAGCCGTGGCGCAGGGGCAAAAAGTGTGACTGTAAACGCGACTAGTTGTGGGTTCAATCCCAACTCGAGGAAATGATATATTTAATATTTTAATTTCTTCGCTCTGGTTTCGAGACAACTCGCGGCATTGAGTTCCATTATTTGACACAACATGCCTCCTGAATTCGGCGGAAACTATCATATGCGTTTGTATACCGAAGCTCAAGAAGAAGAAGAAGAAATCAAATGTAATTCTTTACCTCATTAAATAGCAATCGGAGGCAACTTAGTGACAAGATATTCCGTTATCTGCCTAAATACTACTAAATACGTTACATAAATACTAAATACCTGCCGCGTCTCTGCCTAAATACTAAATACCTGCCGCGTTACATTCACACGCTTGTACCCCTGCGCCACGACTGGCCTAAATTTGTATTTAAATTTGAATAAAGATATATTTATAATATAATTATAAAACAAGCAAATAGCATTATTATGCTACGGAACAAAACAATTAATTAGTACCAGGTGCGGAGACACAACAGAATTCAATTAATGTCACTGTTAAATTACTATAAAGAACACTAGAATGGAATCTATTAGAGCGTCGAATCTTATACCTATGTTTATAAACCGCTGTCAACTTTGAGGTAGATCTTAAGATGCATTATTATAAACGTATGTATGAAAACGGCATCTCAAGACCGATCTCAAGAGCGATTTGTAAATACGGGCGTTACAACTGAATATATATTATGTAAGTATTATAAAATTTTGTATATAATAAGCGTTGAGTTACGCTCTATTACTATTATTATTATTATAGAGGACAGTCGTGGCGCAGTGGCACAAAGTGTGACTGTAAAACCGACTGGTTGTAGGTTTGAACCCCACTCGAGGAGATGAAATATTTATTTAAATTTATATTTCCATTTCTTCGCACTGTTGTCAAGGCAAAAGCGCGGCGTTGAGTTCTGCCACTCAACACGCAATGCCTCCAGAATTCGGCAGAAAGTGAGGAACGGAGTGTCTTAACATTAGGCTCCCTCTGCCCACCCTGCTGTGTGCGGGATACAGCGTGAAGCTGATTTTATTTATTTACTATTACTATATATTATTACCACGCATTGTCGAAGCTCGACTATATATTTTTTTACTTTTTTCAAATCGGAGAAGGCAAAATATCGGATCATATAGGAACTAGAGATGGGTAGCTCGCGAGCTAAAGACAAAAAAGATATCTATCTTTGCAAATGATATAATCACTCTCTAGCTCGCGTGTGTTTCAATTATATCTCTATACTCTTATACTTAAGAGTCAATTTTCGTTATGAGTTACAGCTCATTGAGAGTTAGAGAGAAAGATGCTTATATAGCAATTTACACGTAAAAGAGAGAGACGGACGAAGCTATTGCATGTTTGTATAAAAAATGTAAACTAGGAATTTTCGGTACGACAACATCACACGCGCGGGCCTTTAGATTTTTTTATATAAAATTAAAAAAAAAATAGTGTATATTATCAATAGGAAAAAAAAATAGTACATCTCAATCATTGTATGGATCCAACGATTTTTAAATACGTCAACTTATAAAAAGCAAATTTAAACTTATGTATTTATTTATGTTGTCATTACCTAAGCCTGTCAAGTATAAAGAAAAATCTTTGGCTCAAATGGATTCCATTATTTCACACGTCATATTCCGCCTTACTGAGTTCTAACTTGGAGCTAAAGAGCCGAAGATATAGAGGATATATTTATAGTCGTAACTGCCTTATTCTCTCCCCGAGCTGTACTGAGCGAAATGAGTTAAAGATATAGAAGAATGATATATACTCAAGATCGAAAAGATATAAATCACTCCTTTCTTATCAGGAATCCATTTTTCCCTTCACGTAGAAACTATTTATAGAAAGACTTATTCATAATCACATCAATGCTATCGTGGTTAAGTTCTAGGTTCCCACGTTCCCTGCCGTTGAAGCATAGCATCACATTGCTTTATTTAGTCCGTATTTGTAATATACAAATAAGCATTTCAGTTGGCACTTTGTTTTGACAGAAAATATAACTCCCAATTTCAACGTTGTCATCGGTTTCCGCGTAGAATGGTGGAACAACTGATATAACGTAATAAGCCCCCTAGTGGCTTCAGTGAAGTCAGACGAAAACTAATCTCTAAGGTTTTCCATATTTGTCCGTAATATATTAGGATACGAATTTGTTTTATACATAAATATATTTTTTATTATCGGAAAAATTTTACCATTTTTAAATACATTTTAATATAAAAAATACATTTTTCAGTATAAAAAAAAATATTCTTCCGACGGTTGGACAAGGGTCCAGGCTATTAATGTTAAATTAATTAAATTTTTAAAATTAATTTAATTAAATTTTTAAAATGAAGATTCGGCTGAAATTGGGGAACCGAAGTGTCTTCATTAGAACGTAGTGACTTAACACTGGGGTTCCAGGTTCCCTCTGCTTACACTGCTATACGCAGCTACAGTGTGAAGCTAAAAAAACTAAAATTTCATTGCTTTTCAATAAGACTTTCCATCATCATAATCATTTCTTTTTAAGAAGATACATAAAGGCGTAAGAATTTATAAAAGAAAAGCTTTTGTTTATGTACAAGACAAGAGTGACTTAAAGGATTGTAGGATATAGAATATAAATACATTCTGTTTCTAAGAAGAGTGATGCCAGCTTACAATTTAAGTAAAGTATCACTCAGCTTAAATTGAATGAAATTTTGTAATACAACAAGTAAATCTTTCAATTATACAAAGTGGCTTGTAACAAAATTGATTTTTAATTTTAAATAAACATTGAGACCGTCGTGGCGCAGTGGCAGAAGTATATGACTGTATCACGGCTGTGGGTTCGATCCCCACTCGGGGGAATTAATGTTATTTTTTTTAATATTTTCATTTCTTGCTCTGGTACCAAGGCAGAACTCTCGACATTACTATTTAATTTCGTGACAATAGATTCTCTTCGACTACCTTACTATATGCGGGATAAACCGTGAAGGTACAAAAATATTGCAAAATTAAGTACATTTATTTACATACCTACAAAAACATACAAATAAGTATTACAGCAGGAAGAAGGCTAGAAGGCTATTCGTGGCACAAGACCACAAGTATGTGAGACTTTTTTTAGAAAACGTATAAAAATTTGAACGTAGCGGGACTCGAACCCGCGTCTCCTGGAAACAGACCAGGCGCTCTGACTACTAGGCCATACGTTCTCATCAAGCTACGTCGAAATTTTTATACGCTTGTTACAACTATCAATAAAAAAAAGACTATCAAAAACATTCTATTATTTATGTTTTTTCTTGGCAAATCAGCGCGCGTTGGCTTAAGTTACCAGAACAGCGAAAAGAAAACAACATTAAAAATAATCATATTTGCCAGGGAATCAAACCCACAATTATCGCGTTTACAGTGAAACAGTCGCATTGCGCCACGCTGGCCAAAAGTTATTGTTACATTTCCCCCCTATCTCGTACTGAACCTGCAACCACAACCCTTGATACACTTCCACTTCACTACAACGGCGTCATCATATCACATTTTCTTAAAACGTAATCAAATTAACCCTGAGTGCTTTCGAAAATATTTACTACAGAAAATTATATTGTCTCATCAATAAGGAATTGATTCAATAAATAAGACCCAATCTAAGTAAAGTAAGTAAATAGTAGGCTATTTTAATAGAGAAATCAATATCTGTTGTTGCTTTTCTTTCAGCTTCTGGCTTTATTAAAATAGTGAGAAGACACTACTTTCTCTATTTTCTACCCGGATTCGTTACGTGTTTATTATCGGAACATAACGCCTCGCCATACTTTACGTTAAGTAAAGCATCCCGAGCGTGGGAATCGAATCCACGACTATCGCAGTCAGACTCTTCTTCGATTCGGTCTTCGATTTTTAATATTTGTTTACATTTATTACTTACTAAGTTTGCCGAAATTACCAAGTTTAAGATTGCCGATAGTTTGACATCTTCGGAATTTCGACAACACTGGTTAGTACTAAGTAGACTCCTATCTATAACTCTAAAATTTTATTTAAGTAAATGACAGTTTGATAGATATTTTAGATTTTTCAAGTTTGGAAACATTACTTAACTAATACCATTGGGAGTTTTGGTAACATTACTTAACTCACACCATTAGAAACTTTGGGAACATTACTTAAATAATACCATTGGGAATTTTGGTAACATTACTTAACTCACACCATTAGAAACTTTGGGAACATTACTTAATTAATACCATTGGGAATTTTGGGAACATTACCTAACTAATACCATTGGGATTTTGAGAATATGTTGCACGTTATAGGCAATATACTTTGCCTACGTAATATATTAAAAATACTGTTACTTACTTGTTTAATATAAAACTGTGAGAATATGGAAGCTCGTCATGACGCAGGGTCATACGTGCGATTCTAAACATAACAGGTTGTGGGTTCGATTCCAATTCAAGGAAATGAAATATATATGGAAATATATGATAATTATCATAGTTTTTATGGCATATAACACAGTTTATATCACATATATATTTTTTATATTTCTCAAATAATATTTAAAATATAACTTTAATATTTAAAAAAATCAAACTTTACTTACCTTACTAAATTTTTTTTTCTTCCTTTTTTTAAATAATGAATATAGTATATTTATTTTTAATTAATATAATGTTTTTATTATATTGAACCATGATCTGACCAATACGCTTGTTCATCTTAATAAAGCTAAATTAAACATTTGTATAATGACTGTTTTGTCTCCAACGTCTATTTATTAAAAATTTAACGGTGCTTATGTTGTTTTTACCTTTACAAGAATAATGAAGAATAATTAAAATATAAGTGAGACAGGTAAGTTTCATATCTAATCTATCTATCTATTATAATTATAATTTTTCGGGTACTTTTCCGTTATTCGGGCACAGGCTACAAATAAAATGAATAAAATATAAAACAATATTGAAAACCCATTTTATATCAATTTCCACACGGAAAGATACGGATAGATAAAGCAAAATCGGATGTATAATCAGATGTTTCTAGGTTCATTTAGTTTAATTAATTTAAAGTTCATAATATATTGAAATAATATATTAACGGCACAAACGCGGCTTCGCCCGCTTATTCCTGTTGTTATATACTAGTCAAATTATACAAAATCTTTATATAACAGTTCAGTAGTTTTTTCATGCAAGTAGAAGTAGAACATCCATCATAACAAAAAAACTCAAACTACACATTAATAATATTAGTAGGAAATGATTCTTTAGATATTTAAAAGTAGTTGTCATTATAATGAATTCGCAAAATATTCTCCATTTCTCTCATTACTAAATCAGCAATTTTGGAACGTTATAAAATGTCCGATTGTTCCTCTTATTCCGTTCCGAAAAATGTTACGCTTACTCCTTGATAGCGAAAAGGTACCTCATTTCGTACTATACTTAAATTTGGTTAACTATAACGATTGATAACGTCAATTTCTGCACTGACAAGGATTAAATATGTATACCTAATTAACAAACAACACAGGCACTGGTAATCTCTTTGTGAATACGTATCGAGGGAAACAGCCATTTCGTTGCATGGCAAACTTAAAATGGTGGCGGCAGGAATTTGGAGGCTGTTCGCTTCGTAGCGAAACTGGTAACATTTGATGTGAAGTAGGTTCTTTTGTCATGGAATTAAATTATTGTTTATATTTACTTTCTTCCTTTTTCTTTTGCCCGTCTGTCGATGGTTTCGCGGAGTTATGAAAGTTTTCGAACAGCCTTCATTGTTTGAAACCGCCATTTTTGGTAACATTTAAACTTCGGCTTACCTTTTTTTACCTTTACTTTTCACGTGTTTTACTGCAACTGTTCGAAAACTTTGCACAGTTATTTTATGATTATATTATTTTTATAAAGGCGTGTAGTTTGTTTTTTTTATTAGTTGTAGGTTTTTTGGCTTAAGCGAGTAGTCACATATTTTTTTTGTTGCCAGTTATTTATTATCTATGTTATTTTTCAGAGCTGTACAAAATTAAAAAAAAAATACTAAATTTATTTTATCTATATTTATTGATGACACAATGTTCTTTTCTATACAGATACGTGTTTACCATCGTCAGCTATCTCATTGGAGTCTTCATTTTCGCGACTATAGTCGGGCAAGTTGGCAATGTGATTACCAATAGAAACGCTAATAGACTTGAATTTGAAAGGCTGCTAGACGGCGCGAAGACCTATATGAGGCATCATAAAGTAAGTAAAAAGTTATATAAAACAATTATATACTCAATATTATTATTTTATATGAAAAATCTTATGAAATTTTATTAATTTTCAAACACAATTTAAAATTTTAAATTGCTTATAGCAATGCCTCAAAAAATCGCCGTAAAGTTGGCAACGAAATGTCTTAACACTAGGTTCCTGGGTTAAGCTGAACAAAATTACATTGTAGTGACTAAATATTGAAATCGGGCATAGCAATATAACTGTAAAAAAAATTCTACTGCATTTTTTTACATTTTTCTTTAGTAAATCTTAAAAAATTCTTAGACTTTGTTCAAGCGTGAAGTAGGCGCGTTTTGTGTTTCTCCGTTCTCACAGACGAAACGTTTTCACTTGACCTAATTTACCTCTAACCAGAGGTGCTCTACAGTCGTTTAAGTACTTCTTCTGAACCACAAAAAATAATTGTCTGACCTTTTGTAACATTAATCTACCGAACTAATTAAAATATATATACAAACAAATGAAAGAATATTAAATTAATGCGAAATATTTTTTATTTTTTACCTGTAGCTCATTTTAGTCGCCAGTTTCTCGTACCTACGTTTTTCTTAATTAACTTTTGGTTTAAATAGTTAAATTCATAAGATCCAGTAGGGTCCCTTCATCAATGTAAATTAGATGTTACGGTACTTATTTTAGAAAACGTATAAAAATTTGAACGTAGCGGGACTCGAACCTGCACCTCCTGAAAACCGACCAGGCGCTCTGACCATGGCTAAGCAATACGTTCTCTCTGTAAGGAGATTTTTACAAATATCCTCTACCCAAAGATAATCAAATCAAATCAGCTGTCGTGCCGTGTGATCCCGGCCTAGAATAGGATCATCCTGGTACTGGTGGTGTCGTAAGAGGTGACTAAAGTACGTGTGGTAGAGTCACGTCGCCAGCAATGGCAACATGCATGGGCAGACTCGACAGGATCATTACCACCCCCAGCATTTAATACCGGCGTGAAGTAGTGGCTTTATGCCACTGCGTTTCGCATGAGGTAATATCGTGCCCCGGCGCCCAACCCATCTTAATGGCCGGCAACGCACCTGTACCTCCTCTGGGGTCATGGGCGGCGGTAATCACTTACCATCAGGTGACCCGCACGCTCGTTTGCCGTGTTTTTTCTATAAAAAAAAAGCTTCACGCTGTATCCCACACACAGCAGGGTAGGCAGATTTTGCAGTCACACCTCTTGCCGCTGCGCCACGACTGGCCCAAAGATAATTACTAAGAACTATCGTTTGCCAAGAGAGAATACTATTTTTTAAATATTTTTTAAAGTGTTAATCCACACTTAGGAAAGAAAAATACTTATTTTAGAAAACGTATAAAAATTTGAACGTAGCGGGACTTGAACCCGCGCCTCCTGGAAACCGACCAGGCGCTCTGGGCACTAAGCCATAGGTTCTCATGAAGCTACGTCAAAATTTTTATACGCTTGTTACAACTTATTTATGTTGTTAATATCTCTGTAGGAAGATATTTACAAATTTACGCACGTGAAAACGATTATCGTGTTATAATGTAATCCTATAGCCTTCCTCGCGTAATGGAATTTCCAACACATAAAGATGATATGTTCTTGTGATGTGTTCAAACAGTTCATAAGATTAGCGCTTTCAACTAAACAATCTTTTCACCTATTTTATATTTAAAATATATATATATATATAATAGTATATAAGTATATGATATTAGGGAAACATAATCACGTTTCATAAAAACACATTTTAACGGTAAACGATTTTTTAAGTATTATGGATCCCGTGGACCGTGTATAGTAAAATTTTCGAGTATGCCATAAAAATGTAGCGTAAAAGCTTTTACATCGCATTCACTAGATTGATTGGATTTTGTAAACATTTTACCATAGCATCCTATAACTATTTTTAAAACGTTAAAATGAAAATTTGTCGTTTTCTCACATAGCAGGGTACCCTGTTTTGACACATGGTTCCCCACTTCCTACCCAATTTTCGAAACATTGCGTGTTGAGTGACATTAGACATATAAATTTCTAAGAAGTTTATAACAGAAAGCTTTCAAAGTGTCACTCGTGCCTACAAAGTCTTATCAAATGTCAATTCTGACCATGTTCTACAATTACAATAATAATATAGCATCAATGAAGTTTCTAACAAGTGATCTAATACTAATTAGCAACTTAACCATTTTTTTCTAATGGCAACCATGCCATGCCATGCCTGAAGGGACCTAGTATCAAGACATTACTCCACACTTTCGTGGATTTTTCAGACATTGTGTATTGAGTGGCAGAACTCAATGTCGCACTTTATCTATCAGGGCGGTTAAATAAATTAAATTAATACCTTCGATGTCGGATCGAACCCATACTTACTTACTTACTTAACTTCACGCTTTATCCCTAGCGGGGTAGTCAGAGAGAACGGAGCGCCAAACGCTACGGTAAATGGGCTATCCAACCTGTAATCTTTGCATTTATAGTCAGACGTTGAACCACTGTGCCACGACGGCGTTATGAGTATTAATATTTTAAATATAAGTATCTACATTTTTAAAACAAAATAAGAATATTGGTGGCTTCTATTTTTAGTTTCTCTGTGAATGGAAACTTCCAACTCGATTTTTGTTGATAATATTTTTTTGGCCTCATTACAAAATTTATCGATATTTTTACAATATCTTTTGAGAAAGTTCTATGATTTATGGGCGGCTGTTTTTTTTTTAATCAAGGCAATGGTTTATTTTTAATTTGGTAACAAAAGATTACAACTTAATTTACCTTAGATAACTTTCGGGATTATTTTTTAAAAAATCGGTCAAGTGCGTATCGGTCTCAGTTGCCGAAATTTTTGTAAATTCGTACCAATTTCAGGATTTTAAGTTTGCGGGTATCAACTCATTTTGTATGAAATTAATAACATATACAGGGTGGAAGAGGCAGCGCTCCTTTTACGGAAACAGCATATAGGGTAAAATATTTCTAACCCATACCTTAAGAAATTAATCAAGGTACCTCAACAATTAGATGTGTTTTCATTTCACGATGTTTATCCATACCTGTATTTCGACCGATTTTGTTTTTCGATTTTATTTTGTTTCAAATCAACAATTTTATTATTTATTTTGTTTGAAAAAAAAAAAACACTTTCTAATTTTTGGGTTTTTTTAATTGTATAAGCTTTTATAGAGTAGTTACAAATATGGTTTTATTTAAAGTGTATAATAGATAAAAATCATTACAGACTTATATAGAGTGGAAGTGTCAGCACCACTTCTAGGGGAGGTATCTTCATTAAATTTGTTAAGGTATGAGTGTAAAATATTTAACCCTATATGCTGTTCCCGTAAAAGGAGCGCTGAAACTTAATAATCCTGAAAATACATAGTGTAGATAAATTTCCATTTTTTTCTTTTATTACTGGAAGTTCTCTTTTCTTGTCAAATTTCAGGACTGTCGGTCTACGGGAAATATCCTAAAAGCTTTGATTACTCGACAAATTTCATAAAAAAGCAGTAAAAAGGATGAATAAGCGCTCGTATCTGTTGTAGACTTAGAATCTTAATTTTTTCTATGCTCCGAGAATCTGTAGAATTGATATTTAATATTAATTTCAGCTTAACACTTCCACGTCCGTCATCTTGACAGACGGACAGGCTTACACAGCGACGCTGTTCGAATATTTTCGTTCCTAAGTGTAACACTTTAAAAATGTAAACAATACATTCATTTTCTCTGGTAAGATGCAACTCGCAATGTTTCGATTCAAGCAGAAAACGGAGAAAAGCCTCTGCTTTCTCCTCCTTTCTCTTAGACACTAATTTTTTTCTGTCTATCTTAAAGTGTAAGATGGAGAAATAAAAAAATTACAAAATATTAATACATTACAAAATAATTTATTTCCTCAGGTCCCAGGAGGTATGAAGCGTCGAGTGCTGCGGTGGTATGACTATTCTTGGTCAAGAGGGAGAATACAAGGAGGAGGTGATATCAACACAGCGTTGGGACTACTGCCTGATAAACTTAAGACTGAATTGGCTCTACATGTTAATTTAAGTGTTTTGAAAAAGGTACATATTAACTTTGACTATTCACAAGACAATGCCTCAAAGCATTGATAATATCCTTACTCCAGCAAAGTTTTTTTTTCTTTAGATTTAGGTATATGTACGAGTGATGAGTGAGTATGTAATGAACAGTGAAACAGAAAAAACTGGCTAAGGCATCACCTAGCTTCATTTCTATGTTATTAATATTAATATACTCGTAATATAAATATGGAATTTGTCCCATCTTTTAGTCTTTGATGAATCTTTTAATGTTCAGCTTCACAGAAAAGTAAAAGTAAAGACAAAAATATTTAATTTTCATACCGTAGTATTATGTTGTTATTTCTTGCTTTGTAATTTTTAGTAGTGGAAATTTACATCAGATTTATAAAAGTATGTTTAGGCTAGCTAGCTAGCTAGACATTGATAATAAGACTTTCTTAGTGAATCAATCCCACGCTAGGCGCCAAGAACATAAAGGATTTCATTAAATTAAAGGCCGTCGTGGCGCAGGAGCACAGAGGTGTGACTGTAACGCGACGCTTGTACGATTCCCACTCGAGGGAATTAATTATTATTTATTAATATTTTTATTTGTTCGCTCTGGAACAAAGGCAAAAAGCCTGACATTGAGTTCTACCACTCAACCCGCAATGCCAATGAAAAATTCGGCGGAAAGTGGGAAACGGAATGTCTTAACACTATGTTCCCTTTGCCTATCCTGCTGTTACTGTTATTAATATAAAGCTGATCAGATTATCTTTTTGAATTCATTAAAACAAAAAAATATATATTTATCTATCTTTTAGGTAACCATTTTCCAAGAATGCCAGCCTGAATTTCTGCACGACTTAGTATTAAAGATGAAAGCGTATATTTTTACTCCTGGCGACTCTATCTGTCGAAAAGGTACTTATTATTGTAAATTTTATAAAATGCATTATGTTTTTTTTCTGTTTGATAATGATGTTTGAAAAAATAATTAATTTAATTTAGATGGACGTTTTTTTTTTTATAATTTTAATAGATAGATAAAAAAATTTAAATTCAAAACTAGACGAAATATATATGATAATAATATTGATAATTTTATTAAATATTATATATATATATATATATATATATATATATATATATATATAATTATCACTTTCTTATATAAATTCAATATATTTTAGGCGAAGTGGCACGGGAAATGTTTATAATAGCAGATGGGATTCTAGAAGTGATATCAGAAACTGGGCGTGTCCTGACCACTATGAAGGCGGGTGATTTCTTCGGGGAAATTGGAATTTTAAATCTCGACGGCCTCAACAAGTAAATAATATAGAAATTAAAATAGAATAAAAAAGTAACTAGAAAATTTTAATTTTGGTTTTCAACTCAATATTTGTGACAGTCGAGAACTGATTGCAGCGGCGCGAAGTGTGACTGTAAAACCGACTGGTTGAGGGTTCAATCCCCGCTCGAGGAGATGAAATATTTACTTAAGTTTATATTTCCATGTCTTCGCTCTGGTGTCGAGGCTAAAGCGCGGCGTTGAGTTCAACCAACCACACGTAATGCCTTCAGAATTCGGCAGAAAGTGGGGAACGGAGTGTCTTAACACTAGGTACCCAGTGCCTACCCTGCTGTGTGCAGGGATACAGCGTGAAGCTGAGAATTCATTTCAGTCGGTATGAACCTTATATACAAAAATGTGAAGTACATTTTAATGTAATTTACAATCGTTCCATAATTATACAAGCGAAAGAATAACATTTTTTATTATTAGAAATGCCTATAGAGTATTAAATGAATACATACATATATCACTATCGGTTTTATGTTGAATTACTTTGTAGATTGACGGTGGTTAGTGTTGACATTAAATTTGAGATGGTACGACAGTTGTGGGTTCGATTCGAACTCGGAGAAATGAATTATTAGTTATTAATATTTTCATTTCTTCACTCTGGTATCAAGGCTACAACGCAACTTTGAGTTCCGCCATTCAACCTCAATTCCAGCGGAAAGTGGAGAACGGAGTGTCTTAATATTAGATTGTATACAGCGTGAAGCTGAAAAAAGTATATATGAGACATTCCACGCGGAGCGGACAGGTAAAAAAGTCGAGGTTTTCTGATTTTAGTAAGCAGATATATAGTGACACTATAAGGAGTCATTAACAAGTATGCTTTTATTATTTGGGAAAAATAATCTTATTTAGAAACAATAAATTTTAACGTAGCGGGACACGAACACGCGCCTTCAAGATGATGCCATCGCAATTTAAATATAAAATTAAAAATATTTTATTGAGAATCTATATTTGAAATGATAATTTTTGGTTAAATCCTATTTCTCAATCAAAAACATTGAATCAATTTAGTTAACAAACAGTACAATTAAAGATTTCCATAAGTGATGGTGGTGATGGCGCGGCGGGTGCAAACTGACGCCGTGTTCAGGACTGTACCCGATGTAACTCCTAAACGACTTGGCCTCTTTTTATAGAACTTTTTGAGGCTTATCTACACAATATTAGTTATTTTCAGACAATAAATTAAAAAATTAAATAAAATAAAAACGATTTTATTGTATAAAAATAAAATAATTTTTAAATTAAAATAATTATACTATTAAAAATCTCATTCAACCAGAAACCTATTCCACTATTTTACTTATTTATTTGTCACTTATTAATACCTGATAATGAGATTTGATGATGATATCGACGTTTGACTAGTCCGCTTCCCGTGGAATGCCCCATATACATTTTTTCAGCTTCACGCTGTATATTATCAAATATTAAGACACTCCGTTCCCCACTCTCCGTTGTAATTGAGGATGAATGGCGGAACTCAACGTTTTTGCCTTGGTACCAAAGTGAAGAATTGAAAATATTAATAAGTAATAATTCATTTCTCCAAGTGAGAATCGAACCCACAACCGTCGTACCATCTCAAATATAATGTCAACATCAACATAAACACCAAAGCAATTCAACATAAAACAGAATAATTATAGCGAAAATTAAATGTGCTTTATATCTCATATGAGATTCGGTTTGTTCTAAAATCTGTAATACCCTCAGATTATATACTCCAAGATATGGCGGCGATAAAAAATTTCATTAAAACCCTTAATTTTATTTTTTATTCGTAAGCATTTTTCTTTCTGTAGTTTCTAAAATTAAGAAACTCTATACCCTCCATATCTGTATCTCGTTATGTTTTTGACTTCTAGTTGCTTGAAACGACTTCGCTTAGAGCAAAGTGTTATGTTTCGCTTAATTGGAAGTATCTAGTCTCACAGATAGCATGATAGCTTTCTCTCTTGTAAAAGAAAATATTTTTATAAATGAAACTGTTCGGAAACAGACGGGATAAAATGTTAGAATCGAAAACAAATACTCTCCAAAATGGATTCTAATAAAGTTTCTCATTTTAAAGTAACGGTTATTTATATAAGAATTTTATGAAAGATTTTTATATTATAATAAATAGATTTTAACTTGATTTTCTTTCCTTTTTACTATATATATATATATATACAACATGTCTTAATTTTTTTGTTTGTGTAAGATTGTATTCACTGTTTCACATCACACAAATTTATGTTAAAAAAGTGAATTAAGTTATAATCGATTAATTACAATTTATTTTTTTTATTTTATATTTAATTTCTAATCGAGTCACGTGTAACATACATAACTTTTATTTCGTTTTGGTGCAACAGTGACGTAATTGCAACTCTTAGAAAAAAGCTTTATCATTTTTTTTTGGCGCCAGACTTTTGTTGTCCGAGCCTTTTATATTCTTGATTGGTGTTGTTGCTGTTGTTGGTTTCTTTTAAAAATGTTCACCATTGATATTTTAAAGGATTAGCGTTCATTTTGGTCAATATTCGAGTTTAGTGGGCGTTGGTCATGTTCATTGCGGTGCAGTTAGCTGGTTACTTAATATTTTTACTGCTTCTTCATCTCTGTAGGAAATAGCATATTATTAAAAAAAATCAATTTGTCTTTATATCTTTTTTATTTTTATAAAATTTTAAATTGTATCTGTATGAGGTCGTCATGGCCCAGGGGCACAAGGGTGTGAATGTACCGTGACGGTTGTGGGTTCGAACCTCACTCGAAGACATGTAATATTTATTTAAATTTATATTTTCATTTCTTCACTCTGGTACAAGGCTACAACGCAATTTGAGTTCCGCCATTCAACCTCAATTCCAGCGGAAAGTGGAGAACGGAGTGTCTTAATATTAGATTGTATACAGCGTGAAGCTGAAAAAAGTATATATGAGACATTCCACGCGGAGCGGACAGGTAAAAAAGTCGAGGTTTTCTGATTTTAGTAAGCAGATATATAGTGACACTATAACGAGTCATTAACAAGTATGCTTTTATTATTTGGGAAAAATAATCTTATTTAGAAACAATAAATTTTAACGTAGCGGGACACGAACCCGCGCCTTCAAGCTGATGCCATCGCAATTTAAATATAAATTAAAAATATTTTATAAAAGATAATTTTTGGTTAAATCCTATTTCTCAATCAAAAACATTGAATCAATTTAGTTAACACACAGTACAATTAAAGATTTCCATAAGTGATGGTGGATGGCGCGGCGGGTGCAAACTGACGCCGTGTTCAGGACTGCACCCGATGTAACTCCTAAACGACTTGGCCTCTTTTTATAGAACTTTTTGAGGCTTATCTACACAATATTAGTTATTTTCAGACAATAAATTAAAAAATTAAATAAAATAAAACGATTTTATTGTATGAAAACTAAAATAATTTTTAAATTAAAATAATTATACTATTAAAAATCTCATTCAACCAGAAACCTATTCCACTATTTTACTTATTTATTTGTCACTTATTAATACCTGATAATGAGATTTGATGATGATATCGACGTTTGACTAGTCCGCTTCCCGTGGAATGCCCCATATACATTTTTTCAGCTTCACGCTGTATATTATCAAATATTAAGACACTCCGTTCCCCACTCTCCGTTGTAATTGAGGATGAATGGCGGAACTCAACGTTTTTGCCTTGGTACCAAAGTGAAGAATTGAAAATATTAATAAGTAATAATTCATTTCTCCAAGTGAGAATCGAACCCACAACCGTCGTACCATCTCAAATATAATGTCAACATCAACATAAACACCAAAGCAATTCAACATAAAACAGAATAATTATAGCGAAAATTAAATGTGCTTTATATCTCATATGAGATTCGGTTTGTTCTAAAATCTGTAATACCCTCAGATTATATACTCCAAGATATGGCGGCGATAAAAAATTTCATTAAAACTCTTAATTTTATTTTTTATTCGTAAGCATTTTTCTTTCTGTAACTTAACTAAAATTAAGAAACTCTATACCCTCTATATCTGTATCTCGTTATGTTTTTGACTTCTAGTTGCTTGAAACGACTTCGCTTAGAGCAAAGTGTTATGTTTCTCTTAATTGGAAGTATCTAGTCTCACAGATAGCATGATAGCTTTCTCTCTTGTAAAAGAAAATATTTTTATAAATGAAACTGTTCGGAAACAGACGGGATAAAATGTTAGAATCGAAAACAAATACTCTCCAGAATGGATTCTAATAAAGTTTCTCATTTTAAAGTAACGGTTATTTATATAAGAATTTTGTGAAAGATTTTTATATTATAATAAATAGATTTTAACTTGATTTTCTTTCCTTTTTACTATATATATATATATACAACATGTCTTAATTTTTTTGTTTGTGTAAGATTGTATTCACTGTTTCACATCACACAAATGTATGTTAAAAAAGTGAATTAAGTTATAATCGATTAATTACAATTTTTTTTTTAATTTTATTTTTAATTTATAATCGAGTCACGTGTAACATGAATAACTTTTATTTCGTTTTGGTGCAACACTGACGTAATTGCAACTCTTAGAAAAAAGCTTTATCATTTTTTTTTTGGCGTCAGACGTTTGTTGTCCGAGCCTTTTATATTCTTGATTGGTGTTGTTGTTGTTGTTGGTTTCTTTTAAAAATGAGTGAACATTGATATTTTAAAGGATTAGCGTTCATTTTTGTCAATATTCGAGTTTTGTGGGCGTTGGTCATGTTCATTGCGGTGCAGTTAGCTGGTTACGTAATATTTTTACTGCTTCTTCATCACTGTAGGAAATAGCATATTATTAAAAAAAATCAATTTGTCTTTATATCTTTTTTATTTTTATAAAATTTTAAATTTGTATCTGTATGAGGTCGTCATGGCCCAGGGGCACAAGGGTGTGAATGTACCGTGACGGTTGTGGGTTCGAACCTCACTCGAAGACATGTAATATTTATTTAAATTTATATTTTCATTTCGTTGCTCTGGTCTCGAGGCAAAGAACGGCGTTGAGTTCCGCCAATCAACATGCAATGCTTCTAAAATTAGGCGGAGATCGGTGAACAGAGTGTCTTTACACTAAGTTCCCTCTGCCTACCCTGCTGTGTGCGAAATACGCTTGAAGCGGTTTTAGTTTGATTTTTAATTTAAATTTGTAAAAAATGAGCGATTTACTATATATTCACTATTATTTTCAGACGAACAGCCGATGTTAGATCAGTTGGTTATTCTGAACTATTCTCTCTTTCACGGGAAGACGTCTTGGCGGCCATGAAGGATTATCCTGAAGCGCAAGAAATATTACAAACTCTTGGAAGAAAACGGCTGCAGGAGGCGAAGAATATGTCCAGGAAATGTGCCAAAAGTATGTTGACAGTTAAAATTATGACATTGATAAGCGTATTATTTTTTCAGCTTCACGCTGTATCCCGATCAAAGCAGATTAGGCAGAGGGAACCTAGTGATAAGACACTCCATTCTCCTTGAGTAGCAGAACTCAACGCCGCGACTGGCCTCAAAAATATTATAATTACATTTTTTTATATCACTAACGGCTTTGCCCACTTGAACTATATGAATATTTATTGGAGTGTATTTTATATATATATTATGGTTGTCTGTATGGCAATGCAATAAGTTAATATTGATTTAAATGTTTTGGTAATTTATTAATATTAAAAAGTTTTTGTTATTTCACATCTATTTAGATAGGTGCGCGCATTTTTCACGCATAATTTTTAAGGTGTTTTTATCCCGAAAATTTCGGGATAAAAAAACCTCTTCTAATTTCATGTTAGTCCCATAACATTGAGATCAGATGACCCGGACTAACAGACAAAAATATTAATATTGCTTGTTTCTGTTTTGGTATCGTGTAAACAAGTATATGCACTTGAAAAAATTCTTTTATTATGAAACCACACACAGACCCTTCAATTTTATTTTATTAATTATTTTAAGGTATCGATAATTACATACAACATATAAAAAAAAGACAATAATATAATCTTTAAAAAAAATCTTAATATGATTAGTTTTATAGACATGATGGCAACTTTAGATTGGAGAATACTAAATCTTGAAATGTCGGGGTGAGGATACGCTATAGCCCGCAGAGTAGGCAGACGAAATCTGAAAAAAATTGTGTTTGCTTCTTTCCACCTAACTCAAACTTGCCATCTTATGATTCCTATTGCAATTCTCGACTATTATATTATATTTTTTATCTACAATTTTCAAATTCACATAATTAAAAATATAAATTACAATTTTCAGATGACATAAGCCCGGATAAACCCGGCGATGACAGTGCACCAAAGAGAATTGTACACAAACTACGAACAGATGTTAAGGTAAATCTTTCAATTTATTATAAAAACATATACATATGTAGCAAAAGACGAGAACCGAGAAGAAGACCTACAGATGTTAAATTTATCTTTATATCGCTTAATATGTAATACAACTAATAGCATGTTCCTACTAACGAATAATAAATTTAACCATTTTTTTAATGCAAATAACTTGATTGTTTTCTTATGAGACAATATCGATATACGCAGGGTATAAGAAACGCAATCAGAAGCAGATCCCGGACCGGTCGTCGATCCGGGGAGTCCCTGGAATTACAGGCTTTATCTAGTAGTGAACCTAAACTTAGACGAATGCCGCGAGTAGAGAGTGATGATTCCCAAACCCATAACCCAGAAGTAAATAACTATTATTTAATACTTGAATAATATATTTTTTTAACTTTATTTTTTATCACCCACACTCCAGGGTAGGCAGAAAGAAACTAGTGTTAAGACACTCCGTTACCCACTTTCCACCGAATTTTTCGAGTCATTGCGTGTTGAGTGGCGGATCTCAACGCCGGGCTCTTGTTTTGGTTTCAGAGCGTAGAAATGAAAATATTAATAAATCATAATTTACTCCCTCGAGTGGGGATCCAACCCACCACCGTCGCCTGCTCCATGACGGCCTCAAATAATGTTTATATTATTTAGTATTTATAATAAATTATAACTAAGTTAAAAAAATATATATTTTTCTTTTCATAACTAAGAAGTGCCTATATAATATATTTGTTAACTATATTAAGGATAACGGCGAGACGACATCAGGTAGCAAGGACGGCGAGAAAAGCATTTCCCCACTTGGAGCTGGTCTACCATTACTGTCACGGCTAAAATTACTAAAAGAAAAACAGGTAGAATCATTAATATTTGGATATAATCATGGATAGTTAATTTTTTTTATGTATTAAAGTAATGTTTTTATTTTAATTGAATTTATTTGAGTAATAATTGCTTATTCAAAAAAAAATCAGCTTCACGTTGTATCCCGCACACAGCAGGGTAGGTAGAGGGAACCTAGTGTTAAGTCACTCCGTTCCCCACTTTCTGCCGAGTTCTGAAGGCATTGCGTGTTGAGTGGCAGAACTCAACGCCGCGCTTAGCCTCGACACCAGAGTGAAGAAATGGAAATATAAATTTAAGTTAATATTTCATCTCCTTGAGTTGGGATCGAACTCACAACCAGTCAGACAGTCACACTTCATGCCACTGCGCCACGACTAGGCCTATACTAATATTATAAAAAGAAAACATTTGTATTTTTGTACGTACGTTTGTATTGTTTTCACACAAAAACTACCGGACCGATTCCAAAAACTCTTACACCATTAGAAAGCTGCATCTTTAGTGACAAACATAGGGTATATTACATTTGTAAAAAACTTGTACATAAAAAATCTATCATAGCATACGCTGCGGATACTATTGATAATAGTACAAATAATGCTCTCAAAAAAGTCCGTGATACCATATGTCCAACTGCTATAGTTATGCCAATATAACTCCTTTTTTACATTTTAAAAGTTGATAAAAGTGCCGAAAATAATCAAATTATATTATTCATACCTCTGCATTAATTCTTATCCTATTAAATAATATTTTATTAAAAATAATTTCAATACCTTTAAAATGTTTTTTAAATTATTAATTGAAAAATATGAATATAAAGAAAATCATGTAATAATAAAATAATGCGGTATGTATGGTCTCGCGCACCGTAGCGGCTAGACGCTGCAGGGGTGGGCAGAAAGTACATTGATATGTATAAAGTTGATTGTTATAATTTTCCAGGACCGGGAAGAAAAAGTTGCAAAACAAAGGCTGTCAGTATCTTCAGTAGTATCACCTCCAATTCAACAACCAACACCTTCAACCAGTACTGGGGTGGAAACAGAACCTGAAGTTATTGGCGCCGGACTTCCTTTACTACAAAGGCTTTTGTTACTAAAAGCCAAAGAAGAAAGGGAGAAAAATCAGCTAACACCCACTGCAAGCTATCAGCCATCTAGCTCCGAAACTATTAGCCCCAGCTCTATAAAGAGCCCATTAAGTCCCACAGTAAAAAATCTCAGCCCGTTAAGAAAAGGTTCAGAATCCAGCTCACCTGGAAAATTACAGAGTCCCACAACGAAAACATCAAGAAAAAATTCCTCTGGCTCTAGTGATGGAACTTCAAAACCGAAAGTAAGTTTTAGAGATAAAATATTACAAGTGCAAAGTGATGGAACCGCCGTATGTCAGCCACTCAATAAAGATGTAAGTGAAAAACCTGCAGCAGTAGTAGAGCCAACTCAAAAAACTGATTGTAACTTAATATCGATTCCACATTCTGTAGTAAGTAAAATAAAATCACCAGTGAAATCTGTAGGTTCGACTTTTCGAGATAAACTTAAAACATTACAAAGTGGAAATTTATCGAAAGAAAACGTAGATAACTCATCCACGGAAAAATGCAAAGTCCCAGTACCTGAAAAAAGCACCATTGAAATAATTCCTGTACAAACAACAGAAAGCCAAGAGGAATTGACAAGTAAAAAGCCTTGGTCGAAACTTAAAAAGGCCGCTATTTTAGGTGACTCTAAAAGTTATAGTAAAACTAGCATTGATGAAAAAAATGAGTCTGACCAAAAAACAAAAAGCACTGCAAATGTAAATATAAATGTGCCTGTAATAAATACGGGGGAACTTGTAATAATAGATAACAATAATGAAATCAAAAATCAACAAGTCAAGCAAGATACGCCAGCAGTCAGTTCTTTAGGGCCTATTAAAGACAAATCATTAGATCTAATAAAAATGTCACCAAAAAAGAATATAGTAACTAGGTCACAAGACAGAATACCAGTAACTAGAGGTACTGGGTTACTATCCAGAGATAAAAAATATAGGTCTATCGATGATTTATCCCCTGAATATGGCGGCTTACCATTTGTTAAAAAACTTAAAATTTTAAATGAAAGACAAAAATTAGCAGAACTGGAAAAAGTTATTAAAATTAGAAGTTCAAGCTTAGATTGTGCAAGTTCATCGGAAGATTTATTGTGCGATACACTTACAAGAAGCCACTCTGAAAGTAGTACAATGGATAAAAAGAAGTTTAAAAGAAAATCAACAGATTCCGTCGAAAGCCATGGATCAAACGAAACACTAGAAAGACGCACACTTAAATCAATATTAAAAAAACTATCAGAAGACGTTACCCCTGCTGAAAGCCCTGAAAAAAGTAACGAAATGCGAAAGCTAATTAGAGCTCCTACGATAGAAGGATATGCAGCAAGACATTCAAAATTTGCTAAAAGTGTAACATTTCACCGACATACTTTACCATCTCCCCCTGGAAGTATTCCAATGGATATGGTTGATGAAGTTTTTGAATTACCAACTCCTATAGAAACTGTCCAACCAACAGTACAAACATCTGAAATAAAACTACCTGATGCACCAGAGACGATACGTCAAAGTCAAGTCAGTATGCCGGACCCTTCATCAGTTAGGAATAATAATATTGACACAAATATACAAACTCAATATAAACTAAAATCCCATGTAGATCCTGTTTACGATTATAAGTCTTTAAGGCCAGAAGATATAAGAGTGCCAGAAAAACCGAAGTTAACTATAATATCTGCAGTAGCAAACCAACGAAAGCTTCTAAGAGGTAATTTTTTATATTAAAATTTAATTTCACCTTTTTGTTTGATATTTTATAACATTTCGTAAAAGATCTCTTCCTTTTTCCAGGCTCAATAGAAGAGCAAGATTATTTTGGTGAAGTCTTATTTGGTATTAAACAAGTAATACAGAGTCATTTGCATGAGGTGCAAGGAAAGTTTCAAGAAAGGTGTGTATATAAAATTGTGACTAATTATAAATTGTATATTGTGTGAAATAATAGGTCGGGGCAAAAGTATTTTCGTATTTTGAATGTATTATTTGTAATCAAACCTCTTTGGCTGTACTGAATGTAATTGGTTGGTTTTAATACTATTAAATTTAAAGATGCAATCAATAAATAAAAAAAAATATTTTTTTTATGTATTTATTGCATCTTCATTTTTTAATTGTATTTCAAGCAAACCAAATGAATGTATGTGACGAAGAAATTTTAAAACAAAAAGGTAAAAAAACCACGAACGCCGCCAATAAAATTTGTGTGGCTTCAATGCGGAATCAATAAGAGTAACACAAATGTGGTTCAAGCGTTTCAAATTTGGAAATTTTCATGTGAAAGATGAAGTTTGAACGCCCTGTCACAGATAAAGTCAGCGCCATCTTTGAGAAAATGGAGCAAGATCAACATATTAGTAGTTATGACATTGCTGAAGAACTGGATGTTGATTATAAAACAGTTTTACGTCGTTTAAGATTTACGTTATTCCCAATGGTTATTTACGCCTTTATATAATAAATGAGTACAATTGGGATCCAGTATCAAATTGCATAGGCCAAGTTGTAGAAACCAATTTCTACATCTTGTATAACATTTTATCTAAGATAAAGAATAAATTTAGTTGTGTAGTGGTTGGAAGTGTCAGAAATGAATCTTTTGGGTGCTTTATCAAGTATTAATATATAATTTGATACCTTGTCAAATCCTGCAGCTCTACAGATTCTTGATAATTTTGATCCTCCCAAGACTTTCTTTGTTTCAATTTTTCAGCTCGTTTCCTTAAGTACGTTCCAGCTTTACCATCTAAATTTAGATCTAGTCTCTTAGACTTGTTTACAGACCAATCTTCTTTATTTGTAGATGATTTAGTTTTATTTGATAAAGACTCGGCCAAGCTCTGTAGTTCTGAGTAAGACAATTTGGTAAGATCGATTCCTTCAGTCAGTTCTGTCAGCTTTTCTTCTCATAATTCATCTGATGAAGCAGTAGCTTCATCTGATGCCTTTGTTTGAAAATCTCTATCTGAAGCCTTTATTTCTTCAGCACTACGTTCTGGTGGTGATGACGTAAATACTGTGTCTAATGAATCTCCCCTCTGTAATTGTAATTAAAATTTAAAACAATTAGACATTTACTTAAAAATATAAGCATTATATTTTCTATAATGCTTATATTATTTTAAGTAAACGGTAACAATTCCGAACTATTTATAATCGAGACATCGATATAGATGCCTTGAATATACATTTTGCATCAATTACACCTATGGACGATACAGTTAGGGCAAATACATTAAATATTATCCGTTCCTTGCCCTCTCCTTCAACGACCCCTTTCCTTTTTGAATTAATTACACCCGCTCAGGTTAAAAAAAATATTTTGGCGATAAAATCGGATGCTGCTGGTATTGATGGTATCAACCGTAAGTTATTACTTTTACCCTTAAGAGTGTTAGTCCCGGTAATTACTCATATTTTTAATTTTTCCCTTTCCACTAACTCCTTTCCAAGTGCATGGCGAATAGCCCGCATTATTCCTATACCAAAATCCAAAGATCCAAAATCCTTTTCTCAATACCGTCCAATCTCAATACTTCCCTTCCTGTCTAAGGTCTTGGAACGTATTGTCTCGGAACAATTAAATCAATACCTTTTAGAAAACCGTATTTTGTCTCAGTTCCAATCTGGTTTTCGAAGTGGACATAGCACAGTTACTGCTTTAATCAAAGTATGCGATGATATACGGTTTAATATGGAGAAGCAAAATCTTACTATTATTGCATTGCTTGATTTCAGTAACGCTTTTAATACTGTTGACACTGATTTATTGATTGCGGTCCTACAATCAATAAACCTCTCCTCTGAAGCTACTGAGTGGTTCCGAAACTATCTATCTAACCGGCGACAGTACGTACAAGCTAATGACAAATCATCTTCCTTATGCTCACTGTCCGCGGGGGTTCCCCAAGGCGGTGTCCTCTCCCCACTGCTGTTCTCTATTTTTATTAATACTATTTCCCAAACCCTATCCTCTTCCTTCCATCTATATGCTGACGACTTACAAATTTATTTAGCGGCGCCGTCCAGTGATATGGATGAAACTATTTGTAAATTTAATAAAGATTTACATAATATTTCTGTATGGAGTAAATCTTATGGACTTACTATTAATCCTAGCAAGTCCCAGGTAAGCATTATAGGCAGCAGTAAGCAATTAAAAAAACTTGATTTGAAAAGACTTCCTTCAATACAACTTAGTGGTGTCGATTTAAGTCTTAGTGCGTCTATAAGGAATCTGGGGATTATTTTAGACAACTCGCTATCTTGGTCAGCGCAGATAGCGGAGGTCAGCCGAAGATTATTTGCTAGCATTGGATCCCTCAAACGATATAAACATTTCCTACCAGTTAAAACCAAAACCACTCTAGCTCACTCACTACTGCTACCGATTTTAGATTATGCTGACTCATGTTACCCAGATTTATCTGAGGAACAATTAAACAAACTAGAGCGGTTACAAAACTTATGTATTCGATTTATCTATGGTCTTCGTAAATTTGATCATGTCTCAGACCATCGTCGTCAGCTTGGATGGCTTCCTATCAGACATCGGCGTAACTTCCGGATGCTTATTATCCTCTACTCTATTCTTTATAATCCTCTCTCTCCCGCTTATTTAAGAGATCGTTTCTGCTTTCTTGGTTCGGATTCTACCTCACGCCTAGAACTTAGGTCCAGGAGCGATAATCTTCTTAAATTACCTACTTGTCATACCCAATTCTATTCCAGTTCCTTTACTGTGAAATCTGCGATTCTTTGGAATGAACTTCCTTCTGTAATACGACATTCTAAATCTCTTTATATTTTTAGAAATCGTCTAAAAGAGTATCTTGTGAACTTATAACTGTAGTTTATCTTTAGTCATTTATGTATATATATATGTATATTAATATATTATATATAACTATATAGGATTATATTTAGGTATAATATTAAATCGATTATTTTTATTTATTTATTTATTTATTTATTTTTTTTAATGTAGTATACGATGTGTATATATGTATATTATTCATTTGTATTTTATTATTGTATTTTATTAAGTCAAATTGTGCACTATATAACGTTATTCCCATTTCATAAAATTTAGTCCTTTATTTACCAAGGGTTGCCTGTAAGAGATTGCTTGAAGCAATAAGGCCGCCTTTGCATACATTTTATAAACATATATACTATCTGTATTTTATATTTCGTTTGTATTCTGTGTGCAATAAAGTATTTTCTATTCTATTCTATTTCTAAAACAGTTGATTACGAGTGATAAAAAATGAATGACTTACACTAAGCATGTGCGAAGAAGATCATATGGTCGAAGCATGGACAAGTCGCACAGACCGTGGCAAATCCCGGCCAGACTCGGAATAAAGTGATGCTATGTGAACAGTAGGACTGGATAGAATCGTCCACTATGAATTTTGTTTTATTATTCTACTGTCAGCAACTGATGAGGTTAAAAACATTACATTGGCCGTGTGATCCCGGCCTAGAATAGGATCATCCTGGTACTGGTGGTGTCGTAAGAGGCGACTAAAGTACGTGTGGTAGAGTCACGTCGCCAGCAATGGCAACACGCATGGGCAGACTCGACCGGATCATTACCACCCCCGGCATTTAAAACCGGCGTGAAGTAGTGGCTTTATGCCACTGCGTTTCGCATCAGGTAATGCCGGGCCCCGGCGCCCAATCCATCAAGGCCGGCAACACAGCCGGCCGGCCGCTCTGGGGTTGCACGGGGTCGTGGGCGGTGGTAATCACTTACCATCAGGTGACCCGCACGCTCGTTTGCCGTGTCTTTTCCATAAAAAAAAAAAATCATTAACACTAACAGCTATTGAGAAAAATCGGCCGGAGCTGGTGAATACGAAGGGCGTGGTATTCCACCATGACAACGCCAGACCGCACTCATTTATAGCCACGCAGCAACAATTGAGAGAGCTTTGCTGGGAAGTGTTGATGCATCCTCCTAATAGCCCTGACCTTGCTTCATTAGATTTTCACCTGGTTCGGTCATTGCAGAACTACGAAATCTCAAAATTTCTACAGGAATGGGATCATGGCACTACCCATAAGATGGCATCAAATCATCGATAAAAAACGGCACATACATATTATAAATAAATTAAAAATTATACCTAAAAAAAATATTTTCCTTTGTATGAACAATAAGAAAATACTTTTGCCCCGACTTAATATTTTAAATATATAAAATTTTACTTTCAGATTTAATAGCTTAGAAAATGAAGTTCGGAAACGGGATGAAATTATTAGTCAACTACAAAAACGTATACAGGAATTGGAAAGACTAGGTTTAGGATTACTTCCAGCTCCTGCCGCCATCGAACAAGAAGTAGATTCACAAGATGAAAATGAAATGGTATTAATTACTCACGACAACCATCATTGTGGCAGATATCAACAATCCAAGAATAGCTCCGGTAGCGAAGAAATGTCAGGAGTTGAAGAGGGTTTTATGGTAAACATACTTTGAAAGACTTTTGTTATTCTTATTTACACATATACGAGGCCGGCCGTGGCGCAGTGGCACGAAGTGTGACTGTAAAACCGACTGGTTGTGGATTCGATCCCCACTCGAGGAGATGAAATATTTACTTAAATTTATATTTCCATTTCTTCGCTCTGGTGCCAAGGCAAAAGCGCGGCATTGAGTCCTGCCACTCAACACGCAATGCCTCTAAAATTCGGCAGAAAGTGGGGAACGGAGTGTCACACTAGGTTCCCTCTGCCTACCCTGCTGTGTGCGGGATATAGCGTGAAGCTAATTTAATTTAATTTTAATTTAATTTACACATATGTATATATTTACGGCCATTTACTTAAAATAATATAAGCATTATATAAAATATAATGCTTATATTTTTAAGTAAATGTCTAATTGTTTTAAGTTTTAATTACAATTACAGAGAGGAGATTCATTAGACACAGTATTTACGTCATCACCACCAGAGCGTAGTGCTGAAGAAATAAAGGCTTCAGATAGAGATTTTCAAACAAAGGCATCAGATGAAGCTACTGCTTCATCAGATGAATTATCAGAAGAAAAGCTGACAGAACTGACTGAAGGAATCGATCTTACCAAATTGTCTTACTCAGAACTACAGAGCTTGGCCGAGTCTTTATCAAATAAAACTAAATCATCTACAAATAAAGAAGATTGGTCTGTAAACAAGTCTAAGAGACTAGATCTAAATTTAGATGGTAAAGCTGGAACGTACTTAAGGAAACGAGCTGAAAAATTGAAACAAAGAAAGTCTTGGGAGGATCAAAATTATCAAGAATCTGTAGAGCTACAGGATTTGACAAGGTATCAAATTATATATTAATACTTGATAAAGCACCCAAAACATTCATTTCAGACACTCCCAAGCAAATTTATTTTTTATCTTAGATAAAATGTTATACAAATTGAAGATGTTAGTTTCTACATCTTGGCCTATGCAATTTGATACTGGATCCCAATTGTACTCATTTATTATAAAAAGGCCACTGTGGTGAAAAAGTATCTGACTGATTCTTTTTTCTGAATAACGTAAATAACCATCGGGTTTTGTCACCTTATTCACAGTAAAGAATTATTTTCAATTCTGCGATCTGGTAACTAATTTCAGCATTGAGTTCCTTCACTCAACTTTTCGAATTCTTCTTCTTCTATATTCGAGACAAAAGTGAAGCTAAAGAAATAAATATAACTCTTACGTCTTGATACTCCAATATTAATCAATGGTTTTCTTTCAATTTTAGGCCAATTTCTCCACACATGACTTCAGAAGATCGTTCCTTACTTAGTCCTGAACAATCAAGTCTCCGCACAAGTAGACGAGCAATGTATCCGTTTCATTTATTCGGCACACATTTGGACAATAGTAAAACAAAGATAAAGAAAACTCTATCCGTTGACACTGGAATGCATCACACCGGAAGGAAGGAAAGAAGTATGTTTATTATTATTTAGTTAATACTACTGTGGGCCGTCGTGGCGCAGGGACGTTAGCTTGCGACTGTCACACGGTTGTGTGTGAGTTCGATTCCCACTCTGGGTAATTAATTATTTAATGTTTTGATTTTCCCGCATCTCTCTATCGTCTCCGTTTTACATTAGATTCCTGCCTACAGTGCTATACGGGAAACGGTGTGAACTCTCCGTTTTCACTTGATCAAGTACACTACATTTTAAGGGAGTGAACAGTGTCTCCAAAATAAAATTATACTTTTTTATTCATTTATACCTATTATATAAGTTAAATAACATCGAACGTTTAACAATTTAATTAATGTTATGTTTTAATCAAATTGATGTCTATTTTACAGAACGTAGTTCTCAACAACATCACCATAGAAAGTTCAGCCTCGGTTCGTTCTTCGGGTACAGTCGCGGAGCAACGCCTAAAGCTAACTGCAATGATATTGTACTTGATATCGGCAGCGATTGCAGTTTGAGTGAAAGGTATATTAATAAATAACATTGGTAGGTGAAGCCAGCTGTCGTGGTGCAGGGCCACAGGCGGCTGTCAACGAGATAGGTTGCGGGTTCGATTCCCCCTCGCGGATTTGAATATTAATAATATTTGATAATTTCATTTTCTCACGTTGGTGACGAGGCAAATCGCGGTTGAGTTGCTTCACTACACAGGCAAATGTCTCCAGAATTTTGCAGAATGTGTAGAACGGATTGTCTAGAACACTAGATTTTATTTGCCTACCCTGCTGTGTGCAGGGAACATTGTGAAGCTAAAAAATATATTAAAACTTTAATATTAAATAGTTTGGAGGTATATATTAAATATACTGTCGATTGGTAATCCTAATGAACTATTTGGCTTGTTGTCGTACTATGTCGTAGTATGGAGGCTTCCATGTTTCATTTATTATCTAGGAACACTTGGACTGCCAAGACAAATCAAACGATAACTCAATGTTGTAAATCCGTTTAGTGGTTCTGGAGATATGAGGTAATAAAGAATATTACATACAAGATACGCGCGAAAAACACAACCCTTCCTTTGCAGTCGCTTCAAAACGTACATTTGGAGAGTGAGTTAAATATGAAATTAAACATATTTTTTTTATTATTTCAGTACATCAACATCATCAAATAGCGATTCCGAATCTGTTCCCCGTACACCAGTTTTCGAAGAATTTATTGACACAAACATGAGGAGTGGCCGTGGTTTTTCCGCACAAGGCAATATTTCGCCAATTACAGGTACTAGTGTATTAACGTCTTTGTAATCATTAAAAAATAAAAATAAATAAATCAGCTTCATGCTGTATCTCGCATACTGCAGGATAGGCAGAGAGAGTGAAAGACACTCCGTCCCCAATTTCTGCCGAATTCCGGAGGCAATGCGTGTTAAGTGGCAGAACTCAACGCCGCGCTTTGCCTCGACAGCAGAGCGAAGAAATGGAACTATAATTTTAAGTAAATATTTCATCTCCTCGAGTGGGGATCGAACCCACAACCAGTCGGTTTACAGTCACACTTTGTGCCGCTGCGCCACGACCGGCCTCAGTAATCATTAACTAACTAGATACAAATATTTATTTTTTGTAACCGTATTTAGACCTCATTTTGTATCGCATACATAGCATAGGGTAGGCAAAAGGGGAACCTACAGCATATAATAATTGAACAACACGTGTCTTTATTAAGACATGTCGTTAGTACGTAACTACGTAAATATCTTAACACTAAGTTGCCTCTGATATACAGCGTGACACAAAATTTGAGGCGTTTCGTATTGAGTGGCAAAATTCCTTGGCCTTGATGCCACAACGGGGATGAAAATATAAATTACTTTAATAAATTACATAATCGTTGTGTTTGCAGACACACCTCTGTGCCACGGCACCACGACGGCTATATCTGATTATCATTATTCATATAATATTTTATTTTATAAAACTTAATTATTAAAACTTTTGCAGGAAGCGGTAGTGATTGGGAAGTGATGATGCTGGCTGATGAACTCGAGAAGAGAGAACGAGATGAAAGCAGACGCCACAATTACCCATGTAGGCTCAGAGATTTGGAAGAGGTAAGTTGAGATTTTTTTTCCATTCCATTTTTAACCGATTTCAAAATAAGGGCGTTGTGTAATGGCCAACTATAATTTTTAAATTTAATTTTGCTTCGATGGGTCTGACTGTGAAAGATAAACTTAATTACAAGAACTTTATGTAAAAGTTGCACATTTTTTAATTTGTTATTGGTTTAATAATCCGATTGTCATTCAAAATAACAATATAAGATTTACTATCTATACATGTATATAGGAGAATTAAACAAACTTAAGAATATCAAATGAATTTTGTTTTCAGGAATCAGATACTCCACAACGCGAGGACAGTCCAGATGAGCTCTCCAATTTGGAAGATTCCAACTCGACTACGCAATTATTATCGCAGTCTATCAGCGAGACCTCCCATCGGTCGCTGGAAACATCTTTTTCTGACAGTACTGGGAGACATCGAGTTGGATCAGTAGGAGAACAGGCAAATGCTTAATTTATACATATTTATAAACATAAATGTAACTCAATCGACAAATCAACGGTAGTCTATAGGTACCTCTAGGGGACCTCTGTATCTATACATTTCACTCCCATGTATGTTCAGCGATTTTCAGTGGTGCAGTAGATATTAATATTAATTTTATATATATATCACAGCATAATTCATCGTTTGTCATTGTTATATTCAGTTAATACAGTTAACATTGAATTGGTCTTTTTGAATAGGGTCAACTGCGGCAAAAGCATTATTATTATTATTAAAACTAAAAATGTTTTATAAAGATTATGCCCTGTAAATATATATTTTTAATGTGGTCCTGATCTCTCTCGTTAAAAATTTACAAAGTTTTTTTTTTGTTTCATTTAATCGGAAGTTGGATCAAACCACAGCAATCAGGATTTTTGGTTTTAACTTTATTTTAACTATATTAAAAAATTTTAACTATTTTAACCGGATTAATCGCGTATATTTTGTATTTTTATACATTTTTGGAAACCCGACGTTTCGAACACTTTGCAGTAGTCCGGTGGACCCACCCGTGACCACGGTGACCACTATTGCAAAGTGTTCGTGTAATAATTGTGAAAATCAAAGAACTTATTAACTATAACATTGTTCATAACATAATTACAATATATATGCACTGCAGACGAGACCAGATTCATCTATAAACCAATCGAGGGGTCTCATACTGCGAGCGGCAAGCCTCGACCGGGAGACAACAACCAGCTCGGGTCAGTCTAGAAGATTCGGTTCACTTAAAAGCTCCAGTACGGACTCACACAAGCGACTCTGATCCGCTTCCCAAAACGGCCATAGCAAAGTCGAAAAATCATATAAAAAAAATAATAAAATAACCAAAAATAATAATGTTGTATTAAAAAAATCATCAAATAATAATACTGATAATGAAAACGGAGAAACAATTGAAGATATGAATGATTTAAATAGATGGTTAAGAAACGAACGAGAGAATGTTTACGACGACCAACTTATTGTTGGCGGTCAATTATTAATAAGCATTTTAATTATAAATAATATACACTTTTTGATTATTCATTATTTTATTCGTTGAACATTTATTTAATTTATATTTAAATAGTATAAGATATATAGTTTAGTAATAAATAGTGTATGCCAAATCGTAGATAATATTTTCGTTTTCTATAAATATAATAGTATCTAATACTAAAAGATAAAAACAAATAAATCCTCAAATGCTACCTACAACCTTTATTACAGAATTTAACTAGGGGAAACGTGATGATGATCCCTGGCTATTGCAGCGAACTCGCACTTGATCACTTTTAAAATATATGTAAGTAGAAAGATCCCGGATGATTTTGTACATACGCTAGGGATCTATAAACTAAATCTTTCGGATATACAAACAAATGATCAGATTATGTGCTTTTAAATTAGTAATCATTTAAATAAAATCGTGTAAAATACGGATGAAATATCCCCTAGAGCACTAGTTCCCAACCAGTGGTCCGTAGAAGCCTAAATATGGTCCGCAAACAATTTTAATTTTATGACTGGGGATGGTAAAGTGAAGTTTTTGTTTGATTATTACAGTTAATATTTATTATACCTACATGCATAGTGGTCCCTGCTACCAAGAATGATATAAAGGTGGTCCTTGATCAAGAAAAAGTTGGGAACCCCTGCCCTAGAGGGGTCATCTTGTTCGCCTGTCTTCTATATTATTTACCATTTTTAGTACAGTTAGTGACTTTCACGTTCGGCCACCGCAATTTTTATGTTATTTCGTCATAACTTCATTTCTAACAAGAGAAACGAAAATGTATTCAAATATTTTAATAACATAGTTACATGTCGAGTAAATAATTGCGTACATTTTGTTTATATAACTTAAAACAACATTCGAATATTTTTTAAGAAAAAACGAGTTGAATTTTTACTCGGTTAATTTCAAAAATCTATAATTTTTGAGGCAGTTTGCTTTGTTCTATGAGTTTTAATGTCGTGTAACCATATTGTTTTGTATTGTTTTATCTTTTTTTACCATATTGTTTTTACTTCTTTCAAACGTTGTTGCATGTTACTGCTATTTTTTCGGTCCTTTAGTTTATACATATTTTATCATTTCTTTGAAAGCTATCTGTTTTTATAAAAAAAAAACTCAAGTGATTAAAGCGGTGATTGCAAAACTTTGGGAATTTCTCTTCAGCATCACTCTGTATCCCGCAAATTGAATTGTAGGCAGAGAGAAACTGGGAAACTAGTGTTAATACACTCCGTTCCTCTGGCACTTCCATTCTCTACTTTCCGCAAATTTTTGGAAATATTGTGTATTGATTGGCGGAACTCATCACCACCCTTTACGAGACTCGTAACAGAGCGAATAAATGAAAGTTTTAAATATTCATTTTCTCGAGTGGAAACCGAACCCACGTATTCTGCGCCACGACTGGCCCAAATGCCAAACTCATGTTGGTGAAACTTAAATGTACTTGAAATTTACATTTTCAACGCACTTATAATAAATATTTAGTATAAAATAGAAATTGCTTAGTGTTCGAATATTATTCTGTATTTTATTTTTTTTATAATTACGGAATATTGTTTTTAATCTACTTTTCGGCTCTTCCCGACTTTGAATGATATTGGCATTATTTACTTGCAAGAAATATATAAAAGAACAGTCACCGAACTTCTCAGTAGGTAGATTTACATAAATTTTGTAATTTAGAACAAAAAAATATGAAAAGCCTAGTGCCAAAACATTTTATTATACAGATAGATTATTAATAAATATTAATGAAAATAAAAAAATATATAGATTAATAATAATGATTATTCGAAACTTGTGACATTTAATTGTTTTAAAGAATTTACTGTATACTAATACTGATTTACGAATATTCAAGATAAATCATTTAAAATTTAAAATGGTATAAGAAGGTACTACAAATATACTTAATATTTATTAAAAATATAACATTAATTTCATACATACTTAATTGAAATGACATAGTTTTTTTTTTATATAAATAAATTAAGAATAAAATTCTTTATAATTTACTTAATTTTTGCTATGCTTTAAAATATATTTGTTGATTTTATTATTAAGCTCAAGTAAGTTTGTTTGTTTAATATTATGCTCATTTTACAACTTGTTCCTATGAAACCGAATTTTCAAAACAATATTGCAAATATATGTATATATATATATCGAATATAATATGTTATAGCATAACAGCCAGTCGGCACGAAGTGTGACTGTAAAACCGACTGGTTAAGGGTTCGATCCCCACTCGAGGAGATGAAATATTTACTTAAATTTATATTTCCATTTCTTCGCTCTGGTGTCGAGGCTAAGCGCGGCGTTGAATTCTGCCACTCGCACGCAATGCCTCCAAAATTCGGCAGAAAGTGGGGAACGGAGTGTCTTAACACTATGTTCCCTCTGCCTACCCTGCTCAAATGCGGGATACATAATATAAATGTAAATATATTCGCGCAAATTATTATTGAATTAAACATAAAATGTGTATAATTATTAAATGATTATACTAAATATTATATTATAAATTTAGGAAGCAACCGTCACTTTTAATTGTGGATTTAATTAACATAAATGTATAATTTTGTAATGTAACATTTTTGTCAAATGTATAATCAAATTAAATATTTAAATATATAACTCTATAGTACATTTCAATCTCTGTGAAAATTCTATGTGACCAAAACAGCACAAGATATGTGTAAAAATCATCTTTATATATAAGAAATTGTAAAACATTATTAGAGTATAAGTATTTATTTACGTAGAATTAGAGCTTTATGAGAGGCATAGATAGTGTTGGTAGTGTATAATAAAATATATTCGTGTAGATGTATATGTTATTATAATGAAGAAATTAATAAATAAAATGACTACAAAAATGTTTTATTTTATTAAATTCTATTACTATACTATTTTAGTTTTTAAAGCAGTAACGGAAATATATCATCTGTATAAATGTGAACTGTCTAACTATCATGGTTCATAAAATACAGACTGGTGACAAACGGACTGACAATGACAAACAGACATCGAAGTCTCAGTAATAGGGTCACGCTTTACCCTTTGGGTACGGAATCCTAAACAGTGTTCATCAATTTTAAGACATCAATAAAAGTAGTCGACGACAAATGATAATTAATATGAGGTATATTAATTATTATTTGTTGTCAATTTTATCAAGTATCGCAAAAGTTTTTAAATCGCTTATTTACCCTCTAATACTCAGTCATTTGAGAAGCTTGTTAAGCAAAGATCAATACGGTTTCTTGCCTAAAAGATCTACGAATACGCAGCTATGGTTGATCAGAACATTCAAGTCGATACAATATATACTGATTCTTCAAACGCTTTTCATATAGTGGATCACAGTATATTGGTACAAAAGCTAAGAACATACGGTGTAAGAGATGTACTAATTAATATTTGCCAATACATAAAAGAATCAAAAATATTTTTGTTTGCTGATGATCTTAAGCTTTTGTACCCAATTAAGACTAAACAAGACGCGGATCTGCTTCAAAGTGATGTTAACACTCTTGTAAAATGGTGTAAGCATAACCGCATGAAGCTAAATGTAAGTAAATGTTTTCATATGAAGCTGACGAGAAAAAAAAACATATATTTGAGACTATATACAAAGTTGGAAGAATAGTTTTAAAGGAAGTCAATGAGATACGTGATTTTGGCGTCACCGTTGATACTAAGTGGATTTTTTAAAATCATGTAAATGATATAGTAAGTTTAAATGTAAGGACTACATCTATTTTAGGATTTGTATTGAGATGTTCCAGGGAGCTCAAAAATCATCTAACCTTAGTATCCCTCTACAATTACATGGTGCGCGGTAAGCTGAAATACTGTTCTACAGTTTAGTCGCCTCGTCAATATGACGTCGCCTATCTATCAATCATAGGCTCAGAATTGAAATTGAAAGTTAAAAAAAACTTTGCGGTGACTCGACTGGAAAATCGGCGAACTTTCTTTTTTGGTTGAATTTTCTTTTTTTTATACAAGTTGTTTTACCATAAAATAGACTCAGAATATCTAGTCAGCTTGAACTATATGTACCAAAAAATAACCAAGTAGTAGGTAACCAAGCTAGGAATGAATTCTCCCGTACCGACTCTCTTGTGTCATTATAATAAAATAGCCACTAACGTAGACCATTTGGATGTGGCGTACGACGTTTTTGGAATTTTTAAACGAAAAATTTGCAAACACTTGCAATGCAAGGCTTTAACTCACTCTCTTGTTTTACTTGTTTTATTTGTTTTGTTATGTTAAAATTTATTTAGTAATATTTTTAAAGTTAATAACTACAATGTAAGTATACTGTTACTTTTTTTTGCGTTGACTAAGAAGTTTTTTTTTTCTGTTAATTGAGGAACAAGGCCTAAATATATTGATATTAATTTCAGCTACACACCTTTACGTGATCTCGAGATCAACGGTTTGAGGCTGTTCAAGTTACGTTATTTTACAATTACGTTAGCGCTGTAGGGGGGCGGGGGTCTTGGTTTTGCATATTTTTGATGACAAAAGAGGTGAGAGAGAGGTCTAAATAGTGATGACGTAAACATCAGTAAAAGTTTTTTTATACATATTCCTATATGCCCAGGATTTTTCGCAAATCGCAACGGCTACATCACGTAGGCTTTTGCTCCCGTCACACGTATAATACATCAAAAACTAACGCTAATAAACTATTTCAACATCATATATGAATATAATATTATTATAAGGATATGGAGATAATATTATAATAATAATAATTATATTTTATGAATATTATAACTTGTGAACTTTACAAACATGGAAAGATATGGATATTTTATGACTATTATATCATATTTGCTACTAGCAACCCCAAATTTTAATTTGTTTTGTGAAAAAGCATAACTTTCCTGGTTTTTTGTCTATTCACCCCGTTTTAGCGATAGTCAATTTATGATAATGTATTCATACCTATAGAAAAAATACCATTATTTCCCTGTTACTAAAATAAACTTTTTTTCTGTACAAAAATCAAAAAGTTAAGCCCTATAATTTCATTTTATTTTATAAAATATAGTTAAATTCAGCTCAGTATTGCAAGAACCAGAACTGACAATTATAATGACAACTGAAATGACAGTTTCGTATCATTCAATATATCAATTAACAATTTAACAAAAAGTGTTAGTACCTAGGCGTATTATACAAGTTTTATTGAAATATCAAATAAATATCCTAGAATTGTTAATTTACCACTATGTAATACTTCCAGGAGACAAACTAATAGTTTTTAATGTTCGCTGGTGGTTTGTCGATTCATTTTTCAGATAATGTCGCCTCATCTACAACCGAGTAGCTTATTTAAATTATCTATCAAAAGTACTCTTAGCTTAATAAATAAAAGTTTGTATGTTATAGAGCGCAGTTTTGCAGAAGTAGAATATGAGGAATGTAAAAAAAAGATTAACGCAATAAAAAAATTCCTGATGGCCACACTCCCATCCAGGTAGATGATACTCATATTAAACTTTGTATTTATTTATATATTTAATTAATTTACTTTTTTTTTATTGTTTTGAACTAGATTGAATTTTAAAATCTTTTGATGTTCATTTTATCTATTCCATTGAGGCATTCTTATTCCCACCTATAGTGCAAAATAAATATTATTTTATGATATCATGTATTATTTAATTTTTTAATAGTTTTAATTAATTTAATCTAATAATGCATAATACCTCAATTATAATAATATTCAAATATCTGTATGACAGTTTGAAAGATAGTCCCTTTCATGCATATAAAGATTTTGAAACAATAAAAATGTATATATTTTTTGAATTTGAATTTGAATTTTGAATTTGAATTTGAATTCTCATTTATCCTCTAAAGTTACTATAAAGGCCGTATGAAATTAACTGTAACATAAGTTTTTATTTTACATTTAATTTTATATATCCACCAAATTCTTTTGACATATTTTTTATTTAAAACTTGCTTTATTCTGTTATTAGGAATGGAATTATATATTTTTATGTTTTGTCTTATTATGTTCGATGTTTTAAGAGTTATTCCATTATTCATTTGCCAAACTCCAAATGAATAAATAAATCAAATCAGCTTCATGCTGTATCGCACGCACAGCAGGAAAGGCAGAGGGAACCTAGTGTTAAGATACTCTGTTCCCCACTTTCTGCCGAATTATAGAGGCATTGCATGTTGAGTGGTCTTGTTGCACTTTGAGTTCTAACTCAACGCCACACATAGGCTCTACACCAGAGCGAAGAAATGGAAATATAAATTTAAGTAAATATTTCATCTCTTCGAGTGGAGATTGAACACACAACTAGTTGGTTTTTTCAGTAACTCTTCATGCCACTATGCCACGACTGGCAAACTCCAAATAATGGAAAATATTTATACATTACTGCCTGATCAGATATGAATATCAAGCCTTCAACTATGGTGTGTTATTTCAGTTGCCCCTTAGGGTTGTGATGTCCAAATGCCTTGTTGAATTAGGATAGAAAGTAGAGAACAGTGTATTAAGATTTGTTTCTTTTAGTTTTAAGCAACAGTTTATGAGTGTCAAGCCAAAGGAATGTATAGAATAAAATATTTGATTTTTCAATTGTAATACATATTAGCACTAGATATCTAGTTTTTTTTATAATCTTGGTATATAAAAAAAATAATACTAGTTCTTGAAAAAAATTAAAAAAAAAAATTGATGAATAATGGAAAGCAAGATATCACAGACAAACTAAAAAGCCATATAGTTAAGACTAAACTCTAATTTGATTAAAAAATTAAAAATTATATCTTATTCTTTTATATTTTATGGTTTATGCGCAAAACTAATAAAAGGTAAAATTATTTTAAAAGTAGACATTGTCAAGAAATATAAAATAAACATTATATGTTGTTAATGTCATCTTTTAAAATCACCAATCTTAATGGGAATAGTCTCTTAACATTAGGTTCCCAGGTACCCCCTGCCTACCCTGCTATGTGATAGCGCAAAGCAAAAAAAAATTATGTCTCAAAAATACCAAAACAATATTAATTAATTTAAAAAATAAATAACTAACTATATTATACTGTTTCAGGTTATTTGATGTCCTCTGTTTAGAAAGACGATGTTGCGTGTACCCCGGCGACCCTAGAACACTGCTCAATGTCCTGCTTCACCCAAAATTGTCTGTATTCCGCAAATGTAATCTTGATCATGGCATATCTCAGCGTTTCTGGATCAAAGTGATCCCTTGTCTCACACGCTTAGTTGTTCTCGACCTAAAATTCCTTTGCACCGACGAAATTCTTCAAATAATCTCCTCAAAATGCCCTCTTATTGAGGAATTGAACATAGTTTCCAGAGTAGATGTGTGCAAGTCCCGAATAAATGCTTCAGTACTGATTAGAAACGTTTCCGATGTAGGTTTGTCCTATATAACCAAACTTAAACATCTGCGCATTCTCTCGATGGATCCACCGAGGAACCAAAAGTCTAGTAGGGTCGGTCGGTGTGTCACACAATCAGGCATAATCATGTTATTACGAGATGTTCCCTACTTGGAGGAACTGAACATAGAGTCATGTGATATCGGCTCTACAATAATCCGTTCCAACGTCAGCATCGGTCCGTTGAGTCTTCGCAAAATCAATTGCCATTTGGTAGCGGCGAAAGGTATTCGAAAGCTCATCAAAACCTGCCCCCATATAAAGGAGCTAACCGTAACACATTTAACTTCAAAGGAGGATAGGAATAAATTGCTTGAGGAGATAACAAAAAGCGATCTAAGGTTAAATAAATTGAACATGTCGTTCTTCTCGTACACTGAGGCTCTGTTTCACCTGCTCCAAGTGCAAGGCAGGTACTTGACACACTTCACACTGTGGGATGTAGACCAATCTGTGAATATAGATTCTATTATATCTATAGGTACTTGTTGTCCAAACCTCACTTCTCTGGTTCTCATGACGCAGTCCAACCAATTGTTCATACCTCGTTTCTTCAAGCGACCCGACAAGATCTTCACAGAACTCCGCAGTTTGACATTAGGTAATGAAAATTTCAATTTAGGCGACATACTGCTGTTCTTCTTGCAATATGCGGATAAGTTGCAGAGGTTAACGCTGAAGTATCAGTCTAAGGTGAACTTCGACGATATTCTGCTGAACATTATACAAAAAGGTTATATAAAAGATATATGTTATATGTGGTTAGATTGTACTTTAGAAGTAAACAGACGTGTTGTAATGAAAGTCATACAGTCGTTTGATAAGCTATCGGACATTACTGTGGATTTTACAGAAGACGCTGTTGAAATAATATATTATATTCATGATAATAATTTAGATTTAAAGATAGGAGGTTACTAGTTAACACTATGTTATTATTACTCTAATTGTGACAAAGTATAAGTAAACATTTTTTCTTCGAACAGTTTTTTTTATTTGTGTAATTTTTCCCTCTTAATCCTACTAATATTATGGAGGTGCTTGCTTTTGAGGATAGATGGATGGATATTCGTTAAAACTTCTGAACGGATTTAGATGAACTTTACAATATAATATATTATATTTACAATATAACCTTTTTAAGGCTGGCAACGCACCTGTAGCTTCTCTGGTGTTGCATGAGGTCGTGAGCGACAGTGGTCACTTACCATCAGGTGACCCGAACGCTCGTTTGCCTTGTCTGTCCATAAAAAACATGTAAATTGTAAGGAATTGGCTATAATAAAAATTCCCGGTATTGCTCAGATTCTATATGTTAGCTTATATTAATTATTTCTATTATTTCTCAAAAAATTGGAAAAAAAATTGTTTAATACACAAACTGGGAGTGACGTATTTTATGTTTTACAAAATGTAACATCTTATCATTACTGATGAAAAAAACCCTTCGTACCTACGTACCTAATATTTAAAAATAAAAAAATCGTTTCCTTCCTCTGGTAACGAGGCAAAGCGCGGCGTTCAGTTCTCCCACTCAATTTTCTGCGGAAAGTAGGGAACGGACGTGCTTTGATAGAGAACGGAATATCTTATTAACACTAGGTTTCCTACAACGTGAAGCAACAAAAAAGCCGCCTAGGTATATTTATACACAAAAATATTTTAAAACAATAATATAATAAAAAAATAATAACTTTATTGAGCCCGATAAAAATATTAATTTAAGCATAAATTTTAATTTAAACATAGGCAAGTTAATACAAAGATATTGATAGATTACCTCAAAGTCTGGTTAATTAGCTTTTTGAAAATAATAACTATGTAAATACAAGTCGATTAAGAATTCTGATCACAAATAAAAGACAGTATTTTTTTATATAAATATATTTGTTATTTATTTTAGCTATAAAAATGGAAGGATAACTTAAGACTAGTATTTAATATTAAATTTTGAATTTTTATCTAAAATCTAATTCTTAGAAGCGATTCCTTACAACTATACACATACTTTAGTTATATTCTTAATTACAGAAATTCCATTCCATCGGCTCGTACCACGCAGGAATTTATTATTTTAAGCTTAAATTATCTGTTGAGACCAGTCGTGGCGTAGGGACGCAAGCGTGACCCTGTTAGTGATAGGTTACGGCTTCGATTCCCAGTCTAGAAAATGAAATATTTAATATTTTCATTTCCTCTCTGCTCTGGTAGCAAGGTAAAACGCGGCTCTGAAATACATAGTTTTCAACTTGTGACGCATCTATACTTTAATTAAATAGCACATTGTTAGTTGTATTCATTTTATATAATTTAATTTTTTTTTAAAAGCCAGTCGTGGTGCAGGGGCACAGAGTGTGACTGTAAAATCGACTGGTCGCCACTCATCACGAAAGAACTCGGCGCAAAGCGGGGACCGATGTGTCTTAACACTAGGTACCTTGCTGTGTGTGGTGTATTATTTAATTAAATAATTAATAAAATAAATTAAAAATAAAGAACTTACTTTAATTTTCAATTAATTATTCCTAAATAAGCATTATTTATATTACCCTATTAATAACGTATATTTAAGGCTAATTTTCCATTTCCTAGCTTCATTACAAAAGTGCATCCACACAAAAAAAAACTACAACTTACACACACAACAATTGAACTATTGTTGTCACTATTATAATAATTAAAACCGTCTCAATCTATCACTTTTTGAGGTACAGTTCAGCTCTTCTGTTCGGCTCTGTTTCTTATTCTATGGTTTTCAGGCGTGCCACATTATTACAAATGTCATTGTCACTACACGTTTTTATATTCTGTGGCTTTTCTTCTGCATTCACAAAAAAAAAGCATCTACAACTTACACTAAAACTATTACGGTTACTAATAATATTAACCTATCACACTGTTACAAATATCACTAGCATTAAGCGAAATCTTTTTAACCTGTGACTGTCTCTTATTGGCGCGTTCGGAACGCCATAGGTAACCAAACAAAACACAACAGACATTAATTTGAAATGTCACTGTCATTAAGCATCACTGTCGTTCACGTGTCACATGAACTTCTTTTTGTATTTTTTGAACGGTTTCTCTTGTCAGGTGACCACCGCGGGGGTGGTTTCCTCCGTATGCTATGCCTCCTTCACTTCCTGTTTCACCGTCTCCTTGTCGTTATCCTTTTCATCTTCGAAGAACTCATTTTTGGGTTCTACCATTTTGTCGGACTCCTCCTTGACTGATACGTATATCCGGATCAGGGTCTTCCTTCATTCGGAATTCTTCTGGGAGGAAATCGCCTGTAAAAAAATATTTAATAGTGAAATTTATTGAATTTTAGTAACTAAATAGAACATGAAATTTTTCTTCTTGAATTGAATGTAACGCAACCCACGAGTTTTAGGTATGTGTCCAAGAGGCCCACTACCCACTAAGCCATACATTTTTATCGTGCTTTACGAATTTCTTATATATTTATTATGTAACTCGATAGTTAAGGATTATTGTTAATATAAATAATTAAATTTTGCTTGATCCTGGTATTTATGTCATGTTCGCTTTTAATTTTAATATTTTTAAATATTTTGATTATTATTTTTAATATTAAAAATTTTATTTCCTATACTTATGTCTACTTATTATTGTTTTTTCGGCTTATTTCGATTATACCTCCTTACTAATTCTATTGAAAAATAGTTTCATTAATGTGTATAAGAAACATTTGTATAGTTCAAGCGGGCGTATAGTATAGTCGTATAAAATATAAGAATCCAGATCAATAATTTTTGTTCGAATGACACTGAAGAAAAAAATATATTTATTTGTTTAACTATTAAAAATTTCCTTTACAAAATCAAGCTGAAAATAGTTTTTAAAATAAGATACTTTTTAGTACAATTTCCCACTTTCATACATATCAAGGCACCTAGTTATAAGATACTCCACTCCAGTCCTGCATTATCGCGGCATTACTCGCAAATGTTTTGGTGGCGAGACTCAACGCCGCACTTTTTCTAGCACAGCAGGAAGTTAAAATAAATAAATTAAAAGTTAAAATAAATAAATTTTATACATACATCACCGGCAACGTATACAGTATTTTATAGAATAGCTAGTTTTCAAAAACTACTAAGAAAAAGTCGTTTTTTTTAATACGTACCTGGTATATGAGTCATTTGTACGGCGGGTGAATGTTGGCACATTTTCAAATTATCATAAACATGTTTCGTTATGGCTTCCAAATATTGTTTGGTGTTTGCATTTGAAGTGCTGAAATGAAAATTAAAATATATATCTATATGTATAGAGGCCAGTCGTGGCGCAGAGGCATAAAGTGTGACTGTAAATTCAACCGTAAACCGTGACTGTAAATTGTGGGTTCGATCCCCACTCGAGGAAATCAAATATTTATTTAAATGTATATTTTCATTTCTTCGCTCTGGTGTCGAGGCAAAGCGCGGCATTGAATTCTGCCACTCAAAACGCAATTCCTCCACACGACAGAAAGTTGGAAACGGAAGGGCCTTATCGGAAACGTCGTGCCTTGACAGCGTAAAGAGAAAATACAAAGTCGCATATATTTTCTTATTTTTTAATTTAATTTTGTAAGATATTAACAGCACCGTCGAGCCCTGTAGTGGCGCAGAGGCACATACGTACGACTGCAAGCGCGACGGGTTGTGGGTTCGATTTCCGCTACATTAAAACGTAATAGTCATATAAACTAACAGCGCCACTCAGCCTATTTATCAAATAATTTAAATTACCTGCTTATTTCTGGATGCAATTGAAAATCTGGTGCAAAAAACTCCAAATATTCAGTGTATGGCAGTTCATTCGATATATTCTCATCAACTAATAACGAAGTTTCATATGTCCAACAGCGTGCCACATTCCTCAGTGTGTATCTGTAAAAGACAATTTAAATATGTTAAACTAAAAAGCCCTGGACACAAAAAGAAATCTTTAAATCTAAACTAAGAACTAAAAAAGATATTATTATATAGAAAATAGGAAACTTATAAAAATTTGAACGTTGCAGGATTTGAATCCGCATCTCTTGCACCGTCCAAGCGCACTGATCGCTAAGCCATACAGTCTCATGAAACAATGTCGAAATTGTTATACGCTTGTTACAACATAAGTTGTAACAAGCGTATAAGAATTTAGACACTTAGAATTATATAGTAAATAATTATACGATGAAATAATTATATATAAGAATTATACGACGACTTAGAATTATATATTAAATAATTACTTATTTAAAACTAAGTCTTAGAATTATCGTCTGGCAAAAGAGAATGCCATTTATTACATATTTTTGACAATTTTAAAGTGGTATTCTACACTTAGGAAAGAAAAATACTTATTTAGAAAATGTATAAAATTTGAACATAGCAGGATTTACGCCCGTGCTTATGATTATGTAAATTCAGTCTTTTCAATTTGTACATAGTATTTATAATTAACTTTGATTTTACATTAACAAAAATTAAATTGTAATATACTGTGATATACAAATTTAATAATAAATTAAAAGAAAAAAAATAATACTTACCCACCACCGCCTACAACTAGAGTGGGTACATTAAGATTTTTAACAAATTTCACACATTCCCCGTGACCTCTGGTTGACAATGAGAAACACCCTAAACGGTCCCCCGCCAACGAGTCAGCACCACATTGCAACACTATGGCTGTGGGACGATAGAACTCCATCACATTAGATATTACTGGCTTGAATACCTGGAATTAGAGATAAAATCAGCTTCACGCTGTATCCCGCACACTGCAGGGTAGGCAGAGGGAACGTAGTGAAAGACACTCCATTCCCCACTTTCTGCCGTATTCCGGAGGCATTGCGTGATAAGTGGCAGAACTCAACGCCGCGCTTTGCCTCGACACCAGAGCGAAGAAATGGAAATATAAATTTAAGTAAATATTACATCTCCTCGAGTGGGGATCGAACCCACAACCAGTCGGTTTACAGTCACACCTTGTGCCGCTGCGCCACGACCGGCCTTAGAGAATTAGAGATAGAGATTTTTTTTACTATACTGTGTTAAAATGTCTAAAATCATGAGATTCATTCATTCATTCATTTTATATAAAAAAAATTAAGTATTAGTTGAGACCAGCCGTGGCGTAGGGGCACAAAGTGTCACTGTAAAATCGACTGGTTGTGGGTTCAATCCCCACTCGAGGAAATGAAATATTTATTTGTATTTATATTTTTATTTCTCCGCTCCGGAGTGGACGCAAAGCACGGCGTTGAGTTCCACCACTCAACACGCAATACCTCCAGAACTCAGCGGCAAGTGGGCAACGGAGTGTCTTACATTAGGTTCCTACTGCTTACACTGCTGTGTGCGGCAGTGCACACACACAGCGTGAAGCTTAGTTGTGGTAGAAGCAGAAGCTTATAGTTGTGGTAGAGTACAGCTTCGTGGCGCAGGGGCACAAGCGCCTGACTGTAAACGTGACGTGACGGTTGTGAGTTGGATTCCCACTCAGGGAAAGAAATTTTTAATATTATGATTTTCTCAACATGGCGACAAGGCAAAGAAAGTGGGGAAAGCTATTTATTTATTTATAATAGTATTCACTAAACCTAGTCTAACATCAAAAAATCGTGGAGTTGAGTTCCACAATAAAACGCCAAGTGACTGAGTGTTATTTGGGCTGAAAGGAGAGAATGGACTGTCCTAGCACTAAGATATATTTGCCTACTTTGCTATATACAGTAAAACGTGAAATTAATAACTACAACTTCAAATTACAAGACTTTTTGACCCTTCCACTGTTCCTGTCAGGCTGCCAGGCTGTACTGGCAGCCCACTTCTGTGAGACTACCAAAGAGTGATGCGTGATGACACACATTATCATCTTAAGGTGTTAATTATATGACATAATTTTTTGAATGATCCCACAAAAAAAATACACACCTGCACATAACTTTGATCATCAATACCTTCTTTCAAAGGCACATTAACGGAGAAGTATCTTCCACTTTCTGCACCAATCTCATACATATCTCCTGTCCCGGGAAAGAAATAATTTCCATATTTATGAAAACTAACTGTCATTACTCTATCCGTTAGATAGAAGGCTTCTTGTACACCGTCTCCGTGATGAACATCAATATCTATATACAACACTCTAGGATGATATTTCAGAAGTTCTAATATAGCTATAACTATATCATTAACATAACAGAAACCTGTAAACAATATAAATATATAATTAAAATATATGTTAATGACATTTTAAAAATAAGATATTTATAAAATACAAAAGAAAATAGTAAGAAATGTTTAAGTATAAATTCAAATTGGTTAATAATATATAGCCTAAAATAACAACAGATTAAATTTTTGTAAAAACTAAAAAAATTGCAAAAACAATAGTGCTTTTTAAACAGCTGCATGAACTAATTGAACATTTGAAGCCAAATACATTTAATTTTGTAATGCTTGCAAATCTTTACAACCTCCTGGAAGTTAACTGTGAGTATGACATTTTCCAGATACAGTGCTCACTATATACAGACTATATTATAAGGTAATTTGTAAGAATTATATGTGAAATAAAGTAATATTTATTGTTTTCATATTCATATTTCACACATAAAAATTTGAAAGTAGCAGGATTTTTATGTTGCTAAAAAAAGTATTTTTCTTTCCCAAATATGGAACACTTTACAAATGTTAAAAATGTTGAATACTGTCATCAGTTTCTTTTATCATAAAACACTAAATTTAAAACACCATTTAATATTTGACTTAATATCATCATATTTTTTTATATTTGTCTAACATTTTCTATCTCTGCAATGTACATATTTTTTTTAATATTTTTATATTTTCTTTAACACTGTAACCTGCATTAAGCAGGGTAGAACAAGGAAATTTTGTGTTTACCCACTGCCCTTCCTCTCTTTTTATTAAATTGTCTAAAAATTGTGTGATGGAATTCAAATTACTTCTGTCTTGTTACTAAAGTAAGAAAATTAAAATAGTTATTTCTTTTGAGTGTCATGTTTGCAATATAGATAATGTGTGCCACAATGGCCTACATTTTTTATTTACATAATTCTTTTCAGCTTCACACTGCACACAACAGAACAAGTATTAGACAATCTGTTCCCCATTTTCCAAGGAATTTTGGAAAAATTGTGTATTAAACAGAGTAATTCAACAACAAACTTTGTCTCGATGCTAGAGGAAACGAATGAAGATATTTCATTTTCTCGAGTTGGAATCTGACCCACAACATGTCCAGCTTACAGTCTTACAATTGTACCTCCACTGCCCTTACATACTTAATCACTTGAAACAAACCTGAAGGTTCAAACTTCTTTGCATGATGTAATCCACCCGACCAATTAATAGCTATATCACAGGCATTATTATTCAATTTCATAGCACCCTCTAAAGAGGCTCCAGTATACATTGAACAAAAATCAAATAGTCCTTCAAATACTGGGCAGTCATCACCAACATTGTAGTGTAGTAGATCTTTTGAATAAGCTGTAAAATATAGGAATATTATCATTAATTATTAAACAATTTCGTAAATCTAATATGAAATTATAGAATAATTTAATAAGGAAGCCAGTTGTGGGGTAAAAATTAAAAAAAAAGAAAAAAAATTAATATGTTTATACTACATAGTACTTATTTTATTTATATAATAAAAAACAAACACATATATTATGATTACTTACTTTGTATGTTTTGTGGTGTTACATTTTGTAGAAATTCTATATAATCTTCACTATGAAACCGGCACATATCGTGTGCATTCGCTCTATACGGCCGATATATCTGCATTTTTTTATGCAAACCATAGTTAAGTACTAGACTATGGGTCACTGATAACCTATGAGGTTTCATAGGATGCCCCGGACCGTAATGAAAATTTCCAACATCAGGGTTGTAAAAATATGCTACTCTTTGTTGACTCATAATGGCAAAACAAATACGTATTCTTTTAACACATAAATAACACCAAGTACTAAAGCTATTACAAGTAAACGCTTAGTTAATTGAATATCACCTAACATGCTCCGATTATTTGTTGTGGAATTTTAATTATTATCTTTTGATTATATAAGCGTATAATTTTAAATGTATAAATTTATTTATTCCCAAAAAAGACATTAATTTTCATGCGAATAACGCTTGATGCATAGAAACTAGAAATTATAATGTCATTGCCAATGTCACCTTAGGTGTCATTTGTCACTGTCACATATTTTTTTACCGACTTCTGTAAAAGCAATAGCCATAAAGTAAAAAACAGAACAAAATAGATTAATTTACGGTTAATATTAAGCAGGGTGAATAGACTCAAAATCTAGAAAAAAATATATATCATAATAACCAATGATGTCCGTTAGTAAGTCTATTATAGTACTTTTAACAAATATTTTATGGTGTATTAAAATTACAAGTTGAGAATGTATTCTCAACTTTTATTTTTTGTGATGATGATTTGTAAAATATATATTATATTTACGTATATTTTTATGTCTGTTGTACAGAGCTGTTCATTATTTATTTAAATTAGGGGTTCCCAACCTTTTTTTCCTCAAAAACCAAGACCTTATATATCATTTTTGCTACCAAGGACCACTTTGTAGTTATATTATAAAAACACACTAATAATTAAACTAACATTTTAAATAAATATTCAATAGGAATATAACAATTTATAACTTTTTTAGAGAGACTTCTGTAATTCCCCGCGAGGCCTTCGTGGCAGTCACACTAGCGTATGACTGTAAACACGAGGACTATGGGTTCGATTCCCACTCAGAGAAATTAATTATTATTTATTAATATTTTAATTTCGTTCTGGTTACAAGGCAAAACTCGATGTTCTGCTATTCAAAACGCAATTCCTCGAAGATTCGAAGGAAAGTGTCAGAAGCTGCAGAAGCCTGCTGCAGGAGTGTATATAAAGTCATAAAGTCAATGAAAAAATAAGTAATTATTATAAAGTATTTTATTAAATTTATACGTTGAAAACTATGTGAGTTTATATTTGACTGACGAAATAATTGAATTATAGGTAGATGCTTTCTCTTACCGATGCTCTTCTCACTCACTGCACGATGACAAATGCCTCAGCGTGAGCTAAGCTTAAAATCCTTCGCGGACCTTATGGCTTCTGTGGACCACCGGTTGGGAACCAACGATTTAATTAAATATGCAAACGTAATTTTTTTATACTTGTAGGTAAATAATATCTCATATGGCGTGCCTATATAAAGCTTATCCAAGGGAGAAAGGATATCTATAAAGAGAGAAAAGATATGTTGAAATATTTTTAATCTGTTAATTCGGTCGTTCTTGACAATCTAAATCAAAGAATATCTCATATTTGTCATTTGTCAATTGCCATCTTTTGTCATTGTGACCGGTAATTGGTAAAACTATTTAGCATTACCTTATTGCTATAACCAATATTTAAGCTTATCTTCGTTTGGTATCGTTCTTAAAGTATATCATAAAATATATAGTGATAAAAGTAAGTATTTATATCAAATATTTTATGCACTATAATACACAAAACGAGTATAACCTGCATAATATATGTAACATAACTGCAGTTTGTATTGAACTCTATACTTGATAATATATACATATCTGTGTTATGTAACAGCCAATGATTAGCATTTTATCACAACTTACAGTAACTGTCTAGATGTTTGTATGAGGACAAGAACTTCATATAGAAAAAAAACATTCGTAGGGTATTTTATAAATTTTTGTACGTCGAGAGCACAAAAATTATTAAATCTATTAATAAAATGTATGCTTATCTATTGCTCATGCTTTTTTACATTGCAATATTCGCAATCAATATTTCACCCTTCTACAATCAAATATGAAAAATGCTTATACTTTCTTTGGAAATTATACCTCATTATATAAATATACTAGTAGTTACTAGTCTTATCTAGGCATAGATTTTTTATTATATACAGGTTCACTCTGTAATTATAATCTATGAGATGAAAGGAGGAAGGAAAGGAAGGATGAAATTATCTTAAATTGGTCTTGTAATGAGGCAATTGTAATTATATATACTGCTTTGGAGGCCAGCCTTGGTGCAGTGGCACAAAGTGTGACTGTAAAACTGACTGGTTGTGGGTTTGATATTTTTATATTTCTATTTCTTCGCTCTGGTGTTGGTGTTGAGTTTTGCTACTTGACAAGCAATGCGTCTGTCAGAATTCTGCAGAAAATGGGCAATGGAGTAGTGTCTTAGACTTAGTTCCCTAGCCTACCCTACTGTGTGGGGGATACAGTGTAAATTTATTTTTATACTGCTTTTGCCATCCACTGAATTGAGCAAATGGGTGTTTTATAAGATGTGAACTATAAAACTTTAAAACTATAAAACTTTTTTTTTTATTTATTTATAATATAAACAAATAAAAACAAAAAAAAAGAACCTAAAGTAATATTCTTCACCATTATAAATCTTCCACATCACTGCTAATTAAGTAATAACATTTTTTGGTCTCTACTTTCCTGAGTCATTATGTTATAAACGAAAGCCAAACACTTTAGTATTTCAAATTTTAATCTATCGAAATTTTAACCACAATCATAAAATACAGACATATCAATTATATATTATAGATTTCTTGTTTTTAACTTCACTCTGTATCCCGCACGTAGCAGGGCAGGCAGAAGGAACCTGGAAACTTATGTTCACTTCCCATCAAGACGATTCCGTCCTCCATTTTCCTTTGAATTTGGAAACATTCCATGTTGAATCGTAAAACTAAACGGGCTTTGCCTCATTACAAGAGCTAAAATAAAGAAAATATTAAAAATATATATATTTATTATGGATTGCTATGTACAATTTATGCACTTTTAAATAAAACAGGCAAGCAACAATTTTAACTCTTAAATAAATTACTATTTACCTTAACACAAGATTATTATTGTAACTGAGCACGATCTTCGCAAACCGGTTCCCATTTAAAAGGCCGTACGCTAAATAAATCGTCATTCGACTTCGATCGTTTCTAGCTTACGGTACATGTTTTGTATGTTCTGTGGCGTACCAAAATGGGTCGTATATTGAGATTTGCGATTCTTTTGTTACTAGCAAACACCATGGTCAATTTTAGGGTGCTTGCCAGGGCCATGTCGACGATTGCGAGGTCGTTCGAGGCGAACGGAGTGGTGCCGGACGTGGTGCCGAAAGCTCCTAATGCTGGAATATCGGTAAGTCGATATAAATGTTAATTATTATCTGTATTTCTCTTTTTTTTATGTTGGGTAGAATATAGAGATAGGGAAGATAAATATTAATTAGTTTATTAATATACTTATAAAGAAAATTCATTTTATATATTTGAGGCCAGTAGTGGCGCAGCGACACAAAGTGTGACTGTAAACCGACTGGTAGTGGGTTCGATCCCACTCGAGGAGATTAAATATTTACATAAATTTTTAATCTCCTCGTATTTCCATTTCTTCATATTTCCATTTCTTCGCTCTGGCGACGACAAGCGCGGCGTTGAGTTCTGCCACTCAACACGCAATGCCGCCAGAATACGGCAGAAAATGGGGAACGGAGTGTCTTAACACTAGGTTCCCTCTGCATACCCTGATGTGTGCGGGATACAACTTGAAGTTGATTTATTTTATATATTGTTATGATATAGTCATTATTTATAACACATTTTAACAGCATATATCTTGTTTTGAATTTATAAATTAATATTCATGATATAATTATTTCATATGCTACACATACGTTCGGCTAATTTTCACTTAATCAATAGCTCTGTGGGTTTTTATTCTATATATTTACAATTTTAAACTTATCGTCTCACGTTATCACAAAACTATTTGAATACAGACTATAAATGTTTTTTCCGTCGGTTAGAATAGAAATTTGTTCTGAAATAGAAAATAGTTTTTTAATGAAATGCAATTCAATCATGATTTATATATTTTATTTACATTGTATAAAATAAGATAGCTTCCTATCGGTAATTAATTATTATTTATTTATACTTGAATTTTTTCGCTCTAGCACCAAGGCATAATGACATAATCCTGGCGTTGAGTTCCATCATTTAATACGCAATGCCTCGAAAATTTCGGCGGAAAGTGAGGTACAGAGGGATATAGCGTGAAACTTCCCATTGATGTACGCTTCGATAGAGAACCTAGAGAGTTAAACTAGCGTCATTAGTGTCTCATCACAAAATATTCCGTTTTCTTCTTTTCCACCATATTAAGCATCGATTTTTTCAATAACATTAAGCGCACCTACTAAATTCTCTCCCATACGACAAGGTTGACTGATACAGATAAGATAATATTTTTTACAGTTAAGGTGGGCCCTTGTAACAGCGTCGCCAGATTTTGTCTCGAGACTAAAGAGAGATTTTTTTCTCTGGAATTGTTAGTAACTTATTTAAAAAAAACAGTTAAAAAAGAATTCTCGAAGTGCGTGGAATAATTAATGAAAAGCTAGCCGAACAGACGTGGTGAGATGTCTGTTCTGTCAAAGTGTGACTGTAACCCGACTGGTTGTGGGTTCGATCCCCTCTCGAGGAGATGAAATATTTACTTATATTTATGTTTCCATTTCTTCGCTCTGGTGTCGAGGCAAAGCGCGGCGTTGAGTTCTGCCACTCAGCACGCAATGCCTCCAAAATTCGGCAGAAAGTGGGGAACGGAGTGTCTTAATACTAGGTTTATATGTATCCTACAACCCTAGTATAATTCATTCTATTTTCATATATTATTGGTTAAATATAAGTTTAAATAAAAAACCAGATACCCGCAGTTTAAAGAACTGAGATAGTGCATTTGACAAGGGAACGTTTGGTATATTATTGCACTTCAATATCTAAAATATTAATTTTATAAAAATATAAGTTATTTAAGTGAGTGACGGGATATTTCCACAAAACGCAATTATATAGCGGTTTGTAGAAATCCCTCTATGGAATTGGCTTTTTCATAATCTATGCAAAGCCAAGCAATGTATCATACTCTTTGGACTTCTGTATAATATCTTGTAGTGTATGGTCTGCTAAAAATGTATTCTTCAACAAAATTGAATACTATTTGTTCTCTGATTTTCCATTGCCCAACTGTACAAATTTCTCTAATGAATTGATCTCCGCAAAGTTAATCTAATCTTACGATAGCTTTTGAGATATCCCCATATATGATCTCCACTTAAGTCCCCATACAAGTCTATACTCGTATAATATAAAAAAATATTTTCGATATTCGCTGCACACATTATATTCTCTGTTTATTTTGTTTTACTTTATAATTCGCTTAACACTTCACGCTTTAATTGATCATTCCATAACGAATCAAATCAATAGTTTTATAATAATTTAATTAGTTCCATTCATGTTAAGATCAACATTAATTGTTTACATTTTTTTAATATTTTATTAACAATCCCCGTTCGTGTAAAAGAATGGTGTTTTGTTAATAGAAATAACTAATAATAGCAAAACTTTTTACCAATAAAAAAAGAGATAATCACTTTGTTATGTATATGTGGGATATTTTTAGAATTGGACAATATTTAAGTATAATGATTTATACTTTATTATATATATAATAAATTAAATCAGAAAGTATATATATATATATATATAAAATATAATATTTTTATAAATAAAGTATGAAACTATTTAATAGATTATGTTTTGCTATAATTTTAACTTTCTTTATATACAGATATAAATAAAACTATATATATATATATATATATATATATATATATCAAAATATAATATTTCTTTTATAAAAATAAAACCTGATGCACAACTTTTTAAATTAGCAGTTCCACATGTTTATTGTCTATTAAGTTTTACACTTTCTTTTAGTGACATAACAGATTTCGTTCTACTTTATACTTGCCTGCTCTTTTTTAACCAACTTCTGTAAGAAATGGAGGTTATTAATTCGACTGTATTTTTTTTATACCCGGTTACCTCAGAACTTTTAACTTTTTATTTGAAAGGTAGTGGTTCCCGTGGGGTTGCATTTTTTTAGTCAATTTCTGACCGGTGTCTATGAGAAAATCACATAAGTCTTAAATTTGCAGTAGGTCACATACCTACAAAACGCGACAAATGGACGAATAACTCAATATCACGCCAACCGCTTCCGATCATTTATTTTTTATTTGAAAGGATCACTTCAAGGATATTTTGGTGAAAATTTGGCTAGGTTCTCATATCTGGTTGAAATTCAACAAGTTTGTTTTTTTTTGTAACATTGTTAAAATTGGAACCTCACATCTGGGTTCCTCATCGTTGCATTTCTTTTCAACCAAATTTAAAAAAGAAGATTTTCTCATTCAGTTCAGGTTTCTAGAAATGGTTATATATTATTAAACAATAGCATGTTGGCTGTAATAACGTAGTGTTATAAACACACATACACACACTGGTACAACACCAGTACGTCGTACAATTGGTGCCTTGTTACCGTGAATGATGAAGTGAGGCGGTTTCCGCTTGGCCGTTGCTAACTTTCAATTATTTACAGGCTATCAGGGCGCAGTGGCACAAGCGTGTCGCCACGGGCGTGGGTTACATTCCCAGTCGGGGGAATTAATATATTAGACTCAAAATATAAAATTTACGTAACAAGGCAAAGCTAGACGTTAAGTTCCGTAACTTAACACGCAACGTTTCATTCGGTGGAAAGTGGGGGACGGAGTGTCTTAACACTAGGTACCCCTTGCCTATCCTGCTATAAGCAGGATACAGCGTGAATGAAAGAAAAGGAAAAACAGAAAAGCTGAAAATAAATACTGTTATAGAGATAGATAAGATACTACGATTAAGTAAATTATATAATAAAAGCTATTTATTTTATACTCGTCTTATAATTTTCTTTTGTAGGAGTATTTTGTCTTCTCTTAGATCATAATGTAGTGATTTAGATAGAAAAATAGAGGGTTCTCGTACTTCAATATACTACGAGCTACATCATTCCACACTTGAGCTTTCTTCTCCTTCAAAATATCAGTAAAACAAATAAGCCTGATAATATTTGCATTTTGCTAAATTAAAGAAAATGTTTATATATAAAACCCTTTGGGTATTTTCTTAATAAAGGCTGTTTTCGTCATAAATTGTATATTTAAATTTTCACTTTATATCATTGTATTTACAGTTGTATCATAATTTGTAATAAATAACGATAGTATCATGATTTTACAATGTCTAATTGTGTCCATGTGGGCACAATAATTAAATGTTGACCAACTGGTATTCAAATTACTGCTGTTATATCCGGACAATAATGATCGTTATTATCATAAATTTTAGGATATTCTATTTAAGTTATATCATTATGTACACCTCAATAAAATTTTAAGGCTATTAGTGGCAATGGGCACAGACGTGCGACTTCTAACGCGACAGGTTGAGGGTTCGATTCTCATTGGAAGAAATGAAATATTTAATATTTTTATCTCCTCGCTCTTGTAACAAGGCAAAGCGCGGAGTTGAGTTCCGTCACTCGACGGACAATGGGAAAAAATGTCTCAAAGGGAACCGAGTGTCTACTGTTAAGTAGGTTTCCAGGTGCCCTCTGCCTAACCTGCCATGTGCGGGAGACAGCGTCTTGCTAAAATAAATAATATTTATAAAGGTATTGCGTGATGACATCGGAGCGAAGGAATCAAATGGGATTCGAATCCACAACCTGTCCCGTTTATAGTCACACGCTTGGGTCCCTACACCACGTCTGGCTTCCCACTATAACTTTTTTTTTAATGATTTCCATCGTTTTTCCACAGGTACTGTACCCAAGTGGTGTAGAAGTGAAGGAAGGAAATGAATTAACACCCACTCAAGTTAAAGATATCCCCTTAGTGCAATGGGAAGCGCAACCTGACGCCTTCTACGTTCTTGCGATGACTGGTAGGTGATTTGCACCTATTATCATATTTTGTGATTTTGTTGAAAAAAATAATTGTCTATTATATTTATATATTTTTATTCGTTATTCAGAAGTGCAGACAGGACTAGGTCATAAATAAGTAGTAAGTACTTTTCTTCTACGGAGAACTGAGTGGCTAAAGCTACCCTAGCGACCGCTCGCGGCTTCGCCCGCTAGAAATACACATTTATTTACTTATCTATATCGCTATTGTGTTCTAATAACGTTATCGTTTTAAGGACATCGTTAAAGTTTAATTCAGTTCAATAAAAAAAATCGTACTATATATTATATACCTTTATATATACAAAATGTTTTTGTCAGCACCACTTTAAATAAAACCACAGTTTTAACTACTCTATAAAAGTCTAGTACAATAAAAAATACAAAAATAAAAAAGCCATTTTTTCAAACAAAATAAATAATAAAATTTTAATAAAAACCATAAACATAAATCAGTTAAGCGGATTCTGAGATTAGTGTGAACAAAGTACAAACGCACAGGCAAACAGACACATTTTTTTAAAATATTTGTTTTTGGGTATTTTTTTTGCCAACTTTTGTTTATTTTTGTGTGACTAGCGGCTCACTTACGGCTTCGTCAGCTTGAATTTTATTGATTTAAAAATCTAAATTGAGCTTGTGTTGTATTTCGGGGCCTACTACGCTATGACAACAGTGGGATAGCGTCTAATTGTAAACGCGACGGTTGTGGGTTCGATTCCCAATAGCAGATGATTTTTTTTGTCCATTTCCTCGTTTAGGTAACAAGACAAACGCGGCTTTGAGATTCGCTACTCAACAGTCTTAACACTAGGGCCCTCCTACTCTGCCCATCCTCGCGAGAAAGAGCCTTATGCAAAAAAATATTAAGAAAGAAAAAGCACTCAAAAGTGAATCTGTTATTTAAAAATTTCTTTCCCACCCAGATCCAGACGCGCCATCCCGCCAAGACCCCAAGTTCCGTGAATGGCACCACTGGCTCGTAGGGAACATCAAAGGGAACAACGTGGGCACAGGCGAGACCCTCTCCGCGTACGTCGGCTCCGGACCCCCACCCGGTACCGGCCTACATAGATACGTCTACTTAGTGTATAAACAGCCGGGGCAATTGAAGTTTGATGAACCCAGGTTGCCCAATACGTGAGTTCAGTTTTTTTTCTTTGTTATATTAATTTTGATTAATATGTTGTTGGTAGGTGAGCATTGCTTTGCGAGTTGCAGGCTATTCGTGGAGGAGAACCATAAGCATGCGATTGTAAATGTGACAGATTGTGGGTTCGATTCTGACTCGAGCAATGAAATATTTAATATTTTCATTTCTGCGCTCTAGCTTGGCCTTGACACACGCAATGCCTTCAGATTTCAGTAGAGAGTAAGGTAAACGTCCGTTCCGTTTAACAAAGAATCGCAAAAAAAAAAATGGTGGGATCTAGTTTTTTTTTTAAATTTATTACATCTTCAGAATGTCACATTTAATGGTATTAAAACCTTAATAACTAGCCAGTTATATTCAGTACAGCCAAATACGTAATACATTCAAAATACGAAAATACTTTTGCCCCGACCTATTATAAACATTCTGATACATTTTCTTATGAATAATTACTATATTTTCTTTTTTCAGTTCTGGCGACAATCGTGGAGGGTTCTCCATTGCGAAGTTCGCAAAGAAATATAACTTAGGAGATCCCATTGCTGGAAATTTCTATCAAGCTCAGTACGACGACTACGTACCCATTTTGTACAAACAGTTGGGTGCTTAAAACAAAATAATATATATAAATATATATCCAATTTTTTACCTGTTAGTAACTCCTTCATGAATTAAATCGATAATATAAAACATATAATAGAAAACCTTATTCTACATTTTTTTTATTTGCAAGAAATATTAAATATTTCTTTAGTTTGTTTGTTGTAATTTAATACAAATAAAAAGCCTTAAATATATGTAAGCAACAGTTTAAGAACTTTTGTTGGATGTTATTGTTTAAAAAAAGCAAAATTGCTTTTAAGAATTTTAATTCGACTATGAATGTATATATACATTATATATATTTATATATAATTTGTAAGAGAATTATATATATTGTTAGAAATCGGAAGCGGTTATAGTTTTTAAAATACACGATAAATACACACATCGTCTATATGTTTTTAAACTATTTGGAAAGGGATACCACGTAATTGTAATAAGTGATATGTATCACCTACTAACAATACTTCACACTAGTTTCCTTCCAATAAGGGCCGCCAACAATTAATTGCCCCCGATTGACACAATTCCACTGCTTTTATCATCTTTTTCACCTAAATCTACCCTCTTTTACACGAGTACGCTAACAATATGAATATTTAAACTTGTCATTTTGTTTCATATTATAGTTTTGTTCTCTATATTCAAAGGTAAAAAATAAATAAATGCAAGTATAAAATAAAATTGAAAAAAAAATGTTAAATTTCTGCATGAATTTATTTTAACATGTTCTCTCTCTCTTTTGTTATATTATCTATTTTTTTTATTATACAATGGATATTTAAAAAGTTATAGATTTAATAACAACATTATGTGGTAACAACCATTACATAATATAGTCGATTTTTATCGATATTTGATAATAGTTATTTTTATAGAAAAAAATATATTCACAGTTTATTGTATATTGTTTCGTAGTCGGATAAATATTTATAAATATTGTAAATAAAGAAAACTGAACTGTTGCTGAAATTAGAAGACTTATTGATACATTCTAAGTAAATAGTAATATTTGCCTTTATAATATGTGTTTTATTTTATTTTTGGTGTTATGGTAACACCATATAGCTAGCTGCCTAGTTAAGAATTTCAAATACATTTTCATAAAAGTCAACAAATATATTTTGGCAACACTTTAGTTTTGTGGATAGCCACGAAATAAAATGAACAGACAGACATCAATGCGACATCATGCTCTCTGATACACATTAGAAATTTGAAAAAAAAAAACAGTTGCCATTTCAAAAATTATTATATAAAATACATTAGGAAAAGCGCACAAGGTTTAAATGGAGGTGGACATCTGGCAGATCTTAGCCAAATTCATATCGACAAAGTTGAATGGAACGAATGGCTACAATGTTTATATCTTTCTTTCCAGATACAGAAGCTTCATGGTGGCTATTCAGGACCAATAATAGACACTAGTAACTATCAAAAACTTATAATAAAAATAACTAATATGCGAAATGATTTATGCAGGAAATGCTATTGTAGTCCTCAAAACAATTCAAAAAATTTGCCTACTTGCAAATCCATAGTCCAATCCGATTACAAACGAGACTAATCAAATCGCTGCTACTATTCATAAACACTTTGACTTAAACAAAAAAAAAATCCTATTAAAAATATTCACCTCAGGCTATTTTAGAATCTACTAATTACAAGATTTACTGGAATCGTACAATCATCACAGACGAAACGGTAAACTATAATCTATTGTCTTTGGTGCGTACATACATAACCCCCATAAAGGTTTATAACATCTGTCCCTGTCACTATTGAGGTGTTCTTGTAGGCCGACGGCACTACAACTAGATCAGAATCTGATGAAATAGTACTTAATCGAAAATTAATAGTAACATACGAGGGAGCAACAATTTCGTGTTCACAAACGCCTTTTAAAGTACACCGTGTGTCAAGTACACAGGGTTGGCACGAAAGAAACTTAAAAATCTTGTAAAGAAATCACCGATTTTTTTTCGTTTTTTCGTGAGCACCACTTTTGATAAGTACGTCCATCGGTATGCTTTGGACAAGTGGTTCCGTGCCAATTTCAGGATTGTACGCCAACGGGAATTACAGATTATAAATATTGATAAATTAAAGTTTTTTTTTTTTTTTTTTTATTTTATTTCTTAACACTACAGACACTTGGTCCGTACACTTTTTAAATTTATTATTATATCTAATATCCTTATCATATATATTAATTACATCGTCGTTTACATACAATCAATATCTATAATAATATAATTTATAATAATAATAATAATAACACTTTATTGCACGTTTACAATTGGATTATACATTTCTTTCATAAGTACATAGGATCAATGTGCAATGGCGGCCTTATCGCTAAGAGCGATCTCTTACAGGCAACCAACAATATAGGATTAATGAAATAAAAACAGAACTTAAATTAATATTTTTATCTTTACATTATTTTACAAAATTTTACTTAGATCTAAGGTTAAGCGAGTGTTTATATTTATATATATATTTAACAATTTTACATATTACAATATATATTTAATTACATAATTATAAGTACATGCTACACTTTTATCGTAATTGATTTGGATGTGAGGAATTTTGCACTAGGATAAGGGCATGACCGCTATGGTGGAAGAGGTGACTGCTGCGTTCCTATCTTTCAAAGCCATCTTTAAATTATATTCCACAATGCTTTTTGTCGTTGCCTTCGTCGCGTTCCGAATTAACATATTTACTGCGTCATCTTTGCCTTCACTATAGTACGCGCAGGTGTCGGTGTGCCCAGATATTGCTACGACGGCCTGCGAAACGCTATCATGCAGCTGTAGCCTAATAGATTTAGTGTTAACCACTATAACAGTCGCGCTGGTCAGACCCTGAGACTCGTGAATTGTCAGCACCTTCGAACCTGTTTCTCCTCCCCACCCCTGCGCTATCAGAGATTCTTTCTCCTCCTGGGTAAATGTGAGATACAGTGTGTATTTTAGATCTCCCGGTACTGGTGTCATTTTGATATCCTTTATAGAAAGGGATCGCACTACACTCTTAGACGAGTATAGAGTACACACCAAGTTTTGGTTGAAGAGTTGTGGCGGCTTACGGTAAATCATTTCGAAAAGATTCTCTCGGTCTATATAGGGTAGCTGATTTACATCTCCAATCAAAAGAATCTCCTCGGCTCCGGAGATTCTGCCTGCCATCACTATCGCTCCAAAGTGGTTCATTAAAGCTTCGTCGACTATCAAGCGGTAACACTTGTCTGATTCTCGTCGTGCTCCGTTTACCAACATTGAAGCCATAGTGCGGATTTTACTTTTAACCAAATTCCCTATACGTTCCGAGAGCCTCTCTCGAAGTTCGTTAGGTGCTTCCGTCGTACTTGTTACGACTGTATCCCTGGCAATGTCAAATTGTTTCACTATCCACGTTGTCTTACCACACCCGGGAACACCGTTGACCCACATCATCTTGGGCACCTTCCACGTAAATGGAGCTGTAGATTCAGGGGTGTTATCTAGGTGAAGAGCCATTTCCAGCATTCTTTCCTCCAGCATAATCCTAGTACATTTTGCAGTAACCACCATGGGATCATTGGCAGGCGTGTTGAATTTGAGGTATCCTGTTCTCCTGGTCTCCTCTTCATTCAACTCGATAAAGCCAGATGTTGCATTGTATGCTGCATGGCAGCAAATTTAAGTTTGCGGACGTACGCACTCATTTTTACCGGCTTCTGTAAGAAAAGGAGGTTATAAATTCGACTGTATTTTTTTATGTTTTTTACCTCAGAACTTTTGACTACGTGAACCGATTTTTTTTAATGTAAAGCTAGTGCCCCCCACTGTGGTTGTCTTGATGGGCAAGCCAGACTTGCACTTGACCGGTTTTTTTGAAAAATATCAATCTTTAGCGTGACATATTTTAAAAATAGCCATACATAATATTTATAATGTCATTCAAATATAGCATCAACGTTTACAGTTAAAATACGTATATTGTGTGAAATTTTACCCAACCAATACACAAGTTCACATTTCGCTAGATTCTTAGTTCAGACCTGCTCTTAAAAAAAATAATCTTCCGCGTGTCCCGTTTTTTTACAAAACGCGTGCACGATACCGTGGAACTAACAGTGGGAGCAGTACTCGTATCCGGGCTATTATAGATGTAAGTAAGTTTATCTTTATTGTAGTGACGCCCCGAATGTCCGCGTATACTACAATTATGTAAGTGCTATGTTATCGTAATCCATCTTCCGAGGGCAGAGTGACTTAAATTCGTCTTTAAAATTTGACCAAGTGTGGTCACTTGTGACCCACGCGAATGACACTCTTGATCCCCCAGCCGTCATAGCGTAATCCACCCCTGAACATAATAAGTCGATGTTATGTATGGTTGGATCAAAACTGAACACGTAAACACGTTCCGCCACTTCGTTCAGAAATTGGGGAACGGAGTGTCTTAACACTAGGTTCCCTCTGTTCCCTGCATGAAACTGATGTGATTTGATTTGACCTCATATATGTATGTATTTCAAAAATCCTAGAGGTTAACCACAAATTAAAAAGCTTGAATACATTTTGAATTTCGGGATTTAAGAGACCAACACTGCGACTTATTATTGCGAACTGTGCTAAAGCAACGAACGAAGAGGGGTATCCCTTATAGTCCCTTAGACTAACGATAAAATTCCATATGTAAATGACGTTCGTATGAGGCCAGTCGTGGCGAAGATGACTGTAAACGCGACTGATTGTGGGTTCGATCCCCATTCGAGAAAATTAAATATATATTTATATTTCATTGCGTGTTGAGTGGCAGAACTCAACGCCGCGCTCTCTCGAAGTTCGTTAGGTGCTTCCGTCGTACTTGTTACGACTGTATCCCTGGCAATGTCAAATTGTTTCACTATCCACGTTGTCTTACCACACCCGGGAACACCGTTGACCCACATCATCTTGGGCACCTTCCACGTAAATGGAGCTGTAGATTCAGGGGTGTTATCTAGGTGAAGAGCCATTTCCAGCATTCTTTCCTCCAGCATAATCCTAGTACATTTTGCAGTAACCACCATGGGATCATTGGCAGGCGTGTTGAATTTGAGGTATCCTGTTCTCCTGGTCTCCTCTTCATTCAACTCGATAAAGCCAGATGTTGCATTGTATGCTGCATGGCAGCAAATTTAAGTTTGCGGACGTACGCACTCATTTTTACCGGCTTCTGTAAGAAAAGGAGGTTATAAATTCGACTGTATTTTTTTATGTTTTTACCTCAGAACTTTTGACTACGTGAACCCGATTTTTTTTAATGTAAAGCTAGTGCCCCCCCTGTGGTTGTCTTGATGGGCAAGCCAGACTTGCACTTGACCGGTTTTTTTTGAAAAATATCAATCTTTAGCGTGACATATTTTAAAAATAGCCATACATAATATTTATAATGTCATTCAATATAGCATCAACGTTTACAGTTAAAATATGTATATTGTGTGAAATTTTACCCAACCAATACACAAGTTCATATTTCGCTAGATTCTTAGTTCAGACCTGCTCTTAAAAAAATAATTTTCCGCGTGTCCCGTTTTATTACAAAACGCGTGTACGATACCGTGGAACTAACAGTGGGAGCAGTACTCGTATCTGTGCTATTATAGATGTAGTAAGTTTATCTTTATTGTAGTGACGCCCCGAATGTCCGCGTATACTACAATTATGTAAGTGCTATGTTATCGTAATCCATCTTCCGAGGGCAGAGTGACTTAAATTCGTCTTTAAAATTTGACCAAGTGTGGTCACTTGTGACCCACGCGAATGACACTCTTGATCCCCCAGCCGTCATAGCGTAATCCACCCCTGAACATAATAAGTCGATGTTATGTATGGTTGGATCAAAACTGAACACATAAACACGTTCCGCCACTTCGTTCAGAAATTGGGGAACGGAGTGTCTTAACACTAGGTTCCCTCTGTTCCCTGCATGAAACTGATGTGATTTGATTTGACCTCATATATGTATGTATTTCAAAAATCCTAGAGGTTAACCACAAATTAAAAAGCTTGAATACATTTTGAATTTCGGGATTTAAGAGACCAACACTGCGACTTATTATTGCGAACTGTGCTAAAGCAACGAACGAAGAGGGGTATCCCTTATAGTCCCTTAGACTAACGATAAAATTCCATATGTAAATGACGTTCGTATGAGGCCAGTCGTGGCGAAGATGACTGTAAACGCGACTGATTGTGGGTTCGATCCCCATTCGAGAAAATTAAATATATATTTATATTTCATTGCGTGTTGAGTGGCAGAACTCAACGCCGCGCTTTGCCTCAGCACCAGAGCAAAGAAATGGAAATATAAATTTAAGTAAATATTTCATCTCATAATAATAATTCATTCATTCAAAAACATTAATAAGTAAATATTTCATCAGTGGGAATCGAACCCGATCGATTTTACAGTCACACTTCGTGCCGCTGCGCTACGACTGGCCTCAATTATTTTAATATATAAATAAATATAATAGTCCAAAGCCACTATAAGGTCACGAAGAATAGCTGTAAAATTGAATTATTGCGTCGGAAATATGAGATCACCAAATATAGATAAGCACATGCACTTAGGTTAAACACAGCCTATCAAAAGAAAAAGGAATAAATGCACAGTAATATTTATTGATCTGTATAGATTTATTGCCATATTAATTAGGCCAGTCGTGGCGCAGGGGCACAAACGTGGAGCTGTAAACGCCAGGCTGTGATTTCGATTCGCACTCGAAGAAATGATATTATTAAAGAGGAATGCTTCCAGAATTCGACGGAAAGTGGGAAACGGAGTGTCTTAACACTAGACTGCCTCTGCTTAGTCTGCTGTGTGCGATATACAGAGTGACGCTGTTTTTTGTTACGATTTATTACATAGGTTATTCTTTACAAAATACAATGTGTGACAAAGTCGCGCGTAAGTTTAGTCTTCAATAGATAAAAATCTCTGCTTTCGTGTAGCACATTAAAGGTATATTGACCATTAAATATTTCATTATATACATAACTATATGTAAAATGCATTAGAGACGACTGAAATCAATCATTTGTAATCTACCTTACAATCAAAATTCAGCGTATAGAGGGTAGAGGTACCTCCACACTCCATTCAATGTAAAATGGATCTTTGTCGACTAAAGAAGTTGGCTATTTTAATTTAGAAAATATTAAACGATTTTCTATGCTTTAATTATTGTTACAGTGTTCTAATTTGTTGTTGAATTATATAATTATTTGTCACTAGTTGATTCAAAAAACGTTTCGAATATTAGGTATAACACAAATTTACCGACAGTTATGTTTGAAGAAGTATTAAATTTCTAAGAAAAATATTAATTTTCATATTTTTGTAGATATTGGCGTAAATTATGTTAAATTATAAAGAATACCCGACAAAATGCATCGTACATGGCACTTTAGCTGTAACACTTCGCCTTTGTCGCTTCACGGGATCTGCGCCGCTTCGCTTCGATTCTATTGGGATGGGATACGAAATTTCTGTGTCGTATTACTACAGGATTTACAGTATTATTTTCATAACAATTTTGAGTAAGTTTTTTATATTTGTAATAATATTATACTAATATTATACGCATATTAAATATTTTTTCATTAATGTAAGAACACATGAGTATACTCTGTTTAAATATATGTTTGACTAAGCGAGCAGAACACATTCCGAATAAATAGATTTTAGTCTTTGGTATCGAGGCAATTCACCGCATTGAATTCTACCACCGAACACAAAATGTCTCCAGAACTCGTCAAAAAGTGGTGAGCAGAGTGTCTTTACACTAGGCTCCCTTTCTCTCTATCTACACTGCTACATGCGAGATAGAGCGTGAACCTAAAAAAAAAATATGTACTATAATATTTCATAATATAAAGTCTTCGATCAACTAACCACTAGATTATAGGATGCAAACAAACTAGGGATACAGGCACAAGTCCGCAAGCAACGAGTTTCCGAGAAATTGCAACATTTTACATTTCATTTTTATTTTGTTTATGTTGATGTAATATAATACAGTTGTTTGTGACCTTAACACCTCTTTGCAACTTCTTTATTTTTTTGGCGTTAATCCTAGTTATGTATGTTGTCAAGTTCTGCCATCATGCTCAACCTACTCCACTTTACACGGTTTTTAATATCCTCAATGTTTGGCCCATTGTCTCTTATGTCCTGTGTCACGACATTAAACCAGAACTTCCTTAGACGTCCAAGAGTTCCACTCCAAGGACAGTCAAAACAAGGCAATTTCATTCTATACAGTCCCTAGGACGGCGTGCGACATAGCCATAAAATCACAGGCGACGCTCTTGGAGCTTATTCTCTACGGATCCCAAGACTGTTGAGTGTTGCGTATAAGGTCAGACCGCGTTACGCCGCACATCCACCATCCATCTTCATTTCCGGGACGTGAAGCTATCATAATTGATATGACCGACCTCGCGGTTAACGGATTAAAGGTACCTGAACTTTTCTAAGAGCCGATTCCTGGTGAACATCTACTGTAATCTAGAACGGTTTAGTGTCGGCAACAGCATTATTTAGCAAAAAGACAGAGTCATGATACATGTCTCTGATAATCTCAATATAGGCTTCTAGGATCACTTTGGATCGCAATGCCCACCGGATACACTGAAGAGACAAAAGTCAAAGGCCTTCTGCAAATCTAAAAATATGCAGAGCTGTTCTTTTTTTCTTTGTATGCGTCCATCAAAGTTCTAAGGGCAAAAATGGAGTCCACAGTGCCCGATCTCGGCTGAAATCCATATTGAGAGACAGTTCACTCTCGCCGGATCATGAAGATCGATCATGAAAGCTCTGCATCATAATTGATATGGTCATTCATGATCTTAGTATGATTAGTATGACTAATGAGCTTAACACTAGAAATAGTACTTAATAAATAATAATAATAAATATTCTTTATTGCACCTTAACAAAAAAAAATAAAACAATGTAAAAGCTTAAAAATAATTAAAAAAAAAAAAGAAAAGTACAATAAGGCGGCCTTATCGCTTAAAGCGATCTCTTCCAGGCAACCTTTGGATGTCGGAGTTATGTAAAAGTGGGCGGTGCACTAAATGAAGTATTTACATAATTATGTAATGTTAAAAATATAGAAAATAAATAAATAAAAATACATCAAATACATAAAATACATACAAATAAATATATATTTATTAAGATATATACATAAATATTACATACACATATATACATACATACATACATAAATACATACAAATACTATATGTACACACAAAATATAAAAAAAAAAATAAAAAAAACGCAATAAAGTTAAGTATTTTAATAATGTTACATATTAAAATAATGATATTTAAGCTTTTTTTAAAAAATATATAGACTTTTGGCACATCTGATATCTATTGGTAAAGAATTCCATAGACGGGCAGCTTTAACAGTAAAGGAATTAGTGAAATAGGACGAAGAGTGTAGAGGAATTTCTAGCAATAGATTGTTGTTGGAGCGTAGAGAGCGTAAGTGGGTGTTATGAAGAAACATGAATTGTTTCTTCAAGTAAGAAGGAGTGGAAGGGTTAAACAGCAAAGAATAGAGAAGATGAAGTATGTGAGTATTCCTGCGAAGGCGGATCGGGAGCCACTTAAGCTTATTGCGAAACTCGGAAATGTGATCATATTTACGCACACCGAATATGAACCTTATGCAAAGATTTTGAAGCCGCTCAAGTTTGTTTAATTGCTCCTCTTTAATGTCAAGAAAACATACATCCGCATAATCAAGAATTGGTAATAGGAGCGAGATTGCCAGCGCAATTTTGGTCGGTATTGGTAGGAAATTGCGTAGCCTTCGTAGAGACGCAGAAGCAGCGTAAACCTTTCTACTTACCTCTCTTATTTGCGTTTCCCAAGACAGATGTTGATCTAATATTAAACCTAGGTTCCTTACAGACTCGCTAAACGGAATAAATACCCCATTGATTGTTACAGGCGCTATTTGTGATTTATCAATTACTTAGTATGACTAATGAGCTTAACACTAGAAATACTCATAATTTTGGTGCACTTGTAACTCGGTTGCATCGAATCCGTAATTCTTTTATGGTAAAATGTGTACCCTTTTACAATAGGATCCCAGAAAACGTCAGAGAGTTTTCTATATCACGATTTAAAAAAAATGTATAAAGACGTTTGTGTGTTAAAGGTTATTACCAAATTAATGATTTTGTAAATGATAACATGCCTTGGAAATGAAATGCTCGCTCCAGTCTCTTTCAAAGGTATCATTGTCAAAGATTTAAAAAAATAAGTCCCGTTGAGTTTCTTGCACCGGTTCTTCTCAGGTCTGAAGCATTAACTTTAGTGAACTGGTGGTAAATTATTTAACGTTCAAAAAATAAAGCATGTGACTTCTTATTTGGAATAAAATTATTTGAATTTGTATTTGAATAATGCCCCTACTCCTTTCCTATAAACAACGCTTTTTGTGCTTTTATTTCTAGGGCCGTTTCGAAGACTGTAACTCCTTAATCTATGTATAGTTGATAAAATAATCCTATTTCAACATCTTATTAAGTAATCATATTTTCCATATTGACAGATGTCGCAACATTCAGTGCCCTTTTCTTGGACTTCCAAAAACGTGCTATCAGAACAACATCGGTGCAGAACTTAGCTATTCTATTTCCTGATTTGCTGACAGCGTTTTCCACTGCCAGTTACGGTGGATATCGCAGTGTTTACACAATGAAACTTATGATTAAACACTTAAACATTTTGGACCAGGTTCGACATTATTTTATTAAAGACCTGTGAAATTACTATGGATTTGAAAAAGCTTAATTACAGCTCTTTAATCTGACCATCTGCTGGCATACCTAAACGATCTAATTAATAGATAAGAAAGAAATCTGCTTCACACATTTATCTCGTTATATTATCGAAATATTTGTAGTTTATAGATCTAAATCTATATTTGTTTTTCAGGTTAAAAAAGATTTAGGCAATAGATCTATAAGAAACACACCAAAGAGGACCATTGCATTAATTATTTATATACTCCTTGTAGTCGTATTTCTATCAAACGACTACGGTGACTTGTTGTATAATAGCTATTCAAAAGAAAGTAAGTTGTGTCGTATTAATTATTAGAAAATTCTTATTTCTAAGCATATGTAGACAGAGGTAGAGAAAGCCTAGTGATAGGACACTTCGTTTCAAATTTTTTGCAATTTTTTGGATGGCATGCTGATTGAAAAAAACTCAACGTTACCACAAAAGCCTCTTTTATAAATAGAGAACAAAATAAATATAACCGTAACAAAATTATTTTTTTCTTACAAGACGACGGCTGTATAGCAAAGGTTATAGACATTATTATATTAAATTTACATAGTAATTAAATATTGACATCTGATTATTGTTTGTGCGGTGACAATTAAAGTGACAATTAGGAAACAATTAATTATTAATTGTAATGTATTAATTACCAATTAATTAGTTTACAACAGTATATAGAATTCACGGGTTCTGGATCAGTGGGTGGAGCTGGTCCAGAATCGTTGAGATATTTATTTGGGCTTCTCGGTGACCGCAAGGTATGTGTGCCAAAAAAAAAATTAAAATAAAATAAAAGCTATAGTTTCTTCTGATGATCGGAAAAATAAATCTGGAGTTTTAAAATTGTTTTAAGAATAATTTATAATCTTATACGTTGATATTCTATGCTTAAAAGCAGTTTCAATTATTTTACATTTACATGTATGTTTTGATTCAAACTGTTTATTTTGATGAACATGATTGGAGAAATATCTCTTTTTACGCTGACTTTACTCTATCTCCCACTATATTACCTCCCAAGCACTTTTAGTCGAGTTCTGATTCGCTACGTTTTTTTCGGAAGAGTCTCTGGATGTTGATGCACTCCTCATTGTTCCACAACCCACTTGTATTCGATTCGTGTCTATAAAGTTCTTCGTTACAATATGAACAATTCAAAGTATCAACGTCTTCACTCGACACAAAGAAGTATCTGGTAGCGTTAGACATTAGGCTTAATAAATTTAAATGGGCTCTCAGTGTAGTCTTGAATAAACGTAAAATTTCGCCACTTAGGAGAGCAACACTGCAACTTATTATTGCTCGAACTGCTAAAGCAACGAACGACGACGGATTACATAGTCCATTAAATGACGTTGGTATGCAAACAAAGCACGAACTGTTTACTATCTGTAAACATTAAGTAACCGTAAAATTTCATATGTAAATTACCTTCGTATGTAAACAATGTACAGAAAGTATATGAAGAAAAATAATTTAGGATTAGGATAATAACGGTAGTATACAAATATTGAGAAACAGACAAAAATGCAGATCATGATTGTACATAATTTGAAATCCGCGATGTGGTTAGTTAGATACGAGTGTAACGAGATAAGGAATGCGAGATATGATCGCTTTCGAGAAGCTGTGGTGAGTTGATAATTAAGAATTAATGAGAGGTGGTGGAGTTGTTTAGAATGTAACTCTATCTCCATATCCTGAAGAGATAGAGAGAAATGGGTAGCGGGAATCGATTCAGCGTGGCCGAGAACGTTTTTCTAGGCAGAACATACGTCGCGATCAGCGAGCAACGGTCCATCCCCACCCGTTGGTCTAGAACCAATTAATCCTATCCACTTACAACTAATTAATTGTACATTTTGAATTCCACATTAAGAAATAATCACTTGTTAATATTTAATTTTTATTAAAATAGTTAGCGTCTTATTATATACTAGTTTTGCACTATTAGAGCTCCCTTTAGCACGGATCCATCGCCATTAAGTACAACATACAATTTACACAAATATCATGTTTTTATAGTATACCTAATATTAAACCTTACATATGAAATTGGTGTTTGCTAGGAGAGTTAATATATTTATTTAATTCAAGTATGAACCATTATATAATACACTTCTGCAGTGTGTTCTAAGTTTGCCACCACGTGACTACCACAATTTAAAGTAACTAAAAAAAAATACTAACAAGTAAAGCTTATTACACTGTTCAAGAATATTTAGATGATAAACATGTATGGAATTAATGTCTATTGAATGTAATGCAGGATAGCTGCCAGATAATGTAATATAATAATACCATTGATTTTGAAAAGAGCAACTGTTGAGTTTCTTGCCGGCTCTTCTCAGCAGAACTGCCTTCCGAACCGGTGGTAGCTTTTTTTGTCTATATTTTCATTTGACGATTCAAAAGTGCTTATAAGAGTTTATTTCAATAAACGTGCGCTTTTGCCGGTTTGCTTCATTCAATTCGGCCGTCCATGGGGCTTGTTCTGCGTATTGAAATTTCCAGAACGAAAACGTTAGAACCTAAAACAAATACATGTGTAAATAGCTGAATAAATTTTAATTTGGAATTCCTAACTAACAATAAGACAATTTCATATGTAAGGATTATGATAGCTTTTAATATAATGATAACTTTGTACACAAAATGGTCAAGTGAAAACCATTTATTTTTTTAGAACTAATATCAATATTATACGGCTTTTATTATGTTCTCTATGTCTGTATGATGCTATTTAAGATACAAGTTATATCGTTAATTTTGGAAGTCCACTCTGTGTTGCAAGCAATCAATACCAAAATGAATGAAATGATGTCGAAGGATACTTTTGGTAAGAAAGTTTATATTTTATTGAAACGTTTTGTTTTTGACCTTTTTTAAAGTTTTATTCCACACTTAGGAAAGGAAAATACTTATGAAGAAACAAAAAAAATTGAAAAAAACTCCCGCTACCTTACAATTTTTATATGCTTACCCTGTTATGTGCAGGATAAAATAACTAATTATAGAAAAATATTTTTTTGAGGCCAATCGTGGCGCAGCGGCACGAATTGTGACTGTAAAACCGATTGGTTGTGGGTTCGACCCCCACTCGAGGAGATAAAATATTTACTTAAATTTATATTTCCGTTTCTTCGCTCTGGTGTCGAGTTTAAGCGCGGCGTTGAGTTCTGCCACTCAACACGCAATGCCTCCAGAATTCGGCAGAAAGTGGGGAACGGAGTGTCTTAATACTAGATTCCCTCTGCCTACATACATCTGGATACAGCGTGAAGCTAATTTATAATTTTAAATTACTCATGAAAAATTTAACGTAGCAGACCTTGAACTTATGGCGTTGCTGGAAGTTACCACCACTAGATCACTAAGCCATACGTTTTTGACATTTCAATGTACTTTACTAATAAGAGGCTATAACAATCTCCGAGTAGCTTAATAAGAACGTATGGCTTCGTGGTCAGAGCGCTTGGACGGTGTCCAAGAGGGGCAAGTTCAAATTCCACATTCAAATTGATGGCAAAAGGGTATAATAGTTTTAAACTGTCGTTTAGCATACCTATCACAGTGCCAGGACTTTCAGGCTCTATCAAATGCCTATATCACAGTATGTAGTGTAATTGCTGAAATAAGTGGAGCCAACGGTGGAATCATATTCATAATAATTGCCAACTTCATTGTCACAACTATTATGTCTGTTTATTATGGAGTCTTCTTGACTGAAATTTTATCACGTAAGTATAATGTGCTGTAATGGCTTGTTTTACTTTAATTAAAAGGATTTTTATGATTAGACCAATTAATGGCGAAATGCAACGACGAGCTTTGTCTTATTATTAGTGCAGAGGAAACGGAAATAATCTAATCTCCCGCATGGGAATCAAACCCACAACCGTCACGCTTTTTTTTTTTTATGGAAAAGACACGGCAAACGAGCGTGCGGGTCACCTGATGGTAAGTGATTACCGCCGCCCACGGCCCCGTGCAACCCCGGAGGAGCTACAGGTGCGTTGCCGGCCTTTAAGGTGGGTTGGGCGCCGGGGCCCGGCATTACCTGATGCGAAACGCAGTGGCATAAAGCCACTACTTCACGCCGGTTTTAAATGCCGGGGGTGGTAATGATCCGGTCGAGTCTGCCCATGCGTGTTGCCATTGCTGGCGACGTGACTCTACCACACGTACTTTAGTCGCCTCTTACGACACCACCAGTACCAGGATGATCCTATTCTAGGCCGGGATCACACGGCACCCGGATTACAGACAGACGCTGTGCAGTTGCTCTGTGACGACCTCTATTTACAAATTTGTTGTCATAAAGGAGACTGAAACGATTTCATACACTTTTGGGCCCACCATGTAAAGAGATGTAAATGGTATGATTTATTTTTAAACATTTTTTCAAATTTGAACGTAGCGGGACTCGAACCCGCGCCTCCTGGAAACCGACCAGGCGCTTTGACCACTAACCCATATCTTTCGTTCTCATTAAGCTACGTCGAAATTTTCATACGCTTGTTACAACTTATTTATATTGTTAGCATCTAACTATCTAGTACTAACAACATAAATAACTTCATAATAAATGGATTCGGCTTAAGGATGATTATATTGAAAAGGAAAAATAGATTTTCTGTTTCATTTAATTTAACTTAACCTAACTTCTGAACCTCCTCTTGTATGTCGGGATTGTATCCGATCTCTAAGTAACCAGGTGGTGGTGGTTTTCATCGACTAAAGGTTGTCGGACTAGGGCATTGCAGTGTCTAGTGGCTATCCCATAATTCACACAGTGACTCATATCCCTAGCGTGGTAGTCATTAGATCCGTGAAAAACATAGCAGTAGTCGTTGAAAATATCAAACGGGAAAGCACTCAAAACGCATTGACACGAACGTATTGAGAGAAGCAAAAAATGCAAAAAATCATTAGACAAGGGTCATTGTCAGTCAGCTGTCGCATCTTTCATTTAAAATATGATTGATTTTAATCTGTTAAGGATCTAAAACTTGTTTTTTTCGTTTTTATTTACTTCCAGATTCTCAATTACATTATTGTTTGCTATTCTAATAATAAAAAAAAAATAATTTTATAAACTACATCTCGGCTCTTTACGTTTTGGCCTAAAAGTTTCAGTCTCCTTTACACCAGGCTTTTCGCCTGAAACATGGAATTATAATTTTCTTTAGCCAAATACATTTTAAATAAATGTAAATAACTGATTCCATTAAATTACTATCTAGTTTTTATTATTTTAAGCATCATTTCGTTTTTTTCAGCTATTTACATATTCTTGCAGCAAGTGTGGTGTATTATTTATTTTATAATAATTATAGTCTTTTTAGAATCGTGCCACTGTATAAAACGTGAGGTAGGTACCTTTTTTGTTTATCTGAAATGAAATTAATTATATTGATAATTAAGGATCTCCGCGTTAAATTTCAAAGTTAAAGACTTATCTGAGGCGAGTCGTGGCGCAGAAGCACAAGGTGTGACTGTAGATGCGACTATTTGTGGGTTCGATTCTCGTTCGAGTGAATGAAGTAATTATTTAAATGTATATATTCATCGCTCTGGTGTCGAGGCATAGCGCGGCGATGAGTTCCACCATCTAACACGGAAGGTAAGGAACGAAGTGGCTTAACAACCTCTACCTCTACCTACCCTGTACTCTGGTGAGCTGGTCATCTTTTTTATAAAATACTGAGGAATCAAGACCTATAATTCCGAATTCTAGCTTGTGAACCAATCAGTTTTTAATAGCTCTGCATCTAAAATCGTTGTTAACGGAGAAGTTTTTGTATCACCATACGATATGACTATGAACAAATGATGTTTCGTTTCAATCCGAAGATGGTTCCGAACCAAAAAACGCTAACGTCCAGGCCCCCTATATTACATTATCCAATTATTTACAGGTGGTTAATATAAAAGCGAATCTGAGTAAGCTAATGCACGCGTTGACTCGAGTCGGTGATCGCTTACCAAACGAAATGGAGATGATGTTCAAAATTCTTTACATTAACGAACCTAAAGTGTCTCCTATGGAGATGTTCACAATGCACCGATCGCTGATTACTACTGTATTTATATATTTATATTAAACTTATATTGTATATTTAATTGAACTTATATTTGGGGCCAGCCGTGGCGCAGTAGCAATTATGGATATCCATCCATTGGAGAAAATGAAATATTTACTAATAATTTATATTTCTTCACTTTGGTGTCGGAGCAACAGCGCGGCGTAGTGATCCACCACTAAACACCCAATGGCTTTGAGCCATTCGGCGGAAAGTGGTGAGTGGAGTGTATGAACACTAGGCTCCCTCTAACTACTCTGTATGCTCATACGGGATATATTAAATATGTGTTTCAGATTACCAGCGCCATTGTTACATATATGCTATTTATGCTACAAATAAAATTGTGAATATAAAAATTCTTTGAAGGAAAAAATATTTGAAATATGGCTTAAATGATATGAATTGATAAAAGAAGAATATTTTCTAATGTTTTATCACCGTTAGTTAAGTAGGTTGCTTTTTTCGCTTCACGACATCCCTATACACACTGTGTTCCTCCCTTAAATAAATAAATATTTTTTTTTCTTTGCAATTAAAATTAATGATGTTAATTTTGCTTTGAATATGAATTAAAATAAATAATGTCATATTGTAATTCTTGTTTAGTGTAAAGATTGCCTTTGCCTTTATGCGTAATAGTAGCTTCGTGTGATCTTTCTTCATTTGTATCGACAGTGGATTCTCGATTGTTTTACCTTATATTTATAGATAATTATTATTATAAAAATAAGAAATCATGACTGGTCAAACATAATAAATTGAAAAAAGCGGGTTAAGTCAAAAGTCTCCCGTTAGAACACTCTGTTCCCCACTTTTCGTTTGATTGTTGAGCCCTTGCGTATTAAATGGCGGAACTTAAAGCCGCGTTTTGCCTCGTATCACAACCAAAAATTGTGTTGACACTAGATATCAAGTACTTTAAGAATAATTATCTCTAAGATGTACTTCATTCTAGGGCAAGGTAAATATTTTGTTTGTTTTATTTCTGTACTAGCGGCCCGCTCGCGGCTTCGCCCGCTTAAAATACATGATTATTGATTTAATAAGCGATTATTGATTTAATTGATTGACAACTACAAATTAAATTAAAATTAAATAAATTAAATTAGTTTCACGCTGTATCCCGCATATAGCAGGATAGGCAGAGGGAACCTAGTGTAAGACACTCCGTTCCCCACTTTCTGCCGAATTATGGTGTTAAGTGGCAGAACTCAATGCCGCGCTTAGCCTCGACACCAGAGTGAAGAAATGGAAATATTAAGTAAATATTTCATTTCCTCGAGTGGGGGATGAACCCAAAACCAGTCGGTTTTGCAGTCTTACGACTTAAACTTAACTGTTACGATTCATAAAAGTAATCTACATTAACAATTCAATTTTGTTTACTTTATTGTATAAAATATTGTGTAATAGTGCTTCAAAATGTATATATATTTATCAGCAGTCATATAACCAAGACGTTTCAAATGACATCCTTTGGCCAAAAATCTTATGAGCGCGATTGCTATATAACATTCGCAGGCAAACTAATGCCTTGAGTTCATTCAAATGACGATAACTTTTTTTTTTTTGAACCGATTTTGATAACCAAATAGCAGCTAAGTTGAGTTAAACAAAGCAAAAGTTGGTGAAACTTTTAAGTAAATCGGTTCAGTTCTTTCAGAGAAAAATGCGGACAAAAATATACCTGGGAACCTAGCGTTAGGGCGCTCCTTCCCCATTAAGACAATTCAAAATATATTGTTCGCTACTTTAATAAAATAAAGCACATACACTCATCTCAATAATAAAATAAAGCACATACACACATATTAATTTTTATATAAATAAAAAAAAAGCTTCACGCTGTATCCCGCACATAGCAGGGTAGGCAGAGGGAACCTAGTGTAAGACACTCCGTTCCCCCCACTTTTCTGGCCGAATTCTGGAGTTAAGTGGCAGAACTCAACGCCGCGCTTTGCCTCGACACCAGAGCGAAGAAATGGAAATATAAATTTAAGTAAATATTTCATCTCCTCGAGTGGTTATTGTACCCACAACCAGTAGCCTGCACCACGACTGGCCTCAATTTATATAAAACAAATAAAAATCGAATTAATCAAATATTATGGAACCTAGATTGAAAGTACAATTTTAGGATAAACTAGTTAAATATAAAGGAAATTTCAAAAGTAATTACAGAACTAAAAAACTAACTTAGAAAGTTTTAGGTACTGAACAACAGAAAAGGTGCTCGCAAGGTAGTCCTTGTTCCAACGTCTCAAACTTCAATGTAAATTCTCCAGGAGTTGGAATTTACGATAAAACTCTATCCTGTTTAAAGAATATGTTTTACTGTTAAATATCTATAAAATAGTTTTTTTTTAAATTAAAAATTTTGGTGAGCTACAATTGTATTGTTTAAGTTCTTTCAAGAGCCTTAGTTTTCAATATTGTGCTAATTAGTGGTGTAGTTTGTCACCTGCCTGGACTTATTAAGAAAGTACTTCAAGAAAAGGAGGTTATCAATTCGACTGTATTTTTTTAAGTGTGTTACCTCAGAACTTTTGACTGCGTGAACCGATTTTGATGATTTTTTTATTTGAAAGTTAGTGTGTTTCGCGTGGTCCCATTTTTTTGGTCCCACCTCTGACCTATGGTATCTATGAGAAAATCACATAAATCTTAAATTTGCATAAGGTATGTATGCGATAAATAGACGAATAACTCAATATCACGCTAACCGATTCCGACGATTCTTTTTTTATTTGAAAGGATACACTTCAAGGATAGTTTAGTGAAAGTTTAATTAAGTTCTAATAACGGAATCCGGTTGAAAATGGTATCTGTGAGAAAATCACATAAGTCTTAAATTTGCATTAGTTATGTGCACGACAAATATATGAATAACTCAATATCACACCAACCGATTACGATGATTCTTTTATAGCTAATGCTGCAACAACCTTAATACAATATCGAATTACTAAGCCTGTTTGTTTTACTTGACTCTGATTTCAAAATTATAAAATCATTTTTTGATTATTTTTGTTTAACAAAATCAAAGTACGTTTTATATTATGTAAAGTTACTTATTACTTTTAGTTCGTTTAGTGATAAAACATGAAATAAAAAAGTACTAAAAACGAATGTACCTCAAGGTTACATGAATGGTGTTATCTTATCATTTTCCTCATTAAAATGTTCCTAATTTCAAAGGGCAAAAGCAGTCAGATGAGTATAAATAACTAACTAATTCCTGCTGTAATTACAATTTTATTTGTTCTCCTATAATATAGAAGTATTGTTAGTGTAAGCAATTAACATTTACAACATTTCGAGGTAAGTTAAAATATTTTATCATATTTTCATATATATGAGGCCAGTCGTGGGGCAGGGGCAGTGTGACTGTATAACCGACTGGTTGTGGGTCCTATCCCCACTTGAGGAGATGAAATATTTATACTTACTTAAATTTATATTTCCATTTCTTCGCTCTGGTGCAGAGGAAAAAGCGTAGCGTTGAGTTCTGTCACTCAATACGCCATGCCTCCAGAAATCAGCAGAAAGTGGGGCACGAAGTGTCTTACCCTCTGCCTACTCCCGCTGTGTGCGGGATACAGCGTGAAGCTGTTTCTTTGTCATATAAATAAATTAACCTATTGGTTATTTTAATAATGATATAATATAATTATATTTTATTTATGTTATTGCATCCTTGTAATATAAAAAATACATAAAACTACATTCTTATTTTTTAATTTAGCTTTTGTGGGATATAGTGATATAATTCTATTTTTTAGACCGTCATACCGTCACGTATCACCTTCTAAATGTAATGTCTTCTGTTACCTCTCCAGTCCCTGCTGTATATGGGATACAACGTGAATTATGTGACAGTAAAAGTGAAGTGCTTTTTTTATTCATTGTGTTCATTCTACAATTCCAGTGAATTTACGTTCTCACCACAGAGTATAGTGACGCAACTCTATTTATTATTTAGTAATCATTCAATTAAAAGAAATTCCTTAATTAAAATAAGATTTGATTCATAATTTTTTTTTCCAGAAATATGATTTACCTAACTTTCATGCTTGCCTTTCAACTGCTGGCGACTTGTTACGGAGTACCAACGGATTCAAGAACCGCACAAGCCTTTATAGCAAACAGACTTGTACCTAATATCATATTGACTGCACCAGAGAACTTTATCCAGGTACTTAAGTTTATAATAAAAATATATTTTGTAAAATATATAAATATATTAATGTTCGAAATACATACAGACACTGTCAGCCCAACGGTTGTGGGTTCGATTCCAGTTCGAAGGGAAAAATGGTATAAAGACATTGATATTGAGTTCCGCCACTAAACACCCAACACAATTGGTCTGTGCGTGGGAAACGGGTTGTCTTAACACTAGGGTCCCTCTGCAGTGGCGTAGTGAAGGGGGGGCAAGGGGGGTCATCATACCCCGGGCGCTACATACAAAGGGGCGCCAAAAGGTGTGCAAAGCTATATAAATATATTGAATTGGGAGTATATTTTATATATACAATTATATGATGTTCGTCTGGGGGGCGCTGATTAGATATTTTGCACCGGGCGCAAGTTACGCCCGCTTCGCCACTGTCCCTCTGCCTGCATTACTATATCCGGGAAGCCGCGTGAGCTAAGAAAAAACTCATAATATATCATATTTTCTATAAAATACATGAAGATGCAGATGAATTATAATTTCAATAAGGGCCAAGGCCAGTCGTAGCGCAGGGGCACAAGCTTGTGGCTTTAAGCGCGACACGTTGTGGATTCGATTCCCACTCAAGAAAATAAAACAAGCAACAAACAAACAACATTTAATATTGTCATTTTTCGCTCTAATTTCGAGGCAAAACGCAGCATTGAGTTTCGCTACTCAACACGCAATGCCTCCAGAATGGAGAGCGGAGTGTCTTAACTCTAGGCTCCCTCTGCCTACCCTGCTACATGCGGGATACAGCGTGAAGCTGGAAAAAAATCTTTAGTGTATGTATTTTAATTTCGTTATAAACATTTGACAGGTGAACTATTCGAATATAGAAGTAGATTTGGGTAACCGATTTAATCCGCTACAAACGACGTCACAACCGGGTGTCAGTTTCGACGCCGACGACAATGAATTATACACGTTGGTATTTTTTGGTGAGTTTTTAAAATTTTTATTATTGTAGAATATTATGTTTATTTAAGAGAACAAATTTAACATATTTTTTTTATATATATTGCCATTTATTAAAAGTAAAATTTGCCTATATTTTATTTTCCAACCATCACTTTTTAGAGTTAAAGGATACAATGTTTTTTTATCATAACTTATTATTGCTTGAAACTATTAACATCATATTGCTATTGAATAAAAAAAAATATTGCTATTATGTTTCTTCCAGGACCCGATTTGCCCCCAAGCCTTAGACGTCCTTACACTCAGTTCCTCCACTGGCTAGTGGTGAACATTCCCGGTAAAAACTTGGAGAAAGGAGACACAATATCATCATATTTTCCCCCACTTCCTTATCCAGGAGGCTTCCCCTATTTATTCCTTTTGTATAAACAAATTGCACCTATTGATCCTAATGCGTTCAAAAACTTAAGGTAATATATACTTTTTTTTGTTTCTTGTCAAACTTTATCCGCCGAATTCTTGAGATATTGCGTGTTGAGTGGCAGAACTCAACACCGCGCTATGCCTGGACACCAGAGTGATGAAATGAAAATATTAAATATTTCATTTCCTCGAGTGGGATCGAACGCACAACCTCTTACGTTACAGTTACACTTTATGCCCCACGCCACTGCTGCGCCACGACTGGCTTAAAATTTTTGTTTTATTATTAAATAATAATTTTAACATTAAAAAAGAATCTATAACAATTATTTTATTTTTCAGTGTCATATTCAACCGTCCTCACTTCAATGTCATTAAGCTACAAGAGGACTATAAGCTGACTGGTCCCATTGCAGGCAATTTCATGAGAGAAGTATATCTGCCTCCCTTTTCTCAATCATAAATTTGATCTTGTCTTTTATATCGATAAGTATGTTTTTGTTGTAACTATGTAGTTATTAGTATTTATTTTGAAATTTTAATTAAATAACGAATTTGGAAAAGAAATTTTTAATTTGAGTTTTGTTTTTTTTTAATTCGTTTGTCTATTACTAGCGAAGCGGTCGCGGCTTCGTCCGCTTGATCTATACATTATTACTGTAAATTAATTATTATGTTCTAATAATATCTATTGTCATTTTAAAGACATATGTATACAAAAACGAAAATTAGCTTATTCAATAAAACAGTTATTTTATAGCAATTTAGTATAGTATATATATTTTTTCCATATAATATATTCCATATGCAGTACAGCGAGTTACAGTTTTTAGTTTTATTATGTAAATATAAGACCTAAACCACTTACTTGAGAATAATGTTTTATATATTATTATGTATTAATGTTAATAAAATAGTTATGTTGTCATTGTCATATATTGATTATAAAATAGATCATATAACAACTACAATTCTCTCTTACAATTATACTGAATTAGTTATTAAATTAATGTGACAAAATAGTAACTGGGCTGGACTTTAGTTTTGAAAATATATGTTCGTGTACACGTCTTTTTTTATTTTTGAGTTTTTGGAGTTGTTGTGTGTTGAGTAGCGGAACTAAACGCCGCGCTTTGCCTTGACACCAGAGCAAAAAAATGAAAATATAAATTTAAATTAATATTTCATTTCCTAGAGTGGGGATCGAACCCACAACCAGTTGTCACACACTTGTGCCCATGCGCCACAACTGCCTCATATATATTACTAGGTACTGTTTTATTGAGTGTTGTTGTGTATTACTGTTTTATTCTATTAGTATTGAGTTTTTCGTAAATAAATAAAAACGCTGGAAATGTATAGTAGAAGAATTGTCATATTTCCTTTAAAAACAAATCTAAACCTATATCAGAGGTTCCCAAACATTTTTCCTCATACACTCTTGGAAATTGATATATTTACATTTTAATAACATTAGGATCCAGATAATTTAACAGTGAGTCTTTAATGGTCGGTATACACACTACTAAAAATAGAAATTGGAATTGATAGTAGTAACCATCTGGTCTTCTATAGTATTAAATAAGTAATATTTGTAAATATGTAAGAGAATATTATTGAGGCCAGTCGTGGCGCAGCGGCACGAGGTGTGACTGCAAAATCGATTGGTTGTGGGTTCGATCCCCACTCGAGGAGATGAAATATTTACTTAAATTTATATTTCCATTTCTTCGCTCTGAAGTCGAGGCTAAGCGCGGCGTTGAGTTCTGCCATTAAACACGCAATGCCTCCAGAATTCGGCAGGAAGTGGGAAACGGAGTGTCTTAACACTAGGTTCCCTCTGCCTACCCTGCTATGTGCGGGATACAGCGTGTAGCTTATTTTTATTTAATATTATAATATATTAATAATTTTGGGGTGAAGAAAAATAAATATACAAAAGGAAACAATAATTAAATATTTATAATATATAAAAATTTAAACGCCCAAACTCTTGTATAAAAGAGGTACATAGTCATCGAACTGCGCGCGGTAAAAGTTGCCAGCTACAGGATTTCCCAGATTATATTTTTCCGCGAACTTTTGTGTAGAGAAAGCAGCGCGACCATTGATTGATCTGAAAAAAAAATTATTATTATTATTAAATTAAACTCTTAAACGGTTATTAAATTAATTTTGTATATTTAGTATTACATTTTTAAATACATTTTTGGAACCTCAACACTTTTCAGTAGTCTGTGACACTTGTCTGACAGTTTTGACAATCACAAATAATACTTTTAAATATACGTAAATCATATAACGTGACATTCTCGAAGTGAATAGTGCTCAACTGGCACGCTCGAAGGGCCATAAATGAAGAACAGAATTGAACTGAGATCGATACAGATACGTAACAACAACAACAACGACTCCATACAAAGTGATATTGGCAAATCGATTTGTACTCAACTGGCACGTTTAGAACGCCATAATTAAAGAACCATACCGTAATTACGTAATTACAAAACGGTAACTTTTTCCTTTATTTTAGAAACAATGTGCAAGGCATTATGAGCGAGAAAATAAAAATAGTTGGCACTGCCAAAAATAAATGTCAACTATGAAAACTTACTTGTTATCCAATCTATTCTCTTCGAAATTGAGTTTGCCAGGCTGTTTGTACAGGATGTATACGTAGCGATGGATCCCGGTGCCTTCTGGTGGTCCAGATCCGATGTAGCCGGAAAGAACTTCTCCCTTCGATACATCTGAACCGGGAATGTTGACTACGAGCCAGTGGTGCCACTCCCTGTACACTTTCTCGGGACCCTCATAATTGTCGGGATCTGTATTAGCAAAAAGGGTTATATTGACGACAAAATCGTTTGAGCAAAACTCAAAGAAAAATAAAAATATAATGTTCTGCTCGAATTGCGATTGTTGTGTTCCCACACAACCCGAGAACTGCTGACCACCACATATTTTTTATGAAATACCGCATCATTTTTCATACTTAGTTTTAATTAATGTTTATGATCCTAAACAACAGACTTACATAATGATCTATATGCTATAGTACACTGTATCCACAAATACATGTATATGCTTAGGATGAAAAAAACGTAATTACTTGTAAAAATACATATTTTACCTAGATTTTATTCTATTTATTATAATTTACTCCTATAAATATTTATTCCCTATAATATTTATTAAAAGGCTTCTTAACTTTTAAAAATTATTTCATATTTACCGGTAAATACAAGAGTGTAGTAAGAATTTGCGTCAGCTTCATAGGACACGTTGGGTTGATCCTTCACTTTGGTAGGTGCGAGTTCATTGCCCAGCTGAGCTATTACGCCGCTAGGATATGAGAGCTGTAAAAAATAAAAGTAAGAAATAAAATACTATAAACTCCTGTAGGTATGATGTTATACTTCTTTTCGTATTGTATATTTCGCAAGTAGCAGGGTAGGCAGAGGGAACGTGCGAACTTAGTGTAAATACACTCCGTTCCCTATTAGGACACTTGCGTTCCTAACTTTCGTGTTGATTGGCAGAACTCAACGCCGCGCTTTTCCTAGTTACCAGTGCGAGGAAATAAAAATATTTAATATTTAATTTCCTGGATGAGTATCGAACCCACGACGCCAAGACGGCCAACTAAATCTTAGTCAACAATATAAGAAGTAAGTCTCCAAGAAGTATCAGATCATAATTATGTATGCTGTACGAATCGATATAAAAAAATATCTATACGTAGTATTATCCGTAAATGATGGAGAATTTAATTAAATTATCAATTTTGAAACTTGGCTTACTCATATGTCATCATATCACAATAAGCTTTCGTGATACTGATAAAAGAAATACCTACGTATTATTTACATAAGATTGTTATCAAATAGGTTTATGTAAGAATAGTGACCATAAAATTAAAAAATTTAGGCGTAAAGTAAAGCAGTATAGCGCTGCCATATTTTGTCTACGGGATTTTTTATCTTTATAATTGTAAATAAGTTATTAAAAATATATATATTTAATAAAATAATACTCAGTGCGTAGAATATTAATTATTCACAAAGAGCTGGACCATATCTGTCGCGCTCGGGGCATTTTAATTTTGGGCTTAAAATCCTGGGACGTCCCGCCAAAATCGGTACGTCTGTACCTTTAAACAAAGAACGTATGTCCGGCTGTCTGTTCGTCTGTCAAGACCAATTGTCTCTATATCTAAAATTAATATATAATATCCAAATCTATAGTCCCGTGGAGCGTAGAAAAAAATAAGCTTTTAAAAAACGCAATCTATCAAATGCAAATATAAATAACCAAAACTTTTAGGATAACTGTTCTTTTTTTCGTATTATTTTTAACATGCCAATGTGGATTTGTATGTAAATAAATGTGTAGCTTCGGCGGGCCGGTTATTCTCATGCTGTGAACAGTAACTTTAGTGAACTGATGGAAAATGGCAATGAGAAGCATGTAACATTTTGAACAAAGTTATTTAACGTTCACTTTGAATTAAATATATCGTACCCCAGCGTAGCTAGTAATCGAACCCAAAACCATCGCATCGATATTGTTACAAGACATTGCGACTGTCGCACACTAAACGTCATCAAGTCGCGAGTGTAAAGATTAATTAAAATAATCATTATACAGCATGTTTTTTATTGTGATAAATCTCTTATCGTATACAAATATAATTTATTTGATATTTTTTATAGATTGTTTATAAATATGAATGACTTATAATAAACTTATCGTATTTATTGTTTATTTTATCAATATTGTTATATAACAACTTAATAAGGTATTATTAGCCGAATTATGAAAGTTACTCATAAATATAAATTATTTTCCTTTCCCCTCTGTGGTAGAGGAAACGCGGTGTTATGTTCCGCTAGTCAACCTGTATAGAAAGTTCGGCGGAAACAGGAGGACGGAGTGTTATATCAATAGGTTTCCTCTTATTTTTACTCTCTATTATCGATCAAATAATACATACTTAGCTGAGACAATAATTCTCGCCAACCAATAACAAAACAATGTATCATAATATATGAAAATGAAAGATTTTATATCTTATATTTAATAAATTGTGTATTGTTTTAAACCACATAAAGTATGCAGCTTAAGATTATATAAAAGTCAAAGTCAAATAATTTTATTCAAAAGAATGTAAGAAAGTTACTTGCTTCATTTTTTGAACGTCAAATAATATACCACCAGTTCACTAAAGTCAATGCCTCAGACCTGAGAAGAACCGGCGCAAGAAACTCAGTGGGACTTATTTTTTTTAAATCAATTACACACAATCACATTTTAACGTTTCTGACAATGATACTTTGAAACAGACTGGAGCGAGCATTTCATTCCCAAGGCGTGTTATCATTTATATAATCATTAATTTGGTAATAACCTTTAACACACAAACGTCTTTTCACAACTCTTTTAAATTGTGATATAGAACATTCTCGGACGTTTTCTTCCCATAAAAGAATTACGGACCCGATGTAATCGGGTTACCGGTGCAATAAGTTTACTCCTATTTCTATTATTGGTATTGTATACATCACCAATTTTGGCAATATCTTTAATATTCTTTATAACATACATAACATTTTCAAAAATGTATTGAGATGCAACTGTCAATATATTTATTTCTTTAAATTTTTGATTTAATACCGGCTGCATTACCCCAAAGTAGAATGCCGTAGGACATAATACTATGAAAGTAGCTACAGTAAACAAGGCGAGCCGTTTCCACATCAGCTAAGCGTCTATTCGCCAATCCATCGATATGAAGTCCTCACTGTAATTAAGAGTCAATGGTGATACCGAGAAACACCGTAGAATCGACAGGATCCACGGCTTCACCATTCAAGCCTACATCAGCTTTAACAATTTTTGTGTTAGGTGATCTGACGATTATACATTTAGTTTTTTTACTATTCAATAGTAAGTTATTAACACTAAACCAATGTACTACTTTGGATAGAGCATTGTTTACATCGTCATATATGTTTTGTCGTCGTTTTATTTTAAAAATCAATGAAGTATCATCAGCAAACAATACTATATCATAGTTATTTCCCACTAAAAATGGTAAATCATTTATTTATATTAAAAACAGAATAGGGCCAAGAATAGGACCTTGTGGGACCCCCACACTGATAAATGATCCAGGAAATTTCTTGCCATATAATATAAGTACATAATTATATTACTATACGAGAAAATTATTTAAACTATATAATAAAAAGGTTGAATGCGAGTTGAGTGCGAGTCGGATTCGCCCACCGATGCTTCCCTACGGAATTTCGCCTTCAGGTTTGTAGGCTTACGGGAAGTGCAACTTATAAAAGTTGACAAACTTAAGTTTGCTGAGATATCCACTAATTTTGTACGAAATGAATTACAAACATAAATTTGACAACATCATGGCACAGTGGTACAACCTCCGACTGTCAAAGCGTTAACTACATTATCGATTCATATACGCAGGTATATATTGAAATTAAATTACTTTCAGTTACTCTGGCTCGATATTAGAAAAACGTAAAAGAAAGACGTGGAATAAAGGAAATCTTTATGAACAATACTTTTTTAGAAAACGTATAAAAATTTGAACTCTTGGCAACAGTCTAAGCGCTCTTTTTGTCTCAACTATGAGACCACTAAGTCGTACGCTACTTTATACTTTTTCCAAAAAGTGTTTTTCTTTCCTTATTGTGGGATAATACTTTAAAATGTCAAAAAAGAAAATAAAAAAATTCATTACAGAAGTAGAGCTGAAAAAGAGAAAATAATATAAAGATTTTACCTCTATAATTTTGCTCGGTGCTGATGAAATCACATCTGGAACGATTTTGCTTGACTGGAACAAACTGGCGACGGACATGGTGGGCCTACACAAATATTAATATTAAATGAAACTAATTTAACCGGATTAATCGCGTATATTTAAGGTTAAATCCGGTTAAATTAGTTTCATTTAATATGTGTAATAATCGTGAAAATCAAAGAAAATATTAACATATTGATTGTATTTATTTTATTAAAATCAATAAATGTAAAAGGAGGGCTTACTTTAAAATAAGAAAAATTCCTAATTTTGTGTAAAAAACGTTAACTATCAGAATTTCAGCTTCACGCTGTATCGCGCAAACAGCAGGGTAGGCAGAGGGAACGTGTGTAGTGTTAAGACACTCCGTTCCCCATTTTCTGCCGAATTCTGGAGGCATTAAGTGTTGAGTGGCAGAACTCAACGCCGCGCTTTGCGAGAGCGAAGAAATGGAAATATAAATTTAAGAAAATATTTCATCTCCTCGAGTGGGGATCGAACCCACAACCAGTCGGTTTTACAGTCACACTTTGTGCCGCAGCGCCACGACTGGCCTCAATTATATCAGAATTTAGATTTTAGTTTTTTTTTTTCATTTAATTTTTAAGATATTTTGTCAAATATACTATCGCAACTATTAAAAAATACAGTGAAAAGTATAAAATATTGAATTTGATTATAACTTATGCTTAACCAAAAGAAAATTTCCCTACAAAATAATTAAGTTACAACGTCATGAAAAGCAGAAATAAAACCTCCAACCCTAATTAATAATATAAGAAAAGGTTAACAGAACAAAAAAAATTACAAAAAAAAAACTTACACGTTATAAGCGATGGCTCGAAACGAAATCCTTCCTACAACTAACCTCAGCAAATCATAAATTGGCAACAATGAAAAGAATTATCGATAAGAAACTCTGATAACCTTACCTAATACTGGTTTTATAATTATATAAACGTGATAAAGTTAATTATAATGACACATCGTTCTTTAATTTTCGTTGTCATTGCGATGATTTGATTCTTCGCTCCTGTGTCGAGGTATAGCGCGGCGTTGAGTTACTCAACTCAATACGCAATGCCTCCAGCATGTAGCAGAAAAAGGGGAACACAGTGTCTTAACGCTAGGTTCCCTCTGCCTACCCTGTTATGTGTGGGATACACCGTAAGGCTGATTGAGATGATGATGAGAGCGTTGGTAACATAGATAATGTTGATCTACTCTTGTTTTTAAGTAGATTTTGTTTACTGAAACGCGTTGTACCATTTTTAGTTTCAAATATATAGATTTTCATGATTTATTAAGAATAGTAAATGATTGTTGAGGCAAGTGGTGGCGCAGGGGCCCAAACACGTGACTGTAAACGCGATTGATTGCTGTTTTCGGTCCAATTTACGAGATATTAAGTAGTTAGGTTAAGCTAGTAGCCTAGCGGTGATATGAAAATAACCTATACATGTAATAAAATTGAAAGTATATTAAAAATCTGTATAACAGCACAGCTAAATAAAAAAAATATATAAATATAAAGTATTCAATTTGACAATATTGCTACAAAATAATGTTAAAAAAAAACAAAGTATTGCTAGAAATCGGAAGCGATTAACGTTTTTAAAAAAATACGATAAAAACACATATCGTCTATATGATTCTAAACTATTTGGAAAGGGATACTACGTAATTGCAATAAGTGGCATGTATCACCTACTAACAGTACTTCACACTAGTTTCCTTCCAATTGCCGTTGCCTACAAGCAACTACCCCCGACTGACACAATTCCACTGCTTTCATAGTTATTTTCCACCTAAATCTACTCTCTTTTACACGAATACGCTAACAGTATTTATATTGTTTTTACAATTATTATGTTATTAGCATACGAAAGTAAGAGAATAGAAATGATTGTGGAGAGTTTAGCGGGTGGAGTTGGGAGCGGGTCGCTAGTTTAAAATAAAATCTTTCTCACGAGTGGTGATTGATATCGTTCTTACAGTCAAAGGTTGTTCCATAGCATCTCGAGGGTCTTAATAAAGAAATTTGCTTTTTTATTCCATCACATATTATGAAAGAACATAGTGGTTGTGGGTTTTATTTAATTTTTTTAAGAATAAAATACACAGGGGCACAAACACTACTAGTTGTGGGTTTCAATCCCCATTCGGAGAAATAAAATATCTATTTAAATTGATATTTCCATTTCTTCGCTCTGGTGTCGAGGCAAAGCGCGGCGTTGAGTTCAGCTACTCAACACGCAAAGCCTCCAGAGTTCGCCGAAAAGTTGGAAATGAAGTGTCTTAACACTAGGTTCCCTTTGCCTACCCTAGCTGTGCGGGATACACCGTGAAGTTGGTATTATTTATTAAATACACCACCACAGATTTTTTATGTAATATCAATATTATTAATAGTTGGATTTGAATATCTGCGTGTTTTAACATTTTATACATATATTTTTATTTTATTTGCATGTAATTTAGTTTTTTTACTATAAAATTAAATGAAAAAATCATAAAAAGAAAACATTTTATTTATTGTCAAACAAATTCAAAGTGAAATCAAACAAGTAACAACATACACTATACATTTACGTTATGTTTATCTTAAGCACTAGATCTTACAGACTACAAAAAAAAGAAACAAAAAAAATAAAGTAAAGGAAATAAGCAAAATAATTACACCCTTAAAAAATCAAGTATTTTTTCTGTAATATAATTAATTTACATAATTACAATTTATAACATGAAAATCGAAAGGTTATATGAAATTTTAATATTATAAACATTCACAAAAAACATAGATTCTGAGAACGCAGTAAATATATATTATATAATATTAAATTATTTAATTATAAAATCTTAAAATAATAACGGAAAGATGATTTTTTTTCTATATTCACGTTTCAATATTTTTTATTTTAAAAATTGTTAAATTTTTAGAGGCCACTGTAAACGCGACAGATTGTGGGTTCGATGCCCATTCGGGAAAATGAAATATTTAAATATTTTCATTTCCTAAGCTCTGCGTTGAACTCCGCCACTCAATTCTTCAAGAGTTGGCGGAAAAATGGGAAAATGTAATAATGGGGACGGAGTGTCCTGACACTAGGTTACCCGGTTCCCCTGTCTACTCTCATATGTGCAAGATTCAGCGTCAAGCAAAAAATATAAATAACAAGAAGTACTTTGTTTAAGGAAAGAAATGAATTATAGTTAAATATTTTATACTTGTTTAGAGAACTCTTTAGCAGCATTCGGCAGAAAGTGGGGAACGGAGTGTCAAAAACACTAGGTTTCCTACCCTGCTGTGTGCGGGATACAGCGTGAACCTGATTTTTATTAGTACTAAATGCGGCTTTGAGTTCTGCCACTCAACACGAAATGCCTTCAAAAAATCGGCAGAAAGTGGGGAACGGAGTGCCTTAACACTACGTTCCTTCTGCCTACACTGCTGTGTGCGGGGTACAGCGTGAAGCCTTATTTATAGTAGACAGATTAAAAAAAGATAGAAAGAGAGCGATAGATTCACCACCAACATTTTTATAATTAGTGATTGTACAAATGCTTAGAGCACTGCTTGCATGGCAACTTAAGGAAGAAAAAAGAAAATTTAATTACATACTATATAAAAATGATAACATAATACATAATAAAACAAGATTATGACATTGGACTTCTTACAGTTTCACTCTAAGAAGCTAATATTTTCACAAATTAGATTACCTACTAAATAAATTATAAATAAATATATTTAATAGAGAATAAACCGAAAGAGTCAAAATAAAACTATAATGCTATCAATAACATATTCATATAATACTAAAGAAATTCTCACAGAAAAGAAATAATTAATACATACTATATATGAAAGAATAGTCTTACGGTCAAAATAAAAGGTTAAGTATAAATATCCCAAATATTCTGATTGAAAAGTATAAACACGTTAAGAATGTATAAAGCGAAAAATAAACCAGAAGAAAATCAATATCTAATAATATTATCAAAAATTATCGTAACTTCGCTCAAAATCACATCACTAACAACATAACATCGTCGGCCAATAACAAATAAAAATTTATGTTAATGTTAAATATAAAATTATGTTAAATATTCTTATTTTCTATATAAAATAATATATTTATATGTGTATTTACAACTGAAACTGACCGACAGCAATCTCTGAAAGATTGGTGGCATTTCAATCTTTGGAACATTCAAGAACACACCTTATGTTAAGTTTTTCACTTAATTTATCACCTATTTTTAACTGTCTGATAAGTGCCTGTTAATTTGATGGATAACGCTTTATTCTCTCTTATAGAAATAAAAGAAGTTGATAGACAAAGGTTAAACAGACTGATAAAATCATTCTTTCTGTGATATACATTACTGTAAAAAATATTTAGAAGATAATAAAAAGATAGAAGAGGAGAAAAAAGAAAAAAAATATATAAATCAGAAATTACATTTTTTGAAAGCGTCAAGAAGTGTGCAAAATTATATTTGCAAATTTAGATAATGAAAAGAAAAAGAACTTTCACAAATCGCTATTGTGTATGTCAGGTCAGAATCATAGTAAATAATATTTTTTAAATTTATTTCAATTCAATTAAGTCATTAAAATTGTCTTCAGAATTATTCGATTTTTTGAAATAAATAAATAAGTTGTGTTAAATAAATTTTACAAATAATTTATAATTTTTTATTATTCTCTTTATTTAGGCAATAGTTGATGGGATAAATTTTAATCCAGTACAAAAGATAATTTGAAAAAAATGTGGATATAAAGGCATATGGTGTAGGGTTATTCAGAACAAGCTTCCCCATATTCCATGGGTTGCAGAAAAAAATTGACGAATTGAAAAAAAATTGAAAAAATTGAATCAACAAATTGTTACCGCGCTTGGACTTCGTTCTGGACATAGTCCACTAAGAAAATTTGGTTTTCTCATGAGAAAAGTAACTTCTCCAAAATGTGATTTGTACGGAATAGATGAAGATGTAGACCATTTCCTGGCGTAATGTGTTCTGAATGTCAAGGCTCGTCGATAATTATGTTGTCGTTTTAATATAAATATAATGGATTTAGGTATCTTTCAATATTTGTTGTCTAAATCAAATTCTGTTGAAGCTAAATGGTTATATTAGTTTAAGGTTAAATAGTGTATAATTGACTTTAGCAAATTTCTGTTATTATTATGTATTTTTAGTTCGTTTTAAGGGAACGATGGGACTGACATTTCTGTATTTTATTTACTTAAAAAGTCCCTAAATAGAAACAAATTTAAAATATATATATATATATATATATATATATATATATATATATATATATATCCAATGTAGCCAATAGCTAGATTTTTTTTTTGCTTTAATAACATAAAATCGTTTGATAGTGGAGTAAATAAGTAAAGATAAGAAAATAAAAATAAAAAATAAATATGTTGAGTAAAGTGTGATTATTATAAGACGCCAATGTTTTCTTTCTAAAATTATGGAATCTGCAAACCTTTATATTATATCTTTTAATTTCATGTATTTTTAATTTCAAGATTTTATTATCTGTAAATTTTTCTCATGTCATAAAAAAAAACGAAGGCTGTGATCGAAAAGTGCCCACAAATACTAAATTACTATAAAAAATACAATTATTAACACAAAAATCCCGACCTGCTTGTTTTAATTTTACACAATTTATGTTAATTTCATAAGATATATCTACTAATATTTTGTATGCAATTATATATTTCTATCATTAATTCACCATCACAAGTAAATCCATTTCGATTAGATTAGATTATTAATTCACAATTTTTTATTTGTAATTAGTTTATACAAAAAAAATATCTCAACGAAAATATTTCTTCATACTAAAATTTTATTGCTTTTTCGCATACATTTTTATAAATAACGCAATAATACATATATATGTATAAAAATAAGTTAATTAAAATCATATCTTAGATCTAAACCACCTGTACAGTGGCGAATGCACTAAAAGTTACTTTCTTTGGTGGTTCCACACTACAAGTCCTTACCACGGATCTTTTACCGTCTTGCTTTCAAAACTGGCTTCAAATTGGCTACGTCCGAATGGGACTGGGTTTTAAACCTGCCGATAGTGTTGCCACTGCTCAAGTCCCTTAACTTGTTGGTGATTCCAGTGATTCTATGGGATATATTTGAGTAATTTGCCTTTTTGTCGTTCCTTTTTGGTTCGCTAAGCTTCTTAGGTAATTCTAGGGACTGCAGTGAAGTATACTTTCTGTGATCCGTTGACAGATTTCTTTGAATATCTGTATTTGGTCGAGGAAGCCTTGGTGTTCTTTGGAGAAAATTGTTGGGTCTGAACGGGAGTGGAGTCAGTTTTGGTTTTGGATCGCTTAGTCTGAAGTACTGGGGGACAGGTTCGAGTCTCTGAGGTTTTTTTAGCGTGAGCGCCATCGCCATTTTGGTGGGTCGAGCGAGACTGTCGAAGGCTGTGGTTGAGAACTGAGATCGACTGCTTCTCCATTCTTCTCGGTCGGATTCGTAGCCATTGTTCCCTGTAATTGATAAAGTATTATTATTAATATCTCATTGTATTTGAGCTTAAAAATAATTAATAAACATAAAAATAAAACGTTGTATATCTTTTCAAACATAAAATACATATTATATTTTATGAGTGATGTACATAAATACCCATAACAACTGAAGGATATTTAGAGTTTTGTTTTTATATCTGACGTTTGGTTTCTTCGAAGTAATCTCGTCTCGGTTACAAAACAAAACGTGTTTATTCTGTGTTTGTACATAAATCTTTATGTCGAACGCACGTCCACAACAAACTGTATGAGATAATAGTTACATACGTGTTTTGTAATAAGGTTAATCAAGAATTAAAGGTCGAAGACTTTTTTAAAATAACTAAATAATAGTAAATACGTCATATATACTGTATGAAATATTTTTTTTTAACTTCACATTGTATCCTACACACGGTAGGGTAGCCAATGGGAGTCTACTGTTAAGACACTCCACTCCCCACTTTTCGCCGATTTCTGTAGGCATTGCGTGTAGAGTTGCGGAACTCAACAGTGCACTGTGCCTTGACACAATAACGAAGAAATGAAAATATTAAATATATCATTTCCTGAAGTGGGAATCGAACCCACAATCTGTCGCGTTTACAGGCACACGTTTGTGCTTCCGAGCCACGACTGACCTGACCTCAGTCGTATCGTTAGTTATTAAAGACTAGAAAGAAACTATTTAATTCAAAGCACGCAGGCTTCCGCGCCCAGCTGCATGTAAATTTGCACAATACTGAATATTTTGACCTAGCGATCGAACAAGGTTGCATAAAGGAAAATGCCAGGACCTTCAAATTAGGTCATTATTGTTTTGGTGCCATTGTGGATTGGCTGGGATGTGTTTTTTTTTTAATAATAGGCAAACTAGCGTACGGGGCGCTTATTAGTAGTCTTTTGTACCGTGTGATCCCGGCCTAGAATAGGATCGTTCTGGTACTGGTGGTGTCGTAAGGGGCGACTAAAGTACGTGTGGTAGAGTCACGTCACCAGCAATGGCAACACGCATGGGCAGACTCGACTCGAATGCCGAGCCCCGGCGCCGAACTCCCCTTAAAGGTCGGCAACGCACCTGTAGCTCCTCTGGGGTTGCACGGGGTCGTGGGCGGCGGTAGTCACTTACCATCAGATGATCCGAACGCTCGTTTGCCGTGTCTTTTCCATAAAAAAAAAGTAAACACCGACGCCCACGAACGTGGGTGCAGAACACACTCTACGATTAATGTAGTAGAGAACGCACAGCGAACGCACACACAAAGTTTTCCAGATATTTGTCGAATTAAAGACGATAGTTGTACTAATGTCACTCGAAAAAAAACAAAAAAAATGGCTTCACGTTATCTATAGTATATTTACAGCAGAGTAGGTGGAGACAACCTAATGTCAATACATTTCATTCTCTAATATCCATCCACATTGAGACAAGCACATGGTGGAGCTTAACTCCGTGCTTTGTCAATAATAATTTAAACATAATCCAAGTAGATATCAAATGCACAACAAGCGCGGCGTTAAATTCCGTAACCCAACACTCACTGTCTCTAAAATGGATAGAGTACTTTAACACATGGTTCAGATCAACCATCGACCACGCTAAACGAGGCATATATTGTGTGAATATAATAAAATGTTTCCCACAGATCAAACAAAAAAATCCATTTTATTTTGGCAAGTACCATCGACATTAAAGAAAAGAAAAAGTAGTTCATGGATATGTATAATATTGGTTTTTAACACGTGTATTGTATAACTTATTGCATATTCATTATTTTATATAATATATAATTGACTTTATCATGTTTTGTGATCAAATTATATGCAAAACTGCTTAATTATAAAACATATCAAGATTAAGATTTTATAATTCTCACGTGAACGATGATTTTAAATTGGGCGATAAAAAATAATGCTCCTTTCTGTGTGAAAACGGCTTAATATTAAAAAAAGGTTATAATATATTGCTAGCATTTAGATAATAAATGATTGAATTTTTCTAACCATAATTTGTATCCCGCATAAAATAAGATAAGCAAATGGACCTTATGTCAAGACACTCCGCTCTCCACTTTCCGTTCAAGACATAACGTATTGAAGTGGCGGAACTCAACGCCGCCCCTTTCTTGCAAAATAAAATGTTTAAAGAATTATATTTTTGCTAAATAGCGATCGTGACAAAGAAATCAATAAACAATAAATATGTTTTATATTTCCATTTAATAATCACTTTTTTAACAACTTTATCTTTGATATCTATTAATATCAACGACATATTATTACCAGAAAAAATACCAGTGAAACTTGTATAATAGTTATACTTAAATCAAGTACGATTAGAAATTTGAAATCACTCACAGTGTTAACATTTTTTAAATTTTTTGTTTATGTTTGAGAAGACAGATTTGATGATTTAAGCGTAACGTTACGCTATATCCCTCGTATCGTAAGGTAGGCAGTGGGAACCTAGTGTCAGAGACCACTCCACTCCCAATAAGACACTCCCGATTCCCACATTCCGCCGAAATTTGGAAGCACTTCATGTTGAGTGGCCGAACTGCCGCGATTTTAATTATTTCATTTTCTCCTTACCAAAGATATTTAATTTCCTTGAGCTGGAATCGAGACCACAACTTGTCGCGTTTACAGTCGAAATACCTCCCAGTGCGCCACAATAGGCCTCATTCTATAATAATTTATATACCTATCTCAACAATATATATTTAAGAACCAAACTCGTAAGCCAATACATAATACTGTCGATAATAATTTGAAACAAATTACGTGTTACACGGACGTCATGCTGCTATAATATTGCCTAATGTAAGTGAAGACACTGTGAGACCTTTCAGCGAAATGGCGAGGCTGACTTCTTGATCTAATCGGTAAACTCTGCAAGGGTCAGCAGTAATATTTTAATGATGGCACACAATGAAATTAAATATTTGAAATATTTTTTTTTTTCATGTTTCATGCTGTATTAGCATATGTATCGCGCATGTCTGCTATATGCGGAATAGCAGAGTCTGGAGAGAAAGAGACGAGCGAAGCAGAGAGAACCAGTGTTAAGAGTCTCCGTTCTCCATTTTTCTCCGAATTTTTGACAACGTTGCATTTTGAGTGATGGGACTCAATGCTGCACTTTGCCTCAACACCAGAGCAAAGAAATGGAATTATAAATTTAAATAAATATTTCATTTCCTCGAGTAGAGACCGAACCCACAATCAATAGCATACAGTCACACTCTTGTGCCCCTGCGCCAAGAATGGTCTCGTATTATTTTTAGATTATAATTTGCGATGCCTCCGGAACACACGCAATGCCACCAGAATTCGGCAGAAAATGGGGAACGGAGTGTCTTAACACTAGGTTCCTTCTGCCCATCCTGCTGTGTGCGGGATGCAGCGTGAAGCTGATTTGATTTTTTTTGATTTAGCGAATAATTCGTTCTATCTAAGATGTTATTTCTCAACAAAAATATATCCAATTAGCTACGACATCCAAAATTTACAATTACCTATAAATATATAAATATGTATAAATATATCTAAATAAAGCAAAAAAAATCTATTGTGTAATTTTTCTGGTGGTTAGGTTTCACATGGGCATATTTAGATACGTTTTCTGAGGGTGGCCTCGGCTTTAGCTTTAAACAGCTGTAAAGTTTCTGGAGTGGAACCAAAACAAGTCTGGGGTTGGTACGGCAACACCCGTAACCCTAGAAAGATTCCTTCTTACGCCCATGTTTGTAATCTAGTCTAGTCTAGTATTAATAGTTTTATAAGTAGATTTTACTAAAATATTTCCACGAAATCAAGTTAGTTCAGTAAACAAAAAATCGCACACGTAAATATAATGACTTGCGAAATATTCATTTTGGCAGGAAATTAAATCACGTTCACCAAACAGCGATGCTGAATTGACATAAGATATTTACAAGAACATTGACCAATATTTTCTTTTGAGAATACTCATTTTTTTTCCAGCTTCACGCTGTATCCCGCATATAGCGTGGTAGGCTATGGCAGCCTAGTGTTAAAACACTCCGTCTCCGTGGTGGGTGAGTGAAGACAGGGAAGAAATAAAAGTATTAACTATTTAGTTTCTTCGAGTGAGAATCGAACGAATAATTGTCCTGACAAGACATTATTTCATATAACACCTTTAAATTTTATAAAACAATCGCAATTACTCCTAATTAGAACAGAAATCACAGACAAAATACTCATAGTTGCCATTTTAAAAACAACCAGAAAATACGCCATTACATAATAATCTTGTAATAAATAAATATAATAATAGATACATATACGAGTACATATATTAATTTCCCAGCATGACCTTACTGGGTAATGTGGTGGCTGTATCGCTGTCACAGATCAACCGTGAAGGCCGGGTTTGATTCCCGCGCGGGTCATTTTTCACATATCTCTTCCTGAATGTATTACAGAGCATTAATGCGTAACTGTGTCATTTTATAATTATTGTAGCCTAGTTTAGAAATAGGAGCAAATCTATACTTATAACAAAATTATAATGGAAATACGGCGTCTGTATATAAAACATATATAAGGAAAAATGTAAATAACTTCCACATATTATGGAAGATATTTAAATATTTCCTTATATATCTTCCAAATTTTTCATTATAGTTATATTGAGTGTCTTTATTAATATAGTAAAATCCAAAATAAGGAGTTTTACTTTTTTTCCGTTTGTCTGTGCTTTTATTCACGCTAATCTCAGTAACTGCTTTACCGATTTAAATGCGGTTTTCTCTATTGGATTTTGCTAAGCTGCCCTTACCATTTAATGTTTATTTATTTATTTAATACTTTATTACACCAACTTAATAAAAAAAATATACAAGGAAAACAATAAAAAAAAATATATGGCGTAAAGGCAACCTTTTCACCACAGGTGATCTCTTCCAGGCTATCCTTACCATTAAAAAGATCAAAGAATGTATGGATATTGGCTGGTGTACAAATGATATACCTACATAAAAAAATACATTCTATTTATTACAAACAAATATTATATAATTATATTACAAATGTTTGTTTTATTTCAATCGGCTTACAAATAAATTAGCTAAAACTTTATCTAATGATATATGGATACTGTCCTCAATGTCATAAATTTTCATTTTGTACAAGCGGGCAAAGCCACACGGGAGCCACTAGTGTGTAATAGTATATTTTAACTTTTGTGCCTTTCATATTCCTCCATTTTTAATAAATCTTTATTTTTTAAGTTATAAAGTTTTAAGTTTATTAATTATTTATAAAGTCAATAATGTAAATTAATATTTTCACAGGATCACAGGATCACAGGATGGCCAAAAACAAAACTAGATTCAACTATCAAGGAACGGCGTTCTCTGGCATTTCTGACATCTCCGTCTATTTGAGACATTGTCTTTTGCAATTTGTCTTGCAAAAGCGGGGAAATGAAAATAATGCATTCGAACAAGGAACCCACAAACACCGCATTTATAGTCAGCTCACCATCACCCAACCAGCAATACCTCGAGAATTCGGCGGAAAGTGGGAAATGGAAGTGTCTAAATGGGAATAATACAACGAGTCTCGAGAATGTCTTAAACTACATTCACAAGTTCCTTTTTTTTATGGAAAAGACAAACGAGCAGTCGGGTCACTTGATGGTAAGTGATTACTGCCGTCCACGACCCCGTGCACCAGAGGGGGTTACAGGTGCGTTGCCGGCCTTTAAGGTGAGTTGGGCTTCGGAGCCCGGCATTACCTGGTGCGAAACGCAGTGACATAAAGCTTCAGACTAAAGACTTCACGCCGGTTTTAAATGTCGGGTGTGGTAATGATTCGGTCAAGTCTGCCCGTGCGTGTTGCCATTGCTGGCGACGTGACTCTACCACACGTACTTTAGTCGCTCTTACGACACCACCAGTACCAGGATGATCCTATTCTAGGCCGGGATCACACGGCAAAACAGCCTCCCTCCCTCTGCCTAAAGCTACAAGTTTGAAGCTAAAAAACGTTAAATATTACTCAGTTTTTAATAATGTATCAAATTGAATTTCATTAATAAGAAACCGAAATCATATAATTTTTCTGACGAATCATAGAAAGACGATACTTCGTACATATAGAATTATTATATAGTAAGTAAAGTCAGTAAAGGGCTTTAGGACGGCAGTGGGTCACGTATGCAATAAACTTGTTTCTATGTTAAAGAGAAAACACACACTAGTACGGATCTTCTTACCTTAATAGTAAGTTGGTCGCATTACATACAAGCTATGACCATACCTCATCCTGAACTAATACTAATAAAAAAGGGATGTTTCCTTTCGACCTGTATAATTGAATGTATCAAATATAACATTCTTTTTTAAAGCGTTATTCCACATTTAGGAAAGAAAAATGCTTATTTAGAAAACGTATAGAAATTTGAACGTAGCGGGACCCGAACCCGCGCCTCCTGGAAACCAACCAGGTGATCTGACCACTGAGCTATACGTTCGAATGAACGTAGGTTTGAGTCCCTCGACGTTAACTTTTTTATACGTTTTCTAAATAAGTACCAAAATAAAAACTCAATTGAAAAATAATGAATTGTATTTTAAATGTGCTTTTCAATTTTTTTGTGGTTTCCAAGCAATGAAGGAATTTTAAAAATTAAAATATCATCATCATCATCATGGAAGGAAGGAACTATAGCCGCAGATGGATCTTGAAAAAAATTCAGAACATTTTTGTACATAATCCTATTTCTAGCCTCTTCTTTATAATTAACTAGGTTAAGAGTTTCCAGGTCGACAAAATTTTATGGATTCATCTAAATTTTGGTCTGCCCCGGTGTCTGCTTCCATCGGGCTTGCCGTTTATCAAGGATTTGGGTATTGCATGTATAGGAGGTAATTTTTATAGGAAAATATTTTTTTTGTCGTCCCGTATACCACACTAGGTTGATGTTGCGAAAAAAAACCGCTTTTAATTAGGTTAAGAAAGGAAAATTGTAACTGATCGGTATCTGTACATAGTAGATATCTCTATATATTCGTTTAGTTCAAGTAGTCCACAATAAATCCGTTTAAAACTGTTTCATTTAATTTATTTAATAAAAACCCAACCGAAATATTTATTATAGATAGTTTTGTTTATAATCGCTGTATACTTTTTAAAATATACTACTGTTGGTTAGATTTTTTTTTAGTTTCACGTTGTATACTGCATGTTACAGGGTAGGCTGAAGGAACCTAGTGTGGCACACCATTCCCAAGCCAATGTCTTGAACACTTTCGTTCACCATTTTCCGCACCGTTACCACAGCAAGGAAATTAAAATATTAAATATATATCTTGAACTGGCCTTATCTCTTTCACTCTAGTCAGCTAAATAGTAAAAATACAATAAATATTTCATAAATACCCTAAATATACCCTACCCTAAATATAGGAAATACGTAAAAATACAATCGAATCAAAATAAAAAATAAAAATTAAAACATAATTTGGTATACTGTCCTCATTTTTATCACCGAAGTGTCACCCTGTAAACGTCCGCAAATCCCAGTTGCGGTAAACACTTTACTTAATAGGCTTTTGTGTTGTAAATACACGAACAACAGTATGAATGTACAAACATACATATGTATGTTTTTGTAAATGAATACTTACATATGTTTACTAGAAACTTATTACTGTCAGCCATTTTACCTCGTTACTTAAAAACATTTGATACTTTTCGTTAATTTGATGGCTTAATATCTCGTTGTATTTATTTTAAAATGTAAATTAATTCAGTTTCACGCTGTAATCCCGCACACAGCAGTTTGGGCAGAGGGAACTTAGTGTTAAGACACTCCGCTCCCCACTTTCCGCCGAAATCTGGAGAAACCGAGTGGCGGATCTCAACGCCTCGACTAAAGAACGAAGAAATAAAAATATAAATTTTAATAATATTTTATTTCGTCGAATGGAAATCAAACCCACATCCCCGTTAACAGTCACACACTTGTGACCCTGCGCCACAATCGATTTTTTTTTATTAGTATCATAAATTGTGATCCTGTATGAAAATACATTCGATTAAATATTAGATTTTTTTATACGGATTAAATACTTTTTACAATATTATTTTCAATTACATGAGTGCATTGCGTATTGAGTAGTATAACTCTAAGCCGCGCTTTGCCTCGACACCAGAGCGAGGAAATGGAGATATAATTTTAAATAAACATTTCATTTCCTTGAGTGGGGATCGAACCCACAACCAGTCGCGTTAACAGTCACAGTTTGTGCCCCTGCGCCACGACGAAAAAGAAAAAAAGGAGTCCATCCTTTCTTCTTGTTTGAAAAGTTACTTAATCGAAAGTTACCTAGCCATAATTCAAGAAAATACGTCAAGCCGTTTGAGATTATTATCTCTTTTCTAGTTATTTGTTTACTTTTTAAAGGTTTTTGTCAGAGGTTTATAATTATCAATTATTTATTTATTCAAATCCCGCCATGGCGAAATTTAGATACTATTTTATTTTCATTTTTTTTACTAACATCTGGTACATAAATAACAAAATCTTGTTACAAAATTTATTGAAACATTACTGTACCGAGGACACAACTTAGCTATCAAAAAAAATAAATAGGCAAAGCCCGGCGTTGAGTTCCACTACTGTTGAGTAGTGCCTTCAAAATTCGACGAAAGTGAGGAACAGCGTGTCTTAACACAAGGTTCCCTCTGCCTACCCTACTGTATGTGCAATACTGCGTGAAACTGATAAAAAAACTATAAAACGTGCATAAATTAAAATTAATATTTGTTTGAAGCCTATTGACATTAATTTCCTCTACACGCGTGACCTCTATAAGGCAAATCCGTCTGTTTGTCCAACGTTTTCTACAATATTTGAACAACTTATATTACCCAATGCTAGTGCTGTGAGTTATTTAGGACGTACACGATTATTGAATTGGGAGGTCCATTTATGAATACAAATAGTTAATTATTATTTTAAGAGAGGCCGGTCGTAGCGCAGAGGCACAGAGTGTGACTGTAAAATATACTGGTTGTGGGTTCGATTTGAACTCGAGGAAGTGAAATATTTATTTACTTTTATATTTTCATTTCTTCGCTCTGGTGTCGCGGCAAAGCGCGGCGTAGAGTTCCGCCACTCAATACGCAATGCATCCAGCATTGGGCGGAAAATGGGGAACGGAGTGTCTTAACATTAGGTTCCCTCTGCCTACCCTGCTGTGTGTGGGATACAGCGTGAAGCTGATTTATTTATTTTATTTCAAACTAATTAGAATATAACCTATTTTCGGTCTAGTTATTAGAATAAAAATGCAGCGTTTTATATAACACACGGAAAATGTTTATTAATATGTAGATATAAATACATATTTATAACATAAAACGATAGGGATGTGATGTTCTACTTGATTCTCTCAACTCACGTAGTATCCTGTTTTAATTTTTTATCGCTTTACATAAGCTAGACTGTCAGTGTCTGTTGATATCGTTAAAAGACTGTTTTACATATAATTTTAATTAATTTAAACAACTAAGCCTAAACTTGTATCGTTTGAGAAGCACAAATAAAATTTCTAATATTGTTGACTTTGTGACGACAGGATAGAAGAATTCGTTTTTTAAGATATATTTAACATTTTGAAGTATAAAGAAAATAAAAAAATATTGATAATATTCCTCCTCTATTCCTGATAATAGGATATAAAAAGAATGGAATAATCAATATTATACGTGTTAAAAATTGTTGATTTTCTCTTCCTATAAAATATATTAAGAAAAATCATCTTCACGCTGTATCCCGCATACAGCAGTGTAGGAAAAGGGAACTTAGTGTTAAGACATTGTGTGTTAACTTAAGCCGGGCTTCTGCTTTGCTGCCAGAACGAAGAAATAAAAATATAAAAAAATAATAATTACTTCCCTCGATCGGGAGTCGAACACCACAACTGTCGCGCTACAGTCACGCTCCTGTGCCCTCGAGCCACGACGGCCTCAATGTAAAATAAATTATATAGATAACAATTGTGAAAGTGGTATTCTTTCTAAATCCTTGACTTTAAAATTCTAAACCCTACAAGACTAAATATTAATTTAAAGTAATATAATATGAATATTTTTTATAGCGACAAAACCGACCTGACATCACAGACAATATTTAAAAAAAAATCCTTCAAAATACGTAAAATTATTTTAAAATACAAAAGACATGATGATGTGTTCCAAGCCTTATTATTAAAATTCGTTTGTAATCTGTGATATGTGAATGCAATGACAGGTTCAACAAAGAAGCGACAGATGCCATTATCTTAGAATGAGCGCGGGTGAATGATCTTTTGCGAAACGCTTGGCCTTGACTCGATTGCTGAAAACTTTGTTGAAAGGACTTTTGTTTGAGTTTAAGCTCAAGTTGCACATTTTAGGAACTATGCAAATTGGATTTTTTAGCTTCACACGGCGTCATATACATAGTAGGGTAGGTACAGGGAACCTAGAAACCTAGTATTAAGACACTGCGCCCCTCATTAAAATGCTTCTGTGCACCATCTTCGCGGAACTCAACGCCTTTGCCTCGTCACCAGCGCGAAATGAAAATGTTAAATATTCCACTTCCATCAACATTTCTTCTCTCTCTTCTCTCTTTTATCAACTTAAGTATGTTTCTAAATAAGTATTTTCAATCTATTTAAACTGTTACAAAACGTAATGTAGGCACAAAATTTTAATATTATTTTTGCATTTCCTTATAAAATATAATTTTTGACATCGACATCAGGTATACAGCCTATGGCGTTGTAAAGTAAAAGCCGGTGAAAGTTTCACATCATTTCGCTCATATATTTCTAGTGTTTGTTAGAATGCTGCAATCGACAAATATACTATGTTATTTATAATGTTATAGTATATTATTGCACTATAGTAGTAGTATATTATTACGCGACAGGTTGTGGATTCAATTCCCTCGCTAGAAAATGAAATAGTAATATTTTAGTTTCCTCGCTCGATACCACATCGAGGCAAAGCTCGTCGTTGAGTTCAGCCATTCAACACGCAATGCCTATAGAATTCGGTGGAAACTGGGAACCAGAAGTGTCTTAATGGGAACAGAGTGTCTTAACACTGATCCCAAGCTCAATCTGCTGATCCTGCTATATGCTGGATACAGCCTCAAACTAAAAAAAATGTACGTGCTATATATGTATTATGTAAATAAGCCATATCTTCTAAGCCTGAATGTATTTTATGTATTGTATGTATGTATTGTACATCACGTATTACATCACCATAACAATTAAAAAAAAACAAAAAAACATTCACGTTTTTGAAGTGATTTGTGTATAATAATATGCAATATTTTAAAAATCGTAAAAACGGATTTGCAAAACGTTTATAATCTTTATAATCTTAAGGTAAAATTTCTAATTAACCCAAAGGAAGTCAGAAGATAAAGTTCTATTAAGTAACTATTACAGAAAGTTTTGATGTCCTATCGTTGATGGTGGTCTAGTCCCTTGCGATTGCTGTAATGCCAATAAATGTCGGTCGTTTTAATAATTGGCTCTCTCCATAAAACTAGCAATTACCAGTTATTTATTAAATAATAACATTATTTTAGCATTTGCGTATATAAATTGATAATAAATCAAATCAGCTTCACGCTGTATCCCGCATACAGCAGGGTAGACAGAGGGAACCTAGTGTTAAGACACTTCATTCCCTACTTTCTGCCGAAATCTGGAGGCATTACGTGTTGAGTGGCAGAATTCAACGCTGCGCTTTGCCTCGACACCAGAGCGTAGAAATAGAAATATAAATTCAAGTAAATATTTCATCTCCTCGAGTAGGGATCGAACCCACAACCAGTCGGTTTTACAGTCACACGTTGTGCCCCTGCGCCACGACTGGCCTCAAGTAATGGTGAAGTATAATTCATATTCTAATTTTGACTGAAGACCTTGTCGTGCTAGTATCGGATTACTTTATTCGGATGCAGGATTTCTCTAAATAAAAGAGTAAATTCATATTTAAATATCGAAGTGCGATTCGGGCTCGCCCACCGAGGGTTCCATACAAAAATTGGAGGTCTCGAGCGTATTCTTAAATTCAAGATTAGCTTTAAGTTTAGCCAGAGCCCTTTCATCTGACATCTCACTTGAACTAGCGCCTTTAATACCATATTTTGCCCTCACTTAAAAGGGGGGGGGGGGGGGGGGGGGGGGGGTTGTTGGTCACTGGGGGTCCTTCAATGCTATTATTTTTTAGGATTTTTTCCGGAATCAGTACTACCTATAGATGCTAGCTGCCAAATTTCATAATTCTAGGTCAACCGAAAGTACTCTATTAATTTTGATTCCCGTTATAGTGTCGAAAATAAGCATTTTTTCAATATAAACGGCCATATCATTTTTGTTTCACTTAATATAGAAATACTATTTCTTCAGGAAATCATGGGGGCGTAGATCTGAGTATGTGGTTTGAATTGCAACTCGATATCTCTAAGCATTCCTGAGATAAAAACGCTTGACAGATAGACACACAGACGGATAACAAAGTGATCTTATAACATTATTTAAAGTGTTATTCCACTTCCATATAGGAGAGAAAACATGGACGGTTTCCAAAGAAAAGCGCGCGCAAACCCCGCTACGTTAATTTTTTTATACGTTTTCTTAATAAAGTTGTATTATTTAAGTAGTTTACATATAGACATTGCCTTCTTTTTCATAGAAAATAGCAATTAAATAGGTATAATCATTACAAAAATACTCTTATTGCAACATTCCAATCTGCCTTTTGCCGTATTTGGTCTAACCATTAAGAAAAATATATATTCTACATGTATATAGAATATAATATAAAAAAAATGTGATATTTTCTTGCTAAAAAATAAGAAAGCAGAAAAAATTATAGGCTATATAGCTATAAATTGGTATGCACACAATTATAGAATTTGTCTTAATTGATTACAGACTAGACGGAGGTTAATAGTGGCGCAGGAGCACAAGCGTGTCTGTAAACACGACATGTTGTGGGTTTGATTCTCACACGAACTGGGAATTAAGAAAATGAAATATTTATTATTTTCATTTCTTCTTAAGTGTCGAGGCACAGCGCGGCGTTGTGTTCCGCCACCTCAGCAATGCCTCCGGAATTCTCCCAAAAGTGTGAGGACCGAAGCATCGTAACACAACGCTCCCTCTGCCTACCCTGCGACATGCGGGATACAGGCATAAAGTTGAAAACAAAAATTACAAAAAAGAAGCCTACTATTTATCAAATTAGTCCGAACTACATCGTAAGGGCGATTATGTTATATTATTTTTCCTTTTTATTTTTCAACAAAAAATAATTACAAATTTAAAATTTCGTTAATACTTTTTGTTAATTATATTAATATTAAAGCAAAGGTCAAGCTAAGTAAGTTCTTGTAACAGCAATGCCGGATGAGGTAACAAATTGCCCATCTTGATTAATGTCTAACAAGCCTCACCATTTTATTTCCTTATTACGTTTACAATACCTACGTAATGTTTTATAGAGGCTAATTGATGTTAGTAATAGAGAAATGTAAATCTTTTCTAATAAACTATTAGTAAAGTATTTTTTTTATTGAAAAATTTCGTAAAAAAAATAGCTGTAAACGAACACGTTTACAGCTATTTTTTTATTTAAAAAAAATAATTTGATTTTTTTTAATTTTCGGGGTTTTTATTTCTACATTCTACTATTTATATTTTAAATCTATTTGAAAATTATATAATTTATCTTAAATAAACTATGTATCTATCAGTTTGTTAAATGTAGAATACTGGCAAAAATAAAAAATAAACTCTATACAAAAAGTATATACCAACCTTTATTACTGACAGCCCATAGGTTGCTATTGTTCTTTTTCGATTTATTATCCTTAAACATGAGTATATCTGGAACCTTATTATGTTTACTCTCTTTCGGTATGAGGTCCGGAGATCTCTCCACGTTAACTCTCACGAATTCTCCTTTCAATATCTTCGGTGTCTCCTTACTAAGAACTAAAGGAGGCGGCGGAGGAGCTTTAGCCTTCTTATGAAACAGTCTCTTTTTCTCAGGCTTGCTCTTTACTTCTATATCTGTATATATTACGCTATCAATTTCTCCAATATCTCTATCGTTTCGTAAACCAATCAAACTTAAAGGTTGATCGAACCTAGACCCCAAGTTCTTTTGTTGCACTGATATGTGCGTAATACCATCGTTGTCGACAGTTTGCAAGTCGAATTCTGATCGGGTTTTATCGTATAACGAATAGTCATCTATATTCTTAATATTATAAGTCTCCATTGTTTTCTTTTTAGAGAATAAATTGTCGCTGCTGGAGTGCGTTGTCGTGTTCCTCGTCAGCCTGTTACGCATTTTGAAATATTTATACGTGAAATATATTCTTTTGAAGTCTTGTTCATTTTCAAATCTTAGCGCTATGGCTTCTTTATTAGAATTCTTTGTAATATAGAATACTAAAGAGTTGTCACAATTTGGATAATTGTCAATGTTGACACAGCTTGCGATATCATCTATAGCAATGTTCTCGTGCTTGACAGTTTTTTCATAATCTTTGATCAGTTTTTGTTTGTCGTCATCGTTCGACTCCTCCTTTGTTAAAAGTTGAAGCTGATCTTTTTCGTTGAAGCCAACGATGATATTATAAGATAGCGGTGTTGCCAGTTTGCTTAAGGAGTTTATGTCTAATTGGTTGTTGTTGTGAAGTTTCTGTCGGGCTATCACAGAAGCGAAGCCGCCATATCGGCTTCCTTTCTTCACGGTCATTATTGAACTGTAAACAAATAAAACAGTAATTTAATAAAGGAATTTATTTATATTGAAAATTGTGATGCATTTAATTTTACTGTTCCATAAACTTGAATTTAATGATTATATCTAAAGTAAAAGAACATTAGCTATATTTATTATATTTTTATTATTTTCGCAAAACTCTTACTAGTTTCATGAAAAAGGTCAGTACTGTCTTTCGGTCTCTGTTAGTCATCATTTTTAGATACATTTCGTCAAAAGGCCAATATCGCTTCACGCTGTATCCCGCATAAGTATGTGTAAGTGTTAAGCCGAATTTTCGAAGTAACGCGTGTGGAGACGCGGAACTCTATGTCACGTTCTGCCTTGGTGCCAAAGCGAAGAAATGAAAACATTAATAAATAATTATTCATTCTCCCGAATGGTAATCGAACCCACAACCGTCGCGTTTATAGTCACACGGTTGTGCCACTGCACTACGACAACTACAAATAAATGTTCCTAGTTATTTTTAAGCAGTTTTTGTATCCTAAAACAAAATTTATAAGAAAATAATGAATTATTTTAAATGTTAAAGATTGCTGCTGATTAATTAATTATAAGATAAGATCTAGTTTCGAATGCTTAATGCAGCAAAAGTGAGAGTGGTCTCTCATAGATAAAAGTTGACAAGTGGCCGGCTTTTTCGAAAATGAACTCTAATAATGTATATATATATATATATATATATATATATATATATATATATATATATATATATATATATATATATATATATATATATATATATGTATAAATAATCAACTTTTAGAATATTTTAGGTTTGACACCTCTTAATCTGACACAATAACATATATAGATAGAATAAAACTACGGCAGTAGAGACCAGTCGTGGCGTAGGGGCACAAACGTTCGAGTGTAATCACGATGTATATGTTATGTTTAATATATTCATTTCATCGCTTTAGTAACGAGACAAAGCGCAATGCCTCCATATTCGGCGGAAATGGGGGAACGGAAGTATCTTCAGGGAAGCTGTGTATCGTTACACTAGGTTCGCAGATTCCCTCTACTTACCCTGCTATGTGCGGAAGAGTGAAGTTAAAAAGTAAAAATACCAAATTTTATAAATACAGTTAAATTGCAGATAAAATCCATTTATTTGCATGGCTTAAGGTAAGTTGAAGTCGTACCATTGATTCTTATGGTTAAAATCGAGTAACGGTTAACTATATATCTTTATTTGAGGCTGACTGGTCAAGGGTTCGATCCCCACTTGAAGAAATAAAATATTTAGTCAAATTTATATTTTTCGCTTTAAAGAAAATGCCTTCATAATATTTTATCTCGTATCGTCATTTCTTCGCTGTGGTGTCAAATAACACGCAATGCCTCCAAAATTCGGTGGCTGTGAAAAAGAGAGTGCCTTAACGCTAGGTCCCCTTTGCCTACCCAGCTGTGTGAGATACAGCGTGAAGGTAATTTATACATTGTTTTTATATTAAAACAAAAAACAACGTGACAGAACTAAACCAATATAACAGTTACTGCGATGAAGATAATGAAAACAGTATTTTTTTATTAATTTAATGACTTCTTTATTGCGTGTACGCCGTTAGGAATGGATAATAAAATAATGTTTTTGTTTTCAATAGTAGATAAATCGTTTGCAATACAAACTTTCACTGCACGTTCAGTGTTAAAGGTCAGTTTGTTGGATATTGTAGCTGCTGGTGATTGGACGTGTGATACTATGTTTTTGTATATAATCATTGTAAGTTGAGGCCGTCGCGAAAAGCGGTTGTGGGTTCGATTCCCAATCGGAGGAATTAAATATTTAACATTTCATTTACCCGCTCTGGTAAAGAGATAAAGCGTCGCGTTGCGTTCCGTCATTCGGCGTAACGTGGGTTAGTAATGGAAAATACTAGGTTCCCAGGTTTCGTATGCCTACCCAGATATGTGCGGGACACAGCAACTAAAATCCTAGATTGATGTCAAGGATAACCAAAGTACAGAGTTTGTTGAAAAAAATCAAGTTATTGGATTTATCCTTTTTTCGTTTTTTCAAAACAATATATGGAACGCTAAATTCGAAGTTGAGAGTTGTAGCTGTTGAGTTGTATTGTTGTTTTTTTTAAGCCTCACGTATCCTGCTCATAGCAGATAAACAATAAAAAAACAGAGAAAACCTGGAAACATAATGTTAAGACAAGCCTTTATCAATTAAGATACTTCCGTTCCCAACTCTACTGAATTCCTAAGGCATAGGGCGTGTTTAGTGACACAACACTATATAACTACATACAACCTCGACACAGCAGGGTAAGCAGAGCGAACCTAGTGTTAAGAAACTCCGTTCGCCAATGTCCGCCGAAGTTTTTGAGGCATTACGTGTTGAGTGACGCGAACTCAACGCCAGATGGTATGGTATGGATGATACCAGAGCTAAGAAATGAAAATATTAATAAATACCTCGGGCCTCTACATCATACACCTCTTATCAACATTACTATAAAATTCTTATTGTGTGTAAAGTGAAATTTCATAAGCCTATCATAGAGAGAAAGCGTAATCACAACAGTGGCTATACAATAGATTGTGACAGTCTGGGAACGAATCTACTTCCCAGTAGCTACTAATTAATTGATATGTGTTTACTGTGGTTCAATTGAGAAGCGACAGCGATTTAAAATATTTTTTTTATACGAGACTTGGATCTGTATGTACAGTGTATGTATATGAAATACTTTTTAATATGGTTTTCATTAACAGACGTAGGAAATATTTAAAAGTAAGGTTGATATATATAATATTGTATGAGATCGGAAGCCGTTATAGTTTTTAAAATACATGATAAATACACACATCGTCTACATGCTTTTAAACTATATGGAAAATGATACCACGTAATTGCAATAAGTGATATGTATCACCTACTAACAATACTTCACACGAGTTTCCTTCCAATAAGGGCCGTTGCCAACAAGCAATTGCCCCCGATTGACTCAATTCCACTGCTTTTATCATCTTTTTTACTTGCTTTTATCATCTTTTACACGAGTACGCTAACAATATATATTTATCAAATATATACAATATTTATAATATTTAGTAGTAAAAAACATATGTATTCTAACTTGTTTAATAAATAAATGTAGTCGAAATTATTATTACAAAGTTTATTAACAAGAAATACAAAATTTGTAATTCTCTTACTTTAAAATATAAACATGAATCCTTAAAATGAAGTGATCCTGCAATTTGAATAATATCAATGCTAAGGAGAATATCTAAGATACCAACTACCCAGTTATTTCACTGAGTATACTGTCTGTTTTTTATTCAATTGCTTGTAAAAAATATTCTATACAAAAGAATATACTAAAACTTAAGCCACAAATTAGAAAAAATACGATGTAAAGTTAATTTTTATTCAAAACAGGAAATAATAAAGTAGAAAATCGGCCATCGCTTATCGCGTGCACCAGCTGTCCGGATATGATTGTTTAATAAATAATTAACATAATATGTAGTTCGTTTCCGTATACCTATGCATAATTTATAGATGATTTCGATGCAATAGTTATAATAAAAAAACAGCTTTACGCTGTATCTCACATACTGCAGGGAGTGCCTAGTGTTAAGACACTCCGTTTCCCACTTTCCGCAGATTTTTTTTAAAGCATTGTGTTGAGGGTTGAGTAACGGAACTCAACGCAGGCCTTTAATAATTGCATGAAAACCAACTTTGCCACTAGTTTACGTAGGTATATTTATTAAGAATAAGTACTATGTGTAGGATACTGCAGACAGACAGGCAGAGGCAACCTGGAAACCAAGTGATAGGACACTCCGTTCCCATTAGGACACTTCCGTTCACACTTTCCGCCGAATTCTCGAGGCATTGGTGGAACTCAACGTGCTGTTTCGTTACCAGAGCATGGAAATGAAAATATTATAATAAACATTTTATTTCTTTCATTTCCCAAAATGGAAAACGAACACACAACCGTCGCGTTTACACTGCTTCAATTCTAAAATAATATACGTATATCAAAATGAGTGTTAGTTTTAATGACACAAAAAAATACTGTCATTTGGTTAGATTTAATGCAACTAAGAAAACAAATGAAAACGCTTCTCTCTAGATATCACACAATCATATTCTCAGCGACACTCATACAATAGCTTCTCATCATTATGCCTTGGTTGGTGCTCTCTTAAAACTTTGTATAGAAAGCTGTACTTGAACCGCGATAATGTATGTGACAATTTCATTTTAAGTATGTATGAAGAGGTTTTTATTGTAAAAATGTAATATAAAAATAGGAAAAATTGAATGAAAAATTCAATTAAAGTTAAATCAGTTTCACGCTGTATCCCGCACACAGCAGGGTAGGCACAGGGAACCTAGTGTTAAGACCCTCCGTTCCCCACTTTCCACCGAGTTCTGGATGTATTGCGTGTTGAATGGCGGAAATCAACGCTGCGCTTTGCCTCGACACCACCAAAAGAAAATATAAATGTAAATAAATAATTCATTTCCTCGAGTGGGAATCGAACCCACAACCAGTCGATTTTACAGTCACACTTTGCACCCCTGCGCCACAACTGGCATCTAATTAAATCTAATCTAATCTAATTAAAAGTTTATTATTCTAATTAAAATATATTTTAATTACATATTTAGAGGTCAGTCGTGGCGCTGGGGCATAAGCGAGTGACTGCAAGCTCAACAGGTTGTAGGTTCGTTTTATACTCGAGGAGATTAAATATTTATAATTTTAATTTCTTTGTTTTGGTCTCGAGGCAAAGCGCGATGCGTTAAGCTCCGTCAGGAAAATCGACGGAAAGTGGATGATACGTATGGACCATATGGTCTGGATTCTCAGTAAATATAATTAATTAACTATATTTATATAGAGGGCAGTCGTGGCGCAATGGCACAAAGTGTGACTGTCGAAGAGATAAAATATTTGCTTAAATTTATATTTCCATTTCTTCGCTCTTGTATCGAGGCAAAGCGCGGCGTTGAGTTCTGCCACTCAACACGCAATATCTCCAGAATTCGGCAGAAACGGAGTGTCTTAACATAACGTTCCCTCTGCTTACCCTGCTCTGTGTAGGATACAGCGTGAAGTATTAAATTTTTTTATTTATTAATTTAACTATATTAACAAATGTGTGTATTTGATTTTTTTAAATCACGAAAGGATTAAAGAATTAAGTCAAAGAATTTTAGTAGCACAGTTAGTAACTGCCTAGACTAAAATTACTTAAATTCGCGAATTCAAATGACGCTGATAATTTTCATATTTCAACAAACATACTCTCAATTATTTTTAGTTAATGATATATAAGATTTTTAATTTACCCAATGATACCAAACAATCATATTTTCCTACTAAATAATAAGCCATGTGAGATGTCGTTTCAGTTAACGGTTTAGCACTAAACCCTCGAACAAGATTTAAATAGGCTATAGCTCAGCTGTTGGATCAAGAACCGGATGCAGATGCAAGTATTACTTGAGACGGCGTGATTGTGAGGAGGATCTTATCTTTGAAAACCTAGCCACCAATAGCCTAGACCTTTGTCCCATTGTTGGAGAAAATATTTTTTAAATTTTTAAATACATATTTTTCTATAAATATATTTGTAAAATATAAAATGCATTTCTCTTTGATAATAAAACTATATGACATCCATTTGAACATCTCAATCAAAGTCAATATAACCACGTACAACGGTGATATAACTACTAAAAAAACAGCCTTTAAAAAAGGCCAAGCTGGACATATAAGTTCTACAAAGGTTATATAAATCAATTACATTTTTTATTTATAAGTTGAAACCAATTAACAGTTAATCATATTATCCTAGCTTCATAAAACCTTTAAAAGGACATCCGAATAAGGACTCATTTATTGTTGTAGTTGTCGGTCACTACTAGGTCAGTAGCGAAACTGGAAGTCCAACCTTCCATCTCTTCCGAGTACATGAAACACATGTCAATCACCTTGGCGTTTGCCTCTCGATATGGAACTACGTATGTAGGCTACCTTGGTGACATATAAATTAATACAATATATAAGAAACAATATATAACTTGAGGCCATATGTGGCGCAGGGGCACAAAGTGGGACTATAATACTGACTTGTTTTGAGTTCGATCCGCACTCGAGGAATAAAATATTTACTTATATTTATATTCCCATATCTTCGCCCTGATCTCAAGGCAAAGCGTGGCGTTGAGTTCTACCACTCAACAGGCAATGCCTTCATAATTCGGCCGTGCGAAGCGGAGTGTCTTAACACTAAGCTCCCTCTGCCTACCGTACTTCATGCGGGATACAGCGTGAAGCTAACAATAACTATTATAGATGCTAGACACGGAATCATTATAAAGTTAAAACTTAGACAAAATAAATTATTTGCTCGTGCATTTAAGTTAATTTCTTCTAATCTTCAACAAAAATAATGACTGAATCGTCTTAACAACTTTCTCGACTATCTCTGGGATAAAGATAACATGTGAATGTTATTACAATACACATTGTTTTCTATACAGGTCGATTTGCTTTTCGCTTACACGATCTTCAACTTTAAGCCTTTTATTTTTGAGATGTATACAATTGTTCTAAAACAAATCAGCTTCACGCTGTATCCCGCATATAGAATTGTAGGCAGAGGAAACCTAATGTTAAGACATTCCGTTCCCCATTGCGTGTTCAGTAGCAGAATTTAACGCCGCACTTTTGCCTTTATACCAGAGCGAAGAAATGATAATAATAATTAAAATAATTCATTCTCTGGAGTGGGGATCGAATCCATAACCGTCGCGTTACATTCACACACTTGCGCTCCTGGGCCTCAATCGGATCTTATTAAAAAAAGACGCATAAAATTCTTCTAGTTTCAAGTAATCAAGTTAAAATCCAATTATCACCTTCATACGAGTATATATAGCTAGCTTTTACCTATGGCTTTGCCTGCATAGACATATGGAATTGACTACAAAACAAACGAAAAAGTTATATTTATCTTAATTCGCAATCCCCCTTACTCTATCTGTGTAAAATTTACTTTTTGCAAGCCAGTTATTAAAAAGACGGTCAAGTGTGAGTAGGATTCGCCCACCAAGGGTTTTCTATCAATTTAAGATTATATATATATGTATGTACAAATAAAAATACAGAGTATATACGCAACGTTCGTATATATTCGTTGCGTATATATATATATATATATATATATATATATATATATATATATATATATATATATATATATATATACGCAACGAATATATACGAACGTTGCGTATATACTCTGTATTTTTATTTGTTAACTATTAATCCTCAAAATTTCAAGGTCTGGTCTGGCGTGGGGATCAGTCTAATAGGGAAGATCAAGGCCGATTACAATTGAATAATTATAAAATGTGTAGGTTGTATACAAATGGATCCATAACTTTTAGATTTATTAAATTATTTTTAAAAAGACAGCGAGTAGAGAAAGAACTCAACACTCTCGCATTTTGTCTTGTTACCTATGCGGGAAAACGGAAGTGTTAAATAATGAACTCTTATAATATTCATGTTGTAAATTATATATTAAGAGCTAAAAGCAAATACTTCACCAGGTCAATATCATTGTAATATTAATATAAAGAAACTTCTCTCCCTGTTCATTTTTCTCTGCCCGCTTTACTCACTTCTTATTTCTTCCACTAAACTTACAATGTAAATTCGGGATGTATAAAGAGAACGGAGTGTCGTAAAAGTAGGTTCTCTCTGACATCCAAGTGACAAATAATAATTATTTTTTTTACAAAAAACAACTGACTTCTTCAATTTCAATTAAACTGCCCTTGAAGTGTATCATTTCCATTAAAAAAAAGAATTATCGAAATCGATTGATTGTATATTGAGTTATTCGTCCATTGGTCGCGCACATACTTAATTCAAATTTAAGATTTATGTGATTTTCATGGATACCATTGTCACAAATACTAACTTTCAAATAAAAAAATAATCATCTAAATCGGTCACCCACTCAAAAGTTCTGAGACAACAAACATACTATACAGAATACAAACATATTATACAGAAGTCGGTTAAAAAATCAGCAATTCACTGTATCCCGTACACAGCAGGGTAGGCAGAGGGAGCCTAGTGTTAAGACAGTCCGTTCCCCACATTCTACTGAATTCTGGAGGCATTGTGTGTTTAGTGGCAGAACTCAACGCTGCACTTTGCCTCGACACCAGAGCGAAGAAATGGAAATATAAATTTAAGTAAATATTTCATTTCTTCGAGTGGGGATCGAACCCACCACCACCAGTAGGTTTTACAGTCACACTTCGTGCCCGTGCCTCACGGTTAAAAATGATAAATTATTTTGCTCTTAAATTAAATATCCTATATATTTTAAAAGTAAGCTGTAAATATTATATTAGCATAGCTTAAATTAGTATAATCAGTCACAATTGAAGTGTAAATTTAGAAACCAGTCGTCGACGTTTCCTAGGATTTCTAAGAAAAATCGTGCCACCAAACGGCCAGACGAGAACGCATACATCACCCACTGTTGCTTTCTTAAAATCAGTGGCTGCGTGTTACACCGTTATTCATATGTAAAATTTATAATAGGCGAAAATCTAATTTATACTCTAATTTTTTTTTTACTTAAACTGTCACTTGATAAAGTATTAAAATAAAAGATTCATGGTTTTGTCGATTGTCGTCGATTGGCTATAATATCCAAAGTTATTATGAAAAATATTATGAGTGATAATATTAATTTATATATATAAAAGGACATGTACCAGATTGAATTAGGTAAGACGTACGCACAGCCGTAACCGCTGATGGTAGAAACGTGAAATTTAAACAGATGTTTATTTTCATAATCTGGGTATCCACCAAGAAGGGATTTTGAAAAATTTTAACTCTAAAGGGATGAAAAAGGGGTTGAAAGATTGTATGACATTTATTTTAAAACGGCACCGATTTTTATAAAATTAGAAATCCAGACTGTTTAAAATATTTTATGGAACAAGTTTATCATGGTTTTTTAGAATTCACCCTAAGAGTTCAAATAAGGGGTTGAAAGTTTATATGGAAAAATCTTTAAATCGTCACCGATTTTTATAAAAATTGAAATTTAGACTGTTAAAAATATTGAATAAGAGTTTCGTGGTTTTTTTTTAGAATTCACCCCTGAGGGTGCAAATAAGCAGGCGAAGCTGCACGCGCCCGCTAGTTTAAATATAAACTTGATCCTGCCCTTGAGTGGAGATCGATCCCACAACCAACATGCTTACAGTAAAAAACTGTGCTAAATCGCTGTAACGGCCGCCATAGACTCTAATAGAGACACTACGTTTTTTATATTTTTTTTACCAACTCAAGCTTAAGTTTTTTACTTTTTATTCTAACATAAATTTTGCATAGATAATTTAATCGATCTACAAATAATGATTTATTTACATCCTTTAAAAATCCTCTTGTTTTGAAAAGAATTCAAATATTTAAAGGATTTTTGATTTAACACAAGGCGACGTGTTAGTTAAGTGGACCACTTAACTAGAAGGCTTTAATTTTTCTTTAGCTTCACGCTGTATCCCGCATGTAGGAGAGTAGGCGGAGGGCGCATAGTGTTAAGACACTCTGCTCCGCGATCTCCGCCAATTTCTGGAATTATTGCTTGTTGACTGTCTGCACTCAACGCCTCTCATTGCCTCGACACCAAAGCGAAGAAATGAAAATATTAAATATTTCATTTCCTCTACTAGCAATCGAATCCACAAACGTTTGCGTTTACAGTGCTTGTACACCTGCGCCACGACTGACAATAATAATATTAATATAATAAAATTATATTATATAATATTTTCTATCTAACGTGATACAGTGTAACAGTCGGTTCGAGTACGTTAATCAGTCTCGAGCAGCCGCGTGTGACGACAGTACGATATTCTCATTATATCCTAATTAGATGAATTTTCACTAACGTTCTAACTTAAACGTAAATAAAGTAGAGAAACAGAGAGTGGGTAATTTTAAGTAGTGACTCCACGCGTATGTTGGGAGCTCAATTTCAAATATAGAGAAAGGATATATAATATATTTCTATTTTTTCTTCACTTTCCCGCTTTATCCCGAATATAGCAGGATAATCAGAGAGGAGTAAATGTCAAGTCACTCCGTTCTCTATTTTCGAATATTGAAATTCAACGCCGCGCTTTATTTTTCTGAGCGCATATTTAAGATTAATAATATACCTATTTTTTTTATACGCTTAAATAATACACTAGCTTTGTAATACAGATATTAATTTTTTTTAAATAAATTCCTTATCCCACCATAGCAGGGTAGGCCGAAGGAACCTAGTGTTAAAACACTCTCTTCTCGCCCAAACTTTCCGCCGATTTCTGGAAACAATCCGTGTAGTGGGAACCCAACGCCGCGTTTTTGCCTTGGTACCAGAGCAAAATGAAAATATTTAATATTTCTCTTCCTCGAGTGGCGATCAGACATTTGATTTATAAATTATAGCATTATTTTACTATAGTCGTTGATATTTAATTGTATATATTCACGACTTTATATGTCAATAAAAATTCTGCATTTGCAGCAAATAGTTTAACAGAAATATATATCAAAGTGCAAAAAGACCGATCTAACAGGTTGAACGCGAAACCAGTTCTAAGTAGAACATATCGATATCGTCGCTGACTTGACATTTCAATATTTTTACTTCATATTTCACTTTGTAAATTCATCCGTTTTAGTATATTTTTTATGCTTCACGCTGTATACACTGCACAGCAGGGTAGGCAGAGAAAAACTAGTGGTAAGACACTCCGTTCTCTATTTTGTGGGTTCGATTCCCACTCGAGGAAATGAAATATTTAACATTTTCATTTTCATTTCTTGATCTGGTAACGAAGCACCGCAAGCAATGCCTCCAGATTTCGGTAAAAAATGGAGAACGGAAATGTCTACCTGAAAACGGAGTCTCCCAACACTAGATTCCCTCCAAAAAAAAATGTTTAAGTAAAAAAAAATCAAATCTACTGACACAAGTAGAATCGGAGTTCCCATAGACCATACTTAGATATGCCATTTGAAAATATCTTTTAAATTACCGACACTTTGTCGCCTTCCTCAATACTTCCGTCTAACATACGCGTGAAACATCACGTAATGTAGTCCTTAGTGAAACATTTGTACTGACTTTACCGCTTGGACCACCGAGTAAGTCAATTTGCATATATTTCCTGTTTCGTTGCATCCCGTTATATGTAGATACCATCTGGGAAACATGGAATTTACGAAAAATGTATGAAAATATCTATTTTGTTTGATTTAATTGTTTGTCAGCGCATAAAAGCGCGGCATTGAGTTCTGCCACTCAACACGCAATGCCTTCAGAATGCGGCAGAAAGGGGGGAACGGAGTGTCTTAACACTAGGTTCCCTCTGCCTACCCTGCTGTGTGTGGGATACAGCGTGAAGCTGATTTATTTATTTATTTCAAAGATGACCTGACGGTGCTATTTGATTTAAAGTAAGTTGTATCAATCATGCCATTTTATCTGGTCATCCACTACGCATGTTTTCATTTAGAATACGACAGTTCATATAAAACGGTATTTATTCTTAGTTGAAACACCAGAGCGAAGAAAATGGAAATATAAATTTAAGTAAATATTTCATCTCCTCGAGTGAAGATCGAACCCACAATCAGTCGGTTTTACAGTCACACTTTGTGCCACTGCGCCACGACTAACCTCACCATCACGTCATCGTTCGAGGCAGGTAAAAAATGATTTGGAAGACAATAACCAAGTAGCGCGTCGATCTAATTTTGTGGCATACATATTTTTCTATTGTACCACTATAGGATGAAAATGAAAGTTCGATTACGTTTTGCTATTCACTTTGGATCGTCTATAATAATAGATATCTTTGGAACATAAGTATTACTTTGATATTACAGTGTAATACGCATGCATTATAGTTAATGATAATTTTTTTATCAGCTTCATGCTGTATCACGTACTCAGCAGGGTAGGCAGAGGGAACCCTAATACTAACTACCTGCAGAACTCGGCGGAAAGTGGGGAACGGAGTGTCTTAACACAAGGTTCCCTCTGCCCACCCAGCTGTGCGCGGGATAAAGCGGGAATATTTTATTGCCATATATTGCCGCTATAATAATTGTTACAGTATTTGTCAATTAAAATTTTTCTGTCATTGCAGAAACTAGGTTTTCTTTAAAAATGATTACAAAACAAAAGGGAAAGATATTTTTCTTTTATTTCCTTACCACGTTAGAATATCTCGAGATGAGCACATTTTGCCACAATAGATGCTCTCACGCTTGGCAATGCTTAACATAATTATAATGATAAAAATCTTTTTCTTTTTTTTTTCTAACACATGCTTTCGTTAAAACAAATGTTGTCTTGTGTTCTTGTGAACTTGATAAGGAAATGGACGTTAGATACTAAAACAACCGTTATACAATGTATAAAACGGATTCGCACATTTTTAAATGTTAATTAGTTTATCATTTTATATTTAGTGAGGCCAGTCGTGGCGCAGCGGCATAAAGTGGAACTGTAAATCTAGTGGTTGTGATCGATAGATATTCGAGGAGATGAAATATTTACTTAAATTTATATTTCCATTTCTTCGCTCTGGTATTGCGGCAAAGCGCGGCGTTGAAATCTGCCACTCAACACGCAATGCCTCCAGAATTCGACAGAAAGTGGGAAATGGAGTGTCTTAACACTAGGTTCCCTCTGCCTACCCTGCTGTGTGAGGGATAGAGCGTGAAGCTGAATTTATTTTTTATTTATTTATATAAAAAATCCTATAATGTGTGTTTGTGCTTTTTTTTATTGTAGAGAGGTTGCTGTGTGCGGGATACAGCGTGAAGCTTATTTATTTATTTCATTTTATATTTAGTTATACTGACATGAGGCTAGTCGTATCGCGTGACACGGGCATGTGACTATACACGCGACAGTTTGTGGATTCGATTCCCACTCGAGGAAGTGAAATAATTAATATTTATTCATTCATTTATTCATTCATTTCTTCGTTGTGATGTCTAGGCAAATCATGGCGAGTTCTGCCACTCAACACGCAATCCCACTAAAAGTCGGTGGTAATTTGCGAGCGGAGTGTATTAACACTAGGTTCCCTCTGCCTACCCTGTTACTTGCGGAATACAGCGTGAAACTGAAAAAACAAAAAATATAGCTATTATATTATTTTTGAATAAACCATAAAAGCCTTGTACTAAAAAAAATAAAGAAACGTAAAGTAAAAAGAGTTTAACAGGTGCAAGATATGCTTATTGGGTTTTATTTTAGAACGACATCTGCCTCTCATTGTACCAATTATAATGAAATGTTAATTGAAGCTTAAAACATCCAATATTTTTTATATTAATTCTTATGATGATATAGAAAATGTATATGATATTAATTAAATTGTTAAGAAATACAAAGAAAAGGAAATCGAGAGTTGTATGTAGTTTCACGCTGTATCCCGCACGTAACATGGTAGGCTAAGGAAACCTCGGAACGTAGTGTTACGACACTCTGTTCCCATAAAGATCTCGTTCTCCGTTATCCACCGAATTCTGGATAATATCACGTAGGTACTAGGAATTATTTATTTATATATTTCTTTTTTTCTGTTCAATTCAACATTATAAGTGGATATTTTCACATTATAGATAGGTCACTTTGTGTACCAACATTTTTATATAAAAGTAACTTCAAGTTTTGCTACGTTCATACCCTAAGGGTAGGCAGAGGGAACCTAGTGTTAAGACATCGTTCATCATTTTTCACCGAGCTCTGGAGACATTGCGTGTTGAGTGGCGGAACTCAACCACGCGCTTTGCCACGACACCAGAGCGAAGAAATGAAAATATAAATGTGAATAAATATTTAATTTCCTCGAGTGGGAACCGAACCCACAACCTGTATGATTTTACAGTCCCACTTTGTGCCCCTGCGCCACGACTGGCCTCAACTGGATGTTTTTAAAATAAGTATATTATAAAAAAAAAACAAAATCAAGAAATAACATTATGAAGAGCGATATTTATGCTATCGTTAGAAAACCTTATAAGTATATCGTTAAATCATTTATATTTTTAGATATTTTATATGGCTAACCTTCGATCTTTTAATATGTGCATACGAAGACCGCTCTGACCTTGAACGGTGTTTGCATACAATAAGTTACTAATCCAAATATAAATTATTTTTATTAAGGCATAGGATCCAACGTTGATTGATATGTTTGAAATTTACATTTTATTAATATGCATTAAGTTAGCTAGGCAGAGGGAACCTGGGAACTTAGTGGTAAGACCCAGTGGACCCATTAAGACATTTCCGTTCCCACTTTCCGCCGAATTCTGGAGGCAATGATACTCAAAGTCGTGTCTTGTGACCAGAGCGAGGAGACAACGCTCCTGGTTGTGGGTTAGATTTCTTCTAGTGGGAATCAAACCAATGACCGGTCGCGTTTACGGTCGCACACTTGTGCTTCTGCACCACTACTGGGGTCATCTATAACTTATTTTTACATTATACGTCGTTCATCACCAAATAGGTATCAGGAAACGAGGATAGGATAGGAGGAGGCAGAAAATGAAGAGAAATGTCCTAATACTAGGCTACCTCTACCTACCCTGCTATATACAGAATACAGCGCGCAGCTGAAAAAGAACCTTAATTGATTGCTTTTTACTTTTGGAAACTAGGTTCATACTTGTTTCTTAGATAAATAGGTAGTAAGGTATAAATATATAAATGTAGATTGATCCACAAAAAAGACTTAATAATAACAATAATCAAATTCAGCTTCACGCTGTATCCCGCACACACAGCAGGGTAGGCAGACGGAACCTAGTGTTAAGACACTCCTTTCTCCACTTTCCGCCGATCATTTGAAAGGCTAATATTATAATAATAAAAACTTACATTAATGACCATAATCGCTTAAAAATCATCCCTTCCAATGGCACACTGCACTAATACGTTATATATTTTTTTAAACATGTTTCTATGAAATATAAGAACAAAACTAAACAAAACCCGATAGATCACAGTGTTGAGAAAAAGAAATAAAACGTGCGTTTTGTAATCGTATCGAACAAATCGAAGAGATTGTACTGAATGTCACAATCGGAACGTGACGATAGACGGACGTTAGAAAAATCACGCACTTAACCTTAGGCTGTGAACATACGGACCGACAAACTACTTTTTTTCAGGACCACGACGAACCTAGTGTTAAGACACTCCGTATTCCATTTTCCGTTGAATTCTAGAGGCGTTGTGTGTTGAGTGGCGGAACTAAACGCGGCGTTTCTTCTCGGCAACAGAGAATAGAAAAGATTATTAATGGAAACGGATTGTTTTAACACTAAATTCCCAGGTTCTCTAAAGGAAACATCGTGAACCTAAATAATAATCTATTTCATAATAATCGATCGAAATCCTGTTATCGATTTAACTTCTAACTTGCCGCTTCTAATTGCATACCAGATGTAAAACAACGTATATCATAATCTAACTATTATGGACTTTTAATGCCATAGCCGGAGTCTATAATTGGTACTTTCAAGACGCAAAGTGGTTAACAAAATGTTTATACGATAAATTATACTGTTTCAAAATATGGAAGTGAAACATACCTTTCGTGGTATCCGTATGTTCACCATTCATACTATTATTCTCATTTTTAGGGTTCCGTACTACAAAAGATATAAACGGAACCCGGAAAATAGGCGTTTTATTGTCTGTCCGTCCGTCTGTCAAGGCCTTCAGATCGTGTGGAGGTATCAAGCTGAAAGTGATATCAAATATTCCGGAAATTGCTATGGAAGTCTCGGTGGGCAAGTCCGACTGGCACTTAACCAGTACTTTTTTTATTCTATAGGTATAATACTCAATATTCCAATATGTGTGTATATATAGAAAATAACTCATTAAGTACACATGAACGAAAAATAAATGTTTTAAAATTGATCTTAATATAACTCAGTTTCAGGATTTGGTATTACCTGGTTTTATTCGGTTATGAATTCGATCGCAGCCGTGGTAAACCTCCTATATAACGTGTTCTTTTTAATAAATTCAATAATAACATTCATGGCTGTCGACTGTGCTTGCGGCTATAAATGCGACGGTTGTGGGTTCGATTTGTCGACGGGGGAATGAAATTATATTTTAATTTCTTCGCTCTGGTACCGACACAAAGCGTGTCGTTGAGTTCCGCCACTTAACACAATGACTTAAGAATTCAACAGAAAGTAGGAAACAACAGTATTATAATTGAGAACAAAGTGGCTAAACAGGAGGTTCCCAGGTTCCTTCAACCTATCCTACTATACAGCATGAAACAAAAAAAAACAAAAAAACATAACATTGAGGTCGCCACCTAAGGCAACGTCTTAAAATTCGAACATTCGGGAAACGCCCAACCAAAAATTTCTGCACAATATTATAAATTTATTATTACATTTTATTATTATTAAAAAAAAATCATATTATTAATATTTTGATTTACCGTAAAATATATTCTATAAATATACGGAAGCTCTCTGAACAGTTAGAAGGAAGGAAACCCGTTGTAAGTGAACGTGGTGTCTATATATTATAAATAAATTTAGAAATTATATACATACTTTTATTATCTAACAGTGACATTGGCGAATGCCACCGCAAAGAAAATTGCAAAAATTATAAGTAACTAACTCACTAAGCTGACACCGGTGCTAACGCGTTTGTTTCGGCACTCCTACTCAGTCGGCGTAGTCCCAGACTCATGGAAGAGCGCTCTTATCCACCCGATCCCAAAGAAAGGCGATGGGTCCGATCCATCTAACTACAGGCCTATTGCTATCACCTCCCTGCTCTCAAAAGTCATGGAGAGCATTATTAATAGCCAGCTCTTGGTTTATCTAGAGGATCACCGATTGATTAACGACCGACAATATGGCTTCCGCCATGGTCGCTCAACCGGTGATCTTCTGGTTTACCTAACCCACCGTTGGGCTGCGGCTATTGAAAGCAAGGGAGAGGGCCTGGCAGTTAGTTTGGACATGGCGAAGGCCTTTGATCGAGTGTGGCATAGGGCGCTCCTGGCCAAACTTCCATCCTATGGGCTTCCCGAGAATTTATGCAAGTGGATCGCCAGCTTTCTCACTGGGCGCAGCATCAGGGTCGCTGTCGACGGTTTTTGCTCCAAACGTATGCCCGTGAACGCTGGTGTTCCCCAAGGCTGCGTGCTGTCCCCTACGCTGTTTCTTCTGCATATCAATGACATGTTAGAGGATTCTAGTATTCATTGCTATGCAGATGATAGCACGGTGGACGCTGTTTACTCCGGCCGAGCAAGTCTTCCTCGGGAAAACGCTGAACAGTGCCGAAATAAACTTGTGTCTTCTGTTGAGGCGTCCCTCGACAATGTTTCCTCATGGGGTGAAAAAAACTTAGTTCAGTTTAACCCCCTGAAGACACAAGTTTGCGCGTTAACCACAAAAAAAATCCCATTTATCGTATCACCAGTCTTTCAAAACACTCCCCTTACAGCCGCGCAGTATCAGTATATTGGGCCTTAATGTTTCGAGTGACTGCCAGTATCGCGATCATCTGGAAAGCAAGGCCAAGTTGGCCTCGAAGAAACTGGGGGTCATCAACAGAGCGAGACGGTACTTCACGCCAAAACACCGATTGGCCCTATATAGGGCCCAGGTTCGGCCTCATATGGAGTACTGTTCTCATCTCTGGGCCGGTGCACCCCAGTATCAGCTTGAACCATTTGACCGCATACAACGGAGATCCATTCGAATCATTGGGGACCCAATGATCTGTGAAAGGCTTGACACTTTGGCTTTGCGTAGAGACGTCTCCTCGCTGTGCGTTCTCTACCGCATTTATCATGGGGAGTGTTCTGAAGAACTGTTTGACCTGTTACCTGCCGCCGAATTTTCTAACCGCACAGTACGTCACAAGTTAAAATATCATCCACACCACCTGGATACGTGGCAATCTACTACTGTGCGGTTTCGTAGGAACTTCCTTCCACGCGCCACAGAACTGTGGAATGGCCTACCCGCGGCAGTGTTTCCAGGTCGATATGACATGGGTACCTTCAAAAAGCGCGTCTATCTCCACCTTAAAGGCCGGCAACGCACCTGTAGCTCCTCTGGTGTTGCACGGGGCCGTGGGCGGCGGTAATCACTTACCATCAGGTGACCCGAACGCTCGTTTGCCTTGTCCTTTTCCATAAAAAAAAAAAAAAAACTAAGGAAGTTGACCGTAAGGAATGATTATTTTGTATTAAATGTATTATTTATGATAAGTTGTTCCTGTTGAATAGCATCTAGATCTTCTTAAGCTAACAAAAAATTATGTTTAATTTCCTTGCTCGGGGTAACGAGGTGAAGCGTGGCGTTGAGTACCGCCACTCAACATGCAATGTCTCAATAATTTGCCGTAAAGTAGTGAACGGAATCTCTTAACGCTACGATTTTAAGTTCCCTCTGCCTACCTGTTATAAGCGGAATAAAGTATAAGACAAGTGTTAAGCTTGAGACACTCCTGTCCGTTCCCGTAACTTTTCGTTCTTCATTTTCTCCATTTTACGCCGAATTCTGGATTCCTTGAACGCTTTGCCTCACCACCAGAACGAAGAAATTGATGAACATTTTATTTCCTCAAATGAGGATCGAACCCAGAACCAATCGCGTTTACAGTGACACATTTGTGTCCCTGCGCCACGACTGGCCTCAAATAATATTTTATCTCTTTAAACAATTAAAATATTTAAATTAGACATTACCTACTAAGATGTTTTGACCTACTTTATCTATTACATATTAAAGTTAATTACAATCTCTCTCATTATAATTCCTCTAATATTTCACACTAGCTTGATCTCCATACATTCGAATGAAAACGAAAGCCTAATTATAGCTCATTAAAACGCAATGATATGCTCATTTTTTTTTTTACTTTTTTCCAGTTTCACGCTGTATCCCGCAAATCGTAGGTTAGACAGAGGAATCATGGTGTTAAGACGTTCCGGTCTCCACGTTGCGCATTTTCGAGGCAGTGCGTGTTGAGAGGTGGATTCATTGTTAGACTGATAGACTCATGACATTAAATTATTACTAAGCAATATTTCATTCTCCCGTGTTGGTATGGATCCAAATTTTAAATTTAAAACAAACCAAAGAAGCTTAAAGTCAAATTTTGTCCATCTTGGTCCAACGATGAAACAGGAAGTTGCAACAGTATCAACAAAAACATGCGCTAGCGTGATATCGAACCTGTTCCGACATAACTTTCATTGTGAAAGTGATCAATTAAACATTAATTAAATGTTACATAAATGTCTCGTATGAGCTGTAAGACCTCCCATGAGACTCGGTACGCGAAACTATTAATATTTTAATAAAATATCAACTTTACGCTGTCAGCCGTACACAGCAGGGTAAGCAGAGGGAACCTATTGTTGAGACACTCCGTTCCCCACTTCTCGCCGAAATCTGGAGGCATTGCGTGTTGAGTGGCCGAACTCAACGCTCCGTCGACGTGACACGTGTATGCCACTATATAAACATAAAAGTGTAAACATTGTCAAATATCAAAGGTTTTATTTATTGATTTAATGTACTTTAACAAGCATTTTTATTGAAAAATATTAGTTTTTTTTATTTCTCCTGTATATTAACGATGAGTATGCCTAATTTCTTGATCCTCCGTAGGCGCAAATTTCATAGAAAAGACTCCAGAGTATTTGCTTCACGTATTAATATATAGATTTTGGAGCTGACCATTCATACTGGGACCATTTAAACGATTGCCATTAGCCGTATACATACATGTATGATAGCACAAGGTTATTATAAATTATCATTTATCAAGTACTTTAAAACGGAAATACGGAAATCAATAATTATTTATAAGTATTAGAGATTAAATATAAACTTATTTATAAAAAGAAGCATTTTTTAAACTTATTTAAATAATTAAAAAAATCGAAATGGTGTAATTATAAAACATTTACCTGTGTTATTTCGTCGTTTACAGATCATATAAAATTCTTAGATTATTATTTATTATTAGCTTCACGCTGTATCCCGCACACAGCAGGGTAGGCAGAGGGAACCTAGTGTTAATACGCTCCGTTCCCCACTTTCTGCCGAATTTTGGAGGCGTTGTGTGTTGAGTGGCAGAACTCAACGCCGCGCTTTGCCTCGACACCAGAGCGAAGAAATGGGAAAATAAATTTAAATAAATATTTCATCTCCTCGAGTGGGGGTCGAACCCACAACCAGTCGGTTTTACAGTCACACGTTGTACCACTGCGCCACGACTGGCCTCAAAAAAATCGGAACATCTTTCATTTTTATCGTCCTCGCTCGCCTCCCGCACTAAATTGTCTTCTTTCTGGCTTAGGTCCTTCTTCTTTTATAGCTTCACGCTGTATGCGGCGCATTGCAGGATAGGTAGAAGAAATCGGGGAACCTAGCGTTAAGACACTCCGTTCCTATTACGGAAGCATTGCGTTTTGAGTGGCGGAACTCAACGCCGCACGGTTCCTGGCCTGGTCCTACTTAGTTAAAATAAGTTATGTTAATATATCTTCGTTTTCATTAGGGGCCGTTCAAGTATTATGTAAGCACTGTAGGGGGGCGGGGGGAGGTCTTGGGTTTGCTTATTTTTGATGACATGGGGGGTATTAAAATAAACCACGAAACACGGGTTAAATGAAATATTTTTAAGAGGATAGCTTAGTTTTGATGACAGGATCGCTTACGTAATACTTGAACGGCCCCTTGGCAGATTCAATAGATAAAATAAATAATTATCATAGTATAAACATTATATAGTATAATATACTAGGTAAAAAATCAAGCAATAACAGTAAAAATATATAGATCTTAAATGTGACATGAAAGTGGAAATGTGAAAATAGCAGCTTTCGTTTCGTACTGCTCATCTCACAGGTTAGGTTGGGTCAGGTCGCGAGCGTGCCCTTAGAAACCACTGCATTGTACTATTCAATTATTAATAAAGCCTCGATAACTAGATAACAAGTGGCGGTATTTTTAGATTTTCTATCTCACCTAAACAGGAAAGGCAGCTGTTTGTGTGTGGAAAACAATGCTTTTTTTAATTAAGGTCTTGGGGTAGGCTGAGGAAACCTAGAACTCCAGAATTAGAAACTAGGCTAATTCTGGAGGCACTACGTGTTGAGTGGCGGAATTCAACGCCGCGTCGCCGGAGCTAAGAAATAAAAATATAAAATTTACTAAATAATTCATTTCTTCGAATTGGAATCGAACCCACAACCAGTCGCGTTGGTAGTCACGCATTTGTGCCCCACATATTTACTTAAGCAATCTAAAATAATTATCAAATTGTTGGTAGGTCAAGTATTTATTTTTATTTCATCGCTCTGGTGTCAAGGCAAAGCACAGCGTTGAGTTCCACCACTCAACACGAAATGCCTCCAAAACTGGGTGAAAAGTGGGGGACGGAGTGTCTTACTAGGTTCCCTCTGCATACCCTGCTGTGTGAAGATGATTTATTTAAATTAATTATTATATTGATATTTGATTATTTTTATTTTATTGTAACAAAATATATATAGGTTATGGGATAAAATAACTACACACATTCCTATTGCTCGAGGCAACTCTAACCATAAGTAGATACAAAAGGCTACATCGAAACGAATCACGTGATGTAATATAAATAGATGTAGATAGCTTTTGTCGATAAATAGATTTACAAGAAGAATTTTAAATTTGAATAAATTAACCATACAAAGTATATATAAAGACTATATATAGTATATATAGTAATATATAAAGACAGTAAAGGTTCCCATATTCCTTCTTCCTACCCTGCTTTTTTGAACACACGGAAATCATATCTACGATAATTAAAAAAAAAAAATTATATAATTTACTTAACACTAGGTTCCCTCTGCCTACCCTCCAATGTGCAGGATACAGCGTGAAGCTGTTTTTTTTTTGACAATTTACTTTTTAAGCAAATGTCAGTACTTCCGTCAAAAGGGCAAGGGTGTAAGCTTTAGCTTTCATTGACTCGAAGCACACAAACGGTTTGACCTACGGAACCAGTCAACGGCCCTTTTTGGTAAAGTATCGAAAGTGAAAAATGGCATTTTTATTGCTGTTTTGAACTATCAATAAGCAGGCAGTTTTCAATTACATACACGTTTAAAAAACGTATGAACAACGCTTATTTTTTATTTTTCGCTTTCGTTACTTTATATATGACGGGTCGTTGGTCGAAAACGAGTTCACGTCTTAACAAGTTAAATTTTGCTTAAACATTGATGTATTATGTATTATTAACAGGCCAGTCGTGGCGCAGCGGCACGAAGTGTGACTGTAAAACCGACTGGTTCTGGGTTCGATCCTACTCGAGGAGATGAAATATTTACTTAAATTTATATTTCCATTTCTTCGTTATGATGTCGAGCTAAGCGCGGCGTTGAGTTCTGCCACTCAACACGCAATGTCTGCAGAATTCGGCAGAAAGTGGGTGTATTAACAATTGGTTCTCTCTGCCTACCCTGCTGTGTGCAGGATACAGCGTGAAGCTGATTTCATTGTTTGATTTTTAACAGTTATTAAAAATAATATACTTTCAAATCTGCAATCCTTAATGTATAGATTCTATTCTAAAAAAAAACTAATTATTTTCATGAATATTATTATGTATATAGAGGCTAGTGGTGGACTAGCGTGTGGTTGTAAGCGCGATAAATCCGAGTGGATAACCACTCGAAGAAATGGAATATTATTTTTTTCTAGTGTCGCAAAAGCACGGCGTTGATTTCCGTCTCCGTTTCTCTGCACTAGGCCACCCCGGTCTACCCTGCTACACGTGGCATAGTGTAAAGGTAGAAAAAAAGAAAAATATAATATTTTGTAAACATAAAAAGCCAAGTCTCAACTAAGTAAAATACAAAAATAAAGTGTATTTCACAAAATGCTTGAAAGCTCAATGGGAACGAGTCAGTGGAAAGTGAAAGGCCATTGATCGTTTGAGTTGCGCCGGCGCATGCATCATCATTCGTACATGATTACTTTATTTCAGCTCAATAAGCTTATCAATTTTATAATTTTATTGTAAATTATAACTCTCAAAATATATTGGATACATTTAAGTCCCTCCAATACTGACAAAAAACGTTTGATCTTGGAGTTTGATCTTAATGACTGTCTTCTTTTTAGATTTTTTTATATATCATTGATAAGGTTAAGGAAACGCGAGCAAGGGGAAAATAGTTAAAACTTGGAGTTCCCCACGTACCGCCTATGTATCGAGAAATTGCCATCTTACCAAAGCAAGGGATTAAAAATAAATGATTTCAGTGAGTAGGAATGGAACTCACCACCGTCCCGTTCACAATCAAACGGTACCACTGTGGTAACCATCCAAAAGCAGCGGAAACTAAAAAAGAATAAATCCTACTAATATTGTATAAGAATACATGTTTGTTCCACTTTCAATAGGCTTCAATTTATGTAAAGATATTGTATACAACAATAAGTTAAAGTTGACGACGCCGCGTGTGGGTCGCTTGTAGATTAATTGTAGATTAATACGGAACCTTTTTTTTTCTTTGTTTTTCAGCTTTACGCTCTATTCTGCATATATCAGGAAAAGCAGAGAGAACCTAGTGTTAAGACACTCTGCTTCCCACTTTCCGGCGAGCACTCGAGGCATTGGAGTGGAGTGATAAATGGCAGAATTTAATGTCGCGCTTTTGCCTTGTTATCAGCGAATAAATCGAATTAATAAATGTTCCAAGTGGGAATCGAACCCATAATAGTCGCGTTACAGTCACACGCTTGTGCCCCTGCGCCACGACGGCCTCGGAAGCCATGAAACAATATAAATGATTCTATCAGGTAACGCGTTAAAATACACTTAACACGCGAATACTGCAGACTCACTTAAACTGCACCAAGCGAAAAGCATGTAAATAATTTATTTTACTGCATTATTTAAATTCTACATTGTGTTGTTAGTTTTTTTTTAGCTTTAGGCTGTTTCGCGCATAGCAAAGTAGGCAGAGGGAACCTGGGAACCTAGGGTTAAGACACTTCTGTTAACCGCTGTCTGCCGAATAGTGGCGGCACTGCTTGTTGAGTGCCGCTGGCGGATCTCATCGTTGCGCTATGACTCGTAACCAGAGCGAGGAAATTATAATATTTCATATTTCATTTCCTCGAATGAGAATCGAACCCACAAGATGTCGCGATTACCCTCGATTATTGTATACAACAATAACATATATAAGCTAGATTAATAGCACGTGCTTTTGCATTTAAGGTGAATTAAAAGTTAGCTTTCTAAACGGCCATATTGACTATAAGTAGTTAATGAATGTATAAGAGGCAAATCATCTTCTGACCCACTTTTAAGTTCGTTAGTTAACTAAAGCAACGTTGATAATAACAGCAGCTTCACGCTGTATCCCGCACAAAGTAGGGTAGGCAGAGTGAACCTAGTCATAAGACACTCCGTTCCCCACTTTCTGCAGATTTCTGGAGATATTGCTTGTTGAGTGGCAGAACTCAACGCCCCGCTCCCCTCCTCGCTGCCTCGACACCAGAGCGAAGAAATGGAAATATAAATTTAAGTAAGTATTTCAACTCCTTGAGTGGGGACCGAACCTACAACCAGTCTATTTCACAGTCACACTTTGAACCCCTGCGTCACGACTGGCCTCTCACGTAAAATTAATATTATATATTTTTGTAACAGTATTCTAAATTATCAATAAACTAAGCTTTCATAAAAAAATATGCACGCTGTATCCCGCACGCAGTAGGTTAGGCAGACTGAAGTTCGTGTTAAAACACTCGGTTCCCTACTTTCCCTCGAATTCTGGAGGCATTGCGTGTAGCGGAACCCAACGCTGAGCTTTTGCCCTAGTCCCAGAGCGAAAATATGGAAATATTATTGATAATGATAATTCATTCCATCTAGTGGGGAGAAGGTGAAAGCGACGGCCTCAAATATAAAAATATACTACAGCAATTTCCGTTCAGTCAGCCTTACAAACTAAAATAGGAACTACGAAACGAAACGTATTCATGGAATAGCGTGCAGGAACTTCTATTTAAACTCTAATACAAAAGCTGTCAATAGTTTAAGCATTTGAAGTTGGCAATTTCAAAATGCTTTAATTTACCTTTAATAATGAAGGCGACGGCCGTCGTGGTACAGTCGGATAATATTTGACGGCAAATGTGACGGTTACAGGTTCGATCCTCACTCGGATGAATGAATTTGAATTATTTTTGTTTTTTTTATGGGTAGACGACGTAGGTCGTTGATTTCTGTTCCTTCAAATTGGGTGGGAGGTGAATGTCTTAACTCTAGGTAATTCCCACTGTCTATCCTGCTGTCTATGCTATCCTGTTTTTCCCGTAAAGCAGGAAAGGCAGCAGGGGCCGTGTAATGAGAGTAAGAGGATGTACGAGAAGTCATATATATTAAGTACAAGCTATGAAAGCTTGGCCTCCTTGATGTTAGTATAATATCTAGATAGTGGATATATATTTTTATATAAAATTGTATATCCTAAGCATATTTTGATCCTTCTTCAAATGTCACATTTTCATCTTATTTCTTATAATAATAATTTGCCTATTCCAACTTATATCGTATTGTAAGCCGAATTTGAAAGTCTTACTCAAACGTACGATATTGAATCATCCGTGTATTCTGTAATATTTGCTTACAAAACGGACGTACTGAGTGAATCATTTTTTTATCAACAAAAAAAGTTTTTTTTATTTGAAAGTTTGGCTGCACGCTGTATGTCGCATATAGCAATGTAGCCAAAGGGAACATGGGAACCTAGTGTTAAGACACTCCGTTCCTATTAATACCCACGTATCTTCATATGTTTGAAAGCTTAGATTATTTTAGAGTAGTTATCGCTTTAATATTAAATAGAAAAATGACAAGACTTAATATGTTTACAAGATCTATAATATTTTAATATTTTTCTAGAGAAATCAATAATATAATATCATTTTATAGTCGAAAAAAAAATTACGAAGCTTGTCGTGACAAAGTTATATAAAATAGCGTATGTACGTAGTGAGGTGCGAATCCGACGTCAAGGTAAACGGTGACGATTATGTAAACAAGTGAATACCATTATACTATGGCTGTTGCTAAGCCTTTTGCTCAAGCAATAGAAATAAAAGATAGAAATATAAATTAATAGTATTGTTTTAACCTAGTGTTAAGACACTCCGTTTCCCATTTTTTATAGAATTCTGAAGGCATTGCGTTTTAATGGTGGCAGAACTCAACGCTGTTCTTTTCCGTGACAGCAGACCGAACAAATTATAATATAAATTGAAATAAATACTTCATTTCTTCGAGTGGGAATCGAACCCACAATCGTCGCGTTTGCGTTTGTTTGCGTGTGTGCCACGACAACATCAATGCGATTCATTAAATTTGATTTATAATTTATACATTGATTTTTGTATATATTTTGTGCTTGTAAAAAGCGAAGCGCGTATTTATTCGTATAAGACACTTCGTTATTAAAAGTAATAAAATCATATAAAATGATTTTTTCCGTTTATGGACTTTGAACGGATCCATAATATTACACTATAACTATTCCTAATAGATTGAGCTAAAAAGAAAATTAACAGCCAAAGCTAACAATATTTGTTTATTGTATATACTAACTTCTACCAGTTTATATAACTATTCATAATTTTAAAATTTTATTGGTACAATGGAAAACAAGTATTTAATGTTAAAGTATAATACTTTTACATATAAATATGCGGCCAGTCGTGGCGCAGGGGCACAAAGTGTGATTGTACAACCGACTGGTTGTGGGTTCGATCCCCACTCGAGAAGATGAAATATTTACTTAAATTTATATTTCCATTTCTTCGCTCTGGTGCCGAGGACAAGTGCGGCGTTTAGTACTGCCACTCGACACGCAATGCCTCCAAAATTCAGCAGAAAGTGGGGAACGGAGTGTCTTAACACTAGGTTCCCTCTGTCTACCCTACAGTGTGCGGGATGCAGCGTGAAGCGAATATTGTTTGTCTGTTTGTGTACAGACATCTTTTTAGCGACTAAACGGATTTGAATTTAATTTTTCTGTTATATAACTTCGCTTCCATCGTCCTCTATGGGGCTGATTGGATTTGGAAATTAAACCTAGTTACGTATAGATCTAATTACATTTGGAACGTAACAAACAAAACAAATAGCCTTTCCTTTCTTTCGCTGTTACGTAAGTCTTTACTTTTACATCAATACTTAGGAACTAATATCGTAATATAAAGTTGAATTTATGAAAGAAAACAAAGTCATTAATAATTATATAAAAATAAAAAATCTAAATCGAATCAGCGTCACGCTGTATCCCGCACACGGCAGGGTGGGCAGAGGGAACCCTAATATTCTATTCCTATTAGCGCTATTGTAGCGTAGCGACAACTTTTGACTGTAAACGTGATAGTGTAGGTTCGATCTCGCCTGGGGCAGTGAATTGTTTTATTTTCATATCCGCCACTTAACATACAATGTCTAGAATTCGTAAAATTTATCTTGTCAAGTCAAGATAACACGTGAAAATTATCTATATTATTTTCACATTTTATGCCTATTTTAAGCAAATTAACCTAACCTTACTCATATATCATGTAAAATACATATTTAAATTTATTGGTTTTAATAAACTTAAATTTAGGAATATGAATGTATAAGCATATTACGTTTACGTTTTTAACACGAACCAATTTGATGAAATATGTTTGAACATCTTCATGGAGCAGTGGCACAGCGTCTGACTGTAAACGTAAGGGTTGTGAGTTCGATTCCTAGGCAGACGAATGACTAATCTCCATTTTCTATATAAATTGCAGCGTTAAGATCTACTACTTAACAGGCATTGTCTCGAAAATTCGACGAAAAGTAGGGACGGAGTGTGTTAACACTACGTTCAATCTGCCTAGCCCGCGGTATACGAGTATAACGTGAAGCTAAAACAAAATATGCAACGATACAGAGTATAGACGAAATGAAGTGTTGATAGAGATCGGTACAGGAGCTTTACTATATAGACCAGGGGTTTCCAATTTTTTCCTGAACAAGGACCACTTTTATATCACTCTTGGTAGCAGAGACCACTATTCATGTAGGTATAAAAAAAATTAACTGTGATAATCAAAAAAAAACTTCGTTTCACCATCCCCAGTCATAAAATTTAAATCGTTCGCGGACCATATTTAGGTTTCTGCGGACCACTGGTGGTCCTCGGACCACTAGTTGGGATCCAGTGATATAGATAAATAAAGAAATCTAGTAATATCCACAACAGTGTTGCCAGACGTCCTAATTTTTAGTTTTTTTAATTTCTAAATAGATACTAAAAATTTAATAGAAAATCAAATAAGTATATTCGTAAGTTATATTAAACTGTTTTACACGGTTTTACCTAAACATATAAATATAATGAATTATAGACGAAATGTTATATTGCTAATTTGATAGTTAGCAATTGAATTTGGTAACTTTAGTAAATGGGTAAATATTACATTAAATATTGAATAATATTTTAATTTCTATTTGTACCGTTTTTGGCGAGAGATTCTCGCTTTTTACATAAGTGTTTAAAAATTGCGCTTTTTCTCTAGATAAAATCTGGCAACCTTGATGTGATCTTTAAGTACATTTTTGAGTACTAACAACGTGCAACGAAGCAATTTTATTACCTAGATATTAAATGGCATATAACTAGTGAATGTGACAACAGGTTTGGCTTAGAGAAAGCTACCATTTTTACTTTTATTTGTTTATCATAATTTTATTTATTCTGTAATTGAGTATTTATATATATATATATATATATATATATATATATATATATATATATATATATATAACTATAACTTGTAGGATTGGATTGAGGCTATCGTAAACCAGTGGGACAGCGTCTGACTGTGAGCGCAAGGCTTTTGGATACAAACCCCAATTGGGGAAACGATCCCCATTCTGTCACACATAAGCGCGATGTCTTCAAATATGTGTTACCATGGTCTTTTTCTTGCTCTCTACATTTTTTTTTACATTTATACTATTTTTTTAGCTTCACGCACAGCCAGGTAAGCAGAGAGAATGTAGTGTAAGTGCTAGGACACTATGATCCCCATTTTTCTCCGAATTCTATGAGTATTGCATTCAGTGGCGGAACTCAACGCCACACTTTATGCTCTAAAAAATACCTTTATACTAACATATATATGTTTAAAGCCAAGCCTCCTCCAAAAATGTCTCAAGATACACCCATGATAATTGGTCTTAATATATATTTTTTAAATAATAGTAATAAAAAACAACTCGACCTATTATTATTATTAAAAAAATTATTACAATAAAAACTGACGAGCCATTGTAAACTCATCTTTAGGTCGCATCTCCACCCATCGCTTGACGCTGTCTCGTTGGGTGACACGACCACACGGACAATTTCACATGTCGCCCTACTCTATTGACTCACATACTACTTATATGATTTTATAATTAGAAAATTACGATTATGTACCCACTGAGGCCAGTCGTGGCGCAGGGGCACAAAGTGTGACTGTAAACGCGACTGTCGAGGAAATGAAATATTCACTTAATATTTCCGTTTCTTCGGTCTGGTGTAGAGGCAAAGTGCGGTGTTGTGTTACGCCACTCAACACGCAATGCCCCCAAAATTCAGCGGATGCGGCAATGGAGTGGCTTAGCAATAGGATCCCTGTGCCTACCCTGCTGTGTGCGGGATGCAGCGTGAAGCTGACCTACTGTAAAACTAACCACAGCCCATGGTTCTGCATGCATAACAATAAAATAATTTAATTTGTTACGCTCTGAATTTTACTTTAACTAGAACGATTTTGATGTTTGTTTGCTTCTTTTCTTTTTTTCTTTAAATGTCAAAATTTTCATTGTTCTACTTTCAACATTTTTATCGTGTGGTGAAGCAGTGCAAATGTATTGGGGGATACGCAAAGGTCGTAGATTCGACTTTAATTAAAAGGATATTGTGATAAAAAATATTTTTTTTTTATATGAATTTTCATATATTTTTATTTCTTCGCTCTGACACCAAGGCAAAAGTCCGGCGTTGAGTTCCGCCATTCAACAAGGAAAGCCTGATATAAAAATAATAAAAATTAACAATTTTCCACTTCATCTCTATGTAAGATCGAATATCGCATTTGGAGATAATCTAGCACATATACGCAAATAGTAAGCTTGTATGTAAGTAATGGTAGTTTGTTAAGAACAATTTCGATATAAAAGAAAACTTTTACCGTCACATCATTCCCCGATGTCAATGTCAGTCAAATTTATAGAAAGAGAATTGCCTAATCATGTTAGTATAATATATTTCTTCCTAGAAATATATGCTATTCGTAATATAAATACGTCGTGCCTTAACACTAGGTTCCCAGGGAACCTAAGAAGATTACCAAGTTTAAAGAAAATATTTAACCAATATCTACTTATAACATCAAACATCTGAAAGATAATAATACCGGTTTATACAAGTGATAAACTTACTTTAAAAAGGTGTTTTTTGATATACATGGTGATTTTTTTACCTGAAATACAAAAAAAATAATCATTACTAAACATGTAAGAAAAAGTATTTTATTTTTTGAGCTTCACGCTGTATTTCACACGGCACGGTAGTGGGATATAGCCTAGTGTCAAGACACTCCTCTCTTCGCTTTCCGCATGAATTCGAAGCCAATTGGAGACATTACATATCAAATAGCGGAATCCCGTAGGACAAAGTGGGAAAGTCTTGACGCTTAGTTTCGCAAGTGGAAAATGGGAAACCCACAACCCCCAACTTGTTTATAATCAGAGAGTGGCCCATTGATCCAAAAATTAAATTCAAAGTAAATAAATATACACTGTATTGTAATTTATAATTATTTTAGATTTCTAACAATGTGAGTAGAGGCCAAGAATATTGTATTATGACCAGCTTTCTCCGTGGGAAGAATACATGCTGTTGTAAAATCATGTACATATATGTATATTAATTTATAAACACGCGATATATTTCACTTTATTATTAGACACATTGGTATTAGATAATGCGTTATTTTTTCAATTAAAATTTGATTGTATTGGCAAAGTACGAAAATTTCTTATAAATGGGTTAAGTTTTAAGTGGGATAGTTTTTAAGTTCAAATTTAGCCGATTTAAGCATTAAAATTACGATTTTCCCTTCTCTAGTGAATAAAAACTAGCATTCTTCTACAGTGAGTAGAATGACTTAGATTCCTCGAAAAAACTGACCAGAAAGGAGACGGAAAATCTTGGGCCCAAATGTAAAGAGATCATGTTTTTTTCCAAATTTAAACGAATTTTGGTATTCTCATATTACAATCTGATTACGGAGAAAAATGAGAACAATAGTTTTAGATCTTTAATCGATTATAGTACTAAGAAAATAAAATATTTCTTAATTTTAATTAAGTCTAAGTATTTTAACGCAGTGTATACAATTACAGTCGATATAAATAAAGAAAATATCAATTAATTACTAAAAAAAAACAAAAAGAAATCCATTTGAATCGATTAAAATCAATAACATTTTAAATGACTGATGTGACAGGTAATTGACATTGAGACCTTGTCTTTAGATTTTTGCATGTTTCTATCGTTTTCATGCGTTTTGAGTGCTCTCTTGTTTGTATTATATTTTCAACGACTACTGGTTCTTATTTTCACGGATTATTCTAATTAATTACCTATTTTATAGAAGTTGATTGTGCGGAGTACTTAACCCTACTTTTAGCAAATCTCCAATAACTCAGCTCCCATATTGACAAACCTGACAGAATTGTCAGAGAGCGAATGTTATACCTCAATCTATTAAATGATACCATTTTCATCTCTTTGCATTTTGGGCCCAAGAATGTATGCAATCGTTTCAGTCTCCTTTATTACTATTATTGCAACTAACGAGTCCAATATAAAAATGTTAAAATATATATTTAAGTATTTATCTGTTAGTATATTCATAATAATTGACTATCCGGTAAGAGTTTCATATAAAAGTTCTTATTATATCATTTAAGTTAATAAACTTAAACTTTGATATATTAGCCTACATCTCCCATTTGGTGCAACAATGACGTAATTGCACTTTAAAAAAAAAAAGGAAACCCTACTTATTTTAAGTAAAAATACATATATCATTGTTGCACCAAACAAGAAAATTTTAATTGTAGATATTGAATTATTTAAAAACATAAATTAATAGATATTTCTCAGGACGGAATCTAATCAACCATACAGTGATATCAGACAACTCGCATTTATAAAATAAAGTATATTATTTTATAATTTCTAACAAAAAAAAATATTATTAGTGATAATATTACGAAGGTGAGAAGTTATTGAATTATTGTTATTATAGTAATAATTGCACAATATTAGCTAAAGAAATAACCTTTTAAAATATTGATGTAATATTGACAGGTGAAATCAATTAAAAAATACGTGTTGAGAAAGGCAATTAGAAAACGTACGTATATTTTTTACATAATAAATTTAAATATAAAATAATTTATTTGAGCTTATTTCTAATAATTAAATCTACAATTTTTTAAGTTAAACTATAAGCTGAGGCCGCAGTGGCATAAAGTGTGACTATAAAACCAACTGGTTGTGTGTTCGATCCCCACTCGAGGAAATTAAATATTTATTTATATTTATATTTTCATTTTTTCGCTCTGATGTCGAGGCTAAGCGCCGCGTTGAGTTTCGCAACTCAGCACGCTACGCCTCCAAAACTCGGCGAAAAGTGGGAAACGGAGTGTCTTAACACTAGGTTCCCTCTGCCTACCCTGCTGTGAGCGGGATAGAGCATGAAGCTGAATTTATATAATAATAATATTATATATTTTTTTCTATATACAATTAAAAAGTTCATTACATTTAATATACCTATAAATATAATATCGTATCGCAAGTCGCATTGAAGGGAGCGTTTGTCGTAACCGCTGCACTTGCTAAGAATGCGGTCAGTAATGTAAACATAGTGGTCAATGCACCGATGTAGGTGCCTTATCTTACTTAAGGTGATATTCATTTGTTATTTTTTTTAGCTTCACGCTGTATTCCGCTCATAAGAGGCTAAGCAGAGGAACCCAGAATAAAGATACTCCATTCCTCACTTTGTGCTTTTTTTTTTTTTGGTATAGACCGTGATGAGAGGCGGAACGCAACCACGTGCTTTTGCCTTGAGCGAAGAAATGAAAATAATAATTCATTCCCCTCGAGTCGGAATAGAACCCACAATCAAGTGTCACTGCGAGATAGATTTTCTCTCTATGAGGGCAAAAATGAATGAGGTAGTATCTATAAATAGTAAACGTCACATTTACTAAGTACTTGTTTGTAGAGTCAAAATGTTCAGACTAAGCGCGACGGATTTGGGTTTGATTCCTACTCGGATAACTGAAGACTAATATTCAGTTTCCATTAAGACACTTTCGTTTTCCACTTTCCGCTGAACTCTGGGGGCATTGCGTGTTGATTGGCGGAACTGAACGCCGCACGTTTCCTTGTTACCAGAGCGAGGAAATGTTATAAATATTAAACATTTCATTTTCACAAGTGGAAATCAAATTCACACCTTTCGCCTATATAGACCCTGCCCTGTAATAGCCTAATAAAGATATTATATATATATACGGAAACATAAAGAGAACATAGTGATGTAACCTCCCGCTCTCTTGGTCAGTCTTTCGTGTCAGTGATGTGATATATTGACGTAAGTTTTCAATCACTGGTGATAAAATTATCGTTTGCCTACTTATGAAATGCAAGTCAGTTATTTAATATGTGTAAGAAAAAAATACGAAATCTGTATTTTAATTAAGAAATTAAACTTAATGTTGATTTTCTGTCAAAATTAAAAAAATAAATTTTCATTAATGTATTTTTTTTTTCAATTCAAATTAGTAGCTTGCGACATGACCACGTTCAACTACACAATATTTCAAGCTATATAATACACATAATATGAGAATTACATAAAAATTAAGATATTATACATATATATTAGATATTATACATATATATTAGACCAGTCGTGGCGCAGTGGCACAAAGTGTGACTGTAAAATCGACTGGTTGTGGGTTCGATCCCCACTCGGGGAAATGAAATATGTGGCGAGCAGACTTAACACTAGGTTCCCTCTGCCTACCCTGCTGTGTGCGGGATACAGCGTGAAACTGATTTTTTTAGTTCCACCGCTAAAAACTCTAACATACCTAAAGTGTAAACCAACAGTTACAACTTGCAAGGCATGTTCGTACGTGCCCATACAAAGCGTCGTTTACCTACATTTTGTAGACTGTAATTTTTTATCTAATAAGTAAAGATATTTGTAACTACTCTGTAAATTACGTTGTTAATAATTAAGCAATATAAATATTTAAGTGATGTCAGGTTTAAAAAATATATAAATAGAGAATGTGGAGACCGAATTCCAGCAATATAAGAAGCATTCTACTAAACTTAATGTTAAAAACGGAATAATGAGTCACAAAATTTTCTATGCGTGCGTCAAGTAACTCGCTTGAGAAAGTATGAGTAATTTCAGAGTTAAGGAATAGGAGAATACGAAAATATTTTAAAAGAAGAAACATGCGATTCATCCATTAAAAAAAAAAGAATACCGATATTTTCATCTTATCAATCATAATTTTAATTGACTGCGTAGCTTACAAGGAATGTAAATGTATAGTTTTCCATTTTTTTATACAATTTCTTTGAATTATTATAGATATAACATTTGACGCTAAGTTTTATAAAGCCAGTAGTGAGCGTTCAGAGCGTTCTGCTGGTGGGTTCGCCGGTGTGAGCAATGCTTATATCTACTCTTCTAAGCTTTTTGCTTTTCTACTATTTAGAATACATATATATACATCTTTCTGTCTATTCGTGAAAACCACATTAAATTTTGTACAGTAGTTTAATCTGCAAATCCGTGGAAAGCGACATGACATTGCTTTATACAATACTACAGCCTCAAACGCGGTTTCGCTGGCTTAAACCTTTTTTTATATTATAATCAAAGAATGATATGTTTTTTTAATAAAAACTATCCCGTTAGCCTTTCTAATATATCCGTAATAATCTGTACAAAATTTCATAATAATCGGTACTGTAGTTTTGGCGTGTACGCGTAACAATCTATGACAATGTATGAAATTTTATATTAGTATAATAAATACATTATTATATTCAAAATGCCATATTCTGTAAAAAAAACACAACATATCAAGATTTGAACTCACGCCTATTAAATTACATATACTACCGGGGCTGTAGCTAGTTGAAAAGAAAAACTATACATTCACTTCCTGTCACAACCACAATTTCTACAGGGCGAACGGAAGGCGATATTATTAGAGTATATGTATATGTTAAGAGTAGAGAAACTTCTCCATTTGAAGCCCTAAACCAGTCTGAAACCTACAATAATTTTTAAATAAAAATAAATTAATATAGTTATACATTATAGTTATACATTATAGTTATACATTATAGTTATACTTTATAGTTATACATTATAGTTATACATTATACCACCGGGATAATGTATAACTATACACGCATCGATTCCCACTTAAGGAATTATTATTTTCATTTCCTCGTTCCTCTAACAAGACAAAACGCGACATTGAGTTCCGACATTTAACATGCACTATCACAAAAATTGGACAAATAGCGACAAACGAAATGCCTTAACACTAGGTTCCCTCTGCCTATCCAGCAGCATATATGCGGATACAGCGTTAAAAAAAAACAAATAAAAGAAAACAAAACGTACAAATGCAATCTTATTTAAAATAGACTGCAGTATCGTTCATTATTACTACACTATAAAATTAAAATGCTGATCACGAATACCTTTTGTTTATTTATACAAAATTGCAAATTTCAATGCATTATGCAGACGGAGACACTATTTGTGAACACTAAATCTAGACCTACATATTAACAAATCCTCAGGTTTAACTTAGTGACTAATCAATGTATAAAAGTCAATTGGATCCGTTCTAAGGAGGACAGATGACAAAACAAATTCCTTTCTAGTTGTTAGATATGTTCGTATGTTGAACGGAATTAAGAAAGGTAAAATAAAAAAAAAATAAATCAGCTTCACGCTGTATCCTTCACATAGCAGGGAAGGCAGGGGAACCTAATGTTAAGATACTACCTTCCCCATTTTCTGCAGAATACTGGAGGCATTGCGTGAGTGGCGGAACTCGACGCCGCGCTTTGCCTCAACGTCGCGTTTACAATCACACACGACACGACTGGCCTCCTTTCTAGTTTTTCGATATATATTATGTTGAACGAACTTAAAAAAAATATTACGAAGACAATATTTACCTTAAAGAATTAATTTTACTGTATGATTCGGATAAAATAAAATATTAGACTCTACACTCTTTTTCAATAAGACATTGTTCTAGTCTCACGTACTTTATAAGCAGGTATATAATATTAATTATAAGAGGGTTGTTATATAAGAAAACAAGGAGATGCGACATGATCGTCAATAATTAGATCGATATTTAAAAAAAAATACGGAAAGAAGTTTTATTTCTAAAGTTAAATTAGGTACAATAAAATACAAAGTTGCATCAACAGGCCCTCGTGTTAATAAAACGATAATAACTTTTGAATACCTGTTTTTGCCTACAATAAATAATTGCCGTTTTTCTTACAGCTTGCATTCATATTAAAATTATCTGAATGCGGCGCCACATAAATATACAGAATTGAATCAAGGAATAATTTTCAATAGCAGATTTTTTTACTTTACAATTAAAATAAAATATAACGGCGTCGCATGAAACATTAACATGAAAGTGCTTCACTAACTTCCATAACCTTTCTTTAAGACGCTTCGTTCTCATTAAGACATTTAGACTCCCATGGTTTGTCGAGTTAATTAACATACGTTAAGATAAAGTTTAGTTGAACTCCACTGTACTTTCCGCAGAAGCAGAAATGTTAAGTGGCCAGAACTAAACAAAATAGAATAGAATAGAAATATATGTTTATAAAGTGTATGCAAAGGCGGCCTTATTGCTTCAAGCAATCTCTTACAGGCAACCCTTGGTAAATAAAGGACTAAATTTTAACTAAGAAATGAGAATAACGTTATAGTGCACAATTTGACTTAATAAAATACAAATGAATAATATACATATATACACATCGTATACAAAATAAAAAAAAACGATTTAATATTATATCTAAACAAAATACTTTGACAAATAGACCTCTGAGTGTGATTCGATTCTGACTAAAATCATCGTGTGTAGTCAAACGAGTCCCACCTGGAAGCCAAGAAGCCATGACGTATAACAGCTTAAAAGATTTCATATATATATATATATATATATATATATATATATATATATATATATATATATATATATATATATATTTATATACATATAAATAATAAATTAAATTAAATCAGCTTCACGCTATATCCCGCATACATCAGGGTAGGCAGAGGATACCTAGCTAAAGTGAAAGTCAAAGTCAAATAATTTTATTCAAAATAAGAAGTTATATGTTTTATTTTTTGAACGTAAAATAATTTACCACCAGTTCGCTAAAGTTAATGCCTCACACCAGAGAGGAATCGGCGCAAGAAACTCAGTGGATTTTTTTTAATCAATTATATAAAAACACATTTCTCTTTTAACTAGTGTTTACTCCGTTCCTTCTCTCCGCCGAATTTTTCGAAGCATTGCGTGTCGAGTGGCAGAACTGAATGCCGAGCTTTTGCCTTGGTACCGGAACGAAGACATGAAAATAAACAATTATTCATTGTTTATTTTCATGTCTTCATTCTGTCTGTCATTGTTGTGATCGAACCCACAACCAGTGGTCACACTGCCTCAATATTAATAGCTCACACCACACTCCCTCAATATTACTAGCTTTCTCATATAGTTTTTTTTTTATTTATGTCTAGTTTTATAGCATTTTATTCGTACACTGATGTGTGTATGCGATTATTAGCTACTTATTCAACTTTTTATAAGACTTTCGCCGTCCCTGTTACGCGATGTGGTATTACGTAAAAGTACATCGGTCCGTGCGTTTGCGTGAAGCGGCGTGGAACCGGTCGGACTCCATGAAAATATAAACACAATGGCGATATAAAAAGTACGTAAATTATAAAAAAAATATATAATTGCATAGTTAATTTTGAATGCCTAAATATGTCTCTATTATATCATTATAAGATTTCGCTGTTTTAAGAAAAAAATCGCGCACGCGAGGTAACTCCCTCACGCATACTATAAATAATAAATCTTCAACATTAAGTTTATTTATAAATAGCAACTTAAGTATATTTATAAATATTTTTTTCAACATACTTCATTATAACAAATATGTATATTCTATATTTTCTTTACCAACAGATAAAAAATAGAATTCTATTATGTTTATTGCGACTAACAGACATCTACAAAAACATATAATTTTACCTCGGTAATGCTTCAAATCATCAATAATTCTATTAATTAATTACAGGTACTGAATAATAATTTGCATGTTATATATAGTACAAAATAAATAAATGAAAAGAAAGTCTAAGACGATAACGATAGACGAAACGATCATTACATTAAATAAATTATAAAATCAAAGTTGGCTGAATATTTATTTCATGGGCAGAAAAAAAAAGAAAAAATCTTCAATTGTTTTCCCGCGCTTATGGAACGCCAAAGTCACAGTCATAGCACGCCTAAAAAAATATTACTGCATTTTTAACTAATTAATGTAAATGAATTAAAAAATATATAAATAAATAGACATTTTGAAGTGCCCAATAAGGGATGTTACAAAACAGTTTACAATGTTGCTTTAAATGGAGTTAATCTATACAAGTAAGTATGACTATCATAACAATTGATCTCATAGTATTGTCCATTCCATACAGATCCCAAAATAAATGTAGTGAAACGAAATCAATGTTAAAATTCAAGGGCGTGTCATTTTATTCCCATGCAAAATTGCAACATACATTGGTTGACTGAGCATGTTATAAAAGTTAGACTATTTAGTATTGAATACAATAACGATGTTATAGAACTTGTTAGTTGTAACTATATAATGTGATAATAAGTGTATAAAAATTTAAATATTTCTTTTTGAATATTTATTAATTTTATTATTAATTATAATATATAATTTTATATTTATTTATGTGGTAGAGAAATGCTAAAAAAATATAAATCCATATCAATTTGTTTGAAATAAGAAGATTTAATACCTTTATTACATTCTTACGTTAGTTTATTTTTGTATGTTTGACAAGTTAATCTTTTGTCAGTGCATTCCAAACGTAATCAGTCACAGCGCTAAGGTCAAACGGACTCCAATGAATTATTTAACGAGACGTTCTAATTCTAACAAATCGAATATAACCTAATAGAAATAGCTATTTTATAAAATTAAATAATATACAAAGCAATCGAACGTTGAAGAGTAGTCTAATATTACATTTCGTTTTAAATAGTTTTATGTTCCGACATAAACTACTTTTCAGTATTTGGAACTTTCTGTATAAAAATATATAAGTGAACAAACAATTTCAATACCTAGTATGGAGACGGTTTATTCCATATTTTAATTTTACAAAAAAAAAATCTCTTCGCAAAAAAACCATGCTTAATTCTACTTGAGTTATATTTATTACTAAATTTAATTTTAACAACGTAAATAAGCCAACAGACTTATAAACAAGAGAGGGATAACAAAAAAAAGTTACAATTTTATGTTTAACTCGTATTTTACAACATAAAAAAATAATCTAGGATTAAGTAATATACATTTTAATAAAACAACGATAATATCGCCATTTTCTTTGAAATATCTTAAACTGTATGATGTCATTTTACACAAGAGAAAATGAGTATTATTAGCCTGATTTTATATAAGAATTTCAACATAAGTATCATTAGAGTCCACTTTCCGGTACTGGATAAATCTAAAACTAGCTTTTATAATGGTTTCTTACTACGTTATTTAGAAAAAATCAACAGTTGATGGCGGTAAGTACTAAATATTTCGATTTTTAGGCCAGTTGTGGCGCAAGGGCACAAAGTGTGACAGTAAAATTGACTGGTTGTGGGTTCGATCCCGACTCGAGGAAATGAAAGATTTATTTACATTTATATTTTCATTTCTTTGCTCTGGTGTAAAGGCAAAGCGAGGCGTTGAGCTCCGCCACTCAATACGCAACGCCTCGAGAACTCAGCGGAAAGTGGGGAACAGAGTGTCCTAACACTAGGTTCCCTCTGCCTACCTGTGTGAGGGATACAGCGTGAAGCTGAAGAAGAAGAATTTAGTTTTTTTTTATGAATATAAGATATTAATATGAAATAAACAGAATAAATTAATAGGAGAATACGTTAATTGAGGAAGTTATAAGTGATATAATAGTAATACTTTTACATTACAAAAAAGTTACGGAAATATCTTAGAAAATCAATAATAATAGTAATCATAAGGAAAATAACTATCTTTGTTGTTGCCTTTGTTGTTGTTGCTCAACGCCGCGCTTTGCCTGATAACGTGTGGTCCCTAAAAATGTTAATTGTAAATTAAATTAGCCCTAGATAAAAACATACATTGTATATTGCTTACAATTACATACATGGGTTCAGTATAAATACTTTAAAAGTAAATAATAAGTATATTACTTAGATTTCTCGTTATAAATTGAAAAATTAGTGTGACGGCAACATAAAACTGCCATTTAATTTACCAGGAAAACATAATAATATAGAAAATATGTTGCTTTTCCTGATATTTAGGAATGATTTAGGCGGAATTAACCTTTACTTTTAAAATATTGTAGTAGGTAGGTAGGTACTACTGTTATTTTGAACTTTGCAAAAGATAAATCAGCTTTTGTGCCGTGTGATCCCGGCCTAGAATAGGATCATCCTGGTACTGGTGGTGTCGTAAGAGGCGACTAAAGTACGTGTGGTAGAGTCACGTCGCCAGCAATGGCAACACGCATGGGCAGACTCGACCGGATCATTACCACCCCCGGCATTTAAAACCGGCGTGAAGCAGTGGCTTTATGCCACTGCGTTTCGCATCAGGTAATGCCGGGCCCCGGCGCCCAACCCATCGTAAAGGCCGGCAACGCACCTGTAACTCCTCTGGGGTTGCACGGGGTCGTGGGCGGCGGTAGTCACTTACCATCAGGTGACCCGCACGCTCGTTTGCCGTGTCTTTTCCATAAAAAAAAAAAATCAGCTTCACGCTGTATCCCATACACAGCAGTGTAGCCAGGAGTTACCTAGTGTTTAGAATAAGATAAGGCACTGCGTGTTGATTGGCGGAACTCTACGCCGCGTTATGCCTCTACACCAGAGTCAAGAAGAAAATACGTATATTTAGACAAAGATTTCTTTTCTTCGAGTATTTAGGCACGTAAACCTTATTAAATAATGCAAGTGAGATCTATGTTGTCATATTTTTTATGCTATGTTTTCTCATTGGCTAAAACACAATAAAACACCTCCAGTGTTCATTCTACGGCCCGTCTTGACCCAGATATGTATATCGCACCTTTAGAATTATAATGATCTAATCAAAAAACCATGATTTTGAGTTTTTGTCAGAAATTGACCTAAAACGACGCTGTACACAGCAGGGTAGGCAAAGGGAAAATAGAATTAAGACACTTGGTTCACTTCACATAAATGGAGAACAAGATCAATTTCTGACAAAAACTCAGTTTTTTTTTATCAGGTCACTATAATTCTAAAGGTGCGATATGCATTCCAACATCAAAGTAAATCATATATCAAATCAACTTCACACTGTATCCCGCACACAGCAGGGTGAGCAGGGGGAACCTGGTGTTAAGGCTCTCCGTTTTCCATTTTCCGCTGAATTCGTTGTTGATTGGCGAAACTCAACGCCGCGCTTTGCCTATACACCTGAGCAAAGAAATGAAAAATAATTCGATCGTTGAAAACAACTAAGCTTAGAAATAAACTAGAATAATAAACAGCAGGAAGCTTAAGAAAAGATATACCTACTTAGAAACATTTACAAGTAAATTTTATGAAAATTTTGGAAAAAAAATACATAAACATTTTTCATTCATATTTTGTTCAGGGTGGAGGAACCTCACTGTTTTCTATATGAACAAAACATAAAAATGCTTTAATTAAACAAAACATCCTTCGATACCAACCCACAAAGTACCGACTGAGCGGAAACTTATATCAAATATACCAAAATGGCATTATAAAATTAACATAATTTGAACTATTAAAATATATTCCGGCCAGCCGTAGCGCACTGATACAAAACTTTCATATTTTCATTTCTTCGCTCTGGTAAGGAAGCAAAAAAGAGCAGCGTTGAGTTTCGCTACTTAACACGCAATGAGTCCATAATTCGATGGAAAGCGAGGAAAGGAAGTTTCTTAATGGGAACGGAGTGTCTTAACACTAGGTTCCCAGTAGACGTCAAATTTTTAATGCAATCCAAATGAACTATATATTGTTAATTATTGTAATACGAACAAGCAACGCAAATTAGCCGTCCATTACTTAATATGCGTTTCAAATGTAAACAGGCGTATCAAATCTTATTGTAGGGTAAAATAACTGTAATACATACATATATTAGAATGAAGTGAAAAGTGTAGGTACATTCGTCCTAAATTTCACGGCCGCAATCAGATAGATATACGACCTTCATATAGATAAGTATTTTTTTTTTAAAAAAACAACACGGCGCTACTAAGTTTTTTTTAAAAAAACAACACGGCGCTACTGCGCCGTGGTAAACGTCGTATTTACATACGTAGGTGTAAATTAGGTACGTTGTTGTCTTAATTTGTAAATCAGCTGCACTGCTAGCTTAGCTTCACTGTATTCCGCACACAGCAGGGGCAGAGGGAACCTAGTGTTAAGACACTTCGTTCACCACTCTCTGCCGAATTATGGAGGCATTGCGTGTTGAGTGGCAGAACTCAACGCCGCGCTTTGCCTCTACACCAGAGTGAAGAAATGGAAATATACATTTAAGTAAATATTTATTCGTTTTTATAACTTTTCCTGGTTGACATGGATTTAATAGTAATATACATATATCCATAATATTTTAAATATTTTAAAGTGATATTCGACGTTTAGGAAAGAAAAACGAATGGTTGGTTGTGTTTCCAGGAAGTGCGGGTTTAAATCCCGTTCCGTTCAAATTTTCATAATATTTTCGTCATATTTTAATTTTAATAATTTCATTTACACAATATTTATTACTTTAATCAGATCCACGCTGTAGCCCTCACACTGCAGGGTAGGCAAAGGGAACCTAGTGTTAAGACACTCCGTTCTCCAGTTTCTGTCGAATTCCGAAAGCATTGCATGTTGACTGGCAGAACTCAACGCCGCGCTTTCTCCTCGACACCAGAGCGAAGAAAATGGAAATATAAATTTAAGTAAATGTTTCATCTCCTCGAGTGGGAATCGAAGTCACAACCAGTCGGTTTTGCAGTCACACTTAGTGCCCCTGCGCCACGACCGGCCTCTGCATATATCATATGTTAAACAGCACGAGCAAGACCATATGGAATATTTCTATGTATTATCATACACTTACTTTACTACATTAAAAGAGTATGTTATTATCAATTTAATTATACATAATAGTATTGGCACTTTACTTTATAAGTTATATATTTTATAAGTATATATTTTGTAAGTTTAACATATAAAAAGTACTGTTAAATATCACTAGCAACACTGTATAGAATTATTCAATTTCTTGTTGTGTAACTTTTATTTTAAGACCTATAAACAATATGTTATTCTCAATTCAATTATAGCTAATAATTAATCACACATTGATTTATATAATATATGGATAAATACATTATATAAAAGAGCAACTGTTGAGTTTCTTGCAGGTTCTTCTCAACAGAACTGCCTTCCGAACCGGTGGTAGCTTCTTTTTTGTTTATATGTTAATTCGACGATTCAAAAGTGCTCATAAGAGATTATTTGAATACATCAAAATAAATAAATAAATCAGCTTCACGCTGTATCCCGCACACAGCAGGGTAGGCAGAGGGAACCTTGTGTTAAGACACTCTGTTCCCCACTTTCTGCCGAATTTTGGAGGCATTGTGTGTTGAGTGGCAGAACTCAACGCCGCGCTTAGCCTCGACACCAGAGCGAAGAAATGGAAATATAAATTTAAGTAAATACTTCATCTCCTCGAGTGGGGATCGAACCTACAACCAGTCGGTTTTGCAGTCACACTTCGTGCCACTGCGCCACGACCGGCCTCGAATATTGAATACATAATATTATACGAATACGAATACGAATTTGAATACATAATATTTAGAATACTTTAATGACTGTATAAATCTAACATTAAAAGTTGCTCACTTGACAGTGTGTCCAAATATTTATAAATAGACAGTTTCGTTAGCCATGATCAGTCGAATAAACTAAACAGAATGTGACGCTGCTCGTTGTATTATGCCCATATTCAAGCCACTACTGGAACACATAATATTTTAAATATTTTTTAAGTGTGTTTAGGAAAGAAAACGGATGGTTGGTTGTGTTTACAGGAAGTGCGGGCTTAAATCCCGCTCCTTTCAAATTTTCATCATATTTTAATTTTAATAATTTCATTTACATAATATTTTTTAATTTTCATCATTTCTGAGATTAGTGATAAACATATTGTTGTAATAACAATCTATATATAACATGAAACTAATGAACCTTTAAAAGTGAAAAGCGGTCATCGTATCGATACAAAGTTATCACATTTACTATAAGCCCCATGCCATATAATTCACAACCGGAAAGAAGTATTGATGGGCTATTAAGCGACGGGCTTGAAAGAACATATGTTTTCTTTTTACTTTGCTACATAGTAACTGCTACTAGTTTGTATCGCAGGTTCGATGTTAGCGTATGTGTTCCATCAATCTATGGAAAAAAATATATTTTAAATATGTTTTACTAGTGATATATATATATATATATATATATATATATATATATATATATATTTATACAACGCGAATTTGCCCGTTTAAACTTATTTATATATATATATATATATATATATATATATATATATATATATATATATATATATATATATAAGAAACGGGAATTTGCCCGTTTAAACTTATTTTTATATTATAGCCTAATTATACAAAATCTTGACGTAAATTGTAGCTTATGCGTTGTTTTGATGTATTAGCAAAAATACTGTAAAGTTTTTGATGGCGTCGTGGCGCAGTGGCACTAGCGTGTGAAAGTGGGGAGCGGAGTGTCTTACGACTAGGTTTATTTTTATCGAAAAGGACAAGGCAAACGAGCGTTCGGGTCCCCTGATGGTAAGTGATTACCGAGCGCAACACCAGAGGAGCTACAGGTGCGTTGTCGGCCTTTAAGGTGGAGATAGACGCGCTTTTCGAAGGTACCGACGTCACATCGACCTGAAATCACTGCCGCGTGTAGGCCATTCCACAATTCCGTGGCGCGTGGAAGGAAGTTCCTGCGAAGCCGCACAGTAGTGGATGGCCACGTATCCAGGTGTTGCGGATGATATTTTAGCTTATGACGTACTGTGCGGTTAGAAAGTTCAGGGGCAGGTAACAGGTCAAACAGTTCTTCAGCACACTCCCCATGATAAATGTTCCCCCTACCTACCCTGCTATATGCAGGATGCAGCGTGAAAAGAAAAAAAAATATATATTTATGTACATACTTATATAGACCTTAATTATGTATGAACATTAACATCTGATGATTGCTTTCACTCGTTATTACCTTTAGTCCGGATTAATAAATAAATATCGATAATATCCACCAATCAAGATTCTAAAAGTGAAACGATATTAGATATTAGCTATAAAAAGTAAATTTCTGTAGCAAAAAATATGTTGTCTTGTCTTGTGTAGCAGTATTTGAAATAATTTTCACTTTTGATATTTGATGCTATCGTGGCGTAGGGGTATATGCGTGTGTGTGACTGTAAAGGCGACGGTCGTGGTTACGATTCCCACTCGGAGGAATATATTTTTTTTATATTTCCTCTATTTTCTAAAAACTAAAAAAAAAAAGCTAAAAACAACAAAAGTATTTGACGAAAATAATTAATAAAAGAGCTGTTAGAATTTGACTGATTGTATTGTAGGTACTTTGGTTTTGATATTTTTCCTTCTTTTTATTTTATTTGCCTAAATGTTATTGAAAATTTTACAACTGTATAATAATTTACAAGGGTAATTATCAAATAAAAATATCTATATCATCTCTATAGATTTAATGCTGAATCCAAGAACTCTGTATATGATCAAAAATCTATTGGTTTAGTTAATATATGTACATACAATATAAGCGAGTTACGAAAAAAAGAAACCTTCGAAGCTGTTTTGCTACAGCGTTGAGTTACGCGTGCATGATTGAAATCAAAGCCGCGCTTAATCTTTAACGTGCAACGTCTAGAAAATTAGGTGATAAATAGGAAAATTAATGTCTTAATAATAGACGCCCTCTACCTACTCTACTACTCCACTGATCTATCTACAGCGTGAATCTAAAAAACCCTCAATTTCTTTTGTACATAGTGTTGAACTCGTGACCTCTGACCTTATTTCGAAACCCCCCGACAAATTCAACATCGATTTTAAAACGTCGCTTAGTTGCTCAAACTATTTACTTATTCGGGCAACGAGTGTCGATTGGGCGTGTAGTAATCGAGTAGAATTTAGAGTTTTCCGTATAACCTATCCATGCAGTAGTTAACTCTGTTGAAACTAACCGAATGACGAATAGTTTTATATTCAATTCGATTTGTATTCAATCACCTATTGCTTGCACTGCGATTTCAAATTAAAATCATGTATTTAACTAAGACATTAAGCCAGTCGTGGCGCAGTTGCACAAAGTGTGACTGTAAAACCGACTGGTTGGTGGTTTGATCCCCACTCGAGGAGATAAAATATTTAATTAAATTTATATTTCCATTTCTTTGCTCTGGTGTCGAGGCAAAGCGCGGCGTTGAAACCTGTCACTAAGCTTGTCATCGCCGTCGTACCAGAGCGAGGACATGAAAATATTTCAATTCCTCGAATGGAATTCGAACCCATAACCTGTCGCGTCTGGCGTCATCTTTTTCACCCTCATCATTTTTTAAAATGCATACTAAAATAACAATTTCTATAATTTTAATCAAAATAGCCTAAACGGCAGCAGTATTTAGGTACCTACTAAGTTTAACTTTTATGTTATTTCCTATCCACTCCGTATATAGTGTAGAGCTATATATAGTCAAAAAATGCATGAGTATGTTAGTGTACCCCAAATAAAACGATATGGTAATGTACCTAAGTGGCGATATAAAAAATATCTCAACTTATATTTTGGTAAAAATGTGGAAGTTTACGCAATATCCATAATCTTATGTACAAATATGCTAATTGAAGTAATCAACATACATACACATGTTTGTATGTCATATGTGGCCGTCGTTTTGGCGCGGCAGTATAGCCTCTAGATATATATATATATATATATATATATATATATATATATATATATATATATATATATGTGTGTGTGTGTGTGTGTGTGTATATATATAGAACGCATCAATCCATATAACAAACACAATCGCTAATTCGAAGACAATTAGAGGCACTATCAGATCATAATAGCGCCTGAAATTCTCGCCTGTTTTGGCACCACCTCTGATGGTTTTAGCGAAGTTGGAGTTTGATAACACTTTACTAAACTGCCTGCCGTTCACTGCTCGAGCACGAAATCGTTTGTGGCACGAAAGGGTAGCTATTCCGTAACATATTTCGATTAGATGGTGTCTTGTCGCTATTTGCTGATAGACATCAATCTTTTTAACCTCCCATGTAAAAAAAGGGGTGTTGTTAGTTCGATCAGTCTTTGTATGTGTCCGTGGCACTGTAGCTCCTGATTGGTGCGGGTTTTTTTAAAATCAAAAGTTGGTAATTTACTTACTGCGGTGGTTCTTATGATAAAAGGTTTAGTAGTTTAAGAGTTCATTAGTTATAGTATTGGTCAGAGTTATTTTTTCATTAATATACGAATTTGTCATTTTTATTATGGTTTTAGTGAAATGAAAGTGAATAGGTATACTAATAAAGATCAATACAATAGAGTATTAAAAATCGCAAGCGCACCAGAAAGTTACATTTCCAAGTGTATTTCATAGTATTTTAATTAATATTTAAATAATGACATAATAAATTTGAAACATTCTATTTGAATTTTTTATTATTTTAATTAAATGATATAATTTTTGAAAGTTATCTATTTAATTTTTACATAAAATGTGATTTAATATAAGTAAAAGTAAAAATTGTGTATACTTTCTTTTTTAAATTTATATATTTTTTAATGACCTGTTATGTCATATGAAACGGCTTTTTAGGTATTCAATACAACAACATGTGGGTATTAAAGAATAGTATTTATTAAAGAATGAATATAAAATATAGATGCACTAATCGAAAATAATAAAAATTTATCCTAATTTTATAAAACCGAACAAGCGCGAGTCGGACTTGCCCACCGAGGGTGCCCTACAAAAAATTGAGGTCTCGAACTTTTTCTGAAATTCAAGCTTAGCTTAGACAGACCCCTTTCATCTGATACTTTTTCTTGAACCAATACTACCTGTAGATGCTAGCTGTGAAATTTCATAATTCTTGGTCAACAAGAAGCATCCTATTATTTTTGATTTCCTTTAGAGTGTAAAAACAAACGTTTCTGCGATATAAGCGGCCATGCCTTTTCAAAGTAAGTGTAGAAATTCCCTTTTTTTTAGGAAATCGTGGGTCCGTAGATCTGTTTTTGTTCGAATTAAATTCGATATCTAAAAGCGTTTCTTACATAAAGGCTCTTGACAGACAAACAGACAGACGAACAAAAAATCTTATAAGGTTCCTTTTATCCTTAAAAGATACGGAACCCTAAAAGTGGAGGATATTATTGATTTCATTCTATATCTTTTTGTATCTTATATGACTATTCATTTTATATACTTATTTATTATTTAATTTTGTTATTTTTAGAGTCAGGGCCACCCAAGACGATTAAATTAGCTTCTAAATATCAAACAAAAACTCATAAAATTATAGTAATTTTATAACGAATGCTGTCAAAATAGCTTCCATTTCACACGAAGCCCTATAATAATGTATATGATGGAAACATTTCGCGAGTTATAACGTTTTATTGGACGCACCTTGAACTTTCTCATATAAAGTCAATGTTACACCTTTAATTGTGATGCATATGAACCATATAGTGTAGTAATAATGTTGATTATATTCTGCTGGTTGAAACCAGTCGTGGCGCAGAGGCTCAAGTTTGTGACTGTAAACGTGACCGGGGGTGGGTTCGATCCCATGTGGGATAGAGGAAATGAAACATTTATTTAAATTTATACTTTCATTTCTTCGCTCTAGTTTCGAGACATAGCGCGGCGTTGAGTTTCGCCATTTAACACACAATGCCTCCAGAAATTCTAGGAAAATTAAGAACGGAGTGTCTTAACACTAGGTCCCTCTGCCTACCCTGCTGTGTGCTGGATACATAGTTAAGATTATTGAATTTATAGAGTTTTAATTTTAATTTAGTGTCTGTTATTTATAACTATTGCAACAGTTACAAAAAGTTTTTGCATTTAAAAATTATATCCGTCCTAACTTGGACACTATACATATTCGTTCGTAAAAATTAAATTTTTGTTTAAAATAAATAAATATTAATTACAAATTAATGCTTATATAAGATTAAAATCACTGCAAGTTTTTTTAATTAAGTGCACAGGTTAAAAAGATTATTTTTTAAAAATATAATATTCAAGCAGATTGGCAATTATTGCATTCCAAAGTCATAATAAACTGATAGTTTGATATGAAACTTTCTATGATGAAAATTTATTAATTATTTATAGAATTAATTTGTGATATTTCTATTTTATAAGTGAAATGAAACTTAATAAAAAAAAACAAATCCGATAGTAATTGGTTCGTATTCCGTTCCCGGGAAATGAAAAGTGAAGAACAAATAAATGTATTAGGTTAGGTTACAATACGGAGTTATGGGAGAATCCGTTGACTTCCGTAGCCCCGGCCTGGGATGGTTGAGGAGGAGCACCGTGAGATTTAAGTGGGTAGTATGGACGGCCTTCATCTGCAGGTCAACGGGTCCCACATGACCCCATCGAGTTCCCACTCGGGCGACGTACTCGTAAAAGAGTTTCCTCACGGTTAAAAAAAGATTAGGTTACAATAATTAGGTAGGTATTAAATATTAATATATTAGGTAGATATTTTAGGTTAGTTTTTATCTTGAAAGTTATAAATAGTATTGCTATGAAATGCTATGCTTCTTATGAAAAACAAAAATAAATAAAAAATAAATTAAATCATTCAATTGAGGACAGTCGTGGCGCAGAAGCACAAAGTATGACTGTAACCACAACTGGTTGTTGGTTCGATCCCCACTCGAGGAATATTTATTTACATTTATATTTTCATTTCTTTGCTCAGGTTTGCGCAAGCGCAACGTTGAATTCAAATCGAACCCACAACCCATGCGCCATGACTGTCACAAAAAAAAACATTAAGAAAAGTTATAATAAAAAAAGTAAGATACATTTATAAGCTTAACAACGGCTCCTCATATTGAGGACCTACCTAGCTACCTTCTAGATCGCCTTGACATTTAAAGATGGGCGTGAATCTATTTAAGTTTACCTTCGCGGTTTACTTTACAGTGCCAAAATTATAAGAGGGTATACTAAGTTTTTGTACGTGTTTTGGCTTAATTTGTTTTTGTGATATGTAAATATTGGCATCGTTAACGTTTATTACGTGATCTGTGATGGATGGATGGATGAATTATTTATGAAGCTATTATATATACCTTTTTTTTAATAATAGCCAAATCAATTTTCCTGAGGCCGTCGTGGCGCAGGGGGACAAGGGTGTGACTGTAACGCGATGGGTGTAGGGTTGATCCCCACTCGAGGGAAGAATTATTATTTTTAAATATTTAGATTTTTTCGATCTGGCACCTAGACAAAAGCCCGCCGTTGACTTTCGCCACTCAACACCCAATGTCACGAAAAATACGGCAGAAAGTGGGGAACGGAGTATCTTAACACTATGTTGTTTCCGCCTACTTGATGTTTCTATGGCATACAGCATGAAGCTGACTTTTTATTGTAATTCTACTGATTTTGGTTTCTCGTTCTATTATTTATACACCTAATGTTTACACAAAGATCAATATGAACAGCTTAAGAGAACTCAGTTGAAAAAATAAAGCTTATACTATACTAATATTGAAAATGATAATTTCTATTTCAATAGTAAACCGAATCTTCAATTCAGTCACGCAGGTGCAGCAATTATCTACAGCTATTACATTGGAAGAAAAAATATTTAAAGAAAAACATTTGCGACCGTGACACAGTATTTAGTGTTTATTGTACTGCCTGGAAAATGCAGATTTTTAATTATTTAAGTACATAGTACATTCATATATTCTTAAATATCAGCTTCACGCTGTATCCCGCACACTGCAGGGTAGGCAGAGGGAACGTAGTGAAAGACAATCCGTTCCCCACTTTCTGCCGAATTTCAGAGGTATTGCGTGTTAAGTGGCAGAACTCAACGCCGCACTTTGCCTCGACACCAGAGCGAAAAAATGGAAATATAAATTTAAGTAAATATTTCATCTCCTCGAGTGGGGATCGAACCCACAACCAGTCGGTTTACAGTCACACTTTGTGCCGCTGCGCCACGACCGGCCTCTAAATATGTATAACTAATTTCAATAAATCGAAATTTTAGTATGTAATATTGTTAGTTTGTTGAAGTAGTTGTTAGCGTTGAAAATAGGGTGGTCCGTGCCCACCCCAGAAACTTTACTAACATAAAAATTAGTCCTAAAAATTAAAAAAAAAAAACGTTGACTCCTCCAGAAAATATCTCAAGATACTCTCATAGTTGTTAGATTCTATGTAATCACAGAGTCATTGTAAAGGCATATGACTGGATTTTTCAAATTGAGTATTGCCAGTGTTTAGTGACGCTAAGTGTATTGTGTTTTTTAAATATATAGTAATAATCAGCTTCCGCCACTCCGTTCCACACTTCCTGCCGAATTCTGGAGGGATTGCGTGTTGTGTGGCAGAACACAACACCGCGGTTTGCCTCGACACCAGAGCGAAGAAATGAAAATATAAATTTAAATAAATATTTCATTTCCTCGAGTGGGGATCGCACCCACAACCAGACGGTTTTACAGTCACACTTTGTGCCCCTGCCCCACGATTGGTCTCAAACATATAGTACTTGAATTATATTATATAAATGTTGTTATTTATTGAAATTTGAATAATCATTTTTTTTAATAGCAATTATATATAGATTAGAAAGAAATGTGGTACAAATGTATTTAAATTGCCATGTAGAGATTAATGGGGAACGGAGTGTCTTAACAGTAGGTTCCATCTACCTACCCTGCTGTATGCGTGGTATAGCGTTGAGCTGGAAAAAAAAATTGTAGAGATCATTATACAATTATATTCCCACTGTTTGCCGCTCAGCATTCGCAAGTGGGTTCACTCTCTAACCTCCTAACATTTCGAACTGAGCGGTAGAACTTAACGCTGCGTTTTGCTTATCGAACCCACAACCATCGCATACAGAGTCAGTCTCTATCTCACTGCCCTACGGCAGCCGAATAGAGATTTATCATTATTATATTTATTTAGTTCTTAAATATCTTTACAATATTTTAAAAATATTTTGTATCTTACTTCAAACAAGAAGTGCGTGACGTAAACTGATGTTTGAACAACATGAACACAACCATAACCAGTTTGTCAGAATTTGAATGATAATGCGACGTCCTTCGCTATAATGTCATATAAACAGTTGAAATTAACGACGTTTGTTTAAAAAAGAAACACTATATATATTGAACAAAAATATAAGTACCTACATGTTTTTAGGGTAACGCACCTCTAAGAAAAAAAACGACACCGTTAAAGGATCCCTTTGTTTCCGCCCGTCTGTTAAGTCCTTTTATCTCGAGTTCGCGTGGAAGTATCTAGCTGAAAAATTTATATCAAATTACTACAAACAGTTATCGAAAATACCCTCGTTTATGCATTGTTTTTGCTGCAAAGCCTATGGGATACCCTCAGTGGACCTACCGTTTATAAATATGGCACAAAGTGAGAACTTACAGTTCAAGAGAAAAATGTAAAAAAAAAATATATAAATTTAAATTTGTAGAAAACGAGTGAATACGATCGCAAACTTAAATTTGTCAACTTTTATAAATCATGCGTCCCTGACTTGCAATCAAATCTGAAATTGGTACGGAACCCATCGGTGGGACAGTCTAACTCGCGCTTGACCGAATAGAACTCCTAGCGTTAGTTTACTATATTCTCTTTATACACAAGTGTTGTAGTAAATAATCACTGTGTTCTCTTTTTTTCGTTTATTTAAAAATGTTACTTCTTGTACTGTATAAACATAAAATAACAGTTAATAGTTGACAGCCTTCGACCGACCAAATAAAAAACGTATCATTTGCATATAAATGTTATAAAAGCATTAATGGATTTTAAAATTTGCGGATAGGTTTCCTTTAGGTAAAACGTTTGGAATATATAATAAACTCGATCTTGTATACGCCATGAGATAAAATATAAATGTGCATTTTTTTACTTTAAACGGATATAGTAGGTCTATATATTTTTCATCAGCTTCACGCTGTATCCCGTATAGTAGGCATACAGAACCTCGCGCTAAGATACTCTGTTCCCCATTTTTACTAGGTTCTCCGAGTGGGGATCGAACCCACAACCTTAGCGTAAGTGTCACACCTCATTCTCCTGCGACATGACGGCCTCCTAAATATATGTATAAAAAATAAAAAACAAATAACTTTTATAAGAGCATTTTGTGGTCTACGCGAAGGAAGGCGCAGGTGAATGATGGCCAGAACCCGGAATAAGTAGAACAGCCACAGTCGTGTGATTCACGTGGACGAAACCACGAGCAGATTATATTTATAACAAAAAAGCCACTTCTTCAATTTTAACCGTAAAATCTCTAATCAGAAAGAAAAATAAAAATAAAACTTACCTACCCCTGAAGAAAAATAAAAATTAAAAAAAAAATCATCGGAATCGGTTGGGGTAATATTGATACATTCGTCCATTTGTCGCGCATATACTTAATGCTAATTTAAAATTTATATAATTTTCTCATAGAAACCATTTTCAGAAGTGGACGAAATGGAGAATGACTATTAATATACACATGGAACACCACAGTAAGAAATATAAAAAAAATACCGTCGAATTGATACCGTCCTCGTTTCACAGAAGTCGGTTAACAATATAGTAAGTCTTGTAAACAATTTGTCATTATATAAATTTCTACGCTTGCAACATTTACGTACTCAAATTAAACAGTAAACTAAACTTAACTTAACTTTTCATATTTATTGGCTTAAATTACGAATTTAGGAATAACACAATGTAAAAAACACAGTATTAACAATATCTAATCCTCAAATAAATTTTAATACACCAATATTGTAAAAATAAAATCTATACATATAATGAAAATATAACTGGTCGCTGTCTGTACATTTTAGATATATTAGAAAATCTATTATTACTGGACATTTTAATAAATGTATCTGGCTGCTTGTCTTTTTGTCTCTGCGTTTGTTCACGCTAATCTCAGAATTTACTTAACCGATTTGAGTGCAATTTTCACTTTTTTTTTTTATGGACAAGACACGGCAAACGAGCGTGCGGGTCACCTGATGGTAAGTGATTACAGCCGCCCACGACCCCGTGCAACCCCAGAGGAGCTACAGGTGCGTTGCCGGCCTTTAAGATGGGTTGGGCGCCGGGGCCCGGCATTACCTGATGCGAAACGCAGTGGCATAAAGCCACTACTTCACGCCGGTTTTAAATGCCGGGGGTGGTAATGATCAGGTCGAGTCTGCCCGTGCGTGTTGCCATTGCTGGCGACGTGACTCTACCACACGTACTTTAGTCGCCTCTTACGACATCACCAGTACCAGGATGATCCTATTCTAGGCCGGGATCACACGGCACTATTGTATTTCGGCAAACTTCCCTTAGGATTCAGTGTTTGTTATTTTAAATCGGTTCTTAAATAAAAAAATTATATCCAATGAAATGCGTGCTACAATATTGCTACGAAAATACTTGTTTTATTTAATTAGATTAAATTTTAATTATTAATATATCGATATTGTCTTTAAAATGATAATGTTATTGGATTCGTGAAAATAATTCAGATGAGAAAATAAATAATTGTGAAGTACAAACCGGCGTAGCCGCGATCGGGACGCTAGTATTAAATATATAAATACTACTTTAGAACGAATTATAATCTTTATAAATATTTTAACAGCTGTGAACGTGCATTTGCGTCATTTTCACGTCACCTTGTTAAAGTTTATTGGTTTTTCGCCATAAAAATACCACTCTTATCAACTTTCATAAATACTAACCACGCATCTAATTATTCAATATTGTAATTGTTCATATCTTTCTTGTATTCTATTAGTTTATAATCAATTTTCTGTTTACCTAGAAAGTTCTTCAAAAGCGATTAGTGAATATTGTCCATAGCCCGTCCATCCATAATTTTAGTCTTTTAATAAAAAAAGTACGATTTTTAAAAAAAAAATTAAGATCACCCCTTGTCAAGCTTTGCTTATATCAATATGATTATGATATTAAAAGTTAATTTCAAAAACAAGGATTTTTTTAATAATAAAACATGGTCGATTATTTTTTTACTGATAATAATAAAGTAAAGTATTTGAATAAATATGTCATTTTAAAAGCAAAAAATACCTATTTTTTAGATACAATATAATAATAACATTTTAATTAATTTCAATATTAATATAGAAACATTAATTACTGATTATATTAACCTCTATAGTAAATGTGAAGATTAGCTAGAAATATTTACTTACTGAAACCAAAAATTTAAGAAACGATCAAGGGACAGCAGTAAAGACATTTAGTGAATTAAATAATAATAAACTTTAACTATTAAATTATTTAAACGTACTCATCAATTGGGTATCGAACCCACAACCCCCCTCGGGTTACCTTTACTTTTTTGTACAAATAAAATACAAAAACATGGAAAAATATATAATTATAATTAATTATTAAGGTATTGTTTAAACATGCATGCAAAGTTAGTCTTGTAGCTTTAAAAGAATTCAAAAGCTAAAAGGATAAATTTAAATGGGATTTCAAAGAAATTACCAAAAAAATAATTATAAACTTAAATTGTGGGTTTTATATAATGACTCGGTTAAAAACACAGACGAATTGAGAATCTCCTCTTTTTACAAAGGTCGGTTAAAAATTTTAAAAAGCAACAAACATTTTGCTGTTCATTAGACATGTATTCAAAGGCCAGTCGTGGAGCAGGGGCACGACGTGTGACTGTAAAACCGACTGGTTGTGGGTTCGATCCCCACTCGAGGAGATGAAATATTTACTTAAATTTATATTTCCATTTCTTCGCTCTGGTTTCGAGGACAAGCGCGGCGTTGAGTTCAGCCACTCAACACGCAATGCTTCCAGGATTCCGCAGAAAGTGGGGAACCGAGAGTCTTAATCCTAGGTTCCCTCTGCCTACCCAGCTGTGTGCGGGATACAGCGTGAAGCTGATTACACATATATATGTAACCACCTACTATAGCTAGCTGCCTACAAATACCTATAAAATTTTATGCATAAGAAAAAGTAGTCGACCCTACTCGTATTACATTTCGCAATGACGTAATTTCATTTAGCTTTTTTAAAATATCACACATTTTTAATAGGAGTCGAAAATACATATTTAAATGTTCAATGACGATTGCGTTATTTGATAAAATGTGAGTTTTGTAAATTCTTAGTTTTACTTATTAGTGATTTATTTGTGAATTTTCTACTTATTTAGGTATATATCTATTAAAAAATAACTACATGGTCCCGTTGCGCTGGAGCATTATTCAATTAAATTTTCGCCATTATAAACACGATATAATTATACATCCAAACAGTTATTTTTGCGAAGCGCGAAAAACGGAGAGATCTTTCACTGAATTCTCTCTTGCATGCATGAAACTAAAAAAAAAACCTGATAGGATATAATGCTAATTGCTATAATTAATATACTTACGTAACAAAAAATTTTTTTTGTCAAGTCTATAGTTTTGCATTTTTGAGTGTATAAATATAATTCTCAACTTCTTTTAATATTCAAAACATCCTACAATGTCAATAACCAACAAGATTTAATCAAGTTCATTCTGAAACTGGCCTCTAGAATATGATAATGAAGGTGATACAGTCGAAATATAATATGAAACCTAAAAATCGTGATTGAATCTTAATTTTAATTTAACCATTGCTATATATATTGAAATAATTTAAAGTAACAAAAGTTACTTAAGAAGATAAAAATTTATGTTTATTTTTAATATATATTTAGGCCAGTCGTGGCGTGGCCAGAGGCACAAAGTGTGACTGTAAAAATTTCATTTCTTCGCTCTGGTGTCGAGGCAAAGCGCGGCGCTGAGTTCCATCACTCAACACGCAACTGTGGAGTTTCTTAACAATAGGTTCCCTCTGCCTACCCTGCTGTGTGCGGTGTACAGCGTGAAGCTGATTTTTTTTTTTATATATATGATGACGATCTATTTAGACTTCGAAGCAAGTATTCTAAATATCGTAGATCTATATGTATATGTATATTTATAGATGCAGGAAACTAAAAGTCATATGAAGTAGTAGACAATTGTTTTGTATTTAAATCCGATATATTCTAGCTAAAGGTTTAAATCACATCAGAATCGGTTAAGTACTTTTTGAGTTTAATGGAATTTACATACATATTTATAAAATGATCTGTTTGTGGGGGCAAGCAGCAATTTATAGTATCTATATTTGAATTTCATATTAAAAGTTAATATAAATTCATCCTTTAATATAGTTATCATCTAATTGATAAATTTTCTAGTATAATTTTGTTGTAAAATTAACATATTACAAATATGTTCACACGTTCGCTTCAACTAAAATGTATTAAAGTGACCTATCATTATATAATAGTTACTATAAAAAGAAGAGCATAGAATAAAATTGGTCGAGAAAATAAAAAAAAGCGTTAACTAAAAGGCAAGGTGTGAAGGTGGCTATTGTAATTTTTATTAAACAATCGGAATCTATTTATATCCTGTGACGCACTCCGGCTTTTACATATATTAAAATTAAAATGAAAAAATACAATAGAAAGCATACTTATAAATGGCCACAATACCTTTTAAAAGACAAGTTTTGTTCAATATAGTGTAATTTCGAAAAAAATATAATTTAAAATATTGTACATGGATGTGTTGAGTGACATATCACTATATATAATTTAAAAATATTAAGACGAAAATTAAGAAGAAAAATAATTTACTATTTAAAACAAGAAATATCACTAGCAGTAAGTTAACATATTCCTACATATATACCGATGGCCTTGACTTTAATTATTAAGTGAAAATTTTTGTATAGGTTTTTTAATTAAACCCGAAGCTTGATTTTTTATTATTAAAAATTCTAGGGTGGGCACCAGATTATTTTGGGGTGGGCACAGACATGATCCCATGATTGGGAACACATTTAATATATTATCCAAACAGTACCAATAGATATTAGATATGAGTTGTATAAATATTGTTTAGCGAGATCTGGAAAGGCGAAGCCGGTTTGGTCGGTCACTTTCACGTAGTCAACGGTTTTTTTTTTACTTTTTTTTTCTATATGATGACTACACATTTGTCCAGCAAAACGATTGCTTTATAAATTCATATGACGGAAGCCGATATACATTTTAAATTTTGTTTCTACATAGTATCCTTCCAAACCTCCGAAAATAACATATTATTTTACAAAAAAAGCAAAATCTATAAACAAATCTAAAAATCTATCTGTAAATTAATATTATATTGAGGCCGGTCGTGGCGCAGCGGCACGAATTGTGACTGTAAAACCGACTGGTTGTGGGTTCGATCCCCACTCGAGGAGATGAAATATTCACTTAAATTTATATTTCCATTTCTTCGCTCTGGTATCTAAGCTAAGCGCGGCGTTGAATTCTTCTGCCACTCACCACGCAATGCCTCCAGAATTCGGCAGAAAGTGGGGAACGGAGTGTCTTAACACTAGGTTCCCTCTGCCTACGCTGCTGTGTCCGGGATACAGCGTGAAGCTGATTTAATTTAATTTTAAATTAATATTACGGATTCCTTACTATGGATAATTGTGAACTCCAAATCCTTTGCGGTATAAAGTCGAGTAAGTAAATATACATTCACATTTTTTCCATTAAATCACTTCCGCTCCACACTCTCCACCGAAATCTAAAGGCATTGCCTATTGAATGGAACTCTACCCTCTATGAAAATAATAAATATTTCATTTCCCCGATCGGGAATCGAACCCACAACCTATCGTGTTTTAATGTCGCACGCTTGTGCTCCTGCGCCACGACTGTTATGTAATGTAACGACATAGTACGTGGGTACTTAATAGAAAGGTACGGATGAACATATTGGTTAGATATATATGGTACATATTGGTTAGATTATATAATGGTTCTTATCTATTTTAACTAAAATGTGATGAAAGTAATACATATTTTAAAATTAATGTTTTAAAACAAAAAAAAACTAGTTATCTAGTGCACTTATTTATTATAATTATAGTATAGTTAATGCTTCATTCTCTTGTCCATGTTTGTGGAAAAGTAAAAGGAAGCCAGTGTGAAGACACCCCGTTCCCATTTTCACTCAGTTTTTTAAGACATGAGACATTGCACCGTTATCAGAGTTCGGTTGCCAAAGCGGAGAAATGAAAATAATTTAAATATAAATTATAATCACTTCGGTGGATTAGGTGGATTCGAACCTGTTCTCGTGGATTGCAATTTATAATATAAAAATTTTATTTTATTTAAAATATACATATATTATAACTGGTTTTATAATTAACTATTTATTGCCTGACCACATGTTATCATCTCTATCATAGAAAAATATAGAAAGAAATATTTTGAAAAAGTCAAGTTGCATCAATTCTATTAATATTTGTCCATGACGTTGCTGCATTGATTTACAAAATACATGAACAGTTGTAACTATTAGATAAAAAAATTGTAAAATTGTAATAGAAATTAAGTTAAATGTGTAGAAAAAGGCAATTTGAAAATACTTGGGCTCTCTTAGGAATTAAATATCGAGAAAATTATCTATAGTTCTAAGTAGCAGATACATATAAGACGGAAAAATGGAGAAAATTAGAGAAAACATAAAAAAAATCGTACTTCTTTTGCGAGACTTTTCCGGACCACGGGTTTGTAATGTTTAGTTAAAAAATATATGTATATAAAAAAACCTATTAGATAATGTGATGAACAGGTGTTTTATCAGTAGGTTCCCTTTTTCGACCCTACTGTGTGCGGGATACAGCGTGAAGCTGATGATTATTAGGTCTGAATGTTATAAATATTATTATTAATACTACATGGTCTTTACCTAACTTGCTATATGTAGGCGGAATATAGTGAAGGAGTACAAAAATAAATATTAAATAAATTTTAATTTGTATACAACCAAAGCCAAACGATGAAGAAATCTTCTTCATCTGAAATATAAATATTGATTCGTTACGAAGTTCTCTAGTTCGAAGTTATCTATAGGAAAATATACACTGCTAACTAAATCCTTCATTTATGAAAAAATATAATTAAAGTGGTCTTATATTTATAAAAATTTTAGGTTCATGCTGTATCATATGCACATAGCAGGTTAGGTTTTCCTGCCTATCGCAGGAGAACCTAGTCTAGTTCCTAGTATAGTTCCTCTTTTCCCGCCGATTTTTGGAAACATTGCGCTGCGCTTTGCCTCGTTACCAAAGCGAGGAAAATGAAAATATTAAACATTTCATTCCCTCGAGCGGGAATCGAACCCACAACCTGTCATGTGTACAGTAACAAGCTTGTGCCCCGGCACTACGACAGGCCTCAAAATTCTAGTTGATAAAGTTATGATTTGAAAATTCTTAGAACCCACATCCAAAACGTAAAGTCAGCTACGTCCTAAATACATTATAATAGGATTGCAAAGTGCAATTATATGAAGCATAAAAGCGAAATGAACAACGGTTGCTCTATCAATAATTCAAGTAAGCGAATATTCGATACTAGCGATCCGCTCGCGGCTTCGCTCGCTTGAAATTCACAATTATTAATTTACAAATCTGAATTAAATTTAACAAAAAAGTTTCAAGCAATTCAATAAAACTATTTCAAAAAAATTGTCGACTTTATATTGATTTCATATATCGATTTTATTTATTAACCGATTAAAATAAAACAAACACTTAATGTTAAGTTAACGGCGTTGAGTTCCACCACTCAACACGCAATGCCTCCAGAACTCGGCCTAAAGTGGGGAACTCGGCCTGCTGTATCCGGGATACAGCGTGAAACTGATTTAATTTAATTTTAATTTACTAATGTTAAGGGAATATTGCCAAAATAGAATAGTGAAAACTGTATTTAAATCAATTTAGCCGTTTCTGAGATAAGCGTTAACCAACGCACAGACAAAGGGACAGACCGATCAGCAAGTTTTATGAATTTTATTATACATATAGATTGTTGATATAAAAATAAAAATAACAATTATGTTATTTTACAATCGTAGGCATTTTAAAAGGTTATTATTTTATAATTACTATTTTAACACAACGATACAAAATAAACAGCCAATACGTTACCTGTGACCGTATTTTGCTATTTGTGGCGAAGGGCATTCCTATTCTGCCAGTTTATGATCATTGCAAATACATTAGAAAAATAGTTTTTACGCAATTAATCAATTATTAATAAATAATAAGATATTTAATATGTTATTTAATAGTTATTAACGGTACTGGTCATTACTGTTTGGAATTTACTGTTTATTTTCCATACGTAGGTACGTTTAGGCCGTTATGGCGTAATGGGGCAGCGTCTGACTGCCAATGTTAAGGTTATTGATTCGATCCCCATTCAATACTAAGGCAAATGCATTATCTTTATTTCTCCGATTTGATAAACAGAATGTCATGTCAAATTCATTGAGTTCTGGTATCCAATATAGTGTCTAGAATTTGGCCATAAAGTGAAAAGTAGACTGTTCGTTTCTCCTCTGCCTATCTGCCTCCCCTCTGCCTATCGTCTCTATTCCTATGCCTCGAAAAATTCGGCGGAAAGTGAGGAACGGAGAGTTTTTTAACACTAGGTTCCCTCTGCCTATCCTGCTATGTGCGGTATACAGCGTAAAGCTCTTCTTCTTGCTAGAAATATCATTTATTACATTGTGAATCTATAAGGCAATAAAATTATTTAATTACTGAATAAAATATAATATAAATAAATATATCAATTTTTATATAAAATAAATGCGGCGTTGAGTTTCGCCACTCAACACGCAATGCCTCCAAAACTCAGTGTAACGTAGGGAACGGAGTGTCTTAACACTACCTAGTGTTAAGACACTCCGTTGTGTCGTCCCTCTGCCTACCCTGCTGTGTGCCGGATACAGCGTGAAGCTGATTTGTTTATTTATTTACATAAAATAAAAGTAACAGATTGTATTTCTATTTTATCTATATGTTACTTGCAATTTTATTCATTGCTCGTGATGAATATTCATAATGCATGATGCATTTAATTAAGAGAACGTATTTATGTGTATATATATATATATCTTACCGATAATAAAATTATAATTTATGTTTATTTTAATCAATGGACGCTTTTCTTCTTGATTTTGTTGTTTTTATTCATTTATTTTTGATCTGTCACATTTTTATGATTTTTAATAGCCGAAAAAGAGGGGTATTATAAGGTTGACGTGTATATATGTATCTGTACCGTTTAATTTTTGTAATAATATTTAATATATTTTTTTGCTTTGAATTTAACTAAAACGAGCTTAAAGTCAAATATTCAACCTTCTTTATTGACCTAAACACATTGTAGTTGATAATATAACATGTTAAAAAACAATAAGTTACTAACTACCAAAGCGTTCGGTACTGAAGTGGAAATTTTGTAACACAATATTTTTTTATTCCTTTTCCGCCTCCACTATTAGACTTTTACAGCCACCTCTTATGTATTGAAATATAAATACTAGACTGTTTTAAGTAGGTGACGATTAGCCGGAGCGAAACCGGGGTTCGTCAACTACAAGATCCTACAAATTTAAGTTTTTCAATATTTATTATATTCAATTTCAGGACCTCTAATTGACATGACTGAATAGAAACATAGTTTTTTATAGCTTCACGCCCTGTATCCCTCACACAGGTAGGCTGGGGGAACCTAGAAACCTAGTGTTAAGACATTTCCGTTCCCTACTTCCGCTGAATACTGGGGGCGTCACTAGAATATTTTTCTATATTATAGATACTTTTGTACATTAACCTCTTTAAATTTTAATGGTTTATATACAATATTTTAAATATATGCAGGTTTAATGACGCTCTCGTTAATGTCTCTTCTTACTTTTACTTGCTCACATGCAAGCGAATATATTAGCATTTTTAAATAATAAATGAACTTGTTTATTTTATAATTATCTATATCAATCAAGATTTTTCTATTAAAAAGTTTTAATGTTATTTTTTATTAATAATACCAATTATTATAAAGTGAATATATGTTTTTTAAATGTAAAAAATTTAATACAATACAATTTGTCTTAATAAATGAAGCAATTTTTCAAATAATACAAAATACTTATATAGATATATGATTTCTAAACTGGTCAGAAGCATACCTGTTACGGAAATGCGAAGGGAGAGTGGACCCGTCCTTCCGGACTGCAAGTTTTCACATGCGACTCCGTCTTCAACAGTTGATACACATCACACCTCAGTTACTATATATAAACACAGCACAAAAAAAAATAGAGTCCACAAGATTTAAAAAAAAACACCAAAATTAAAAAAAACAAATTACGAATACTTCTTCATGATCTATTGAATATATAATATAAGATTATTGTTTATTTAATTTGCAAAAACCATATAATAGTTTGTTTTTTTTTTTTGTAAATTATATTAAAAAAATATATAGAAGCGCGATAACAGCGTGTCGACGCTACAGAAGGTGGTTATCAACTACTGTAGGTGTACAGCAGGTGGAACGCGGCGAGCCGGCGAGAGGCTGTGCATGTATGTGTGTGAGTGTGAATTGCGATATGTAATTTATGTATTTACTTTAAATACAGGTTGTTTTTTTTTCTACTTCACGCTGTATCCCGCATGTAGCTGGGTAGGCAGAGAGGCTTAGTGTTAAGACACCCCCTTCACCACTATCCGTCGAATTCTGGAGACATTACGTGTGGAACGGTGGAACTCTACGCCGCTCTCTACCTCAATATCAATGAAAATAATAAATATTTAATTTCTTCGAAAGAGAATCAAACGCACAACCTCTACCGTCAGTCTTCCTGCGCCACGACTGACTACAATTTTTTATTTATATTGCTTAATGTTTTTTAAATCGAAAATGTGAAAATTGGCTTAGCTAGCCAATTCATATATTCTTTTAAAGCATATAAGTACTTGGACTAACGTTGAATACACTACATTTTAGAATTGCTTTTTACAATAAAAAAAATATCATATATTTACCTGACATATTGTACGACGCACAAACAAGTACTACATTTCTATTGAGGAGTGCGAACCTGCGATCTCTATTACGACCTTACGACGTTTGGTCATAAGGTCTTTTATACAATAGGAGTCTTTAATGTCAAAGTGGCCGGTTTGCCAGCTGACCCGGAATAAGAGACGGACAGACAGGATTGCAATTTAAAATATAAAACGCTATAAAGTAATAATTGAAAATTTGTTAAAAAATATTAAATACTATTAAATGAATAGAGAGTACGACTGTGAAAGTGACAGGTTGTGTGTTTGATTCCTAAAAATTAAAAAAAAATTATTAAAAATTTGATTCCTAATGGATATAATAATAATGAAATATTTCATATTTTCATTTGGAAATGAAAAGGAGATATTTAATATTTTCATTTCCTCGCTCTGTTTACGAACGGCGTTGAGTGCCACCAATCAACAAGCAATTCCTTCAGAATTCTGAAAGAAGTTGGGAACGGAGTGTCTTAGCAATGGATTCCCAAGTTTCCTCCGCCTACTCTGATATGTTCGAGATACAGCGTGAAGCTAAAAAAATATATTTTATTGTAATTTGCAGCCATTTTTGGAGATGCACCTCATGGAAAAGCATTAGTCTTATCTCCCCCTGTAGCAAGACAAAGTGGCGTTGAGTTTCTTCATTCAAGATAAAATGTACTGCATCTAGAATTCAAATGTAGGTACCCTCGGCCTACTCTGTTGTATAAAGTATACCTTTTTTTACCCCCAACTCTGGAGGAAAGTGAGCTTTTTGTGTCGGTCTCACTGTTTCCGGGATAATTCTTATAAAAAAGCTAAAAAATATATCTTTTAAATTCAAAATAGCAAATATAAAGTGATGCCAATTAACTTGTTTTAAAATTTGTACAGTGTTTGTTGGGTAGACGCGAAAGAAATTCTATTTATTTAGTTTTTTTTATAATTTAGGTAAACCTTTTCAATATAAATTTTACTGTGTGAGTTTTGAAACCACTACTGTCATATTAATATATAATAATTTTAAATTAAAATATTAATTTGAAACCGGTTAAGAAAAAGGAATACTATTGTTATAAGATATGTAGATACCTCCTTAACTTACCTATGTACAGTACGGTCAACAAGTCGTGGCAGAAGTTAAGTTTTTCTAGACTTTTGCCAGAGCATTGTTCTAATAATATAATGAGATGTAAGAAAAATCGTAATACTTAATTGAAATCGCGCAGCCATTTACAGCTAATTTTTTTTTTTTTTAATGGAAAAGACACGGCAAACAAGCGTGCGGGTCACCTGATGGTAAGTGATTACCGCCGCCCACGACCCTGTGCAACCCCAGAGGAGCTACAGGTGCGTTGCCGGCCATTAAGGTGGGTTGGGCGCCGGGGCCCGGTATTACCTGATGCGAAACGCAGTGGCATAAAGCCACTACTTCACGCCGATGTTAAATGCCGGGGGTGGTAATGATCCGGTCGAGTCTGCCCATGCGTGTTGCCATTGCTGGCGACGTGACTCTACCACACGTACTTTAGTCGCCTCTTACGACACCACCAGTACCAGGATGATCCTATTCTAAGCCGGGATCACACGGCAAAAAGCTAAATTCATGTTGGCCACGACTCCTTAACCGTACTGTACTCAATATGCGTTAATAAAACGAAAAATTCTTTAACGTTATATATTTCGCAAGTTAATAAAACATTTATTCCAGTATTCGTTCTCGTTCAAAAAGTTACGTTTTAATAATTTTGTTTTATCTATATGGCATTTTTACAGGATAAGCTGTGTAGCCTCTATCTCATCGATTTATTGTTCTTTTTAATGACATTTGCTAGGTGACATTTATAAATTAGAATATTTTTAGTTAAAAAATGTGATACATGCATAGGAGCAGGAATAAAGGGGGGAAGGTAGTTCGTCCCCATCCTAGAATGGCATAGTGCCAACCCCAGAAGTTTTACTAACTAAAGGTTAACTGCGAAAATGGAAAAAAATACATTTTTTTTTGAGGCCAGTCGTGGCGCAGCGGCAGAAAGTGTGACTGTAATCGACTGGTTGTGGGCTTGATCCTGACTCGAGGAGATGAAATATTTACTTAAATTTATATTTCCATTTCTTCGCTCTGGTGTCGAGGCAAAGCGCGGCGTTGGGTTTTGTCACTCATGACGCAATGCCTCCAGAAGTCGGCAGAAAGTGGGGTCGGAGTGTCTTAGCACTAGGTTCCCTCTGCTAACCATGCTGTGTGCGGGATACAGCGTGAAGCTGATTTTATTTATTTTAAAATACATTTTTGAAGTGTTATTCCATACTTAGAAAAGTAAAATATTTATTAAGAAAACGTATAAAAATTTGAGCGTAGCAGTTTCAAAAACCGTCCAAGCACTCTGACCAACTAAGCCATACGTTCTCATCGAGCTACGTCGAAGTTTTTATACGCTTGTTACAACTTATTTATGTTGTTAGCATCTCATCGTTAGCAGTAAGGAGTTTTTACAATAGTTTTGTTTAAAGATAATTGCTTAGAACCATTTAGCGTGTTAGTCACTTTAAAAATATTAAAAAAATTGATACAATTTTTTTTATATTTTTAAAGTGACTAACTTTTCCATTTTATATTTCGGTATGTTTTGTTTTGTGCAACAGAAAATATGATAATTCGAGCAAAGAAATGAATATTCTCATTCATTTCCTCAAAAGGGGATCGAACCCACAACCGCGTTTATGCGTAAGCGTAAGCGTTTATAATCAAACAGTTGTCCCACTGCGCCACGACTGACCTTCCATTCCCAAGAGATCGCTGATTAGTAAACAAAAATATGTAATTTAACGATCGCCTATCGCATTTCAAGATATACTAAAGTAACAACAAGTAGCACCAGGTCAAGAATAAAAGGTTTCGTCCTTTAGTTTCAAATTTCTATTATACATTACAGTAGGCATCTTAAGTGTCAGCTGTATTGAATTTACAGATATATTTGGATTTAAACATATAATTCAAACTTTTTTCCCGACTGCTAAGAAAGAGTTGTTTTTCGCGCGTATCTTGTGTGTACCTATGTATGTATGTATGTAATATTCTTTATTACCTCATATCTCCAGAACCGCTGAACGGATTTACATATTTGGGGCATCGTTAGATTCGTGTTCGTAACAAAAAAGTGAAAAATAAAAAAAAAATATAAAAACAAAAACCCCCGACTGCATAAAATTAAAAAGAAAATAAACAAGCCCAATAGCTTATTAGGATTAACAGTCGAGACCTATAAGTAAAAAAAATTCAATCAATAAAATCTTTACCAGGAGCCCCGTATAATTTAAAGAGGTCCCGACTTTTAATCCTAATAAACTATCGGGCTTGTTTATTTTCTTTTTAGTTTTATGCAGTCGGGGTTTTTGTTTGTACAACTATTTTTTTTTACTGTATACAAAGTGTTTTTATCTTCACCACTCTAAATGAAAGCACTCGTTTGAAACTCGGGGAAATGAATTATGATTTATTAATATTATCATTTCTTCGGTCTGGTACAAAGCAAAACTTTGAGCTCCGCCATTCAACACGCAATACCTCGGAAAATCGGCGAAAAATGGGGAACAGAGTATCTTAACACTAGGTTCCCTCTGCCTACCTTGCTCTACGTGGAATACAGCGTGAAGCTGATTGATTATGTATAATGTAGAATACATTGTTGGTTATATAGCATATTTTTAAATAAAAGAAGCATGTTTTACGAAAATGTTTAATCGGTTCATTATATATCGGTTGATAACATTATTAGATCACAACTTAAAATTTAAAAAAATATTATTTTTAACTTAAAATGTATTTTGTTTAATAAATAAAGAAATTCCAGTCTAAAAAAAGATGCCAGTCGTGGTGCAGTGGCACAAAGTGTAACTGTGAGACTGACTGGTTGTGGGTTCGATCCCCACTCGAGCAGATGAAATATTTATTTAAATTTATATTTCCATTTATTCACTCCGGTGTCGAGGCAAAGCGCGGCGTTGAGTTATGCCACTCAACACGCAATGCCTCCAGAATTCGGCAGAAAGTGTCGTAACACTAGACTCCCTTTGCCTACCCTGCTGTGTGCGAGATACGGCGTGAAGCTGATGCATTTAAATAAAGAAATTTGCAATAAGAAAAAATTAATTCCAAAAGCACTTACCATTTTTGTTATCATTTTTTGTTCTTTTTCCGACTAAAATTTTTTACCCTATTGTATTTATAATAAGATTAAAATATTACATACATTGTAGGAAATATTAACGCCTCTTCTATCTCACAATCCCTATATATAATACTTAAGATATGTTTTATCATACAAATTTTCAAATGATATTTCTAACAAGATTATAATAATTAAGATTTTTTCATTAAGTAAAATGAGCATGTAAATTGTTTTATTTCCAAGGTTCACTTAATACATTCACTGTGGAACATTCATCAGTAACTTTATCTGGTTCAGTGGTCGTCCAAAAATGTCTGATGTCAGCTTCTTTTTTTTTATAGAAAAAGGTAAGGCAAACAATGATGACCCATTCACCTTATAGAAAGTGACCACAACAGCCCATGACCCAGTAGATAACACCATAGAAGCTACAGGTGTGTGGCCAACTTAAGCTTCTGAACTCGACATAGCATGCTTTTCAATCTGATGGGTTTCAATAGCTCTCTAGATAAATGCAGGATGTAATAAAAAAATTTAATACTACATTACAATGTCAAAAATCAAATACAAATTTCAGCTCAATGAGGATTGATGCCACAATATCAGTCTAATTATAATTATTAACGACAATAGAATGAAACACAACATTATTTAAATTTTTATAAGTACCTATATTTAAAAATCTATATACAATCATCACCACAAGTGCCTTTTTTTACATTCTATAATAAATGTCAACACAATTTTTTAAAATTTTGAAACATAACCCTATTTTTTTATATATATTTGTGTACAATAGTAAAAAAACACAAAGATATCAGTGGCCCACCATCAAGTAAAATGCTGTTTTGTATATACATCTAACGAAAAGACTGTGTTACATTTATTTTGGGCACATTCAGTGAAGTTGTTAATTAGAACAATTTCATCATATAATATAAATCACTAAACTCCAATACAATTTTGATATACACAAAATTAATTTTTTGCAATAGTTATATAAGTTATAGTATATGAAATGTAAATATTGTTATCTATTATAGGCACCAGGCCTCCTTAAGAACTATAATTGTGGCTTAATATCTTTGTTAAGAATTAATAATGGATTTTGCATATCAAGTTGACTTTGTGCTATGTCACTTAAAGCTCCTTGCACCTTCTCCAACAGACTTTCACCTTGACGGACAACCTAAAACAACAAAAACTATAATAAAAATAATTATGAAAATGATATATATTAGTAATAAAATATATTTAGAACCATTTTAACTCACTTCTTCTAATTGTTCAGCGGCCTCTTTATTTTCTGCTTCTAATCGCCGCAAACTCTGCACTTGAAGTTCGGTAGAACTTTCTTCACTTGGCAATGACTCTATTAATGTATCTATGTCTTTGGCACACCGGGATATCAAAGTTGCGAAAAGCATAGCATAGTCTTCTTGATTCTGTTGTTGCTGAGGAGTTTGTGAACCACTGCGGTCGAAGCCATGGAATTTACTTGGAGTTGAAAACTGTTGCAGGATACCAATGCTGTTACAGAAATGCTCCGCTTGCTAAAAAATATTATGTGTTACATGAAAACGAAAAAACAGCGATATAAATATTTTCTTAACACATATACTTACTTGATTTATTGTATCTTGCAATTGTGTCAACCTGTCGGCCATGGTTTATTTATAACGTTGATTTTATGTATGTTATAGTTCCACTTCTAAAGAAGTTGAAGTTATCTCACTTGAAATAAATTTCAAGTAGGAAAAAAGATAACATAAACATATAAAACAACAAGACAATCACACCGAATACATTAAATGCGTAAACCTTAAATATATAAAACTTAACTGTCAAATCTTAAGTCTACACGATGTGACAGCTAATATGCAAAATATAATAGATATAAATGTCATTTTTGCGACAGATATACGAAAACATTACGATGTCACACACATACCGTTGACTGACTTTCATGAAACAAAATTAATTACGGTGGACAATAAACACAACACGGCGTTAATAATGTTATAAAAAATAAACTTTTTTCGGGGCACAAACTAACGCATAACCAATAATATTTAAACGTATTTTATTTTATATTTTCCAAATTTTACGTCAATATGAGAATCTTTCAGTATTTAATAAGGTTGTTCTTTAAATAAAAAGCTATAAAGTCATAAATTTACAAACGCAAATCATTGGAATTATTATATAAAAAAACTTTCTTTATTTTCTTTCTATTCACCGGCCGACTTTAAAAGCACACCGGTGCGCCGAAATCCCACCATCGGAGGGTTTGGAGCTAAGAATTTCGCAGATATTCCACAAGACTCCCACTACCGGTAGTAAAGTACCTCGCATAAGATGGTCTCAGCAGTTGAATGAGGAATGAGAGTGTCATGCGTGCGTACTATAGCGCAACAGACGGAGGAGCTAACCTCACTGCGTATCGTTCAAGGTTACTGTCTATGTTTCAGGAGCTCGAACCAACAGTGACCGTTACTGCACAGCGGCTGTTGGACAGGGTCGCCATCTGCTGGATGAGTTCGTATTGGAAAAGCTACGCTTGAGCTTTCAGCAGGTCAATACTACCATTAACAACATTTACGACAGTCAGTCAGAATCCCAGCACGCCAATATTGAGTCGTAAAATAATATTGCGTTGTCTGTGAGTGTCCAGGGCGATAAGCGATTGAGGAGAAGCTTCGAAGATGCTATTTTGGAGTATGGTTCTATACCAATAAATCTCTTACCAAAATTACCTCGTTTGCTTTGTATAGATGTAACATAGCACTAATGGGGATTTTAGATCAATGCCTACCATTTTAACAACTGTAATTATCTTATCTTATAATTATCTTCCGAATGCGTATCACATTCAGTATTGTATTGTGGTGCAGTGGCAGTTATATTGTGTAGTGCGCGGGGCCATATATTGAACAATATTATTGGCAATATAGTATTGACAATAATACTGTGTGTGTGTGGCTAGGCTATTGTGTGGAGGTTCCTCTCTCTGGAGCCCGATTAAAAATATAAAATTTATTTCTCTTTTGTAATTAAAGTATATATAGATGTTGACAATACAATATTGACAATAATATTGTTCAATATATGGCATACTACGCAATATTCAGTAGCTTTATTTGTAAGCGTTTGTGTTATAGCTAAAATGGATAGAAAAAACCGTTGCTATAGTTATTGCCAGAGGCCATTCGTAGCCCAAGGGCACAAAGTGTGACGCGATGCGACAGGTTGTGGTTTCGATTCCCGCTTGAGGAAATAAAATATTTAATATTTTTATTTCTTTGTTGAGTTCCGCCACTCAACACGCAATACGTACTTTATTAACGATATTATTGTACGTGTGTGGCCAGGCATACGAATAACGAGATCACATAAAAATCCTTTTTGTTATTTCGAAAGTACATAAATATGTTCATTATTTATCTTCATTTATCTTATATTTGCTGACATAAATAAGAAATAAATAATAATAATTTAAAACTTTTAGTGTTTTGTTTGCTTCTTCTAAATAAAAAAACTTGGCAAATTTTATAAATAAAAAAACGTTTGACATTTTATTTTGAAAGATATTTCGTGTCACACAATATCTTTCAATTTAAAACATTTATAATAAGCACTTTGTCACTGAGTGAATAAAATATATATATATATATATATATATATATATATATATATATATATATATATATATATATATATATATATATATATATAATTATTTAAATTTAAATATTTTATTTGAAGCCAGTGGCGCCGCGGCTCGAAGTGTGACTGTAAAACCGACTGGTTGTGGGTTCGATCCACACTAGAGAAGATGAAATTTTGAGAAGAAGATTTACTTAAATTTATATTTCCATTTCTTCACTCTGGTGTCGAGTTCTGCCACTCAACACGCAATGCCTCCAGAATTCGACTGAAAGTGGGGAACGGAGTGTCTTAACACTAGGTTCCCTCTGCCACCCTGCTGTGTGGGGATACAGCGTGAAGCTGATTTATTTATTTAAATATTATGATTTTCATTAGCGAGTACTACCGTCGCACATTACGTCATTCATTACTGATTGTATGACAACGGCATTACGAGCCATTATGTTAATATTATATTGTATTTAACATAAAATAAGACCAATAAAAGACAATTCAAGTATTATATTTTATTTTCAGCAGGCTGCGAGCTAGGTGTATGTTTATATATTGCTAAAGCAAAAATATAATTTGGATTAAAATACGTTTATTATTCATCAGGATACAGTGTAAACATGAAAATTATAAATATCATTAAATTCAAATGATATGAAATTTTAATAACTTTTAATAAATATAAATATAAATCAATGTTATCACAGGTATAGTAGGCAATAAAACAACACAACAATTGCACCTTTAGAATTTGGATCACTTTTGCAATGGATCATTTATAAGATAAAATATTCACTGAAAGTGTATAAAATTATTCACTATTATTGTAACTCTAAGGCCTACCTAGGTAACCTCTATGCTATGTAATTTAAAAAATAAAACCAGTATCTATAATCGGTTTTTTTACACAATAATGTAGACTAAATACTAAATACATAGTGAAAACAAAAAAAATACATTTTCTTTCAATAAGCTTATAATTAATTCTTACTATATATTAATACTTTGTTGACTAGAGTAATTTCAATAGGATAAATACTGAGTTTATTTTATCTACATGTTGTATCCTGCATAGGGTAGTCTGGCTGGGTAGGCTGAGGGAACCTAGTGCTATACACTCCATTTTCCATTTTTGCCCATTTTTTCGTAAGACATCACATGTGGAATTGATAAATACTGAGTTAAGATATATAAGTAGCAACACTTAACATTATATATTATAATAGAATTATAAAAATATTAACATAATTATTAAGAATTCAATAAGGAACACAACTCAAGAGATAGGCAAATGCACAACACAATTGTTTTGAGGACATAATATACAGTCTTACAAATATGAGATTAGATATTTAAATGGCTATGTAGTATAGAAATATAATTTATAAATACTATGTTAAACAGAAAACTTGTAGTAAATAAATTATTACATAAACAATTATATTTTGATAAATTGTTATTTTTGAATTCATTCCCCTAATTGGAAATTGAGCGGACTGTAGTGTTCATAGTTAGACACTGTGCTGTTATGCCAAGACAACCTCATTAATAAGTTCTAGATTTGGTGAAGTAATTTGGCATTAATAAGCATAACACAATTTAAAAATCCAACTAAGACAAAATTTGTTGAGTTATTGTGCCAACATTCCCAATTTACTCCTCAACTGTGAATCTGGGGGTAATGCCAATGCCCATTTACGCAAACCTACAAGCAGTACAGAGCTCATCACTAATATTGCTCCACATATTGAAAATTTACTAGGTATCTCATCAAAGAACATGACCTGCCATAGGAAAGCAAAAACTATATCAGCTGATCTGGCAATGGCGACAGGTCCAGCCTGCTCCATTTGTAAAGACATTGTAAGTAAAATTTGACCTAAATAACTAAATAAGGCGAGGCACACAACTAAAAATCTTTCTGTACCACAATTTGGCATACACAAAACACCAAATATAAAAGAGTAGAAAAGAGTTTGGACAATTGCAATGGCTCCAAAATTGGTCATGATTACAGAAAAATGTAATCCTTTTAGTACTCTTAGCAAAACATAGGCATTTGCCCCAAAGATTGTAGAAACAAAGGCGGCTATAGCACCTCTCAAACTATTATAATTCTGATTAGTCTCAGATGGTGTATCACCAAATATAAATGGAGGATGAGTGATTAATATAACACCAATTAAAGTAAGAATAATGGAAATCGTATTCCAAATACCACATGGTTCTTTTAAAAAGACTCTTGCAAAAAGTGCAACAAACACTGGTACAGAGAAAACAATAACAGATGCATCGGCAAGGGGCATATTTCTGAAGGCATAGAAACTAAGCATTAAGCCGACTGTTCCTACAAAAGAACGCAAAATTAGTAAAACGCGTTTACCTTGCGGGAATATTGGTTGCTCTGTGTATATCACAATAGGTATTGTCGGTAGTAGTACTCCTATGAACCTGAACATTGCGAGTTGCATTGGATCAATATTCACTAAACTTTTGACGATAACTGAACATAACGAGAAAAATAACGACGATAACGTTGCTAGTATTAACCCAAGGTAAGGACATCTCTTCATAAGTGGCCTTTTGTTCTCCAGCAAATTTGGTATAGATTCGTCGCCGCTACCGACTGAGAGATCCACAAGGTGTTGTAATTCCAAATGCTCAGGCATAGTTTATTAGCTAAAACCACACCCAACGTGAAAATATGAAATTTTATTCATTGTCTAATATAATAAATATTGTTATAGAATTATACATACATTAATACACTATCAAAATAGTTTGTAAATCATATTTATCACAATTTACACAGATAATCTCATTATTGTTATTTCATTATTCCAATCCATTGGAATACGAATGAAATTTGTTATATATCAAAATCAAAATCGGTACCCATGGCTTATTTTGTTTGACGAACGAAATCTTTTGTTCTTTTGACAGTTTGTTGACAGATTCAAAAGATCAAAATACAACACAGAATAAAAATTATGTTTTTTAATTATATAATATTTCTATTATTAATTTAAAATAATATTCGATAAAAATGTTTAAGCATCTTATTGGGATAGCCGTTTTAACTATTTTATCACCTGTAAATAAAAATCTTCAAATAACAATTTTATTATGATATGTTCGAATCCCAAACATTATGTTATCTCTTTCTTTTCAATAATAATTGTGAATTAATAGAAAGAGATACAATGAAATAAATATATTTATATACGTAATAATTTTATTGTGAATTTAGATAATATTTTTCTCTTTAAATATTTATCATATATCCTAATTTTGAAAATGTAACATTAATATAAGCATTGTTAAAAGCTACATTTTAAAATTTTAATAGAATAGTATATATTTTTATTTATATGTCACAGATATTTGTCTCTTTCATACATGTAAACATGCAAAGTTACGAGCATGGATATTAATTTTAAATAAAAGTAAAAATGTGTGTTATAATATTTTTTTAATATAAATTAACACGTATAAATACAGTATACTTAAAAAAACGTATATGAACGTCAAATAGTCATACCAAATATTCACTATAGCGTTGTTGCGCAATTATATCTATCTCACTCTATCTTATAGAGATACCTCAATTTGAAAATGACACTTTCCCCCTCCAATACGCTCGCTGGCAGGAGTGATTTCATACCTATAAAGCTATGTTTGTCTTTCTTGCGTACATGCATTTTATGTATCAAAAATATTAAAACGTCACAAATCTTTGTTTATACATACCCAAATTACAAAGTGAAAATATTTTAAGTATATTGTGAAAGTGATTTTTTAGTGCTTACCATCATATACGAACATATAAGTGAAAGCTGTACAACAAGGACAAAAACAGCTCGATCGGTGCCCTTCAAAATGGCTGCCGTGAATAAAACGCATAAATATGATTTCGAGAAGATATGTCGTGCTTGCTTGCAAATAAAAAAGGACATGCGTCCTTTATTCGAGCAGCTCACTGCTACTATGCTAATGGGGATATCAAAAGTGCAGGTGAGATGACAAAATGATAAAATTATTTTTGGAAAAGCGATTGTCTCTTTCTCTCTCGTAAGATTGGCTATAAGCGAGACACGAGCAGAGCGAGCGCGAGTCATCTTTGTTTAGAAGTCATCGTCATCCAAGTCTTCGATATTTACGTATACAAGGAATTTGTTGAGAAATGTCTGTCTGTCCCTTTCTTATGTCAACTGTTTCTAACAAATGCGAGTAGGAGATATTCGAAAACATTTTAGTGACAAAATAGTATATTTAGAAAGTTTTAAAGTTGTTATTTTGAACTTTTCGACTGATGCTTTTAATTTGTTTCTTGTTTCTTCAATATTTTATTATTATTATTTTAAATTAAATGACATTATTATAAGTCCACTTTATATAATGTAATAAACAAGCATCTTTTATTTTGAAAAATTGTTGTTTTAGAAATTACACAAATAGTTATAAGACTACGTTACATAAAATGCTATCATTTCGTTGTTTTTGGTTAATTTATGTTAATGGATTGAAAAACAAATAAAATTGAAAAATGCAATTAATCAACTTAAAAAAATCGTAAAATTCAAAACAAGGTAATTACATACAAACAAGAAAAAGCGTAGAATGTTACACAAAAAGAAATATTTGGAATGGTAGAACAATTTTTCTAAAATTAGATTACTTGAGACATAAAATCTTAAGTTATCGATTGCAATGAGACACTCATGTCTGAATTTAGTATGGTTGTGGGTTCGATACTCGGGGAGAATAAACAATAATTGACATTTTCCTATTTTCCTATCCTATAAGCGCAGCGTTAAGCCCCGCCACCTAAACCTTGCAATGTCTTGATGTCTATGTCTCCACGCTATGCGTAAAAAAGAATGCTTGTGTGTAACACTGTACCTATGTTAATATATTAGACTTATTTTTTTAAGTATTTTTTGTTGTCTAGATTTTTTAAGTCACTACCGCTGATACTATATACTATTTTTCGACGATTTTTCTTTACGATGTTTTTGTGGCTCGGGTTGTGGGTTCGTTCTCCATTTGCGGCAATAAGTATGGATATTCAAATTATTTTGCGTCACCGTTAGTGCCATTGAATATAGCGATAAACCACATGTTGGGTTACGCGTTATTCTTGAGAACAGAGTGCCCTAACACTGACTTTTCTTCGCCTTTTACGCTGCATACAAGTGACATGAAACATTTAAATTCAATTTGCATAGGTAAAATTTAAAATCAGGTAAAAATGTCATTTTGCTTTTGTTTTAGTAAGGTAGGTCAATCTCACTGCTCAATGCTCACCGAAGGTTCCGTTCCTATATCAAGGAACGGAACCTTCGGTGAGCAAGCACGACTCGGATTTAACTGGATTTTTTAATTTAATAGGTGGCTGTAGGAGATGGTTTACCATCCCAGTTATGTCTTCAATGTGTTCATCAAATATCACGATGTCATGCCTTCAAGGAACTTGTAGAAAGAAATGATGTTACGCTCAGGGAACAAGCGAAAGTAATGGCCGAAGAGACGTTAAAGCAAAATTTGGAGGTATATTAAGATTTGATACTTTAAACTCTAAAAAGTACGACATTAGATTCCTCAACTGAAACTGGAGTTATTTAATACCTACTATAATTTTGAGGCTTCACATTCGGTTACGCATTCGACTCGGGGGAAAAAAATTATCCTTTTGGTGACAAGACAGAGCGCGGCGTTGAGTTCTTGACACGCAATGTCTTGAAAATTTAGACGGAGAGGTCATAGGCAGTGACCTATTCTAGGCTACATGCGGGATACAGCGTGAAACTATAAAAAATATCCATAGTGATTTAAACCCGCACAACCAAACGATACTAAATTTTAATTCGATAAAACTATTACATCGATAGATATACAAGTTTTTATTAATTATAAATAATTGAGGCCGGTCGTGGCGCAACGGCACAAAGTGTGACTGTAAACCGACTGGTTGTGGGTTCGATCGTGATCGTGGTGGAAATATTTACTTAAATTTATATTTCCATTTCTTCGCTCTGGTGTCGAGGCAAAGCGCGGCGTTGAGTTCTGCCACTTAACACGCAATGCCTCCGAAATTCGGCAGAAAGTGGAGAACGGAGTGTCTTTCACTACTTTCCCTCTGCCTACCCTTGAGTGTGCGGGATACAGCGTGAAGCTGATTTATGATAAATAATATTTTTAAAAATACGTATTTAATTTAACAACAGAAAGAAAAGGATTTGAACTCAGTATATAGAAATATACAATTTATAGAAGTGCCAAGTTTGAGTAGCACTCAGATATTAGAAGGATTTTTCGCCGAAAGTACGGATCAGACGAATATTACTCAAGAAATATTGCAGAAAGAAGAATTCGATATAGACAAGGTGATTATTAAATACATATATTTTTTTTATTTTTATATAACAGGTACTTATTTTACGGAAACAAGTTTGAATTGAAAGTCAGTCGTGACACAGGTGCACAAGCTGTGGGTTCGATTCCCACTCGAGAAAATGAAGTATTTAATATTTTAAACATTTTTAAAGTATTATTCCACACTTAGAGAAGAAAAATACTTATTTAGAAAACGTATAAAAATTTGAACGCTACGGGACTTGAGCCCGCGTCTCCTGGAAACCGACCAGGAGGAATATATTAATTTTCACCTCTCTGGTAATGAGGCATAACGCGGCATTGAGTTCTGCTACTCAAAACGCAATGCCTCCAGAATTCGGCAGAAAGTAGGGAACGGTGTGTCTTAAGGCTAGGTTCCCTCTGCCTACCCTACTGTGTGCGGGATACATCGTGAAGCTGATTTAATTATTATACAATTTATTTATAAATTATCAATCTCCTAGCTGGACCCACTACCCGCCCAACAAAAACAAGAAGAAAGTCTTAATTCCGACGAGGAAAATTATTTACAAATGGTCGTTTTCCAAGCGACCTCGTCAGTGGCTCCCGGCCGCCATGTCTGCAATCTTTGCCATAAAGAATTTAAACACGCAAGATGGTTAAAACTGCATATGCGATCACATACTAACTGGATAAAGGCAAATTGTAAGAAACCACCTAAATGTCCGATATGTGATAGAACTTTTAAGGTAAGCAATTTAATATCTTAATCTTAGAAACGTGTATGCTTTTTGTCATTTTCAAAAATATTAAAGAATATTTTTATAGCACTAATTACATTAGAGTTTAACGCCGCACTGACGTACGTCGTTTCCGTTAATACCCAATATAATTGAAATGAGTAGAATACGCAGTCTATTTACTATTTTTAATTAAATACTAGTACTATTAATTAATTGAGGCCAGTGGCGCAGTGGCACGAAGTGTGACTCTAAAACTGACTGGTTGTGGGTTCGATCCCCACTCGATGAGACGAAATATTTACTTAAATTTATATTTCCATTTTCCTCGCTCTGGTGTCGAGGCTAAGCGCGGCGTTCAGTTCTGCCACTTAACACGCAATGCCTCCAGAATTCGGCAGAAACTGGGGAACGGAGTATCTTAACACTAGGTTCCCTCTGCCTACCCTGCTGTGTGCGGGATACAGTGTGAAGCTAATTTATTTTTCCTATTAATTAAATAATTACAATATATTAAAAATTGTTTTCAATACCAATTTTGTAGATCACATGTGTGGATATGTGAAATCACATATGTGGATGTCAGATGTAAGTTCACATGGTGATAATATCGTTATAAAAATTTAATTTTCAGGGACCAGGCATGTTAAAAATGCACATGCGCACTCACGAGGAGCGTCCACCCAAACAGCCCACTTGCTCTGTGTGCCAACGTACCTTTTCAACCAAGACTTTACTGTACCGCCACAGACAAACACATTTTGAGCAGAAAACCCATCAGTGTACCGTGTGTGAGAAACGATTTTTCAGCGGCTACGCACTCAGATCCCACATGGCCAGGCATAGAGGGGAGAGGCCGTATATGTGTGCCATTTGCTCTAAAAGTTTCTATAACCCTACCGATTTAAAGGTAACTGACTAGTTATTTTGTTTTAAACCAGTAGTTTAATTTTTTTGTTGAGCACAACCCACAATCTATTGCACTTACAATTACAAGTCTGTGGTTATGAACCTATTATATAAATATATATATATATAAATAAAAATCCATTTTTAATTTAAATTTATTAAAACAATAAAATATAAATATTCATTTATAAGCGGACGGTACCGACATGGTCCCACACGGTAACTTCTCAAACCTCTCGTCCTCCTCCTCTTTTGTTTTAAACGCGTCATTAAAAGCTTTTTTACTATGTTTCGATAAATATATGGGGAATGTTATATTGAATCGTATTTTTAAATTACCTTTTGCCTTATTTGGGCAAGCTGGTATTGGTAGGCCTTCGTCTTCAACAATTTTTTCGTACGTCGGCGTTATGACATCAGTTATTTTTATTCTCAACGTTCTCGCATCTAGCGATGAGAAAACAATTGTGATGCCACACAGGGCTTCTTGTAAAGATATCGTCCTCACCATCAGGAGGTCGCTAAATCCAGATCTTATGAAATTTTCATGAGGTCTATCCTCAGTTATGAATATTACATCAGCGGGTATTCTTGTAGGACCTTGGTCGCCTTCCTCCTTAAATTTAATCTCTGTTTTTGCATAAATTCCTGGCTTAATGGGTATAGATAGGACTTTTTCACGTAGTTTTAACTCGGAACAGGACTCGTCGGTGAACACGAGACGTTGTATTTTCATTTTCTTTAAACACCCTTTATATATTTCTTCCAGAGTAAGGGCTAGTGGTCTTATTATTGTAGGATCTTTTTCCTTATAGCCTTTGCCCATTGGAGATTCAAACATAGGGGGTGGGTTTTCATAATAGTCCAAAAGATCAGCATATGGGTTATTTGTTCCGAAGAATTCGTGATATGTTCTCAAAGGGTCGCCATGGTAAATGTAAGGCTGGATATATTCTTTTGGTCCAGGAACTCCTCGTTTAAGTCCTTCTTCTCCATATTGATCAAATATTGCTCTAGTTTTATGGTCTACTAATACCTCATAAGCTTCTCCAATTAGGGCAAAAATACGTCGTATATTTTCGTCATTGCCATATCTTTCAGGATTATATTTTAAGGCAAGACGCCGATATGCTTTTTTAATTTCAATCTGATCGCAGGATCGCTTCACTCCCAATATACTGTAATAATCGAAACCCATTTTGTATTTATTTTACTGTAAATTGCCAAAGATTACTATAAAAATGAGAAACTATTGATTCAGAAAGTTATACGTACGTCAATATTTGACATTTTTAGAAGGCATTATAATAGAAACTATTTAAAGGATTTTTTTTTACCTTTTAGGTTCACTTTAGATTGCATACAGGTGAAAAACCGTTAAAATGCTCCGAATGTAATAAACAATTTAGACGACATTCAACTTTGTGTCAGCATATGAAAAAACATCGAGGTATAAGAAATCATGTATGCAACGTCTGCAATAAGGCCTTCTATGAAGTATCCAAATTAAATGCGCATATGAGAGTACACACAGGTGGGTTATGATTTATTGTAATTGTGAGACGATTTTGGGTTATATACGTTTTTTTTTCAGAACTTTTATAATCATATTATATAATTATAAAACACAAAATATAATAACTATTTAGTTCTTAATTTTGTCCACAAGGTGAGAGACCTTTCGAATGCCAATTTTGTTCTCGAAAGTTCGCCCAGCAGTCCGCACTGATATACCACAAGAGGACGCACACAGGGGAGAAGCCCTTCGCCTGTAAATTATGTCCCAGCTAGATTCACTACATCATCAGCGAGGAACAATCACACGCTAACACATACTGGTAATAAGAAGTGAGTATTCTTTTATGTTTTAACTGGTTTTTGTTGTAAGTGGTTTTTGTTGTTTTTCAAAATGTTTCTAATGCTTGTTATTTTTGTTATTTGTGTAAGAACTTTTTAATATTTAAGTTTTCTTTAAGAAGATTATCATTTAAATTTGTCATTAAGAAAAAACGTTTTTGAAAAAAAATGTTGAAATAATGCTTTAAATTCGATTTCATTACAACAAATTAAAATATTGAGGCCAGTCGTGGCGCAGTGGCAAAAGTGTGACTTTAAAATCGACTGGTTGTGGGTTCGATTCCCACTCGACGAGATGAAATATTTACTTAAATTTATATTTCCATTTCTTCGCTCTGGTGTCGAGGCTAAGCGCGGCGTTGAGTTCTGCCACCCAACACGCAATGCCTCCAGAATTCGGCGGAAAGTAGAGAAAGGAGTGTCTTAACACTAGATTCCCTCTGCCTACCCTGCTGTGTGCGGGATACAGAGTGAAGCTATAAATGCAAATAATCTAGAACTTAATTGTCTGTTTATAGTAATGAACTCAATAAAAAATTCCAGATTCGTCTGTCCAGTATGTTTCAAAGGCTGTACCTCCAGAACAGAGCTGCGTGTACATTCGAGCAAGCACACCGGGGAGAAGCTATTCGGTTGTGCGTTATGTTCCCAAAGGTTCAGTTCGGCCTCGTACTTGGCGGTGCATCGTCGTATGCACACCGGGGAGAGGAAATATCAGTGCAATGTATGTGGAAAAGGTTAGTATAGAGATCTTTGTCATACACAATGAAAAACAGACACCGAGGGAACCTAGTGTTGAGACCAGACGCCAGTCGTGGCGCAGGAGCGCAACACTCGAGGAAATTAAAAAAATATTTAATTTATATTATAATTTCTTCGCTCTAGTGTCAAGGCAAAGCGCGGCGTTGAGATCTGCCGCTCAACAGCTGATGAAAATGATTTTTTATTTTTCTCTCGATTTTTCAGAAGTTTTATGTTGTGTTGTGTTGGAACACAACACCACGCTGTTTTGTTACCTGCCGGAGCGAGGAAATGAATATAACTAATTCCCCCAAATGTGAAGCTGACTCATGACCGTTGCGTTTTCAGTCACCCGCTCTGCTGCTGGGTCGCGACGGCCCCTTTATACCACCTGAGAGCTCATAACTTACAAAAAAAAACTATTCACAGGTTTCATTGAATGCAGTTCCTACAAGAAACACATAAAAACACACAATCTAGACAAAAAGGAAAACGAATCGGCCGACAATGAAACATTTGTAACGGAACAAATAAAAGAAATAGTCGCTGAAGAGAAATCTATTGAAAAAACCGAGAATATTTTAGAAGAAACCGTCCAAGATACATCTAACATTGTGCAAAACGCACAAGAGAACACACAAAAACGCTTTAAATGTGGCTTATGTGTTAAAAGTTATATGTATTTGCACAGTTTAAAAAAACATATGTACAGTCATGTGCAAATGTGTGTGCTGGGCCCAGATGGCTCTGAGAGGATGTATGCTCTAAAGGTAACATTTCATAACTTTTCTTGCTAAAAAATATGTATGTATTTTTATAAAAAATATAATAAGAATATACCAAATAATCTATCTGTTAAAATCAATCTTTTTAAATTTTTGGATCTATTTGATACTGTAAAAAAATGAGATCACTGTCTCCATGGTTCATTTATTTATTATAGAATCTCCATCAGTCAGTAGAAAAATATTTATAATATTTTCATTCAAAACATTGCAGCAGCAACAAGAACTGCAACAGCAACACCAACAACAACAGCAGCAGCAGCAACAACAACAACATCAGCAGCAACAACAACAACAGCAATTGCAACAAGTCCAGCAGGTGCAGCAGGTACAGCAGCTGCAGCAGCAAGTGCTGCAAGTGGGCAGCGTGCAGCAGCTCGCAGTGCCCATACATACGCCGCAAGGCATTGCCGTGTCTGGTGTACAGGTGAAGTACAATTTTTTTGGTCGCACGTTGTATTCCGCACATTGCAAGATAGCAAGAGGGAACCTAGTGTATCGATTCTCCGTTTCCCATTAAAACACTTTCGTTCCACACTTTCCGTCTTTTTTTTTAAGGTATTACCTGTTAAGCAGGCAGATCTCAACGCCGCGCTTTGGCTCGTTACGACAGCGACAATCGAACTAACACCCGTCGTGTTTACAATTGCACGCTTGTGTCCCTCAATTGGCCTCAATTTTTTTAAAATTTGAAATGGCAATTACACAACACTATTTCTGGTGCCCTATGTCAGGTCACTATAAATAAGGGTTACGGTTCAGGAAGTGCACTATTAAAAATAATATGATTTAATCGTCGAAAAAAAATTTAAGAAATTCATATTATACTTTCAAAATATTGTTTCTGTAATATAATGTATTATATCGTTATAAAACATTTAATTCTTTAGTAGATATGAGTACTCTGAGTGTGTAGTATTTAACCGTACATCAAACAAACATAAGATAATTGATAATTGTCACTTTATATTTTATATTGTAATATTTTCGTCCCAGGGTCAACAGTACCCGGTGATATCAACGGTGCAGTCACTTCAGCTGCAACAAACTCACCAACACATCAACACGGTAAGTGTGTGTGTGTGTATGTGTGTGTGTGAGCGTGCGTGCGTGCGTGCGTGTGTGTTCTTATAAAATAAAATCTAAAATTACATTATTTTGATTCCTATTGTGTTATAACAATATTTAATAGTTAGAAACTTAAAATTTTGATGCAAAACTCATTATTTTTTCTCGACTCTTTATGAATTAATTTTGTTTTCAGCAACCACAACTACAAGTACAGACTATACAGATACATCCTCAACACCAGCCTATTCAAATACATGTAAGTCGCAATAAATATTTATACGTATACATAATACATAATTATATGTCTTTTTTCAACTTTACGCTGTATCCTGCATGTAGCAGAGTAGTGTTAAGACACTCCATTCCCAACTATTTCCTCGAATTTTGGAAATCACCTCGAGTGGGAGTCGAATCCGCAACCCGTCGCGTTTATAGCTATACGCCCTTGCGCCCCGACTGGCCTCACAATTATATGTGTTTCCCATAAAAACCTTTCCTCTTCAAAATCTTTCAGATCAAAATATCTATCTATACTTGTCATTTTGTTTGTTTGCTTGAACACACTAATCTCAGAAATTACTATGCGATATTCACAAAAATATTTTTACAATAAATATTTTTGTAAATATATATCGAGAGATAATTATGATTCTGATACCTTCTATACTTTGAATGTAATGTTTTTTTTATTACTTAACGCTACAGGCACTTGGTCCTTACCCTTTTTCAATTTATTATTATATCTAATTTCCTTATCATATATATTAATTACATTATTGTTCACATATAATTAATACCTATAATAAAAAAATATTTTTTTTAACTTTACATTATTTTACAAAATTTTACTTAGATCTAAATTCTAAGGTCTATATATGTATATCTAACAATTTTACACATTATAATATATATTTAATTACATAACTATAAGTGATTTTTTGGTTAAAGCCAAGTATTTTTTTTATTATTTTTATATAATTTTTGCGTGTTCCCAGGCGGTAGGCGTGCAGCAGGTGCAGCAAGTGCAACAGGAACAGCTACACGTGGCCACGTCGTCCTGCCAGACCATGCTACCTAATATATTACAAGTACGTTCTCTAGCTTTAGAGATAATAAAATAATATTTTTTCTAGACAGCCACAAGTTGTAGGTTCGGTTCCCACTGGAGGAAATAAAATATTTAATATTTTCATTTCATCGCAATGCCTCCAGTATTCGGCGGAAAATAGGCAACGAAGTGTCTTGACACTAGGTTCCATCTGTTTACCCTGCTGTATGAATTCAACAAGACATGTCGAATTCAACAAGTCGAATGTCTAACATAGCACTGTTCCAGTGTAAATTCCAAATTCCAATAAATTATTTAAAATTTTAAAAAATCTATGTAATATATTTAATTGCAATTTTTTTATTAAAATGAAACAGCTATTTTATTTGCAACACATTTTAGTTTATAATATCGTTAACTTTACAGTTTCACTCTTTTAGGGCAGATGGGTCCCTCTTCCTCTCTTCTCATTTTCTGCATAATTTTCGTGATATTGAATATTGACTGGTGGAACTCAACGCTTTGTGCTGTTACCAGAGCGAGGAAATGAAAATATGATATTCTCCCTGGTGAGAATGGAACCCACAACCACTGCGATTTCAGTAAAATATTATTCCCCTTTGTATACTTACTTCGGACGTCCCTACAGTTGCAGCCGGGCGCCGTGGTGTCGGGGCTGGGGCAGGGGCTGGCGCAGGAGCTGGGCGGCGTGCACCGCATCATACTGCAGCCCAACCAGCACCCCGCGCTGTACACCATACACCACTAGTGATTAACAAACAAACACACACAAACACGCGCAGGCACGCGTACACACACACACACACACACACACATATATATATATATATATATATATATATATATTTATATATATATATATATATATATATATATATATATATATATATATATAACATTTTCAATCATTGTGTTGGTTTTTTTTTATATTTATAATTTAATAATATAATTAATTTCAATGATGTTTATTGTTTGTTTTTATTTGAATTTTAGAAACAAAATTTATTCTAAAGAAAAATAATATATGAACAAAATCATATTATTTCTTTGATGGTGAAGGGAGTCGAACTTCAATTTGGATAAAAGTAAATATATACAGGGTGGAAGTGTCAGCACCACTTTGAATGAATGAATTATTCTGGATAAAGATTTTTTTTTCTAATTTTTCAGTTTAAATTTTTTGCTGGTAAAAATTCTGGCCCATTTATGTACTTCAACAATTTGTAGCCACTTGTCTCGGAAACAGGTTACCCGATTTAGTACCTAGTTTTACTATATTTTTCCTTTGGCAAATTTCTTTTTTGGCTCATAAATCGGTTATATCTTGATCTTGTTCAGCACAATTGCTGTAAAATAGTAGAATACTAAAGTTATTCAGGTTGGTTTACAATTTAGTTTATAAATTGTGTAGTTCAAGCGGGCGAAGCCGCGAGCGGGTCTCAAGTACATATATAATAATTTTTTAGTATACAATTCTTCACATTGAATTTATACAGAACAATAAATATGTAATATATAATCTTTAACTTGATCTTCTATCCCAAAATAAAGCAAAAATTGTGTTCCAACTTTCATACAACAGATGTACATACGGTTGATATCATATTAGTTAAATCATTGATTTTTCTTTTAATTTTTATTTTTTTTTATATTTTATATTTATAAGATATTATATTATGTTATACAAACTGACATCACAACTTATGAATAACCAATGACTGAAATGACCTTATGAAATATATTTAAACTTATACAAAGTAGCATTTTAGCCTAATTTCAAAATTGCTTTTTTTTAATAAACAAAGAAATGTATAAAAACAACATATTTAATTATAGCTTTTTTATCGTCACGCTGTATCCCGCACCCAGCAATGTTTCCGAAGAAAATGGAAATGTTAAATATATCATATCCTAGAGTGGGAATCGAACCTAGAACCTGCTTATAGTCACACTTGGTGCACCTGCGCCACGACTGGCCCCAATATAGCATATCATAGTAAAAATATATATTGCTACAAAATGGTCGCCCATCCATGTATATATTTATCTTATGTTGCCTACATCAAAGCATTGTAGTAATTCTTTAAATTGTAATTATAATTTCATATTCTTTTATCATATAATAAATAAGTACAAAAAAGGGAAAATACGGAATATAAAATTATTTTTTTTCACAGCTGCGTATAAAATGAAATATTAGATAAATTTAGTATTTAAAATATAATAATAAGTTAAGAAAATTTATTTTTAGTAACCATTTTGCTAATTTATTAGCGCTATGTAACTAGTTGATGCGCGTGCCACTGTAAACGCGATAGTCGTGGGTTCGATTCGCATTCAGGGAATAAAATATTTAATATTTTCATTTCCTCGCTCTGTCGAACGAGGCAAAGCGTGGTGTTGAGTTCCGCCACTCACCACGCAATAACTTCAGAATACCGCGGAAAGTGAGTAACGGAAGTACCTTAATAATAGGTTCCCAGGTTCCATCTACCATAATATGAGCCCGCATATAGAGCGTGAAGATATAAAATATAACTTTTATTTATAGAGTGCTTCAAGGTATAAGTAGTCATTTACACAATTAAATATACTATGATGCATAATATATTGTTATTTAAAGTACATTAAATAAACACAATTTTAGATTTTAGTATAAAATTTGCACATTTTTGTATATAGCTATGTAATAACGCGTTTTTTATATATTTTATACAAAATACATCAATAGAGATTCCTTTATAAATTCGTAGCTACAGTACGGACAACGAGTCGTGGCGTGTAGTTAGGTTTTCTGAACTAATCTAATTTCAGGGCAGTCACGACTTGTTGACCGTACTACACATTAATATAGTATTTAGAAAGCAACTTAATATTAAAAGATTCTAGAAGATTTATTCTATTGATGTAAACTTACTTATTTTTTGTTACATAATTCAAGAAAAATAAACAATTTTCTATGAAATCGCTTTTTATTCACATTTTTCCTGATATTGCCTTTACAACTGCAAAAATAACGATTACAAAACAGTATATATAGGGCTGACAAGATTATAGATTATTATTTTATCCTTTAGTAATTAATATAATTATGTAGGTTTATACATATAATTATGTAAGTCTGTCTGTCATAATCATATCTTGCAAATTAAATATAAGAGGCCTTGTGGCGCAGTGGCATGAGCGTGTCACTGTAAATGCGAAGGTTATGGGGTTGATGTTGCGGTGTGTTTTAACACTAGGTTCCCTTTGTCTATCCTGCTATATGCGAGATGCAGCGTGAAGCTGAAAAAAATATGACAATTTTTTCGAGTTTCTGTTAAGCTACGCTATGAAAATAAAATAAAACCTTAAGCTAAATAAATAAAAAGTCACCATCTCATGGTAGACAACATTTTTGAAAGATATTTTTAAATTTTAATATCAAACATAAAATAGAGTTAAAGAATTATTTATTTTCTAAGTAATCAGCTACACGTTGTATCCCGCCCAAAGCAGAACCGGCAGATGGAGCCTAGAGTTAAGACACTTCGTTCTATCCGCACTTTTCAAACGAAGGCATTGCTTGTTGAGTGAGTGGCGGAACTCAACGCCCCGACACCCAACAGGGCGGGGAAATGAATAATTATAAATATATATTTCATTTCCTCGAGTGGGGATCAAACCCACAATTAATCGGCATTACAGTCACACACTTGTGCCCCAGCGCCACGACTGGCCTTTAAGTGGAACGGAAATATAATAAATTCCTGATTCACTGATCTCTAAGCTTTCTACTTACTTACTTTCTACTCGAGATTAACATTTTAATATATATATATATATATATATATATATATATATATATATATATATATATATATATATATATATATATATACTAACTTCATTCTATTCTGGAGACATTTTGTGTTGAGTGGTGTAACTGCGCCATCCCTGGTTATCAGAACATAAGAAAATTTCATTTTCTCAAGTGGGAATCGAACCTACAATTTGTCGCGTTTAGCCGCACGCTTGTGCCCCTGCGCCACGACCTAAGTACTTCTCTTTGTGACGATGACCAATAGCAATTTCGACGAAGTACAGTACGGTCTTAAAATCTCCCTACAGAGATACTAACAACATAAATAAAAGCGTATAAGAATTTCCACGTAGCTTGACGAGAACGTATGGCTTAGTGGTCAGAGCGCCTGGTCGGTTTTCAGGAGGCGCGGATTCGAGTCCCGCTACGTTCAAATTTTTATACGTTTTCTAAATAAATATTTTTCTTTCCTAAGCGTGGATTAACACTTTAAAAATAAAAATGTTATAGTCGTGACCATCCTGAAGTTATCTATAGATGGCTGCGCAGCTTTTTCAAAATGCAAAGGATAAATAAAACAACCAAAATAAAAGTATCAATCTAATTGTATAAATTAAATTATAATTAAGAATAATTAAATTAAATGCATTTCTACATACTATATGCGAATACCATAAGTGATAGAACTACTGCCGACATATTAATACATACTTATCTATAATAAATAAGCAAAATTAAGATTTAAAAATAACTAAATTCTAATAATAAACTAAAAAGGTGTCATACGCAATAATTATTGTTTCATATAAAATAATAACTGAAGGAAACAATGCTTAATACCCTAAAACGGCCAGAACACCAAAACAATTTTATGATTTTTATGTTCTATTTGACAATAATTAATTTATATGTTACTGAAATTAAAAAATAAATAATTTCCTTTTGCTTGGCGAGGATAGTCAGAACTTGAGGTCGTATTTACAAACCTCTCTCAAGTCTGAGATCAATCTTGAGATGACGTTATTATTCAAAAATTACAATTTTTAAAAGAAAACAACATCACAAGATCGAACTTAGATTTGAGAGCGATTTATAAATACGGGCCTTAGTTTAATGTAAATCCTTAGAACGTTATTAAATGTTTCATTTTGATAACAAAATCAATATGCAATGTTGTCAACTCTGTTAAATAAAAATTGTTAAAAAAAACCACCAAATATTGTTGTTCAAGTGAAAGAAAACATTTAAAAAAATTAAATTTTATTGTTGAGCATAATCATTTTAAAATTACATTCTATAGAAAGAAGCCACTGAGCAGCTTTTGTCATATATTTTATGTTATTAAGAACACCTTATTATTATATAAACTAGTATTGGTTAAAATATATTAAAACTACAGTTTTGTTAATTTTATTATTTGTTAGACTAAAAATCAAATCATGAGGGTCCTGCCCCGGCTGTGGGATGTTTTCACAATGTTAAGATTCATTCTGAAAAGAATACTATTTGATTTAGAAGTCTATAAAAATAAGAAAAAAAATTGTCAAATAATATGTAAGCCTTTTTAATATGTACCTTTAATAACTATTTTCAAAGAACTGAAATAATTAATCTATAATTTTATTTGACTTCAAATGTAAAAATACTCTATTCATAAATATATACATTTTTTTTGCATTTGTTTTACATTTGCTCTTTAAAAAGGCACAAGAAACAAAAGTAGCATACAGTCTATTAATATGGTAGTCTTCCCGAGGGTCAAATAAGTAAGTCCAAGGCCTGTATTCCGAGAGTCCGTAAATCCAAGATCGGTTCGGAGAATCGGGAACGGAGTGTCCTATTAGGTTCCCTCTGCCTACCCTACTGCGTACGGGATACAGCGTGAAGCTGATAATAATAACTCTGAGATCGATCTCAAGATGCCATTTTCATTCATATATATCTAATGTATGAGTGAAAACGGCATCTCAAGACCGATCTCTGACTTGAGAGCGGTTTATAAATACGGACCTAAGAGCCGTTATCAAGAACTTTACACTCGCAAGTAACTAAAAATGAAATATCAATCAAGTCAAGTCAATATAAGCCTTGAGGCGTAGTTATTAAGTTTTAACAAATTCTATTATTTATGGTATAATACGAAAAAAAGTACAATTTTTACACAAAAAAAACAATTTCAACGACACTTTGCCACTATCATCTGTAGAATTTGACACTACGACTTATCACTTTCCGATAATTTTTTGAGACATTGCTCGTTGAGGGTGGAACTTAACACTGCGAGAAAGCAATAAAATAATTCAATCCCCGAGTGGGAATCGTTTAACTAAGAATCTTGACAGTTTTGAGTTCGATCCCCACTCGGGAGATTAAATTATTTATTAATATTTTCATTTCTTCGTTGTGGCACGAAACAAAGGAAAAAGTCCAGCATAGAGTTTCGCCACTAAACACGCAATCACGCGAAAAAATCGGCGGAAGCGAGTGTTTAACATTAGGTTCCCTTTGCTTACCCTACTATATGCGGGAATTCTTTATTTATTTGGTTATAGTTACCTGTCAGGTGATGTGGTGTGGTGCGGTGAATTATTGCTTATGTTTTTATATTTTTTTTTATTCTAGCAAACGAAGGTCACGTTCAACATGCATCATTTATATATAAAAATTTAATTAATGGCAGTTTCCAACTTTGTCGAAACAATTGGCAAAAATTAATCAATTTAAAAAAGAAATTAACACATTCAATCTATTAACAATGGATCACGAGAATTTGAACCTGCTATGTGTTTGTTGAAATTCACATTTTGAAAATCAGAAAATGTTTAAGAAACAGACTACGTCAGTCAATGTCAGAATTATCGGTGGTGGGCGTGGACACTAGATCCTACATAGGGACACCCCCGCTCACCCCGCTACCCTGAGGGCCCGATCACAACTAAGGCCGAATCCACATTATGGTGCCGATCGGTAAGATTCCTTATCAGTCCGAACTTAATCTATTAAAACATTATTAATAGCGAAACATTGAGAGCTACTCATTTATTGTTCTATTAGTGTGAATCCGCCCTAAAGTACAGTAGAGCGCGACGCTAAGTGCATTTCTGCGTCACTTCATATAAAAGACGCAGAGTGACCTCGAACTCTGTATATAGAATATTATGCACACGACTGTATGTATATGCACGAGTTTGACTTGTGCCTGTGTTTTCAAACCTCGTAAAACATGAAATTATGACATCACCGATATTGTCATTTTTTTTTCGTTTTTCTTTTCGTACTTAGTTTACAAAAGAGAATGTTGCATATTTATTAAAAACCAACCCCTTTTTTCCTATAAGCCGAAAGCCGAAGCATTCGAAACATGCTATTCTGTAATCTATAAATGCAAAGAAAATTTTGAAACAAAATTTTGCATATATTCAAAGAATGTTTATATTATAATAATTACAGATATAAAAAAAAAATTTTAAAAAAATATTCACTCATTTGGCACCAGACAACTTATGGCAGTATAATCTAGTCAACATATAACCTGTGGGCGCCATTAATTTATTATGTGAGATGGCATGATTTTTTTTAATAACAAGTATTTTTTTCTTAATGTAAAGTCAATACAAATGAAAAAAATCAATTCAATATTTAAAATTTTCAAATGGCTGAACATTTTTTGTGTAAGTAAGAAAATTTTATAAAAATTGGTTTATTTGTTAAGGAGCTACAATGCCATAGACAGACATACAGATACACACACAGACACATTCAATTTATGACACCCCATTTGTTACATTGGGAGTTAATAATATTTTGGAAAATTTCAACAAAACAAAACTTCCATTGTTTTTTCTTTTAAAACGAATACGAAACAGATATTTATACTAAACAAAAAAAAACCATCATCACAATAAACTAACAGCGCCACGTCTATAGACTTACATTTAATCTATCTCTACACGTAAGTCGAACTCCTACATTCAGACACTCTGCACGCCATTCTCCGTGTCGATGGACGCGTCCGAGTTGTATCTGATGTACGGTGTGTGGGCGGTGAGTCCGGGGGGCAGCTTCATGTCCCTGAAGTACCTGTGTCTCCGGGCGTCCTTCGCACTGATCCGACGCACCGGGTCATAGATGAGCATTTTTTGCAGAAGGTCCATGCCGGCTTCGTCTAGATTTTGCACCTGGAATCCCCATAGTTTCAGCTTAATTTTTTAAGGTTCACGCTGTATCCTATTTAAAACCTAGCGTTAATACACACCGTTCTCCACTGTTCGCAGAGTTTTCAAGACATTGTTGACAATTGATCTCTAATTAATAAAAAATATTTAGAATAGTTTTTTTCCTATCTCTACTTTTACTGATCACTGATACTTTGCACATATGCAAAATTCAGTTTATAAATATAAATAAGCGACAACAAATACATAAACTTACATGATTGTGGAGATTAAACGTGGTCCAATTTGGGAAAGTAGGTTTGTAATCTGGTAGGGACGATACACCTGGCCAGATATCCTCAGTAGGCGTCTGTAGCATTCTGAAATTAGATATTATTTATTTATTTAGATTCATCAGCATGTAGTAAGTGGATAATTGGCCGACGCCGCGCTATATCTTGTGCCAGACTACGAAATAATAATAATTCAATCTCCCAAGTGTTAAGCTGATTTATTTATTCTAAAACACCAATTAGTTGTTACATTCATCAATGCACATACTCGAACCGGTAATCATCTGGTATTACGCAATGTCTCCAATATTGGGCTACAGAAATGAACCATAGTACCTCCTCCTCTTTTAATTAAAAAATAAAATTATATAAATTTACCTAAATATACGGAACAGTTGATCTATTTCAGAATCTCCTTGGAATAATGGTTTCTTTGATGACATCTCAGAGAAGATACATCCGACAGACCACATGTCCAGTGGACAAGAGTACCTGAAACATTTAATTTATACATAATCATAAATTTATGAGGCTATTGTAACAGAGTAGGATAGCATTTAGCTCAATTAACAGAGGACCAGAAAAGTTGAGTAAAACAATTGTCTATTGACAGGGACAGAGTAAAAAGAAAAGAAAGGTGACCAAGCATTGGACGACATTTAAAGGGATGTGGGAGAGGCCTTTGCCAAAAGGCCAAAAAGCTTTTTTTAGCTTATTTTTTTTTTTTTTTTAATTTATATAAAAAAAAAATGGGGCTGTACAAAATTAAATTGGATTATTTATATAAATGCACTTATAAGAATATATTCATATATATATAGATATCAACATATATTGTAATTTAATCTAAAAATAATGAAAACCTAATTAAAAAATAATATAAAGAAGTATTTAGTTTCTTACCGCTGACAACCCAAGAGAACTTCAGGAGCTCTGTACCAAAGTGTAACAACCTCATGTGTGTAGACTCTCACCGGGACACCGAACGCTCGACCAAGACCAAAGTCTGCAACCTGACAACGAAATATGTATATTTTTAGCTTACACGTTACTATCCTACTATATACAATTTATATAGGAGGGTAGATAAAGGATGCTAGTGTTAATTGACGAATTTTCGCCACATTGCTTTTTAAGTGGTGAAGGTCAATGTCGGACTTTATCACAGTGACCGAGCGAAAACATTTTTTTTTTTTTTACAAATTTCCACCAAAGCTTAGAAATATCATTTTGCATATCATATCAGAAAGAAAATAAATAATTTTCTTTCATAAGTGCAGAATAATACTTTAAAAATGTTAAAAATAGATAGACAGATTTAGTCTCAAGACAGTTGGTATAAAAAATGTTTTGTTTTCAAATAAATTATTAATACTAATTTATTATACCAACTGATAAATTATTTTTTTCAAAAAATTTATCAGTTAGTATAATAATAAAAATAATTTCCTCCGAGTGAGAGGGACCTAAAAAACGTCGGTCGGGTTCGCCAACCGAGGGTTCCATACAAAAGTTGTAAATTCAATTCAATCTGAAATTCAAGCTTAGTTTAGCCAAAGCCCTTTCATCTGATACCTTACTTGAACTAACAGCTTTAATACCAAACTCTCTCCCCCTTAAAGGCTATTTATTATTTTTTTGGGATTCCACAAATGTATGGCTTTCAGATTTTTTCCTACACTAGTGGTACCTGTGTATGGTAGCTGTCAAATTTCATAAATCTAGGTCAATTGAAACCTTACCTTACGTACCTTATAAATTTTGATTCCCTTCATAATGTCAAAATATGCATTTTTTGCAATATAATAAATACATTTTTTTCAGGAAATCATGGAACCATAGATCTGAGTATATGTTTTGAATTTTAACTCAATATCTCCAAGCGCTCCTGAGATAAAGGTTCTTGACAGATAGACAGAAAAACGGACAGACAACAAAGTGATTTTAACCTTAAAGACTGACCTTAATAATACCAGTTTTATCAATAAGGAGATTTTGTGGTTTGAGATCTCTATGCAGGATGCGTCGCTGGTGACAGTATAAGATTGCACTATTGATCTGGTACAAGTAACTTTTGACCATGCTCGGATCCATAAACTGAAAGTAATCAATACATACTTATTAAGATAATGTATTAGTTGTGTAGTAAAATATATAAAAAAAAACAGTTTCACACTGTATCTTGCACACAGTAGGGTAGGCAGAGGGAATCTAGTGCTGAGACACTCCATTCTCCACTTTACTTTACAATGCAGCACTTTGCCTGGACACTAGAGAGAAGAAATGAAAATATAAATATTTCATTCCTTCAAAAGGGAGTCAAACTATCAACCTGTTGATTTTTACAGTAACACTTCCTACCCCTGTGCCATGACTGGCCTCGGTAGATATTTTAGTTGAAATTTACATAATATGTTTTAGTACCTTATTAATAAATATTATTTGACTATAACCAACACAACACATGTTGGTATGAGAAAATATAATAATTTAAAATAAATAAAATAAAAAAATCAGCTTCACACTGTATCCAGCATCCACACACAGCAGGGTAGGCAGAGGGAACCTAGTATTAGGACTCTCTGTTCCCCACTTTCTGCTGAATTCTGGAGGCATTGCATGTTGAATGGCAGAACTCAACGCCATGCTTAGCTTCAACACCAGAGTGAAGAAATGGAAATATAAACTTAAAGTAAAGATTTCATCTCCACGAGTGGGGATCGAACCCACAACCGGTCAGTTTTACAGTCACATTTTGAGAAAAACAAATATTGTATATTATTGTTTATTTCAAAAAATAATTATATATTGCCGTATCTGCTTCTATATTATTCAGTTACTAATTATAAATATGATAGTAAGTGAACAATATGAAAAATGATTGAATTAAAGTCAATTGATTAATACAAATATTGTTTATAGAATATAAGGTAAGGTAAGAAATATTTATATTCAGGAATAACAAAATAATTTATATATGACAATTAATAGTACTGGATAGATAGGTAATGTGGATATTGTAATGTTAAATATAAATTACAATAGTAAAAACTCACTTTGCCTGATCCAAGAGAATCCATGTATTTCTTCAAATCCATGGACAAAAACTCAAATATTAGATAAAGGCGGGATTCTTCCATTAAGACATCTTCTAATTTCACTATATTTGGATGATTTAATTCCTTTAGAAGTGATATTTCACTGTAAATACATGTGGATTGCATTAATTCATTGTTTATTTTATAAATAAACAATACATTGGTTATAGAGGTTATTCAATTTGTTTGAAACAGATAATATTTTAACCTGGGCTTTTTTATTATTAAAAAGGTTATAGAAATATGTCATTATTTTATACGTAACAATCACACCGAATTATGTTGGTATAAAAATAAAAACAAAGCATTGTACATACCGTATAGCAGTAGATGGAATACCTTCATCTTCAGACTCCAATCTTATTTTTTTCATAGCCACAAACTGTCCAGTTAATTTATTCTTGCCTTTATAAACCACTCCATATGTACCTTCGCCAATCTTTTCTATCTTTAGGAAATCATCCATCTTGTATGAAGGAATTTTGAAGGATTTTGCAAACACGATGTGGAAAGATACAGCGCGTTGACAATAGCGCTTGTTTCTTTAAAATTATTAGCGCATTTATGAATATAATAACAGATTATTTTTTCAAACAAAGTAACAATTTAAAAGCTTGTGCTGTTTTTTATAAAAATGCAACGTTTCACCGTGTATAACGACTTTCAAACGAAGTTTTTTAAATTTTGTCAAAATCAAACGACATTTTGTTAAGATTGCCATATTGCTTAATTTAAATGATGAACATTTAAAAAAGAAAATTATCTAACGTAAAATACTGTCAAAAAATATTTTAAAATTTTTTTAAGTTAAATTTTTACAATATTTTATATTTACCACACAATAAAAAGTGCCTTGATTGTTAAAATATATTATAAAATATAATTAGTTTCGAGGTAGATTGGATGTGGGGGTCCATGAATACATAGGGTGAATATATATATATATATATATATATATATATATATATATATATATATATATATATATATATATATATATATATATGTTTATATATATATATATATATATATATATATTTATATATATATATATATATATGCCAGGATAAAATTAACTGTACTTAGTACTTAGGATATTTACTTTTATTTTACAAACTATATATTCGAGCAAAAAGTGTGACTGTAAAACCGACTGGTTGTGGGTTCGATCTCCACTCGAGGAGATGAAATATTTACATAAATTTATATTTCCATTTCTTCGCTCTGGTGTCGAGGCAAAGCGCAGCGTTGAGTTCTGCCTCAACTCAACACGCAATGCCTTCAAAATTCGGCGTAACGGAGTGTCTTACCACTAGGTTCCCTCTGCCTACCCTGCTGTGAGTGGGATATAGCGTGAAGCTAATTTAATTTTTATTTATATATTCGAATAACGCAATCCGAAAATTTACCTATGCCTAGTTTATACGTTTTTCAATGCTTGCCAAACGCCCACACGATCCAATACTTCACAACCGTTTGGCTCCCATCTAGAAATTAACTTAGTATCAAGTGTAATGATTTTATATTTATAAGTTTTAATATTCGCAATAATGTATTATAAAAATGTAAATCAACCTCTTTGTTTAATAAAAAGATGTTTTAAAGTAAATAATATAGAACTGTCACCAGAGGACATTAATAAAAGGACGCTTTATGTGGTCGGAAAATTCTAGATACACTTTTAGACTTGGAGCGGAAGTAGAAGGAGGTCCTCTAGAATAACATATTGTATTCGAATTTAAGATGGACATTGTACAAGCTTAACAGTATTTTACTCTGAAGAAATATAAGTTCTGTAAAAGCCTGTAAAAGGTGTTTGATTTCGTTACACAAGGAACATATGCTCTTTAGAGAATATGTTTAGTATGTTTCTGACGTGCAAGCATGACCGACGAGGGTATCGAAATTATTTCAGCTTTTGCAAAGTCAAAAAATCAAAGTCAAATAATTTTATTCAAAATAAGTTACGTGCTTAATTTTTTGGACGTCAAACAATTCATCTCCAATTAATGCCGCAGACCTGTTTTTTTTTTAATCAATTTTATTTTATATTATGAACATCACCAATTTTGGTAAAATCATTGTTTTTCTTGACATACATAACATTTTCAAAAATGTATTGAGATACAACTGTCAATATATAAATTTCTTTAAACTTTTGCCTTAAGGAGTCTTTAGGGCCTAAGTTACAGATTGCACGAATAGCTCGCTTCTGTAGGACAAATATTGGTTGAATACCAGCTGCTTTCCCCCAAAGTAAAAAATCCCATAGGACATAATTATATGGAAGTGGTAGCAAACAATATTATCTCACTCTGTCAGCTAAATAAGAAATAAGAAAGTAAATAAGAAGGTCAGAAGATTGAGTGCACGTCATCTTATGCTGTAGTGGTGTAGCTTCATAACCAATGTTGAGTACTGTATGCAATCAAATCACAGAGCATGCCAAGAGCATCCTGCGATCCCAAATATTTTATATAGTCTTTATAAGACTTATACCAGCCAGTAGTTGAACGACCTTTATTTAGTAAAACCATACTGTTTATCATGCATGAGTTTAAATGAAACCACAGTATTAACTATTCTTTAAAAGCTTAAAACAATTTTTAAAAAACCCAAAAATGAAAAAGTGTTTTTTTTTTCAAAAAAAATAAACAATAAAATTATCGTTGTAAAATAAAACGCCTTTTGCCAAAAACGACGCACGCACACATAAACATGTCAAAGGGAAACCGCCGCATACGCCTCATTCCGAAATCGAGTCGTAGATATTGGGGGTAAAGTTCAAAGTTGATTAACCTTTAGTAGTTTTTTGTAGTAGTGTGTGTTTACGTTATTGGTATCTACTCGTAACTGCTTCAAAGTTCAAACACCGTGAAATAAAAAACAAATCCTACGTCGAAACCGTTGAGGTATCTGGATTAATTCTTTTACGTATGGATTTAAAATATCTTACCCTATATGCTGTTCCAGTAAAAGGAGCGTTAACGCTTCCGCCCTGTATTTTTATTGCTTAATTTTTATAAAAATAAACCAGTAGGTGGTACAATTCTCTACTATTAATTTGCTTGTAAATTATAATTTACCTACCTATATAAATGTAATCCTATTAATTTAAAAAATGTAAGATATTTTTTTTGCTTATCACGCTGTATCCCGCATATAGCAGGGTAAGCAGAGGGAGCTTAGTGTTAATAAACAAGTGCAGAGCTGCCATCTCACACATAGTTTCTCGAATTCAGGTGGAAAAAAGGAAACGGCATGTTTTAACACTAGGTTCTGTCTACTTTGCGAATATAAATAAGTATTATAGTAGCGGATTCAAACCCGCATTTTCCCCGCTCTGTAGAAAAATCACGAAAACTAAGTGTTAAATAAAAAAAACCAGGTTATTATATCAAATTCACGTATCTCTATTAATATTATTGATATCGATTGACCATCTCAGCATATCTCGGTCACGTACAAGTTAGCGCGTGCCTTAAAACAGTACTAAGTAGCGTTATCTAGATATTATCTCTAACTTAAATCTTATATTAGTTGAGTATAATCATTGTGGTCTTGGATACCGTTCCCGATGTCACAATGTGGAAGTGTCTGGTTATATTGGTGGCAGTACAGAGAGCTGTAAGTTTCTTCAATATTTTCTTCTTAATGTCAATAAGTTTTGAACAAAAGAAAATTAATAATTAATATTTTAATAATATTAAAATATTGATTATTAATTTGGGCGCATAGTGTGTTTGTAAACGCGACGGGTAAGTGGGTTCGATCCCCATTCGATAAATTTATGTTTTAATTTCTTGGCTGTGGTGACGAGGCAAAGCGCGGCGTTGAGTACCGCCACTCAACACGCAGTGCCTCCAGAATTCGGCGGAAACTGAGGAACGGAACGTTTTAACACTAGGTTCTCTCTGCCTACCCTGGTGTAAGCGGGATACAGCGTGAAACTGATTATAATACTATTTTAATTTTTATTTCATGCTCGAATGCTGTTTCGATTGTATTGAAATATATTCTTTGTCAATTTTTTTTTCATAAAGTGGGAATTCTTTATATTATTTGTACCATATTTTGTTTAAATATTTCATATTTTCTTTTCAAAAATATTAAAAGAACCCGCGTCTCTCGAACCGTCTAAATATTATATTCAATTATAATACATACATATACATATATATTAGGTATGGTATGGTGTAATTTAGAATTGTATAATGTAACATGTTATTTAATAGGCAGTTTAGACTATATCTAAAAGTAGATCGAAATTCTATTTCTTCCGAAATATTACGTAAACGCCAATTTTATTACTAATAAATATTTTTTTTAGCATCACCGTATCCTGCACACAGCAGGGTAGGCAGAGGGAACCTAGTATTAAGACACTCCGTTTCGACCGGAACCATTTTGTGTTAAGTGTCGGAACTCAACACCGCTATGCCTCATCACCAGGACGAAGAAATGAAAATATTAAATATTTCATTTCCTCCAGTGGCAATCGAACCCAAAACTGTCGCACTTACAGTCTCACATTTTCGGAGCCTGCGCCACAACTGGCCTCAAACAAATAATCGTTTGAAAGAAATAATTATTTGTTTGAGGCAAGGTGTATTAGAGATGAGATATATAAAAAAATATATATTATGTTTAGATTTTATCACAACCGGTGAGCCCTGAGAATAAAAGAGACACAAGGAATTTAAATTTTGAGGAATGTTGTCCATGCCCTAGTTCTGACAAAAGTATAAGGGAACAAGATTCGTGGGGTGGCCAAGTGCCTCGTGACTGTCCTTGCAAAACAACAAGCGATTCTGATACTGCTGCATCAGTCTTTAGGCCTGCTATCAGAACCGTCGAACCGTTTATGAGGTAATTATAGAAAAAATAATTTGACTTACATATTTATCATATTTTAAAGTTCAAGAAAGATACGTTTTCTGTTCAATGTGTGAGTATAATAAAACGTCTATAAGTAAAATTCTTTAATTTTATGTGAAATTTCAATCGAATCCACTGTATTTATTTTAATATCTTTTTTTTATTTTTAATATCTTATATAATTTTAATGTTACAAATCGTCGTCGTTAGGAAGATTTCATATCGTATTCAGCCAATCATCTTCGCTTGGGTAACATCAAATTGAATATTTTTGAATTCTTTTTCTTATTTATATTATTTTCTATTATATCTTCACGCCACACATAGCAGGATAAGTAGATTTAAACTCCATTTTACATCAAAACCCTTCCGTTCTCTACTTTCCGCTAAATTCTGTAGAAATTGGGTCTCAACGCCATGCTTTGTTTTATTACCAGAGACTTCAAGCCTTATTTTGTTATATATATAATCATTTATTTTGCGTATTATATTACGTTTATTTTTCACAGGTCAATTGAAAAACCAAGCGAACCTAAACCTTTACTAAGACCAGAAGTAGGACTAGCATCTTCTGTACTGGAGACATTGCGTGAAGTTACTGATCAGGAATATCAAGAAGCTCTAGCCCGAGATGCAGCAAGAAGTGCAATTGATGCTTCAGAATCAAATATAGTGGATCAAAAATCACCAAAAAATATTGTGAATATTATATTAAAACAAAAACATGATTATATAGATGACGTTATGCCAGAAGCTTCTCATGTTCAAGAAGCACGTTACATACAGCCACCTTTGGCCAAAAGTAGCGGGATTAATGAAAATAGACTACAGCTGTTCAGAAATACGTTGTTGCCCCTATCTAAAGTACCCAGTAAAGGTTTGACGCATAAAAAAATATTTGATATGGACAACAGTGCTAGTAACTTACAAGAGCAAACATTACAGCCGTTGAGAAGTAATTTATTTGATGATTTGAAATTGAAATCAGATTTATTAAAGACGAAACTATTTCCAGGTATTGGAAACAGTTTAGGCATAGTACGATCTCATTTAAACACTGACAAAAATAGCAATATTAAGTTGCCTTCGTTACTAGATCATAATCAAATCTATAATACAAAGAATATTGATGAATATAACAAAGCTGACATCACCTTATCATCTCCAAGCAAACCAGAAAAATATGTTTATACTAATACAAATTCTAATAACTTTAAAAGCAGTCCTCAGTCAACATTATTAAAAATAAATAACAATTTAGACACAAAGAGAAATAATTTAAATATAAAAACCTCCAATAAAATCAAAAATATATCTTCTCAGCCAGAATCCACGTTACTATACAATAATGATAGAAGTGACATCGATGTTACGGAAATATCTGATGATAATGATTGCAATGTAAATAACAGAATCGAAAATAGTGATGTTACTGATGACCACGTACTTGATACTGCACCAAGTCCATCAGAAATTTCAGAATTAACGCCATCCGCAGCAAATGTCTTATTCCAAATTGATGAAAACAAAGTCGATGAAGAAAATATTAGTGGTGAATCAAACAGTTTGGGCGAGAATATTCAGCATACAAATGTAGAAGAAGTTGTTCCTTCAGATATTAATGAGCTGCTTTGTGAAGAAAATTCAGATGTAGGGCAGTTAAATTCTATTAATACTGTGACCGAAACTATCAATAATAACGTAAAAGATGAAAATCTGTGTAACATTAACGATTTTGATGCTAGTGCTAGTAGCAATATTCCTCAAACTACAAACTCCCAAGAAAGTAGCGATACAAATGTACAATTAGATGACGTTAATGAAGCTAAAAGCATAGATCCTTTAAATTTTTATGAGCAGCGATCCGTTGATGAAAATAGATTAACAGAAGCAGCAGAAAAAATAGACCAAGGAGGAAAGGTAGACGAAAATCGCAAGGTAAATACGTTACCGAACACTAAGGAAAATTTTCTAAAAACATTAGAGAATTTCAAGAGGACCAATGAAAAGATTCAAGAAAAACTCAAATCTAATGTTCAAGATGCTTTACAATCACTCGTGAAAAAGAATTCTGTTGTTGAGATTAAATCATCATCAGACACAGTTGATCTTAAAAAAGCTGATGTTGACAATAAAAAAAATAGCATACAAGCATTGGATTTACAAGAAATGTCAAATCGTATTTTAAATTTAAGTAATATTAAGGAAGATGAAAAATTGAGGTATACTTCACAGTCGAGAGAAAATGAACCAAATGCTTTTAAATATGATGACAATGACGAACAATCAAGTGGAAACTATGTAAGAGTATCAGCGCTTGATGATACATCAGCAAAACCTGCGACCTCTGGGATATTAAAATCAGCTGGGAACGACCATAAAATGAAAGCACTAGACGATCCTTGTGTGAAATACCCTATAAAAAATCATTTGGGTGAATCTAATATACAGTTGGAAGAAAATGAAATGATATCCGAAGCTAGTAGTCCTGTTGTTAGTAGTACACGTCATGTAGTCCAACCAACAAGTTTCAGCGTAAAAAATGTTCTAGACAATTTTAAAACTTCTGTAACAGATCTTTTCAATAACCAAAGAGAATCAATATTATTTCCATCAGTCCGTGATAGTGAAAATGATAATACATTAATTAACTCTATGTATGAAAAAAATGCACAAGCATCCGAAAACTATTTATCAAGAACAAATAAGGATCAAAGGTTAAATCTCCGTCCAAAAGTCAAGAATTCAAATAGTAATTTAAGTTCATATAAAGCTAAAATAGCAGTGCCAGCGTCGTTAAACAGAGCATCTTATATAGAAAGTTATGAAAATATTTTACCATTTAATACTTTACGAAGTCAAACTGATACCTTAAGTCCATTTAATCTAAAGAGGTTAGGAAAAGGAAACGCTGACGAGGTAGGGTCTAAATCTCAAATATTCAACTCGCTTCGAAATGCACCTCAATCTGCAGGTAATTCTCAATTTAAGTCTCATGACGTTTTGAAAAATATTCAAGATGCATTTGATTTACCATTGCCAAAATCAGGATTTCGAAACCAAAACAATTTGTTAAGTAAAACTAGTACTAGTGATATTTTTGGAACTATTACTAAAACAAATAATGAATTAAACGATAAATTAAGAGCATTTCATTTGGAGTTAAATGATAAAATTTCGGCATTTTCACAAAAAATAGCTGATGCTAGGCATATGCAGGTAAAAAGTGAACCGAGATTCCAAAATATTAAAAGTATTACTAACTTGAAACACACTAAACTACCTAACGTAAAAGACAAAGTCATCGGCAAAACATCAGTGTTGACAGTGAAAAAAAAACCATTAAAATTAAATATTCCGCAGAGCTCTAGCAAGTTAGTCCAAAAGCTAAAACATCCTACACAAGTAACATTAGAATCGAAAACATCACCATCGATAGCATATGCTACAAAACTAAAAGATGAAGCTACTAAGCGAAAAGGCATAAAATTGAAAACCGTTACAAGAGAATAAGTTCACAACAACCATTCGACCGAATTTGACATTAAAACGGAAAAATTCATTGAAGTCACAGAACTCAGAGCTTCCAGAAATAAAATCAAAGTTAAAATCAAGCGAACCTAGACATTCAGCGAGCGAAAGAATTGTATCTCGACTACCATTTTCAAATAGACAATCTCAAAAGGAAGAACCAATGTCCAATTATGATGAACTAGCGCCTGAATATAAATTACACGATCACACTAACACCAATAGTGATTCCGAAGGCACAAATCGAAGGAAATTGGAAAATTCTGTAATATCTAAGATACGAGAGGCAGTCAAAGCCAACAAGGATGCCTCTAGAAAAATCGGCGATAACAATATGTTAAGATCCGAACCAGATGAAGGTCTATCTGCCTCCGATTTAAAGCCCCGTTGCTTTAAAAGATAGGCCGTTAAAAGAAAACGTATCATATAAATGTAAGATGATGTGTTTCAAAGATCATGGCGGTGTTTGATTGTTATCTAATTATCTATATATATATAAGAATTATTGTTGTAAATAGTTCTAACTTAACATTTAGTAATAAATATTAAAAAAAAACTTTTGTTCTCATTAACGTATTTTTAATATCTTTTTTTTTCTGTCAGTCACGTACCACGTGTAATACACGATATTTTGGTAGTACTCTCGAAAAATAAATCATACCATAGTACGGTAGACGAAAATTACTAAAATTTACCTTTTCTCTCCGGAAGAAAAATAATCAAAAGTAAGAAAAATTCTACTATAAAATCTGCGCAGCCATCTAGTCAATTTTGAGGCCACTACACCTCGACCGCACTGTATTTTTTAATCTGTAACCTGTTTAAGTAGTAACACGACTCTTTTGTATCTTTATTAAGATGTGTCTGACTGTACCTTTTCCGGTATCGACTTACCAATGCTTATGGTATTTATGAATGAATAGATTAGTGACAAATGCGTTTTAGAGAATAAAATTAAATAATGAAATGAAAAAAGAATAGGCCCGTCGTGGCGCAGGGGCACAAGCGTGTGATATGTTGTGGGTTCAATTCCCACTCGAGGATATTAAATATTTAATATCCTAGCCAGTCGTGGCGCAGGGGCACAAAGTGTGCCTGTAAATCGACTGGTTACGGGTTCGATCCCCATTCGAGGAGATGAAATATTTATTTATATTTATATTTTCATTTCTCCACTCTGGTTTCGAGGGCAAAGCGCGGCGTTGAGTTCCGCCATTCAACACGCAATGCCTCCAGAAATTGGCACAAAGTGGGGAACGGAGTGTCTTAACTCAAGGTTCCGTCTGCCTGCCCTACTGTGTACGTGAAGCTGAAATTTTTTTTTGCGCTCTGGTATTGGGGAAAAGGGCGCCGTTGAGTTCTGTCGTTTAATACGCACTGCATCTAGAATTCGGCGAAAAGTGGGAAACGAACTGTCTTAAGACTAGCCCTCTGCCTACCCTGCTACATGCGGCAACGTGAAGCTGAAAAAAAAAAAAAAAAAAGGGTGAACGGAGTATCTGTATTAGATATATACTGGGTACCTAATCATAGAATTAGGTACTCCCTGCCTTCCGTCTCCTTTAAATAAAATATTTCATTTTCTCGAGTGGGGATCGAACCCGCACCCAGTCGCGTTTACAGTCTCACACTTGTGCCCCTGCGTCACGACTGGCCTGGCCTCACTGTTTTTAAGACAGTTTAAAAATATTTACTTTGACCTTAGGCTGAACTCTTAACAAACTATAGTCGATTATATCAGTACGCGCTGAGCATGCTCTGTTGTCGTACGTTGATAAAATGAAGTTAGTCTATATATTTATGTTTATTGTGTTTACATTTCTAGAAACTGTTTTTGCAGGTGAGTTTCACTATTTCAATTTCCTCGTGGATCTGTTCTTTTAATATTTTTGTGTCTTTTTAATAATATTTAACATATTCATTATTTATGACGAAGAAAAATAAACATACAAAAGGTTATAAATATTGTCTTAAGATAAAAGCATAAAAGTGCCTAATATATTTCCATATAAAAATATAGCTCAATGCTTGTGATTGATTTATTTTTATACATATCAATTTTCCTTAAACGATCATGAATTACTCATCTTTTTCATGCACATTATCATTGCTATAGATCAATCCTTTAGATAATAATGAAAAATATATATTAATAGGTATAATACTTTTTTGTTTATTTTTTTATTTTCACTCTGTAATCCGCATATTTACATAGTGTTAAGACACTATTCTTGTCTAAGTTGAGTGGCGTAACACAACGCCGGGCCTTTGCCTTGGTGCCAGAATGAAGACATGAAAAATGTTAATAAATAATAATTCATTCCCCTCATGGGCATTGAAACCACAACCATCGCGTTACAGTCACATCTCTTTGGAGATCGTAGTGGATGGAGCCCCTGTGTTATGGCAGCGGTCTCTATTTTCTTCAAAATATTATGCCTCATAATATCTTTCATTATTTTTGTTTTATACTACTTATTTTTGTATTCTCTCAAAGGAAATTTTATGTTAAGATGATTCATTTTCACACTGTATTCTTAGGCCTGTGGATTGGCGGAATTACGATGTCCATTGTTTTAACAAATTAGGGAAATGTAAATATTAAGTGCTTCACTTTTTTTCCTCATAGTGGAGAAGGCAGAGAATACCTAGTGTATGTACACTCCGCTCCTCACTTGCCTCCCAATACTTCGCGATATTGCGTGTCACGTGACGGAAGCTTTTGCCGCGTTTTATCTACCTGAGTAGGGAAATAAGAAATCTTCTTGAAGAACAAGCTGGACACTAAAAATAAGAGAGGTCGTGGATGTCAAGGAAGAATGGGTCAAAACAGAGAGGGTGAGAAAGGCGAAGAATTAAAAAGTAATCTTAGCATTAGGAGCGGGATAGGGTTAACAAGTAAAGAGGCTTAACATGACAAGTAATGATTAAACGTCGAAGAAAACAAAAACAAGGACCTTTTTATCCTCAAGGACATCTTTATCTAACTCCGATACTGATCTTGGGCGCTCTGAGGAAGCAGAATCGGAGTGTCTTTGATGGCATCTCCAAGGAGGATTTACTACATTTACTGTACAGTAATCAAGTTTCACTGGAGACTGGCTATGTCGTAATGAGGATGTCTCCCAGAATGTGGAACTAAGTGGTTGGAGAGGGAGCAACGCTTCGAGACTTCTGTGGAAAATAGGAAACGATAGTGTATTAATTGGAAAGGAGTGTCGTAACACTAAGTTCCCGGGTTTTCTCTGCCTACTCAGTGTGAAGCTAAAAAATATCACAATTTCTTACTAACAGTATATTAAAATTTTGCCTTACTTTTTCTAGACAGACCATGTGCTGCCAGGCAAATTAAAGATCAATCTGTGGTTTGTGTGTGCAACTTGACTTACTGCGATGAGATCTCGAGGGAGGATTCGACTTCAGGGACCTATATCGCTTACACATCGTCTCAGGTCTGCTTTTTATGCATCTCCATCCTCGTTTTCTATTTTCTAGAAAAAAAAGACGGCCAGCTTTATTACGTTAAACGAATACTGATTATTTGTATTTAGAAAATAGTGGCTGCAGTTAAGTGGTGGGAATTCTTTTGCTAAACATTTTTCAGCAACAATATTTGCAGTCAGATCAGATGATTGTTAACTTACTGTGACGTTTCAGTCAATGCATTAATTTTGAATATAATTCATACATAAATATGTGCGACACACATGTACGTACATTAATAATTTTGTAAATATAATATATATATATATATATACATGCTTTTATTCACACGCATCCCTCAAGTGAAAATCGCACACATAATTTTTTGCTAATTTTTTCCACGCTCTATCCCACACATAACAGAGACAGAGGGAACCTGGTAACGTGTTTAAACTCTGCGTTCTCCACCTTCCGCTGAATTATTTTATGTAATAATAATTATTAAATATTTGTGATAGTGATAAAATGAAGACTGGCTCCTTACATAGCGCTATCTTTCATTCATAACTTATTAGCCCAAGTTATTCAAATTAAAAAGTCTTTTCAGGCAGGGTCACGATTCCTCAAAACAAATGGATCCTGGAGTGTTCACGATGACAGTAAGTTATTTTTTAAAATATTTTTTACTGGCATACATCCCGCACATACAGGGGTAGGCAGAGGGAACCTGGGTATCTAGTGCTAAGACACTCCGTTCCTACTAACACATTTCCGCTTCTCTACTTTCTACAATACAATGGACATTGTAGAGGTATTGCGTATTGAGTTGTGAACTCAACGCCGTGCTGCCAAAGCGACCTTCATCACTAAAAGCGATCTCTTCCAGGCTATCGAATTAAAAGAATCAATTGAGAAGGGCAGGTGTAGTTCGGTGCAAATAATAATAATAATATTATATATATAATAAATTGGTAAAGATATCTTTTTTTATTAATTAAATCTTTAAAGTAATTTTTTATAAATTCAGGTACATGCTGCTCTACGACATTGGAACTTGATACAAATATTGTGTATCAAAAAATTCAAGGCTTTGGAGGTGCTGTATCTGATGCCGCCGCAATCAATTGGAACAGTTTGCATTCTCTGTTAAGGGATGCCTTAATCAAGTATGGTTGTTTTGGCTTCACGCTGTATCCGTCACATAACAGGGTAGGCAGAGGGAATCTGGGGACCTGTTAAGACACTTCGTTCCGATTAAGTCGCTCCCGTTCCTTACTCTCTGCCGAATTTTAGAGGCATTGCGAAATTCAACGCCGCAACATCTTCGAGTGGGAATCGAACCCAGAAACTATATTAAATTTTTATATGTTAATGGAAAATGTATATCACGCTGAATACTTTTTTTTAAATATTGTATTATTTGTTTTTAGTTGGAATATATTATTAGATAAATATAAAATTCTATTACCAAAAAAGTAATACTTAAAGAAATAAATAATATTGGAATAACTGATAAAAAAAATAATAATAATAATCTCTAATAAAATAACTAATCATTTTTTATCGTCACGCTATATCGTGCATGCAGAGGGAGCCTTTTGTTAAAACTCTCCGTACCCCATTTTCCGCTAAACGCCTCGACAGGGTATTGAACGCACAACATTTTGTGCCCATGCGCCACGACTGACTTCAACTTAAGTATAATCAAAAAATTAAAAATAAATTACAGGCAGGCAAAAATAAATTACAGGCAGAGGGAACCTAGTGTTAAGCAGTTCCCACTTTCCGCCAAATTTTGGAGACATTGCGTGTTGAGTGACGGAACTCAATGCCGCTCTTTGCCTCAAAACCAGAGCGTAGAAATTGAAATATAAATTTAAATAAATAATAAATGAAATATACATTATCATATTACAGTATTTCTTGTTTTACAGTTCATATTTCAGTGACGTTGGCTTAGAATATAACATGTTAAGAGTGCCGATAGGTGGCACAGATTTTTCTACACATCCTTACGCATATAACGATTTACCAATAAACGATGCGCACCTTACAAACTTTACGCTCGCTCCCGAAGATATCAACTTCAAGGTAATTTTGATATTTTTTTTGTTTCATATGTATGTATGTATGTACATAGCGGAGTAATCAGATGGAACCTGGGAACTTAGTGTTAAGACATTTTGTTGTTATTAAGACACTTAACTTCCCCACTTTTACCCCACGTTAAGTAGCGTTACTAATAGTTTTTCCACCAGAACAGAGAAATGAAATCAATATAAATTTAATTATTCCCTCGAGTCGGATATGGAACCTATAAACGTCTCGCTTACATTCCAACACTTAGCCACTGATTGAATACAATTTTAATTTTTAATTGAATGCAAGAATATTTGTATTGGCATAATATTTATTTAGAGTCCTTTTGTTAGTGAGTTTGTTTGTCATTAGCTAACTGTGTGTTGGATATAATTAAACTATTATAATGATTTTCTGATTTATGTACATTCATATATTGATATTATTATTAAGGCCGTCGTGTCGTAGTGTGGCAGCATCTGTTAACTGATTGTATAGGCGATGGTTATAGGTTCGAACCCCACTTGGAGGAATAAATAAATTTCTCTATCAAAACACCGCGTTGAGTTCCATTGCTCAACACGCAATGTCTCGAATTCAAAAGAGGGGCGGAGAATGGAGTGTCTTGACAGTACTGTACCGTGAAGCTGAAAAAAAATAGAGAATATTCAGTGGAGACATTTTATCGTAATAATAATACACTTAGATATAGACTTGATATTCAAAATTATATCTATGTTTTTGCCTGTTCTTCATTACTACGCGATTACGCATCTTAGCTCCGCGCCGATTCTCTCCGGTTACTCCAAAAAATATTTTATTTGAGTGTTAAATTACATGTTTCTGTTACCAGATACCCATGATACATTCACTATTGAAAGTAGCAACAGAACCCGTCCACATAATAGCGACCACCTGGTCTCCTCCACTATGGATGAAAACTAAACCAACATATGGAGGACGCACTATGCTTAAACCTGAATATTATCAAACATATGCCGATTATCATTTGAGGTAAGATATATGTAATTTCTACTATACTTTTCTTAGATCAAAGTCATAACTTGAGGCCAGTTGTGGCGCAGGGGTGCAAGTGTAAACGCGACAGTAAACGCAATTGGTTGTGGGTTCGATCACGACACGATGAAATAAAACTCTTCTCGCTCTGGTATCGAGGCAAAGCGTTGAATTTCGCCACTTAACACGCAATGCCTAATCTAGCAAAACATGTGGAATGGAGTGTCTTAACACTATGTTCTCTTTGCCTACCCTGCTATGTGCGGGATACAGCGTGAAGCTGATTTTAGACTAAAGTAAATTTTTTGTAGACCACAAAAAGTTAATTTAAATCACTTTTTAAAACAATTTTTCCAACTATTTTTATTTCATATAAAATATTCGTAACTTTTAGGTTCCTCCAAAAATATCATGAGCATGGTATTTCCATTTGGGGAATCACAACAACGAACGAACCAACCGATGGTGTTTATGGCTTAGCGACTTTCAACGCCCTCGGTTGGGACATCGGTAATATGGTGAGAAAAGATTGTGAAACAGTAGAATAGAATAAATTAAAATAGAATATCAGCTTCATGCTGTATCCCGCACACAGCATGGTAGGCAGAGGGAACCTAGTGTTAAGACAGTTCGTTTCCCTCTTTTCACCAAATTCTGGAGAGTTCTGGGGTGGCGGAGCTCAACGCCGAGCTTTCCCCTCGACACGAAAGCGAAGAAATGAAAATATAAATATAATTAAATATTTCACTTCCTCGAGTGGGGATCGAACCCATCGTCCGCCCATCGTCGATTTTACAGTCACACTTTGTGGCTCTGCGCCACGATCGGAATAAAATTATGACTTTCTTCTAAGAAAAGAAAATTAGATATAACTTACTTCAAATGACAATCGGCGTATGTTTGTTTTTTTTTTAAATAAAATTTATTTCATGGCACACAAATAAAATGCAATTTACATGGAATACAAAAAAAATTGTATAAATGAAAATGTATGCGAAGGTGCTGTCTTACTTTTCTTGTTTTATATCTCAGTTTTTTAATCGAAAAAAATTGCATCTATATACATATACAAATACATAATAATCTGTACATTACAATGAATATTATTTTTAATTCATATGGTAAATTATAATTATCGAGGCCGTCGAGAAGCAGGGACACAAGCGTGCAACTGACGGTTGTGGATTCGATTCATACTCTGGAAAATGAAATGTTTAATATTTTCATTTACTCGCTCTCTCCTTGAAAATGGGGAACGGAATGGTATCGGAATGTCTTAACACTAGGTTTTCATACTGCTATGAGTTGGATACGGCATGAAGCTTAACAAAAACATTATATATTTTTTTCATTTAGTCACTTCTTTAAAATAACCTTTGTTGTATAAAATACCAACTTATGTTGTATGAAATATGTACGATATAGACAAATTACTCTGTAGGGCAAATGGATTATAAACAACTTGGGGCCCACAATACGTAATTCTACGTTTAAACATATCAAAATCATAGGTGGTGACGATCAGAGGCTTACAATCCCGCTATGGTTTAATTTGGTAAGAAACTTAAGATAATAATATTTTTAGTTTGCCGATTTTAAGTTTATTATCAAGTTATTTTAATTAGAATTTTAAGTCACTATTGTAGAGTGTATTTTTTTGTTTTTTTTCGGACCCAGTGGTGCTAAGTAGTATTGAGTAGTACCAGTGAATCACATTCTGTCGTGGCACGTCACGACTGTCATTAACCTCAAATTCAACTTCAAATTTATTTTTTTGTTATCGTACCAATATTATAAATTGTGGCAATTGGTGTTTGTTCCACTTTAACGCAACAACTACTGACAAGATTTCGATGAAACTTTACAATAATATATTTTATTATCAGAATAATACATACATTTTTTTGATTTTGAATAAATTGGCTATAATATAACAATAAGTTTAAGCGGTCTAAGCCGGCTACAATTAATTAAAGATTTGGAATAATTTGGCTATAATATAACAATAAGTTTAAGCGGTCGAAGCCACGAATGGGTCGCTAGTAATTGATAAAATAAAGTGATGTAATGACAGTTTACTAATTTTAATTTCAAAGGAATATATATATATATATGTATATATTAATTTTCTTTGTGTTTTTTCTAGATGGTACTTCGCTTTCCGAAAGTATTAGACTATATAGATGGTATCGGAGTTCACTACTACACTGACAAATTCGTATCACCTACGATTTTCGATTTTGTGACCTCCACTCATCCTGATAAATTTATTTTGGCCACAGAAGCTGCTGAAGGTATACTAAGCCAAATATAGTAGATTAGAGTATTGTTTTAATTTTCTCGATGTTAGTAACAAGACAAAGCACGGCGTTAAATTCCACCATTCAACACGTAATATCTTAAAAATTAGGCGGAAAGTGGAAAATGAAGTGTTTAAGACACTATCCTTCGTGCCGTGTGATCCCGGCCTAGAATAAGATCATCCTGGTACTGGTCGTAAGAGGCGACTAAAGTACGTGTGGTAGAGTCACATCGCCAGCAATGGCAACACGCATGGGCAGACTCGACCGGATCATTACCACCCCCGGCATTTAAAACCGGCGTGAAGTAGTGGCTTTATGCCACTGCGTTTCGCATCAGGTAATGCCGGGCCCCGGCGCCCAATCCACGTTAAAGGCCGACAACGCACCTGTAACTCCTCTGGGGTTGCACGGAGTCGTGGGCGGCGGTAATCACTTACCATCAGGTGACCCGCAAGCTCGTTTGCCGTGTTTTTTCCATAAAAAAAAAATCCTATCCTAATATTAGGCTCCCTAGAATGCTGTAAACTTGAAGTTGAGCAAAAGTTTCCTTTACTGTATGTAATAAGGGCAGTTATCATTTAATTATTTTTAAGAGTTATATTTAAATGGATGTAAATAATATAAAAATTTAAATATATAATATATTTTTTTTTCAGGTAGCTTTCCTTGGCAAATTCAAAAGGTTGTGCCGGGATCGTGGGCGCGGGGCAGATCGTATATGATGGATATTATCGAAGTAAGTTCGTAATATGATTTATTTTTATACTACTCGTGCTACTGCTATCCTTTTGAGCAACTTTCTTCTCACGGGGCATAATCAATTCATTTTTTCCAAAAACAAAACAACAAAAACCTAAAAAGTTTACCAAAATATTGGTTACATGAAATTTTATCTAACATACATACTCGTATACGTACTCATATAAAGTGTTTTTGGGCCTTTTTCGTATGACTTATAGTCAAATTTATATTAAAGAGAGAGGGGAGGGCGCTGCAGTGCTTCTTGTAACATACGCTCCGTAGAAATATTCATAAAAAGTAGTAATTAGTGCATAAATAATCAACAAAACTAGTTAAGTGGTGAAATAATCATCTGATTCATGACATATATTGTGGACAGTGACGGCGAACACGTGAATAAACAATAAATCACAAAATAAATCCAGTGTCAGACATTGTTCTTTTTTCGCCTCCAAAAATAAAGCTTTAGTGACAAAAAAATAATTCTATTATATTCGTGTTTTATATTAGTGATGCAATTACACATTACGCGATTTCAAATTCAGTAGTAATTTTTCAAAAAGAAAACAAATAACTACATTACGAATAACGTGATTTGCATAATTTGACCTCAAAGAGGCGCCAACTATTGCGAGTTTGCGAGTACTTTTCTAATTTTCGATAAAAATCAACCAAATATTACACCGCAAGATCCGAGAGAGGGCACTACTCATACCAAAAGATTTAACTTGTAGAAACGTTTATAATATTCAATCATGGACGAAATTATGAGTGTGCTTCGTAAAATACAAAATGACCTGAACGAGCAAAAAACAGCAATTTTAGAAAATGGCAACATAGTTACACAACAAGTAACTCAGAATATTAACACCATATTGGAAGAAAAATTTAAAATTTGGGAGGAAAAATACAACAACATTAGCGAAAAGATAGAAAAACAAGAAAAACGTCTTTTTTTTCTTGAAAAACAAGCCAGGCAGAGAAATATTGTACTCTTCGGTCTTGAAGAAACTGAAACCTCATATGCAAATTTAGAATCAAATATAGTAAATTTTGTTGCACAATACTTCTCTATACACATGGACCGTAGAGACATACAAGAAATAAAAAGGTTAGGAAAGAAAGGAGAAAAGCCACGACCTACTATCATTATGTTGTCTACATTTGGTTTAAAAATAGATATGTTTCAAAACAGAGGAAAACTAAAAGGCACTCAGTATTATATAAAAGAAGATTACCCGCGAAATATATTGGAAAAAAGAAAGTTACTACAAAATCAAGTAAGGATGGAGAGAGAAAAAGGAAACAAAGCAATAATCAAGTATGATAAAATTGTAATACTAAACAATAATATATGTACACCAGAAAACAAAAAAAGAACACTTTCCATTTCCCCTGAGCACAACAAGAATAATGGAGCCGAGCAAAAACTGCAAGCATGTAAGAAGAATAAAACTCAGAGACCGATACAAAGATCATCAAGCTTATCCGATAGTGTTTTAAAGCCAGGCATACTTAACTTTGTAACTAACAAGAAGCCAAATGATGCAGCCAATAATCAACAAAATAAATCCACGTACAAATGAAAGAAACTACCGCCCCTCGCCCCCCTTTTACATAAAAAGCATATACAATATCCAAACAACAAGTATTAATAAATCTAATCTTCCAAGCCGGTTGGTCACCGTGGGAGAATATGACCAAAACCCTCCAAAGAAAAATATAAACACATCGATCAAAAACCGAATAAAATTTACATTATGATATGATATTATGCGAAGATTAGCTAACTTTGGAGGAGGCCTTTACCCGCTAAGGGGTTCTTGCAGAATATAATAAAAATAAATAAACCATAAATAATAAATATTAAAAATCGAAAAAGCGAAAATCCTACATCAAAAATTTTTAAAAATAATATTATAATAAAAAATTAAAAAAGGATTTGGGGTCAAATCCACATTCAAAAGCATTTTTCTGGATCTAAAAATTATTTTTAAAGTAAAAATTTTTCATGTAACGATGTAAGGTATTTCAACGAGTCGTGCTCCGATTCAAGTTAGTAAAATATTAGTAATAATTAGTAATGAAAAATAAGATTTGATTTATATATATATGTATAGATAGAATAATAAAATGTAACAATAGGTTAGTTACATTAGTAAGAATTATTAGTTAAGAATAGTTGTAATTTACTTTACTAAGTTGTACCTAGCAAGAAATAAAAGGCTTTTTATTTTTTATTTATTTTATTTTTATTTATTTATATTAAAAAAACGGCATGCAACGCGCGTAAAGGCAAAGCGCGTCGTCGTGTTCCGCCACTCAACATGCAATGCCTCCGGAATTCAACGGAAAATGGTGATCGGGGTATCTTAACTCTTGGTTTCGAACTTGATTAATAGTAGTAGTAGTAAGAACTAAGTGTAATTTTTTGAATCATCATATCGAAAAAGAGTAAGTTTGTCTAACCAAAATTTCTTTTCGTACGCTTTTGCAGTTTTAATTTATGATATTATTATGTTTCAGGATTTAAATTATAATTTAGTTGGTTGGATTGATTGGAATTTATGCTTAGATCCAAAAGGCCATCCGAATTGGGCTAACAATTTTGTGGACTCAGCCATAATTGTAGTTAAAGATAAACAAGAATTCTTCAAAAATCCAATGTTTTACGCTATCGGACATTTCTCCAAGTTTGTACCACGAGGTTCACAGAGGATTAAATTAGTAGAAGAACACTGGTTCCCACCTTCTCATCTGCATCATGTGGCTTTTATTACACCGAGAAATACTATAGTCGTAATTATTTATAACGAGTAAGTATCCAAGTATAAAGATAATTTAAAGTCATGACAAAAAAATTTAAGAAGTCCATAAAGGCCGAAAGCGTGTTACTGTAAGTGCGACAGGTTGTGGATTTGATTCTCACTCGTGCAAATAATGTATTAAATATTTTCATTTCTTCGCCCTGGTGTAGAGGTAAAATGCGGCGTTGAGTTCCGCCATTCAACACGCAATGCCTCCAGAATTCGACGGAAAATGGGGAACGAAGTGGTTTAATACTAGGTTCCCTCTACCCTACTGTGTGCGTGATACCTGATTTTTATTAAATCTTTCTTCTACTTAGGCAAAATATGATGTTGGGCTTTCCAAATATTTCGGAAGCGTTGAATGAGGAATAAATCAATGTCATTCTTTTCAAAAGTTGATAATAAAGGATGTATTCGTGATGATATAATATTTTTTGTAATAAGTTGGTTCAAGCAAGAATTGTACACTACTTGATAGTTTTTCGGACAGTTGATGATCTTGGTCTTATATTGTTTTTTTACATTAGATTCGATAAGTTATACTGTATTTTATAATTATATTACAGTAGCAAAACCAAACTTATTAAGCTGAGGAACGGAAAGAAACAAACACAGATTGCATTGGAGGCTCATTCTATCACTACTATCGAATTTCCTAATGAATAAAAGTTAGAAATTATTATTTATAATATATAAGCAACAATTTAACCTATAGAATATTATGAAAATAAAAATTTTAATCAATAAGAAGTTGTTTTAATGTCCTATACATATAGCTTCCTGACTATTTATATTGATACTAAAATATACTTTTTTTTCGTTAATAAAAGATAGATAATATTATGACGGTCACACACAATACCTCCAGAATTCGGTAGAAGGTGGGGAACGGAATTGGAATGGCAACCGAGTGTCTGAATATTAGGTTTCCAGGTTCCCTCTTCCTATACTTATATGTGAGGGAGTCAGGAGCCAAAAAGAATATGAAGTAAACAGTTAATTATTAATAAAATAAATAAATAAATCAGCTTCACGCTGTATCCCGCATACTGCAGGGTAGGCAGAGGGAACGTAGTGAAAGACACTCCATTCCCCACTTTCTGCCGAATTCCGAAGGCATTGTGTGTTAAGTGGCAGAACTCAACGCGACTGAACTGAACTTCAAAAGCGAAGAAATGGAAATATAAATTTAAGTAAATATTTCATCTCCTCGAGCGGGGATCGAACCCACAACCAGTCGGTTTACGACCGGCCTCAAGTTAATTATTAATTTTTAATGAAACTGAATATCTTAACACAAGGTTTCCAGGTTGTCTCTGCCTACCTTGCCATGTTCGGGATACAAAGTGAAGCTAAAAAAGTCGTCGTTACTATCGTCGTTTTGTTTGATTTGAAACCTGCAAAGGAACACTTAAACCAACAAGGTGGATGGAAACAAAAAAAATAGATTAGATAAAATTCAGATAATTGGTCTTTGGATTTAATTCAGCTTGGGTTTACTAATACTGATTACCTTAATAACATTCGATAAGAATTTATTATAAAAATCAAAAACCTCAATGTTGAATTTGAAAACATGCGCGTGGTTATTGTGCTCGCACTAGTAGGTGCTGCGTTAGGTAAGATACGAAATTGTATATACGTCCTATAAAATGTATAGAATATTTAATTTCTATAAACAATGTTTAACTAAAACTTGTGAAATTTACCTCTTTACCAGAGTGGGGAAATGAAAATATTAAATATTTCAACCCTCCGAGCTGGAATTGAACCTACAACCGTCGTCGCGTTTACAGACGCAAACCTGTGTCCCTGCGTGATGACGTCTTTTTAATTAAATATTGTACGATATAAAAATAAATATTGTACAATATATTACAAAAAACAAGTATGCTCACTTAATTAAATAGCTTATAACATTAAAAATATCACTTTTTTTAATTGTTAAGTAGTTTTTTTTTTAAATTAGGATATTTTTGTAATTTACCGTGATTGTAGTTGTTATATTGAACATTAAAATCCACAGCGGCTCCTCAGTATGAGTTTTGGAACAGAGAACAGCAGTCGCAAAGAATTGTGGGAGGCGTTCCAGTAATAATCAATGAATATCCATACATGAGCCATCTCTTGGTCCGCAGTTGGTCCCAGTTTGCTCCAGTTTGTGGTGCATCCTTGATTTCTACTAGCGCTGCATTGTCTGCCGCACATTGCTTCCTGTTAGTATACTTTTGTATATTTACACTACAGTATTATTATATAAGTAAATAATAATAATAAAGCCGTCGTGGCGCAGAGGCACAATCGTGTGACTGTAAGCACGACGGTTTTGGGTTCGATTCTCCTTCAAATTTTCATTTCTGCGCTCTGGTGGTATCAAAACGCAACATTGAGTTCCGCCATTCAACACGTAATGCCTCGAAAATTCGGAACAATGTGGGGAACAGAGTGTCTTAACACTAGGTCAGGTGAAGAAACGTAAATTATATGTTTTATATATCTCTATAGTCTGTAATTTTAATAAGAATTAAAATTTTACAATATTTTTTTTGGTGTAGCGACGTTGACATTAGTTCGTGGAGATTGCGTGTGGGCTCATCATTCACCGACAGCGGCGGCGAACTGTTTATGATTGAAGAACTACTCCCCCACCCTGAATACGTAGCTGCCGATATTCAGAACGATGTTGGAATAGTGAAACTTTCGTCATCTGTTGTCCTCTCCAATACAGTCGGAATCGCGACACTAGCTCAACCTGGCATTGAGATACCCGACAATGGTGTTGTAACTACTGTAGGATTTGGTTCACTTGGTGTATGTACAGTATTTAAATTAAATATAACAATTAAAATTAAATTAAACTAGCTTCACGCTGTATCCCGCACACTGCATGGTGGGCAGAGTGAACCTAGTGTTAAGACACTCCGTTCCCATCTTTCTGGCCCTCAAAATGGCTTCAAAATGAAATATAAATTTTCTATTTTTTATTTGAACCGTTTAAAAAAAAATTATAGTCACCTTATTTTATATATCACAAATGGGCGCGCGTAGCTTCGCCCGCTTATTTGCGCCCTTGGAGGTGAATTCTAAACAAATCAAGAAACACGGGTTGAATAAAATATTTTTAACAGCCTAAATTTAAATTTTTATAAAAATCGGTGGGCATTTAAAGATTTTTCCATATAAACTTTCAACCCCTTATTTGAACCCTTAGGGAGTGAATTCTAAAAAACTATGAAACACGTGTTCAATGAAATATTTTTAAGAGTGTGAATTTCAGATTTTATAAAATCAGTGCCGATTTAAAAAAAAAACCATACACACTTTCAACCCCTATTTCGTTCCTATAGGGTTAAAATTTTTCAAAATCCCTTCTTAGTAGATTTCAGATTACAAACAACAACATCTGTCCAAATTTCACGTTTCTACACACAAATTTTACGGCCGTGGGTGCATGTTACCTCAGTAATAAATTCATCATTTTTTATTAATAATTTTCCAATTTAATACGTTGGGTGTTTTTAACAAATATATTTAATTGACCTTTAATTGATCTCTGGTCGTCGGTAAACGTGACAGATTGCGGGTTCCATTTCCAGTCGTGGAAATAAAATATTTTTATGATTTCCTCGCTCTGGTAACAAAGCCAAGCGCGGCCAAGAATTCACCCACTCAACACGCAATGCCTCCAGAATTCGGAGGAACGTGGAGAACGAAGTGTCTTAATACTAGATTCCCTCCGCTACCTTAATGAATGTAGAGTGAAACCGAAGAAAAAAATAAATCATTGTCTTTTTCAGTTCGGTGCTGGTCGACCTACAATGCTACAAAGGGTTCATATAAACGTTATAAATCAAGATCTTTGCGCCTCTCGTTACGCTTATTTGAAGACTATTCCGGAATTCGAAAATATACCGAATATAACGCCTGAGATGATTTGCGCTGGTATTCAAGATATAGGTGGAAAAGATTCTTGTGGTGGTGACTCAGGTGGACCTTTATTGCATAACTCAATTCTCGTTGGGGTCGTCTCTTGGGGGCATGACTGCGCGCACCCTTACTTCCCAGGAGTATACGCCCGTGTAGCGCCTTATTATGAATGGATATCAGAAAATGTTGATTTGAATGGAGAACAGTGAATGTTATGTTTAGTCGATAATTAAGTAAACAAATATAAATAAACGTGTTTCCTAAAAAAGTTACATATTTTTTTCTATAGTTTTTTATATATTAGTTTATAATATATCGCTTTTTATGATTTTTGTTTATTTTTCTTTAGGTATTTTATTATATTATATAGATATATTTGTAGTTAATACCATAAAAAATTAATGCATACGCTCGTAAACTTAAGCTTGTCAACTTTGTTCCCCGCATAATAAAAACCTATAAAAGGTATTGTGTAGTATTTCCTATACTCACGAAATTTGGCAATATCTCACATATTCAATTATATTATTATTCTCACATATTTCTCATTTATTTAAGCTTCGACTATAAATAAAGGAAAAAAATCTAAACATGGAAACTTACATTATATTACTTTAAAAAAAAATTACAAGCTTATAATTTTTCCCGACTGCTAAGTAAGGGTTATGTTTTTCGCGCGTATCTTGTATATATGTATGTATGTAATATTCTTTATTACCTCATATTTCCAGAACGGCTGAATGGATTTACATCATTCAGGTATCGTTAGATTTGTATTAGGAGCCCAAGGGTTCTTAGAAAGGTGACGTTAAAAATGAACAATCATGATGGCTGTGGGACGCCATTGCACTTAGTGGGAAAACATTTATCTTTTCGAATACCACAATATGAGTATCTAATTCAAGAGCTCGATACGAGGATTCCAAAAAGGTATATCATGATTATCATTATCATAATGAATCCTAACAAAAAGTGAAAAATAAAAAAATATTTGTAAAAACAAAAACGCCGACCGCATGAAAAAAAAATGAAAATGAACAAGCCCAATAGTTTATTAGGATTAACAGTCGAGACCTATAAGTAATTCTTTAACCAATAAAATCTTTACCAGGAATCCCGCATAATTTAAAGAGGTCACGCTGCATCCCACACATAGCCGAATATGCAGAAAGTACGTAGTGTTTGTTTATTGACCACTTTCTGCCGAATTTTGAGATATTGCGTATAGTCACAAAACTCATTGAGGCATTTTTTTCTTTTTACTAAAGCGAGAAATTGATAATATTAAAATAATTAATTTCTCCAGAGGGAATCGAACCTATACCTGAAGAAATTAAACAAGCTACCTCAACGACTTAGACCTAGGATTTTTTTCATTTCACGATGTTTATTATTTATTATATAATATAATTAGGTTTATTATATATATATATATATATATATATATATATATATATATATATATATATATATATATATATATATATATATATATATATATAATATGTTATATAATTACTATGTATAAACAAATTCAAAAGTGTTTACTTGCATACCAAAGACGCGTGGTCCGTAGTTTTTTTCCAACTTCCTCAAAATTATCAGCTATAAAAATATATGTTATCTTTTTATAGCTGATAATTTTCTCTATATATCTAAATCCTAAGAGTCCCAGACTTTTGGACTGACTTTTGTTACATGATTTACTTTATTTAATCCAATTACCGATTATAATGATAATATTAAACAATATTTACTATACACATACTACTATTTTACAATGGTATAATTACAGTTTTTGTTGTATTGATACGGGATAGAGTGCCTGGGATGTGGAAGATAAAACCTCTCTACTATAGAGATATATCCCGCATGTAGGAGAGTAGGCAGAGAGGAAAGAGAGGCTAGTGTTAAAGCTCTCCGCCCCATACTATCCGGATTATTTTCTTTATTTGTATTGTAAGCTCTCACTTCGTGCCATGTTTCCTAATTGTAAGTTCACGAGAAGAACCACAATCTCAAATCAATTTTTCATGAAAATATATACCTAAATGTAAAAATAATATATTCATAAGTGTTAAACATAGATTAGTTAGGTTGTTGAAATTTAAAATTCATTTCCTTTTAAGCTATTTTTTTATTTGTTAGTATAACTTAATATAATGCTTTAATATCTTAATAAAAAAACCATAAAAAATTTGGATATGTCAAGACTTGTATGCATGAGGCATTGCGTATTTAGTGGCGGACCTCAATGCCTTGTTTTGCCACGACACCAGAGAATATTTAATTTCATCGAGTGGGAATCGAAATCAAAACCTGTGGCATATAAAGTCACACGCTTGTGCCACTGCGCCACGACTATCCTCTATGTCTGTATATGATTCTATTTATGCTTTTGACATTGAATTTGAAGCTTAGCAAACGTCGTTTCTTTTTAAAAGAAGCTTATAAAACGAATGAAAATTCAAAATCACACGTAATTATTTTTTTGAAGCAAGGATGTCATTTCTTTTTATAATACAGCGAGGACGCCAGTGGCCAACTCTGACTTGGATTTATTTATTTATTTTTATTATGACATAATAAAACATTATTAAAATCGATTAAAGACTGTCAACTACATATTCTGGAACATATAGGGAAATAAATGCACCTTTTGGATTGTCTTTTTTTTACTATAGTTAATAAACACACACCATTTCCTTTTCTGATTTAAGCATTGATTAACTGAATCCGGTAGCTGATAACTCTAGATATGTATATGCTCCTCTACATCGTTCAAGCAATAACATTCTATTTCGTCTAAAATCTGATGTCTTAAGATTCATATGTTCGGAATTGAAAAATTATAACTAGATATGTAGTAACCGATCCGATAATCTGAAACAAAAATATATAAAAATCTATGACATAATAACGCGACAAATTGTGAATTCGATTCCCACTCGAGGAAATGAAATATTTATTTTTTTCATATATTAGCATTAGTGTCAAGGCAAAGCGCGGTTTTGAACTTCCGCAACTCAACACGCAATACCCTCAGAACTCAGCGAAATAGGGAACGGAGTGTCTGACCACTAGGTCTGTTCTGTTTGCGGGATACAACGTGAAGCTGATAAAAAAAATAATAATTAAATGCACAAACCGTAACTATCAATGGCCTTGACAACGTGCAGACTCCTAAAGGTGAATACGTAGGGCGGTCCAAAAGCAGCTGCTTCGTGAAAAGATCTAGTTCTATCATCATAGAACCCGTGACGTTTGCACGACGCATCAGGCAACAGGCAAATAATTTTGTCTTATCCATCTTAGAAAATATAAAATTGGTATTTGCAAAATTTTAATTTGACTAAAACTTAACTCAACTTAACTCAACTTATCTTTACGCTGTATCCCTTGCTGGGGATTCGCCTCATTCACTGTAACCAACCTCTGCATACATGGCCTCCAGAAGGTTCTCATGCTTTTTACACGACCTAAATCTAGTTCCTCTGATACTGTGTTTTCGAAGGTCAACTAAGGTCCCTTACCACTTGTGCATCGTCAATCTTTCTTCCATTCTTTTATCACTCATTCGTATGACGTGCCGAGATTAGCTGAGCCCCTTCTTCTTCATTCTCACTGTGACATCCTCGCTAGTATTTGCCATTCTGCGTATCTCTTCATTGCAGATTCAATCAGCTCTGCTGACTCCGCATATACGAAGAGATCGCATCTCCACAGCAGTAATTTTTCTTTCATTCTTCTTCTGCAAAACCCAACCCACGTTTCGCTGCCGTAAAACAGCGTCGGTACCAACTCCGCTATGTGTATAGCCAAACGTGCAGTTGTGCTGACGTTTCGCCGTCTTATCAAAACAGCTAAAGACACCGTTAACCCTTTACGCCTTACGCCTAGCAATACGCCTTTCCGCATCCATGTCGTATCTTCCATCCCTACTGAACATACTTGACAAATATACCACTCCATTCACTTATTGTAATATCTTACCATTTATACTGATCTTGCATTCCGTCTTTTACCAGAACCTCTGTCTTGCTCAGGCTTATTCAGGCTTAGACCATTATTTTGACACCTATACTTGCAACTCGCATCCCCATGATGCTATGACCATCATCTCCGTAAAGAAAGCAATTCACATTTAAGTGAACGGAAGTGTATTATTGAAACGGAATGATTTAACATTTCGGTTTCCCAGGTTTCCTCTACGCTACTATGTGCGGGATATAACTTGAAGGTAAAAAATCACCGGCTTTGTCTGACCAGAACAGGGTAATAAAAATAATTCATTCCCCCATGTGAGTTTCCTACCATCACCCTGACAGTGAGATGATATTCCACCATTCCATTAATATAGCGTTACGCATAAATTGACGCCTCTGAGTGTGAATATATGAATGCAATCTTATAAATCTTACACCTAAGTGGTTTTTGGTAATTTATTGGTTAAATATTCTTTTGAGATACGTCCCTTACCTCCCTTTGCATCTGAAAGCATGGCTCCACTACCAATATCATACATACTACATGAAAGATACCCCAACCTATTTGTAGTAATAAATTTAATGCAAGGCTCTGCTGAGGTGACGTATCTATAAAAGAAAATACATAGGATAAATACAAATAATATCACTAACATAAGAGTCTTTAATATTTTTTTTCAGTTTCCCGCTGTATTCCGCATATAGCAGAGTAGGTAGAAGTAGTTTAGTGTTAAAACACTCCGCTCTCCACTATTCTCCGAATTCTGACGGCACTGCGTGTTAAGTGGAAATCACCACGCGCCGCGCTCAAGGTAATCTTAAATTTATTTTATTATTAAATAAAAATATTAATAATTCTACTGTACACAAATCCGTTATTAGATAGTACGGCGTGATTACTAATTGTAGAAAGAACGAAGTTAAGTTCAGTAGCAGCAGGAAACCATGTTCCTTGTCAATATCTCGGAATATGTCGCAGACCCAGCCGTACGCAATAGCGAAATGGCTTACTGTCCGCTTATCGTCCGGACGAGATTGTTTCGTGTTATCTGGAATTTGTAATATTATATGTAATATTATAAAGATTATATACAAAGATTATTAAAACGTGATAATGAAGCCAGTCGTGGCGCAAGGAGCACAAATCGTGACAGTAAACGCGACTGGTTGTGGGTACGATCCAGATTCTAGAAAATGAAATTCACATTCAAGTCACCTGAACGGTTACGGTATTTGAATCTGCGAAAATGGGGAACGCTTGGCCACGTTTGGTCTCGTTACCAAAGCGAGGAAATGACAATATTGAATATTTCATTCCTCCGAGTGGGAATCGAACCCACAACCATAGCGTTTACAGGCCCACGTTGTGGCGATGAACCACGACAGTCACAAACATTTAAGTCATTAAAAAAAAGCAATATATGTACCTACTTACCATCACACTTATCAGCTATACCTAAAGAATCAATAACATAATTGATCGTTTTAGGATATGACTTTTTAATCTTTTCTATTTGTTGTTTGGAATTTCGCTTCAAGTTCTGGTTTATATTTATCACGCGTTTATCTGAAAGATAAAATTTATTGCAATATAAAGAAATAAAAATATTAATTTAGCAGCTAAATATAAAAGTATAATATATTTTTTTTAATATTTAGTCTTTGGTCTTATTTTTTGCATATAAGAGAAGAATTTATCAATATATCTAATTCATTCTTATCCTCTGCACAAACACACGTACATACATATTTATGTATTCCATAAAGACATTAAAGCGACACTGTCACACTTAAAAATGTAATGCTTATAAAAACCTCTTAGAATATAAATCTATATATACAGGGCGTAACTCGATCGACGGATCAGTGATGGTCTATAGGAGACCTCCGTACCTATCCATTTCACCGCCATCTACGTTCAGCGGTTTTCAGTGGTTCAGCAGATATTTGGAAATTAGGTAACTTTTGAAAAATAAACGGCAACTCAGACCGACTGTTATTTGCTTTTCGATTCCAGTACATTTATATTCTGTTTAAATAATTTTTTTTTTCAAGAAGAATGAATTTTAAGTTTTTACTTCAAATTGATGTACGAATTTGAAATAAAGAAGTTTTTAAATTTGAGACTTAAACGATGAATTTGGAGTGCAATATAATTAATTGAAATATAATATTGTAAATGTCGTGCATAAAAAGAGTTTGAAGTGAAAAACCTTATACATAAGTATATATAGGAACGGTACAAAAAAAATAGTTTCTTATATAGCTAAATGTGATTCTAATTATATATAAATCCTGCAATATTTTAAATTACAAATAATTGCATACCTTGATCAGAAGATAGGTTTTGTAATCCAAGGTTTAAAAGTTTTAACGAAGACTGAAGATAAAATGCAATTAACATGAATTGAAGTTGACTTAACAGGACCAAAAAGTACTCATAGAATAGAAACGAGTACATTAACAACGTTCGTACTAGAATATAATACAGAATTAAATTAATTAAAAGTATAAGGAAATGTGTAAAATTATTAAATATCTCATATAGTTATTATAAAAATTATAAATTTTACATCTGCATAGATTTTATTTTAGTAAAATTAAAAATTATTTTTATTTTGCCCTGAGTAGGAATCGAACCAAGAACTGTTGAATACTAAATCACCGCCTCTCTCGCAAGATGGCCTCTTTATTTCAACTTATTTCATACATACTTAGTTACCTTCTCTACCATGAGCAATAGCTTCCAACGCATAGCCACAAAGATCAAAACATATTAAAATCCACAAACCAACACAAGTTAGTATTATTGTCCATATTTTATACTTCTCTCCAGAATCGTTTTCAATCTTAGCTCCAATGAAAATTTTCACCTGAAACACATTTGACAAAGTAATAACTCCTAATAATAAATTGACATTTTATTAGCAATTTACCTTTTAAATATTAATTTGTACATTTTATTTTTGTTGTTTTTGTTATTGAATATTTTTTTTAATCCAACATAATTTATAGTCATAATATATACCAGCTAATATTGTTGTATAATGTTTTAATAGGATCTTTACCTATTAAAACATAATACAACAAAATATTACCAGCTTCATTGCAGATCAAATGCATCAAGCGTGGCAGAACGCAAACCTTCACAGGTATATACTAGAAGCCTCCTACTTCGAATAAAGCCTGCCAGCCGAGGTCGATGTTTCTCACTTTGTTAAATTTATTTATTGCCACCTCTAAAGACATGATTAAGCAAAGGTCAGACCTCTTGCAGCTCGGCTTTCCCTAAACCCCAATCCCAACCCAATCCATGACGCTATAAAGACCAATTAGGTTAACACCATACTACAGATTCGAAATAAATATTAATATAATATATATACGGAACGAAGTGCCGTAACGTAAGGTTCCCTCTGCCGACCCTGCTGTGTGCGGGATATAGCGTGATTTTGATTTTTAATATATAAACTTTAAATATAAATTGAAAACCGATCAGGCTGGTTTCCAGGACACGCGGATTCGAGTCCCGCTACGTTCAAATTTTTATACGTTTTCTAAATAAGTATTTTTCTTTCTTAAATGTGGAATGACACTTTAAAAAATGCTTAAAAATATATAAACCTTCTCAATTTCATTGAGACAACGAATAACACAAGTTAAACGTGCCGGGGCTCTGTAGACTGCGACGCTAGCAATAAATATTATTATGGTCAAGTTCCCCACCCATATGACACGGGAAGTTGGAGTGCGGACTCGCAATGACCTAGCTGGTTCAGTCAGGAGATCCAGGGCGAAACCGGAAAGTACCACGCAATCTAAAACGTTGTATATTATATTTATAGTAAACATTTTTAGTTTCTTTTCATTATATTTTATTAAAATGTAAAAGGATTAAAATATATGATAAATATGAAAGGCTATGTACTATGTATGAGCTCATTCTAGTGTCCTATAGTATGAGCTCATACATAGTTACCATCAATTCTGATCCTGATCTATTAAATTTTCTTAATAAACTTTTATTATTGGGTGTAAGATTTTTAAATTAATTTTAATACTAACATAACCATTTAATAATAATATAAAATATATATTTTCAAAAAAAATTGTTCGCTTAAAAAAAAAAGAATCAGCTGTATCGCTATACCGCATATAGCAAGGTAGGCAGAGGGGGAAACCTAGTGTTAACATACTCTGTTCCGCACTCTACACAGAATTTTTCGTGGCATTGCGTGTTGAGTACTCAACGTTTTACCTTGGTGCCAGAACGAAGAAATTAAAATATAAAAAAATAATAATTCATTAAAATATAAAAAAATAATAATTCATTCCCTTGAGTCGGAATCGAACTCACAACCGTCGCGTTACAGTCACACTCTTGTTCACCTGCGACACGACAGTCTCAAAAAAATATTTTCAAAATAGTTGTAATACATTTTGAAACAGTAGAACAAGTTACAATAAAGAGTTATGAGTATATCTAAGTATTTACTTATAGCTGTAACAAGAAGATAACTATAAAACGTTAAAGGACGAGAAATACGAAATCCAGTTTTCGAATCAGTAATAGGGGCTACTCCAGCCCACCGAGACATACGCAACACAAAATCTAGGGCACGTCTTGTCTGCATTGTGTATAACTTAAAATGGATGTTACTTCGCCCTAAATGATCTGAATACTTAGCTATGACAAATCGATAACAACATTAATATACTAACGGTTTAATATTTTCTGTTTATCTAGACAGGATCAACATAAATAGCTACTTTATCGTTGATTGAATAAATATTAAAATATAAACATAGGCACGCTTGATATCTTTCCAATGCCATCTAATTCAAATGAAAACAAAAATATACATTGTTTTTAATATGACATGAACGATGTTGGGTAAATATTTCTAGCTACGACATTTGAAATGCTTATCTAACTTTGGATAATTTACTCTATTTTATAAAACCATACAACCTTCTACTGTACGTTCATTAGAATCCGTATATAAAATATTCATATATTCCATGTATTTGGTCTGTTTCAAATATTTTATTTACCCGCTTCACCCACTTGAACTCCATGATCATTTATTTAATAAACAGAATTGGCTGACATCTTCTAATTTGTTTTTCAAAAAATTAAAAATTAGCTTCACGGTATATCCCGCACACAGCAGGGTAGACAGAGGGAACCTAGTGTTAAGACACTCCGCTCCCCACTTTGCGTGTTGAGTGGCAGAACTCACGCCGCGCTTTGCCTCGACACCAGAGTGGAGAAATGGAAATATAAATTTAAGTAAATATTTCATGTCCTCGAGTGGGGATCGAACCCACAACCAGTCTTACTAGTCACACTTTGTGCCACTGCGCCACGACACATTTCAGATAGGACAGTGTCTGGTCAGTGTCTAAATACGATTGTTGGTAGTTTCAATCCCTACTAGGCACAATTGATTATTTAAATTTTTCCGTTCAAGCAAGACTTATCTGTCACTTAAAGAAGTGCCTAGATATTTCTACCTACCTACCCTGCTATATGCGAAAATAGGAATTAAGACGATAGGAAACTGATATATGCAGTATAAATTAAAAAAACCGCCAGTCAGACACGCCCACCAAAGGGTTTGTACCGATTTCAGAAAAAAAATGTCTACAAAAGAGACTTCCCATTTTTGTATGAGGATGCATATCACCTTGCGTCAATCCAAATTTATTGTCCACTAGTCCGGTTCCTATTTACCTTTTCATTACCAACAACATTTTAACATAGTTTACCCGCAATATTTTAGATATTCGAAAAAGTTCAAAAACGCCTGATCATATTATTTAACAAAATTCAATTACTATTACATTTATTTTATTTGTTTTACATTATTCTAATTTTCTTCATAACTTATACAGTAATTATAAGAAAATATTTCGATCCTTGTCAATTTATAAAAAAAATCAACTGGAAATGGAAAGCTAGTTTGTAGATAAACACATTTTTGCGGAAATAGATAAATTGTTGATTATTTATTGTTCTTTTTAATGCGGTTAAAATACGGCTTAATAAAATATATTAAATACACATATAGAAAATATAATTTTTGATGATACTAATATCGTGTACCTGTGACGCAATATGATACGTGATATGTACAATCTGTTTTTCATGTTTTTTCCTTTATTTGTCATGTGTGTTGTTAATTCTCTCTTTATGCCAAATATCATAATTGTAGTTGCACCAGAGGTACCTCATAGGTTTTGATGACGATATGAGATAATTTTATAGAAAATGCAGCAAAAACGATGTATAAATGCTTGTATCTTTTGGTTGAGTTGACTTCGAAGCCTGATTTTTTTCTGCACTGTTATAGTTAAAATTATTAATTTCAGCATGATATCTTTACGCGATCTCGAAATAAATGATGCGGCGGTGGTCACTTACCATCAGGTGACCTGAACGCTCGTTTGCCGTGTCTTTTCCATAAAAAAAATGTTAACAATTCCATACAGAAAATACTACAAATACAAATAATAATTGTGAAACCCGTTTTTATAAACGTTTTAATTTAATTTCATTGACATTTAAAATAATATTATTCGACGTCATCCTCTGTAGTATTTTGTGAATTTTTAATTGTGTCCAAAATATTGCCGTCAGCAGTCATGGGTCGAAGCATCGCTTGGAATGTTCCAATCATCATTTTAGTATCCTGAGCTCCTGAAATTTGCCTTTTCGGTCTAATTCTGTTTTCCTCTGCAACTGCGTGTGAAATATCTTCCTGTATATTTAAAAATGTTTTAAATTTTGAATTTTCTACAGTATTTTCTTTATTAAGTTCATTAGGATTTGCTGAAAATGTCTCCAGAAATGATGATTTGTAATCACTCAACTCGTTCTGTAATTTATTTGGATTGGAAGAATGACAATTTGAAACCAAAATTAAAATTAATATTATATGATGCATTTTGTCCTTTACAACTTTATACGTGCAATTTCAAAATTCTAATAGGCACTATTTGCAATTGTGTTTCTTTTTATCAGCCCTTCATTTAAATACTTTGCTGATTGTATTTCATGGACAAATTATAATTATGAAAATTTTACTGACATACAATTTGTTGGTTTTTTTTATGTATATATTTATTTTATTCTTTTAATTCTTTTAGTATTTCATTTTTTTACGCTCTGGCAAATAGCAGAGGGAACCTGGTAATCTAGTGTTAAAACACTCTGTTCCCATTAAGACATTTTCGTCTCCTATTAATATTTCAAATAACTTAAAACGTATAAAACAAATTGTAATTAACATAAAATAAATGAGCTTCACGCTGTATCCCTCACACAACAGGGTAGTCAGAGGGAACCTTGTGTTAAGACACACCGTTCCCCACTTTCCGCCGAGTTCTGGATGCATTCTTTTTGCCGAATTCTGTAGGCATTGCGTGTTGAGTGGCAGAATTCAACGCCGCGCTTTGCCTTGACACTCGATATAAAAATTTTAATAAATATTTCATCTCCTAAAGTGGGGATCGAACCCATAACCAGTCTGTTTTGCAGGCCTCAAAAAAATTGAGGAAATAATTTGCCTTGTCGAGGCAAAGTGCGGCGTTGAGTTCCGCCACTCAACACGCAATGGCTCCAGAGTTCGGCAGAAAGTGGGGAAAGGAGTATCTTAGCAATAGGTACTCTCTTCCTACCCTGCTGTGTGCCAGAAGCTAAAAAAAAGAATAATATATTTTTAGTTTGATTTTGTTTCTTTTTGGAAATTTACGTATGGCAAGACGCAAATGTTGCGATAGACGTGTCAAGGGAGTAGATTACCACTACAATCTATTTGGCATGTGATGACAAGAGACAAAGGACATGTAACTAAAAGGGTGAATCTGCCTATAATTAAAATTATAAGAAAAGGTAGTATTATTATTTATTAGTATCTAGGTAAAATATATGTGAAAGAAACTGAAACAATCCTCCCATCGTCTAATTTAAAGGGGAAAGGATATCTTGAAAATTTTGAACTATGTGTTTTTATTATTCATAGCAACAAGTATCAATTTTCATATCCCTAGTATCAAAATGGACGGTAGTACAGGATTGACGGTAGGTAAACTTCCATCTGATAATTTAAGGGGTAAGGAGGTATAGGTTGAATTTTTAAATATTTTTTTGTTGTTTTTGTACTAACTACTAATACTAGCTTATATATCAAATGTCAGTTTTCTAAAAGCTTAGGAAGGTACTTCATGAATTTTGATGATGTATAGTCAGTCAGTGGAAGTTTTTAGATATTAATACAATCTAAAGTATAAAAGCCTAATAAAACCTAATAGCTAAAATAATTATGATATATTGAATAAGTCCTCTGTGGACATCATTCATATCCACCAATTTTTTAATATTTGCTTTTTTTCAGTATTTAAATAAACGAGCAAGCAAAAGCAAAGGCAAAGGTAGATTGTCTCTCTTGGCTGGACCACGTCCCCAGATATTGAAAATATGAGAGTAATTTAGTGACTCTTTTACGAGTGCCAACTTTTAACAGTATAATTAGAAAGAGTAAATAAGTTAAAGAAATATGGGTGAATAAATGTTGATATATATTAATTGTCAATTTAAATAACATATATTTGTGTTTGATCGCTCATTTAAAAGAATAAAAACTTAACAATCTTTTTTTAGTTATAATGTCATACTATTTTATTTGTAGTATTTAATAATGATAATAACTACAAATATAAGTTTGTTTATCTTTATCATACAAAAAAACTATAGTTTTTATAAAAAACCGACTCCAAACAATTAACTAAAAAAAAATTAGATACAGCAAAACGTAATTTAATTTTGTTAAACAAACATAATTTTCAAAGATTTTTTAATTTTGAAGTCGGTGCTAAATGAAACAAATAGTAGTAAGGTATAGCATTAGTTTGACATAATTCGGAAAATTTGGAATTCTTTAGAAAATTATCATCGGAATCGGTTGGCGTGATATTGGGTTATTCATCCATTTGCCCCGCATATACCTAACGCAAATTTAAGATTAATGTTATTTTCTCATAGATATTGTCAAAGATGGACCAAAAGAGAGACTACATGGTAAGCATTACCTTTCGTTAAAATCGGTTCACTCAGTCAAAACTTTTGAGGTAACAAACATAAAAAATAATTATAAAATTCATAATCTTTTTTTCTTACAGAATTCAGTTAAAAAAATATTAACAATTTACTGCAACCAATTTTCATTATGAAGTAAATAGTTCTTACTATTTTATTTTAAAAAGTAAAAAAGGGTAGAACGCACTGTTTTTTGTTACGAATTTTTTTAAGCTATTGTTTTTGATAAAACTCAATGTCATATTAAAAAACCTATTCAAAGACTATTTAAAGTGTATAAGTATTTTTTTGTTTTTTATTTTATTTCGATGTATCTAATCTATACTAATATAATAGCGGAAGAGTTTGTTTGTTTGTTTAAATGCTAAGATCTATGTAACTATCGTTCAGATTTCTTTAAGCGTGTGTGCTGCAGAACTATATGTAAGTATGTTGTGTAAAATTATTCTCGAGTCTCACGGGGAGCGCCCTTGCCGTCGATTTCGTCCTCGCTAGCGGCCACGTAATGCTTGCATTTTCTCAAAAATATGAAAAATGATCGAATAAAATATACAATGAATCTTATGGAAATGAAGCACAATAAAATAATTATAGGTGGTTTGCGAAAAAACCGTAAGGTAAAAACCGTAAACAATAAGGTAAAGCCGCGAGTGCCGCGAATAAAATTTGAAAGTTTCAAGATAAAGCAGCTGTGACATACGGACGCACATACCAATATCTGTTTGTCAGACAGACACAACGAATCTTTAAAGGTTCTGCCATTCGGCTTCCAAGCCCTTAAAAAAAGTTTTCAGAGAAGAATAGAATAAAAGATATAAAAAAACGAGTTTTATTTAAATAGCTTTTTTTTTTCATTTTATTATCAATAAAATAATTATATAAGTAAAGTAATTATATCTACAAAATAATCATAATAATTTGTGGACAATGTAGTGTAATTTTTACGACTGTATTATATTTATTTATTTAATACTTTATTACACCAACTTAATAATAAAAATATACAAAGAAAACAATGGAAAAGTATGGTGTAAAGGCGGCCTTATCACCACAGGTGATCTCTTCCAGGCAACCCTTACCATTAAAAAGATCAAAGAATGTGTGGACTGGTGTACATATGGTTTAATTTTTACGATTATATTCGTCTAGTTGCTGTTCAACGATCAGTACTTGCTCCATGACCTCTTCTGGAGTAAGATAATATGTCGACGCTACGGGGGCGATGAAAGCTTTGCTATATTGTTTTATTTTTATCATATTATTTTCATTTTCACTATTCAATGCACTATCAATATTTTCACAGCAACTGTCATTATCCGAATTTAATTTGTTTTCCTCAACGTCTGTAGTATCATCAGTAAAAGTCGTTATGTCGTCTCGTTCTAATATTTCTGGATGCTCTTTAAGAATGTTTACTAAATATTCGAAAAGCGCCGGGATCGTTCTAAACACATTGATATATTCTTCACCAAAGTAAAACATATCTCTTTCTTCTTTTTCATTTTCTTCTGTAATATAAAATAGTTATTGCACATAATGTATTATTTACAGTATTTATATTTACCTTTTTAGTTAACATTTAAATATTTTTACCTTGACTATTAACAGTCAAACTCAAAACGTTTAATACAAGCAAAATTATTGTTTTTTTCATATTTTTTGCATTCACTCTTTCAGGTTCAAGCTACTGTAAGCAATATTTTAAATGAATGTCACTTGTCAAGACACTAGAAATGTAGATTTTAGTGTCATTGGATAAGATATGTAAATATAACAACATCCGAAAACTATATAACAATTACGATAATGACTCTACAGGATGATCTACTTTTTACTTAGGTACCTAAGTGAAAAGTAGACTTATTTATGTTGTTGTTGTTGTAACAAGCGTATAAGAATTTCGACGTAGCTTGATGAGAGAACACATGTTTAAGTGGTCAGAGCACTTGCATTTGCAATCAAATCCCGCTACGTTAAAATTTTTTAGCAAAGAAAAATACGTTTCGCAAAAAGTATTTTTCTTTCCTAAATGTTGAACAACACTTTAAAAATGTTAAAAATATAATTAATATTATTTATATATATTGTTAACCTGTACCAGTAACAAGAAAATGTTATAGTTTTTTCTTAAATATAGTCACATGTCAAAGGTAACTAAGGATTATTATTGTGAAATGCATTTCTTGTATGAAAACAGAGATGTATGGTGATATTATAGATTATATACCTAGATTTAGATCTCTTAGGTATATACGAGTATATACCTAGATTCTATCTAGATTTTTTAGGTATATACGAGTATATACCTAAAAAATCGTGACGTGATTTTTTTTGTTCCGGTGATTTAGAAGCTTGATTTTTTTACTCGTATATATACTCTATATACCTAGTATATACCTAGATTCTATATACTCGTATATACCTAGATTCTATCTAGATTTTTGCTGAGTCATATGGGTCGTGTGTCATGGGCGACATCTCCCTACATACAAATTTTAGCCGTACCTAAATTAATTTATTGAACTATGATCTTTGATAGAAATAGTTGCCATATAAACTTTTGCTTCACTTACATAATTTAATATAATATACGATCGCCTTTAACAAATATAAAAGTAAGAACTCACTTTTATCAAGTACATGGCTCATTTAGGTCTTCAATACTAAAGTACTATAGTTCAAATCAATCATATTTATGAAGAAAAATGCATTTATAAGTACCGCACGTTGAAACAGTATAATAGCAGTGCACATTAAAATACATAATTAGAGTGCATTTTCGCAGTTTAAGTCTAATTTAAAATCATGAATACGGACCATCAATTTAAAACTTAGGTAATTGTTAGTTTTTATTACAGATAACGCTTAAATTACATAGATTTTTTCAGTGTTTTTAGGGTTCCGTACCTCTAAGTTAAAAATAGAACTCTTATAAGATCACTTTGCTATCGATCTGTCCGTCTCTCAAGACCGTTTCTATATATGACTTGAATATATCAAATATTCAAGTCTGTGATTCCTTGAAGCACAAAAAAATCAAGCTTCTAAATCACCGCAACCAAAAAATACGAGCATTTATGCATCGGTTTTGTATGGAATTCGACGCGTAATCAAATCCCATAGGACCTCTTGTGGACATACAGGTAATAAATCTGCCATACATTAAAAACTTACTATATATATATATAGGCCGGTCGTGGCGCAGTGGCACAAAGTGTGACTGTAAAACCGACTGGTTGTGGGTTCGATCCCCACTCGAGGAGATGAAATATTTACTTAAATTTATATTTCCATTTCTTCGCTCTGGTGACGAGGTGAAGCGCGGCGTTGAGTTAACACGCAATGCCTCCGGAATTCGGCAGAAAGTGGGGAACGGAGTGTCTTTCACTACGTTCCCTCTGCCTATCTGCAGTGTGCGGGATACAGCGTGAAGCTGATTTTTTATATATATATATATATATATATATATATAGGAATAATAGGAAAATATATATAGGAAAAATCTATAAAGTAAAAATTTAAATGTATTTCTTAGAAAAAACTCATTACAAACATGTGTGTAGTTTATTTCGTACAAAATGAGTGCATAGGCTGGCAAACTTTTATAGTTGTACTACACATTAACTATAACCCTGAGTTTGGTACTGAAGCCTCGCTGGGCGAGTCCGACTCGCAATTAACCGGTTTTTTTAATATTATGAAATAATTAACATGGCTTATTTTAATATTTCTTCATACAATACTTTTAAAGAACTAAAAATATATAAGTTGTTAGTTTTTCATATTTTAATATCAGAAATACACATTTGACATTTTTTTTTATTACTAAACTAGATCAACACTTTGAGTGTGAAAATAAAAACGTTTCGGATGTGCTGAAATATTTGATGTTATATTTTGCCTCTCTAATAACCATTTGAAATACTTGGTTTAGGCAAAACGGACACAAAAAACAGAGTAAAAACAGTCTTTTTCCGCTCTAGCGGGGACTCGAGAGAGAGTCTGGTGTCAAGACAATGTTATGTAGTTTTATTTAACCTTCAAACCAGAAATTATTTGAATAAATAGCCTAACTTTGTATCCTAAATAACTAAATAACTATACTAATAAGGATAATAATTCATATTTAACAAAGTTAATAATATATATTTTTTTGAATACAAATACAAACATAATTTAAATGAAGAAAATAATAATGTTCGTAATTAACAGACACTCAATCAGTAAAATTGACACAAAATAGATCAAATGATAGAATTAAGAACTTTTGCATTCACTACTTCCGTGTTCCATCAGAAATAAAAAACATTTCCAGGTAAAAATATTAGCAGGTATTAAAAAGAAAACAGAGTCTGGTGGGTCATTATGAGACAAAAAAGCATCCTGTTCAAAATGTTCCGCAACTATTTAGTCGCACTAAGATTATCTGGTGACGGGAATTTTTTGTATTGGAGTGTTTGGTTAAAATATATTAAAAAAATGCTGTTGTCTCTGCCTACCTTTCGCCCTGCGCCTCGTCCACTGTCATCGACCTCATCAAGTCATCTGTGTTTTCGAAAGTCAACCTCTTTAACCTCTTTCACTTTTCCTTCATAAATATTTTTTCCCATCACTCATTCATTCGACTCCTCTAGACCACCAGAGCAGATGATTTTTTGCAGCCTCATTCGGTATCCCACCTATAGCAGGATATACAGAAGGAGGCTAGAGTTAAAACACTTCGTATTCAGTTGCGGAACTGAACGTCGTGCTTTGCCTCGATACCTTACGGTAACAATCACACACTTGCGCCATGACTGGTGACATTTAATACCAAAAAAAAAATGTTAAGAACTTCTGCATGTTCATAAAAATATAAATACTGATACCACAAATCGGAAAATTAACAAGATTACCATCATTTGAAAATGAAAATCATATTCACCATAACGTTAGCTCTCGTTACATTTTCAGTTGTAAAATGTGGGGGCAGTGTGGGAAACAGAATGAGCACTGACGACATCACCACGACGACAATGGCTACCACAATGGAAGATGAGGACGCTAGGAGTAATTTTGATGTAATGTCCGTAATGGTGGATTGTAATGATACGTTTCGCATTGAAATGTGTAAGTTGTTCTTTAGTTATTAAATAAAAAAATCAAAAAATCTTTTTCACGCTGTATCCCGCACACAGTAGGATAGGCAGAGTGAACTTAGTGTTAAGACACTCCGTTACCCACTTTCTGCCGAATTCTAGAGGCATTGCGTGTTGAATGGCGGAACCCAACGCTGTGCTTTGCCTCGACACCAGAGCGAAGTACAGGAAATAGATATAAATTTAAATAAATATTTTATCTCCTCGAGTGATTCATTCATTCACAATCAGTTGATTTTAGTCACACTTTGTGCCCCTGCGCCACGACTGGCCTTATATTATTATTTAATGATATTATATACTTAACTTACTGACGATATTATAGTTTTTGAATTATATAGTTTTATTAGATAAATTTATAATGCAAGAATTAAAGGACCTATAAGTAATTCTTCAATCAATAAAATCTTTACCAGGAGCCTCGCATAATTTAAAGAGGTCGCGACTGTCAATCCTAATAAACTATTGGGCTTGTTTATTTTCTTTTTAGTTTTATGCAGTCGGGGTTTTTGTTTTTACAAATATTTTTTATATCACGTTTTAATCTTTCAGCTTACTTGGAAAGTTTAAACAAGAGCGGAAGCTTTCCCGATGAAACTGATAAAACTCCTAAGGTATTCATTAATTGATGTTGGGAAAATAATGTTTGTGTTTTTTTATATCTATCTGTCTGTTTCTTTTTACGTAGTGTTTTGTACGTTGCGTTTTGGAGAAGAGCGATATTGTATCAGACGACAGTCAGTTCAATGTGACTCGTACTGCTGAAGTATTTTCGCAAATACGAGATATATCACAGAATGATATTATTAAAATGGCAACAGCTTGTTCTGATAGACGTAAGATTTTAGTTTTTTTAAATGTAGTATATATGAATAATTTATTATATAAGTAAATAAATAAATAAGTTTCAAGTGGTATCCTGCACACAACAAGGGAATCTAGTGTTAAGGCATTCCATTCTCCACTTTCCGTTGAGTTCTTGAAGCATTGCGTTTTGACTGGCGGAATACAACGCCGCGCTATATCTCGACACCATAGCGAAGAAATGACAATATAATAAATTAATTTATTATATGTTATACGATAACCAATAAATAACTACCTTCGCCCGTCGAGGCAATCGAATTATAAATCTAAGATTATAAATAATTTATTATCGTCTGACGCCGGCGTGGCACAGCGGCATAACGTTGACTATAACCGCGATGATTATGGGTTTGATTTGGACTCCGAGAAAAGATTTAAATTATTTTCATTTTATTGCTCTCGAAGACGAAGCATGTTTTGTCCGCTTTGTTTTGAAAATTAGGCGGAACGTGGATAAACAAATTGTCTTCCGTACTCACACTCCACCGACGACCTAATTATAGTAAAATATGTTATAATAATATGAAACTTTTAAAGTCAATGGTAATTAAATAAATAAAAACTAGAAGAGGTTAATTTATATATAATGTAATTAGATTTTATTTTAATAATTATTATGTTTCAGCTGAAAAATGTAAATGTGAGAGATCCTATCAATATCTAAAATGTTTATTGGAAACTACAATAGACATGTATGAAATGAAAAAATTCTAAGTGATTGAAAAAAAAAACTTTTCGATACACGATTTACAATGACCGCGCTGACTGACCAGGATTTACTAATGGATTTATATTTTTATATCAGTGTGTTTGTATTAGTGCACATATCACAAAAATATAACAAAAAACAATAATATTGCAATACCTAAAAATTATATTAATCTTTTATTATTTTTTAAGAAATTGGTGATTTTTACCCCTATATTCCCATCTAGTCAATTAAGTTTTAATTGTCTGTATTTTTTAGCTTTACCCTACACGCTGTATCCCGTATATAGATATACATACACTTTGAAATAATTTTAGAACAAGTACTTGTAAAATTATTTGAATCTAAGAAATTAATAGTAGTATGTGGTGACTTTAATTTCAATTTACTAATTTTACCACTTGTATCAGATTCAGATCATTACTACATTCATATAACCTAGATTATTTATTTTTAGAGTCAACAAGAATTATAATATTTTTACAAATTCCATAATATGTAAAAAGTCAATAATTAATATATTAAACTCAGACCATTGCGGACAGTTGGCTTTTTTCGCTTTGACAAAAATATAATTAATAAAAATAAAAAAAATTGTTTGTGTATCGATGACAACTGGTCATGTAAAAAAAAAATTGAAGTATATAATAGCAAAACTTAAATTACCTGAAATATAAAAATAAACCCAATTTATTATATGGGAATTTTTTCAATGTTATTAAAAGTGAGTTTAATGCTATATTGCTTTATTTATTTACTTCTAGAACTGTCAATTCCAAGAGTTTTTTGTCATTTAATGATGGGGCGACTATGGGGATTTATTAGAGTAGACAAAGTTTACTTATTTGCTTTTGTTACAGCTTATTCTTAATTGTTTAAAAAAATATGTGCCATCACAAAATCGTTACGTATTAAAAACAAAATTAAAAAATCTTTTTGTAAAATTAAAATGACATGGAACATAATAAATTGTGAAACTGGAAAAGCTAAGTAAACTAAAGCTAACTATATATAAATTATAACATGCCTCGGGAATGAAATGCTTGTTCCAGTCTGTTTCAAAGGCATCATTGTCACAGATAATTAAATATGTATTTGTATTAAATTGATTTAAAAAAAATAAGTCCCGCTGAAAAGAAAACGTTTGACGTTCAAAAAATTAAGCATGTAACAAAAATTTTGAATAAAATTATTTGAATTTATTTTCCTACTTTCACTGATTTCTGGTGGCTGTGCATGTAGAATGGCGGGACTTAATGCCGTGCTTTGTTTCGTTACCATAGCAACCGCAACCTGTCGCGTCTACAGTCGCGCCTTTGTGCCCCCAACCCACGACTGGCCTCATCATTTATTAATGTTTGTTTCACTTAAGCTAAGCACTTAAATAAATTATCTTATGTTATTTTTGACATTTTTCCAGGAGCATTTCATTATAGTTTTTGTTACAGTAACGTAGTGTAAATAAGAATAAATAAAAAACTTGTCTTCGATCATTTACCTTTATTTATAGATACTTTTATAAATTTTATAACAGTATCATGATATAAAACATAATTATTTTATCGTGATATAAAAATATTGTTAATTACAATACGCAGACTAGCTATTTATAAGATCAAATTTTCTTCGCTTTTCTCAGTATTATCAGGCTCCATTTTTCTTATCACCAAACAAACTTTGCCAAATCGATCCTACCCAACCAGTTTGAGGTTCTCTGTAAATTATAAAAGTGAAATTATATCAATTGTGGCCCAAGGGGACGTGTGCTTGTAAACGCTACATGTTTTGGATTCAATTCCCACCCGAGGAAATTATAAATTTAATATTAGAATTTCTTCGTTCAGGTAAAGATGCCAATGAAGTGCAAGTTCCGCCACTCAACACGCAACGACTTCAGAATTCCGCGGAAAGTATGGGAGTGGAGTACTTAAGTATCTTAATAGGAATATTAGGTTCCTGCCTGTCCTGCTTTGTGCGGAGAAAAGCGTAAAGCTAGAAAAAAACTAAAAAAGAACGACAACTATTTCCTTTACGATTCCGTATCTTTTAAGGAAAAAAAGGACTCCTTATAAGAACACTTCATTGTTGGTCTGACTTTTGCTCTGTCTGTCTGTCTTGAGCCTTTATCTCTGGAATGCATGTAGATAATAAGTTGAAATTCAGACCATATATACCTAGGTCTAAGGCCCCATGATTTCATAAAAAACGTATTTCTACATTTACTTAAAAAAAGATATGGAAAGGGAATCAAAATTTAATGCTAGCTGCCAAATTTCATTATTCTAGATTAACCTAGATTTGGCAGCTAGTATCTTTTTTTTTTTCTGATGGACTTACTGCTGTTGACCTGGTATGGTCTTAACAGCGTCACCGGACTGGGAGGGGCGAGTGTAGCTCGCCCCTGAAGAAGAAGTTACGTGCATGAAGGGCGCTCGTGAATTGTTAGCGATCGCAGGGGAATGCCCCGCGAGCGCTAATCATGGGGGACCGGCTAGTATCTACATGTAAAAAAAGCGAAAACTATATTTTATTAAATCCTAAGAAATAATCGCCTTAAATATATTATACGCATATTTTATAAAGGGAATCAAAATTAATAGGCTACTTCCGATGAATCTAGAATTATGAAATTTGGCAGCTGTCAACTACAGATGTACTAATTCAGGGTTGAAAACTATATATTTATAATTAAATCCTAAAAAATAATAGGCGTAAGGGGGGCAAAATTTGGTATTAAAATCGCTAATTCAAGTGAGGTATCTCGAAAAAAAAGCATTAAAAAAAGCTCGAGACCTCCAATTTTTTACGGAACCCTTGGTGGACAAGCCCGAAGCCGAAGCGTCGCGTTTGTTCGGTTTCTTTAAAATGTTATATTGATATTTAAGTTTTCATAAATATTATATATAGTTTCAGATTCTTCTTTTGATTTTGTTATACTTACTCTTTTTTACAGTTATACATTAAATTTATTTTCCTCACGTCTCCCCTACTAAGTCCCTCTCGTTGGCCCAGCGTGACGCCGTTGATCTGCAATAAACAATATGATTGTAGGTAGGCTCGACACATATGTAAAAATGGCAAATTGAATTCAATATACACTCGCGTGCATCCAATTCGACTCACCTCTACAAAATGGACAAATGGTGTTTTTAAAAAATAAAAAAAATATTACACTGCAAAATGATACCACATTCTCAAATATCTGACCACGGACTACTGTAAAGTGTTCGAAACGTCGGGTTTCCAAAATGTAAAAACTTAAATATACGCGATTAATCCGGTTAAATTAGTTTCATTAAAAAAATATTTGTCAGTAAAAATAAAAATATATTACCTTGGGTTCTATCGTTTTTCGTGAGTTCTTGGAGAAAGCATATTCAGAGTAGTGCATTACACTATTATAATCGTAGGAGACACCAAAATCATTGGAACGTTTTGTGTCTGCTTTTTTAAAGTTGTTCTCGGTACCTACAAAATATATTAAAATGTAAAGAGACAGAGAGAGAAAGAGATAAAAAAAGAAAGAAAGAGAGAAAAATTGTAATTATTGTCATGTTTCAATCAATATAATAAGCTCTTTTTTATTAACTTCACGCTGTATCCGTTGGAGCCTTTCTGCTGAATTCTGGAGGCAATACGTGTTGACTGACAGAACTCAACGCCGCGCTTTGCCTCGATATCAGCGCGAAAAAAGTAAAATATCAAGTATTTTTTTTTAAGTAGGAATCCAATCCACAATTAACTATCTATATACATATAAGAATAATTGATCGAAGAAATTAGCCTATTCTTTACTTTTTGTTTAAGCGTGAATACTAACTATTTATTTTAGACATTAAGTGATGTTTCTGACAAAAATATAACGAAAAAATAAATAACTCACCGCTCTTTATATTATTGTAGTATATTCTTATATGATCGTCTCTATCAGGACGACTTTGTTCATGCATGAAACCAATTGCGTGTAAAAGTTCGTGAAGGGCAGTGCCTTTTTTACTTACACAACCAGGTGCCTGCAGGTTAACTTCTTGGCGACCACCTAACAAATATAATACAAAATCATCAACAATATAGCATTGTTTTGATATCTTAAAAAATCCTTCGCACTTCTCTGAATCGCTCTATTTACTTACATATACACTTAAAGGTTATACTTATACCTCAAATGAATAAACGGAACCCTTATAGAATCACTTTGTTGTCTGTCTGTCTGTATGTTTGTCCGTCTATCATTTAATGTCAAAACTATTAATCTCGAGATCGCGTAAAATGGATTAAATATTCAAGTCTACAGGAAGCACAGAAAGAAGCTTCTAAGTAAACGCAATTAAAAGATATGATCGTTTATGCATAGTTTTTGCTACATTTTGTTTGAAATTCGCGGCGTAACCACAATCTTTTCGTGAACCTACAATTATTGCAAACCAAGAAAAAAATCCGAAGAAAATAAATTTATAAGTGATATCATTGAAAAAAAAGTCATAACAAACTTCGGTAGGTAAGTGAATCGGTTTAGTACTTTTGGAGATTAGCGTGATCATACATACAGACAGGCAAGAAATAAAAAAAAATGCTTTCTATTATTCATTACTAAATGTACAAACAAAATATTTTTACTGATTTATTATAGAGATCACTGTAACCGAAATCGTTTTATTGTGGTAGTTAAAATCAGCTTCACGCTGTATCCCGTAACAGCAGGGTAGGCAGAAGGAACCTAGGGTTAAGTTCACCTAACACGTTCTATGCCCGAGATCACTCCGACCACAAGCATAGTAGGTTATATCGAAACGTTTAACGTAGAAAAGAATAAAACTATTCAAAACAAATTCAAATTATTTTCTGAAACTAGTGGGTACAACTAAACCAACTTTACAGCTTTATAATGTTAGTATAGAAGCAAAGATATGAAATAGAAAGATATTTTTTTTAAATTAAATGGCCGAAATAGAAACTTACCGAGTTTTCCAACGCTTGACCAGCAACCAGTGTTAGAACTGGTAATGACAATGTAGTCCTGTTGTCCGTTATATGGGACAAAACGTAGACAAGTCAATCTATGGTAATCAGCTATTGCCTTCATTATCGTATCTCTCTGATCTTGCTCTAAAATAAGATAATTTCAATATTGTGATCAAATGAAAAGAATATTTTAACTCAAAATTATGTAGCATACTAAATTTTAATTATGTAGCATTTTTTTTTATGATAAAAACACGGCAAACGAGCGTGCGGGTCACCTGATGGTAAGTGATTACCGCCGCCCACGACCCCGTGCCACCCCAGAGGAGCTACAGATGCGTTGTTGGCTTGCCATGCAGAAACACTCTGCACTCGTCAGTGAACAGGACTGATCGCCATTGTTCAGGCGTACAACCGATGTGCTCGCGAGCAAATGGATGGCGAGCATGGGCCTGTGGCAGGCCGTATTGGAGTCATCTTTTAGCTATCATCTTATCGTCCATTGACTGACAGCGACAGCGTCCTCGAACCTCTCTCAGCCGCTGCTGCACAGCAACACCGGTGAGACGATAAAACGGTCGTCTCTCTCAGAAGTACGCCGCAGCCGACTGGTATCTGGCCTCCTAGAGTAACAATTTGTCTCTTGGAACAGGAGATTAGCTCAGATTTAGTCGACGAGCGATTTCTCGCAAGTGATTTTCGCAAGCTAAAGCCCTGTTGTTCCAAAAGGATAATTTGGTCGATTTCGCTGGTCTTGTATTTATAGTGGCGGGGAATTGGTAATCGTATCTTGCGGAAAGTGTTCAGGTCAACTTCTGATAAGCGACTGATAAGAGTGCGTTATTTTTTTCTTTCGAATGAACTTTATTGCAGTTGACCTGGATTGGTCTCGACAGCGTCACCAGGCGGGAATAAGCGGGCATTGCTTATGGTGGTTTATATAGGGGGATGTATAGCTCAAATCGTTAGTACTGCAAATAAATTTTACGCACTTTTATACCACGATATTTTTAAAAGGGATGATTGAATTAAAATAATAAATATGTTAATTTAAAGTTAAAATAATAGGCTTTAATAAAAAAAAACACTTTATATATTTTTCAACATTTTTGCAGTAAAAACGCACATTTAGACGATTAGGCTGTACGCAAGTGTATTACCAGTGGCAGTCTGCAACATATTTCCATACTACATATTTTGGCTTAGTACTTGTTATTAATAAATTTTATCCGAAATATCGAAACGTTGCTCGTATTGAGTATTAAGTTGGCGAAATACAACGCCACGATTTGTTTCATCGGAGGGAAAAGTAAAAAAAAAATAATTAAAGTAGAAATCGAACTTGACATCCATCCAGCCATCCTGTTCATAATAAAAAAAAATTTATTTGTCAGTAAAAATAAAAATATATTTACCTTGGGTTCTATCGTTTTTCGTGAGTTCTTGGAGAAAGCATATTCAGAGTAGTGCATTACACTATTATAATCGTAGGAGACACCAAAATCATTGGAACGTTTTGTGTCTGCTTTTTTAAAGTTGTTCTCGGTACCTACAAAATATATTAAAATGTAAAGAGACAGAGAGAGAGAGAGAGAAAGAAAGAAAGAAAGAGAGAAAAATTGTAATAATTGTCATGTTTCTAAAATCAATATAATAAGCTCTTTTTTATTAACTTCACGCTGTATCCGTTGGAGCCTTTCCGCTGAATTCTGGAGGCAATACGTGTTGACTGACAGAACTCAACGCCACGCTTTGCCTCGATATCAGAGCGAAAAAAGTAATATATCAAATATTTTTTTTTTTCAAGTAAGAATCCAATCCACAATTAACTATCTATATACATATAAGAATAATTGATCGAAGAAATTAGCCTATTCTTTACTTTTTGTTTAAGCGTGAATACTATTTATTTTAGACATTAAGTGATGTTTCTGACAAAAATATAACGAAAAAAAAAAATAACTCACCGCTCTTTATATTATTGTAGTATATTCTTATATAATCGTCTCTATCAGGACGACTTTGTTCATGCATGAAACCAATTGCGTGTAAAAGTTCGTGAAGGGCAGTGCCTTTTTTACTCACACAACCAGGTGCCTGCAGGTTAACTTCTTGGCGACCACCTAAGAAATATAATACAAAATCATCTATAGCTATATTGTTTTGATTGCTTAAAAATTCTTCGCACTTTTCTGAATCGCTCTATTTACTTACATATACACTTAAGAGTTCCGTACCTCAAAAGAATTAACGGAACCCTTATAGAATCACTTTGTTGTCTGTCTGTCTGTATGTTTGTCCGTCTATCATTTAATGTCAAAACAATTAGTCTCGAGATCGCGTAAAATGGATTAAATATTCAAGTCTACAGGAAGCACAGAAAGAAGCTTCTAAGTAAACGCAATTAAAAGATATGATCGTTTATGCATAGTTTTTGCTGCATTTTGTTTGAAATTCGCGGCGTAACAACAACTATCTTTTCGTGAACCTACAATTATGAAATTTAGCAAAAAGTAAAAACTTACAAACCAAGAAAAAAATCTGAAGAAAATAAATTTATAAGTGATATAATTGAAAAAAAAGTCATAACAAACTTCGGTAGGTAAGTGAATCGGTTTAGTACTTTTGGAGATTAGCGTGATCATACATACAGACAGGCAAGAAATAAAAAAAAATGCTTTCTATTATTCATTACTAAATGTACAAACAAAATATTTTTACTGATTTATTATAGAGATCACTGTAACCGAAATCGTTTTATTGTGGTAGTTGAAATGGTAGTGGTAGGTGTGGTAGTTAAATCACTCTGACCACAAGCATAGTAGGTTATATCGAAACGATTAACGTGGAAAAGAATAAAACTATTCAAAACAAATTCAAATTATTTTCTGAAACTAATGGGTACAACTTAACCAACTTTACAGCTTTATAATGTTAGTATAGAAGCAAAGATATGAAATAGAAAGATATTTTTTTAAAATTAAATGGCCGAAATAGAAACTTACCGAGTTTTCCAACGCTTGACCAGCAACCAGTGTTAGAACTGGTAATGACAATGTAGTCCTGTTGTCCGTTATATGGGACAAACCGTAGGCAAGTCAATCTATGGTAATCAGCTATTGCCTTCATTATCGTATCTCTCTGATCTTGCTCTAAAATAAGATAATTTCAATACTTTGATCAAATGAAAAGAATATTTTAACTTAAAATTATGTAGCATAATAAAATGTGTTGTCAGTAATAAGAAGAGAAAATGAAAAAAATGGAAATAAAAAAATCAAATATTTCATTAAAATACCTATTTCCTACTATTTTTAATTATACTTATGTTAAACATTGCTATACTTACTAAATTTCGAGTCTATAAGATAAGGTATGATTCCTTTGGGCCACCGAGCGGCCTGATCACGGATGCCATTACGACCGTATTGTGGTATCAATATATCACCCTCAGCATAACTTCCCATTTCTTCTGGATTCATCAACGATGACTCTGTCCATGTGGCTAATGCATCCCCTACAATAAAGTTTTACAAATTTTGATGTCTTTTTAGAAAAAGAAATGAATGTCTGTTATTGGATTATATATATTCTTTATTGCATATAATAAAGCACAAAGAAATAGTAAAATTGTAAAGATAGTTCACAATGGCCGGCTTATCTCTAAAAGAAATGTCCTCCAGTCAACCATTGGAAATGAATGGGAACCAAGTTGCGATATAGAAACAATTAATGCAATATTAATAAAAGATTTCATATTTTTTTACCATATCGCAGAGTAAGGCAGAGTGCCAAAACAATTCGGTCTCAATTTTCTTCATGGCACATTGAGTAACGGAATTAAATCAATCCTTCCACAGCGCAGAAATGAAAATAATTTAAATATAATGATTTCCCCGAATAAGGATCGAGTCGAAAGCCATCAGGTTTGAAGTGAGACGATGTCCACTTTACAACGACATTCTCTATTTTATAATGTTCGTAGATGTGATTATACGTTTCTTTTTAAGTAACAGTACTAACACATGACATCGATAATAATTCTTACCACTTTCATTTTTCGGAATTCCAAAAGCTTGTGGTTCTAAGCCCGAGAGATCAATATCACCCTCATCTATCATATTATCTATTTCGTTTGTTATCACTACAGTATCGTCATCTTCAACAGGTAAACAAAAGTAACCAGAAATAAACATCAAATATAAATATGTTTTTAGAAAATTCATTTTTTGCAATAGCTCAGTATATGTTTTTTCAATAAGAAAATTGTACGTTCAAGCAAATTGAAGTTACGAAACAGTATGGCTAAGAATTAAAAATGTGTTCTCTTTATATAAATTAGTGCAGAGTTCGTTACACTTCTCTGATAAAGGATGTTGTTACACGAATTTTGATAATGGAGGCCTTGGATTGTGTTTTTATGTGTTTTAGTGGGCTGATAATCGTGATATTGTTTCCTTTGCTTCCGGGCGGATGATTAAACAAACAAAATGCAAAATATCTTTAAATAGTTTCGGATCTGGATAAGAATACGAATAAAAAAAGATCGATATATTATATATCGGTTTTCGTTTCCCTTACGGATATAAAAATATTTCGGATTATCCGTTTGATTATCCGAGTAATTCCTGAATTGAGAAATTATTTTTTTTATAGAATCTGTTATTGATAGTTAAATTTTATATATTTTGTAGTAAAAAAATATTCGCAATTACTGCAATTACGTACTAAGCGCTAATATATTCTGAAGTCTTAGGAGATTACGCCCATATTCGATATTTTCTGAAAAATTTATATCGGAATCGCTTACGGTAGAGAACCAAAGACCAATCTCTCTCTGTGCCATGACAGATGTGACTCTTGCTATTAATGCAGCAGGGAACCTAATATTAAGGTATCCGTTCTCCATTTTCACGACGGTTTCTAGTAATGTATAATATTAATAGTTATAATATCTAAAAACAAACGTACATTGCACTTGCAACTATTCTACACATGCAATTGTTATACCGTAACATCTGCGACGGTTGTAGGTTCGATTGCCACTCGAGGGAATGACTTATTGCTTATTAATATTTTTATTCCTTTATTCTGGCACTAAGGCAAGAAAATCGGTAGAAAGTGAGGAATGGAGTTTCTTAACACTACGTTCTGTCTCCCTACCCGGCTATAGGCGGGATACAACGCGAAGCTGTTTTTTTTTATATTATATGAAAATTACTGAGCATTGAGGTCGGTCGTGGCGCAGTGGCACAAAGTGTGACTGTAAATCGACTGGTTGTGGGTTCGATCCCTGCTCGAGGAAATGAAATATTTACTTAAATTTATATTTTTCTATTTCTTCGCTCTGGTGTCGAGGTAAAGCGCGGCGTTGAGTTCTGCCACTTAACACGCAATGCCTCCAGAATTCGGCAGAAAGTGGGGAACGGAGTGTATTTCACTACGTTCCCTCTGCCTACCCTGCAGTGTGCGGGATACAGCGTGAAGCTGATTTATTTATTTTATTTACTGAGTATCACAATATTACACAAATAGATAAAAATAATGTACAGAAAATTTCTTAACAATACATTATCTTTACAAGGAAACGTATTTCATAACTTTCGGAAATGTGTTATCTGTTGACAAGAAACTGTGTGGTTTTAGTAGACACATCCGACAGCCCTGTATCTATAACTGTGTAAACTTTAATAAGGAATTTGCAATTATTGCCTTCGCAATGTTTAAGTCGCCACTACTTGAAAACATATTTTTTTTTGTCTTATTTGAATCCTCCTTTCTTAATTTTACTTCACTCTTTATCCCTAGCGGGGTAGTCAGAGAGAACGGAGCGCCAAACGCTACGGTCTCTACATACCTCTTTCGCCTCGTCCACTGTCATCAACCTCTTCAAACATACCCTCTTGGGGTCCTCCGACCTTCCTCCAGTGTCTTTGATACTGTGTTGTGTCGTGGCACAGAAGATAGGCGTGTGCACAAAAGAAGTCATGGATTCACATGCAGTTATTATTAATTTATTATTTATTACTCTATATATCTTTTTATAACAACATTTTATTAATAAAGGCGTGACTATTTCATTATATTGTATAGAAGGCTTCACTTTCTTGAAAAGCATCAGTAAATTTGTAATAAAGAACCTATGCTTCTTATTACTTATGTAGACTAATAAGCCAGTCGTGGCGCAGGGGCACAAATTGTGCCTGTAAAACCGACTGGTTGTGGGTTCGATCCCCACTCAAGGAGATGAAATTTTTACTTAAATTTATATTTCCATTACTTTGCTCTGGTGTCAAGGCAAAGCGCGGCGTTGAGTTCCGCCACTCAACACGCAATACCTCCAGAATTCGGCAGAAAGTGGGGAACGGAGTGTTTTAACACTAGGTTCCCTCTGCCTACCCTGCTGCATGCAGGATACAGCGTGAAGCTAAAAAAAAAAAAAATAAACATTAACTTGTCTATGCAAATCGCATGTAATTATACACATTTAAAAGTGGCCAATTAAAAGGTTATAAACCGCTAGTAATACGGGCCCCTTAGCTCTACGAGTATGTATGTTCTATCATTAGTGTATAGCGTTATCTTAGTTAAGTAATTAAGCAAACTGAACTTACTTGAACTATCAACTCACAAAGCGATAGAATTAATTTAAACAAAAAAAACTAACGAGCTATGAAAAATTGAAGAAAAGTGAATCCCTCATTCGGATTAGCTTCACGCTGTATCCTGCACACAATGGGGTAGGCAGAGGGAACCTGGGAACATAGTGTTATGACGAGTGTTTTAATACTATGTTTCCAATTAAACTGAACGGCAGGCATTGCGTGTTGAATAGCGGAACTTAATGCCACGCAATGTCTCGTTACCAAACCGATGAAATGAAAATATTAATTACTTCATATCTCTTAGTGGGATCAAATCCACAATTATCGAGTTACAGTCACATATTTTTATTCCTGCGGCTTCTTTATGACGGCTTTATTCATATATTAGTATCGTATAAGTTAGCAAAGAAAGTGGGATTTTTCTTAAGGCGGGTTCCAGCGGGATTATTGCCGTTCTTCTCAGTAGCTGGAATTGTTGAGTTGTTCTATTCATCTAAGGTAATACATAACCCTTACTACAACCACAGTCGTAGCTAAACGACCACAAAGTTGCAAAGGGTATGTGAGACCCATCACCGCAGTCAGTGTAAGTAAGTTAATTTTTGTTTTTCGTTGTTGTTTATAATTTGTATGAATTTTATTTGTGTTTTTTAGGTAGGTATTTAGTATAAAGTACTCCGAGATGAGAAAGAAGAACTATATATTACTATTGATTAGAGTGTAACTGTGCGCACACTGCTCACGTAGTTTTTCCAACAAAATTCCGATTCCGTAAAAAAACCTAATTCCGTAAAAAAACGTAATCTATAAAAACCTAATACAATTAAAGCAATAAAAATATCGCCAAAAATAAAGTTTTTTTTTTCAAACAAAATAGTTAATAAAATTATCATTGTAAAATAAAACGTCACTTGTTAAGACAGACGCACACAGACACAGCACACACGCCTCATTCACGAAATCGAGTCGTAAGTAATGGCGGTGAAGTTGATCATTGTTTAGGTTAAAATAAAAAAAATAGCTTCACGCTCTATCCCGCACACAGCAGGGTAGGCAGAGGGAACCTAATGTTAAGACACTCCGTTGCCCACTTTCTGCCAAATGTTGGAGGCATTGCGTGTTGAGTGGTAGAGCTCAACGCTGGGCTTTGCTTCGACACCAGAGCGAAGAAATGGAAATATAAATTTAAGTAAATATTTCATCTCCTCGAGTGGGGATCGAACCCACAACTAGTCGGTCTTACAGTCAAATTTTGTGCCACTGCGCCACGACTAGGCCAGTCATGGCGCAGTTTAGGTTTATTATAGAAATAAAATATAAAAATAAATAAAAAAAATAAAATAATAGAAAAATTGAACAGAAGATATACTGATATGTCTTTTATGAATGAGAGGGTAAATCGGCAACTTATAGTATATTAAATCAAATCAAATCAGCTTCGTGCTGTATCGTGCACAAAGTAAAGTAGGCAAAAGGAACCTAGTGTTAAGACACTTCGTTGCCTACTTTCCGACGAATTGTGGAGGCAATGTGTGTTGAGTGGCAAGTGAAAAATTGAAAGCTAAAGATTCAGCCAATTTAGTAAGACAGTCGTATAAAATAACTGTTACAGCAATTAGCAAATTTGTCGAACTAAGTACTTTAAAATGATATATTTTTTTTAATTTATGAACCGATTGTAATAATTTACACCCTGTATGTTAGCGTAAGCTTGTCAGAATCCAATAGTGAAAACCGCATTTACATGGGTTATCGATAACAAACGCACGAACAAACAGACAAACATTTCAAAAATGAATTGTTTTGGGCTCTATTACTTTAATAAGCGCTCCCAATACCATCCTTTTTTTTATATCTCAATGTACAGACATCGATCCATTAATCGTTCATTTTTATACATTCTAAAAACATAATAATGATACTCATTTACTCTAAACTACAAACATTAAGTTTAATTGTAGCAATATTGTACGTTATTCACGTATAGCCACCCAAAGGTACGACAACATTGTGTTTTCTTTTATTTAAATACAGAAAACTGTACTCATGAAAAAAAATCATTTTTCAGTTTTCAGCTATATCGATAAGCGTCTTATTGTCATAATTATTTCAGATCAAGTTAACTACAAAACCATTAGCATTGTATAAAAGATGACATTACAAATAAATAGGTGTGTTGTGGATGATACAATTCTTTTAGTAATGAGTATATCTCGATGGTTTGGACTTGCTCCAGTGCGTTTTACGAAATCTCGTGACAAAATATTCATGTATATCTCACGCTCTTTCGTCATCTACAGATTAATTTTCATTATCGTCTTCGGTCAGTATAACTTCATTTAAAAAAATATATTTTAATGGTTTTCTCTCTTATTTTGTAACTTTAAAAAACCACTATATGCGATGTCTCGCAAATAGTGAGGTGCGTGTGGAACGGAATTCTACCTCTAAATCCCTTCTGTCTATTCTGCTATACTCGTATGCTAGGTACGGCATAAAGCTAAAAAAAAAGATTATTTTAAGGTTTCATAAAATGTCATATTTTATATACAAAAAAGCTGGTTAAGTGCGTGTTGGACACACCGAGGCTTCCGAATTGATAAAGTTAACACTCATTTTGTATGAAATTAACTACAAATATAAGTTTTGTTATGATTTCTTTTATATTAAATATCTATAAACTTTTACTTTTGCTAAATTTCATAAATGTAGATTCACGGTAAGTACTATTTAGGTTTTATTTACACGGCGAATTTCATATAAAATACAACAAAATTTATTTACACGGCGAATTTCATATAAAATACAACAAAATTTATGCATAAATCATATCGATCATATCTTTTGAATGCGTTGACTTAAAGGTAATTTTTTATATGCTTCAAGGGACCATGGACCTGAATATTTAATATCAATTTCAGCTAGATACTCAACGTAATCTCGAGATAAATGGTCTTGACTGACAAACAGACTGACAGACAGTGAGACAGATAGACGGACAACAAAGTGTTACTATAAGGATTCCGTTTTTACCGTTTAAGGTACATATTTTATAAATTTTAGCCCTAAAAAACATATTTTGAAATTTAGGTTATATTATTAATATCTAAAATTTTTATCTCTAGTGCTAGAAATCGGAACTGGTTAATGTTTTTTAATAAAGATAAAAACATATATCGTCTATATATTTCTAAAGATATAATTAAGACACTACGTTCCCCACTTTTAAGACACTACGTTCCCCTTATTAAGACACTACGTTCCCCACTTTTTGCCGAATTCTGGAGGCATTACGTGTTGAGTACATACATACTACATATCACTTATAGATACGTAGAATCTCTTTCCTAGTCTTTTTTTTTTATGGAAAAGGACAAGGCAAACGAACGTTCGGATCACCTGATGGTAAGTGATCCCCGCCGCCCACGACCCCGTGCAACCCCAGAGGAGTTACAGGTGCGTTGCCGGCCTTTAAGACGGGTTGGGCGCCGGGGCCCGGCATTACCTGATGCGAAACGCAGTACGATAGTAGTAACGTATGATAGTTTTTGTGGGTGGCCCTGAAGGGGTATCTTTAACTAGTTTGAAAACTACTGGGCTGTGGTCTGAATCTAGTTCTGATGGTGATTCTATAGACTCTAGATGTTTACTACCTCCGGAGTGTCTATTCTGGTAGGAGACCAGACGGTTTTCGATTGACACAATTTTATTGCTTTTATAGTGTTTTTCACTTCTATCTATCCCTCTTTTACATGAGTTTGCCTTTTACACGAGTTTGCTAACACTAAATTAAAGTAAAAAATATTTTTTTTATCAACAGATCTTTTGATATTTTTTTCAACGTACTTGGATATAAACTCAAATATTACAGATCAAAATAAAATGCATGATACACAATATACAAATGTTGTTTTAAGAATATGTGATATTTTGCTGTCCATTGGCTTAGTTAACGTCCGTGCTATTAATGCAACAAGAAAAACAAAAAAAATAATGACTTGTGTTGAATCAGTGAGAAAGGTATATTTTGTCCAAATTATTCATATCACAACGTGTGTGACTTGTTTTAGATTGCATTCTCATCGATGTTATGTTTCTTTAATTCTCTTGTCACTATTGCTTCATCATTTTTTCTACCATTCTATGGTAACAAACTTGGTTGACGTGCTTATGCCACTTGATCATGTTCTTCTTCATTTTAGCTAGTGTGTTGGATAATGATATATTATATTTAATTCCACTTTTAGATCAAAAACAACATCCTTGGTGACTATCGGGTTAATCTATTGAAATGGAAAATATTAAGTCTGACTATGCTGTTTATATTCGGTACATGGATACTTAAAGCGGTTAATATATGGGGACACTACGATTGTAAGGAAACAGAAAACAAAATCCCAATCTCCTTTCACGTAAAAAATGTGTATTTTACTTTTTTTATTTGATTTTAGATTTACAATTACTTATGACTGGACTGTCAATGACTATATTAATTTTGATAGAGCTGCAGTTTGTAGTCATCGCTTTGAGTATTATGTCAGGATTTCAGGCAGTAAACAAGTGTCTGCGTGACGTAATTTGTTAGTATAATCAATACTACTATTATTTTATTTATTTTTCATTTTTGTTTCTTCATTTTATATGTATAACGATAACTTATTGAAACAATTAAATTGCTTGTCAATTGATTTGTAGTGTTATCATTGTTCGGTTTGCTCTTGGCTCGTGCTTTAACAATTTTAGCATTCACAATGTTCCTTGCCGATTTTGACGTGTCACTTGTTCTGTGGATTCTTTAATATTAAGAATAGTAGCTTTGTCTCATACGCAATTTCTCGACTATGTTTTTGTATCTTCAAAAATACATTAAATTCACATTTGATAATTATATTTTTTTTATTAAATTAATTTGCATAGCAAATTTAGAACAAGAAAATTCTAGAACTTCTTTAAAAATACCTGTCAAGACGATTAATGCAGCTATAGATCTAATCGGAATGACTGACCAACGATACCCAGGTTTTTATAATCATATTAATTTTATTTAAATAAAACATTTCTACAAAATTCAGTAATTAAAAATATTAAATTAATTTTGCAGATGTAATTGTGGCGAAACGATTGAAATTATCCCATAAAATTAGAGAAATCAGGAAATCTTATGTCGGCGTCTGTGACGTTTTAAGGGACTTTAACGATTCGGAAAGTACATATATGTTTCTTCAACTCATGATTTTGACTTTTCACATTGTAATTGTTATTTTTAATATGATAAAAACAATTCATACACATGGAAATGGTAGGTTATTAGGTGTTACGGATTTTATAACCTAACAAAAAGTAGATTCCCAATTATGGTTTTCCCCATAGTTTTCTTGCTTTCAATTAGAATTTGGATAACACATTCACAATATCGCAAAAACCGTAAAGTCGTGAATATTTTCACCGTTTTAAACTTTATCTGTAAAGAAAATATTCATTTTATTCGCTGGATGGTTAAATAAACGAGTATTATACTGATTGATGCCGTCGTGGCGCTGGGGCAGAAGTATGCGACTGTAAATACGACGATTAAGGGGTCGATTTAAGTTCGAGAGAATGTGAATGTGTGAATATTTAATATTTTCATTTCCTCGCGCTGGTAACGAGGCAAAGTGCGGCGTTGAATTTCGGCATTCAACACTCAATGCCTCGATATTTAAGCGGAAAGTGGGTGACGAAAGTCTTAATAAGAACGGAGTGCTTCCCTGGTCCCCTCTGCCTACGGATGTCCCCTGTGAAATACAGCGTGACATAAAAAAAAGATTAATTTTAATTGATAGATTAAACAAATTATAACATTTGTTTTTTTTCTTGTTATTTCAAAACCAGATCTACTGGCATCACAATGTGCTTGGTTCATATATCATGTTTTAAAAATGATATTATTAGTAGAGCCTTGTTGTCGTACTGAAGAAGAGGTATGTTAAAATAATTACAGCAATAATCTAATAAATTTAATTTATAAATAGCTATAAATTTTAGTTTATAAATAGCATAAATAGTTCATAATTTTAAGATTATCGCAAAAAACTACGATACGACTATCTGCGTGTGTACTTCCTGTCAATGTCACATTAGTCTCTAGTAGACTACTATCCAATGTCCATGCGTTTTATTAGGATCGCGCTACTAAAATTATTGGCTAAAGAATGACATTCGAATCTTGTTAGTCTTGGTTATATGATTGTTGATGAAAATGTATATTTAAAATAAAAAAAAATTTTTAGTCATTTAAAGATTATGTCGTTTAAAATTCTTTCTAGGTAGCCAATACCCGTATCCTAGTTGGAAAATTGATGTGCCACTTTACGACTGAAGCCGACCCTTTACATGTTGAAACAGAAGCTTTCTATAATTATATCTTGTTAAACGACGTTTCATATACTGTTTTTGGATTTTTTTCATTGGGAAGACCGCTTATATCCAAGGTCTACATAATATTTTATTTCTGTTATAGCAAAGCATGAATAAAACTACCTTAATTTTTGGAAAAATACAGTGATTTTATATGGATATTTGCAATAAAGCAAAAAAGCGGGCACTTTTGGGAGCGCCCGCCTAAATTTATTGTTATAATAATATAAAAAATCTTTGGAAATATATCGTGTATGAAATATGAAAATATCCAAATTATATAAAATCTTTACATATGTTATAGACTTTGCGTTATTCTAATATATGAGCCTTTACATAACTGTAGAGTCTATTACTGTAGAGTTTCATTTGTATCCGTTCAGTAGATTTTATGGGAAAGTGAAACGAACATCCTCCCTCACAAACTGTTACATTTGTAATATTGATTTTACATTTATAATATTAATGAGATAAGGTTGACGTATTGTATTGTTCTTATTTATTGTATTTTTATATATTTTATATAAAATAAAAACAAGTTAATAGTAAGTGTAAAGTAACTAGAACTTTTAGATTTGCTGATCTCATTATCCCTTTATTACAGGTTATTGGAGGTGTGACAACTATACTGGTGTTACTATTTTAAATCACCGTGTTTATAAAGTTTGAAGAGATTTCATTTCGGCATTTGAGAAAAGCTATAGTACAATTTGTTGTAAACTAACATAAGCCTTATAACATATAACTTAAATTGCACCAAATATCATTTTTCAGAATGCAAAAAAATGTTGTGTAAAAACGTACTTAATAATCTTGTAAAGTTCCTAAGCACCTTTTTCGAGTGATTCTTAATAATTATAATAATTATAATAAGCATCGGTTTGATAAATTTTAACAATTAATTAACAAACACACTAACCAGTCAGCATAAGGTACAAAGTGTGACTGTAAAACGGACTGGTTGTGGGTTCGATCCCTACTCGAGGAGATGAGATATTTACTTATATATTTCCATTTCTTCTCTGGTGTCCAGGCAAAGCGCGGCGTTGAGTTCTGCCACTCAACACGCAATGCCTTCAGAATGCGACAAAAAGTCGCGTACCCTGCTGTGCGTGGGATACAGCGTGAAGTTGATTTATTTGATTTATTTATTTTTAAATTTCACATTATGATAGCTGAAATGTTCAAATAAATATTTTGCACCTATAAAATAATAAACACGTGCAGTTGTATGTGTACATTTCAGGATTTTAAAAATTAATAAATTAAAAAAACAAGCATATATACTCTTTTTTTGTGAATCCCAGCATATCTAAGTAAGTAATCACAAATCTCAAAGTACGAAAAATTGTTAGAGAAGTTCTCTTAAGTAAGTGATTACTAGGTTTTATATATATAAAATTAAATTAAAATAAAATAAAACAAATATAAATAAATGTTTTGATATCGAAAAAAAGTCACAGGGCGCAGCTAGAGATGGTGCATAGATAAAAATAATAATTTCATGGAGTCTAATTACGGTCATCGTATAGTAACTAAATGCAATACGATGAGGTACAATGTCAGAACATGTTATTACACATGATCGTCATCGCAATGAAAAGTAACAATTACAACATACGAACGAACGAATCGAAGAATATTTTCTTTGAATTTTCTTTGAAGATCAAATCGGTCTTTATCTCTGTGTTGAATTAATTACGACTTAAACTTAACTGTTATTATTTATGAACCTTCACTAAACATTCAATTTCGTTTACTTAATTGTTTTTACTCTGAACAATAGTGCTTTAAAAATATATATTTTTATCAACAGTCATATAAGCAAGACGTTTCGAATGTCATTCTTTGGCCAAGAATCTTACCAGCGCGATTGCTATATAACATTCACAGGCAAACTAATGCCTTGGGTTCATTCAAATGACGATTCCAAACCTTCTAAATGGAATAAATAAAGGGTTATCTAACATGAATGAACTTTATGCGTTTACTAGGCATCCTAGAGTTTTATCGTCCATCTTCCACTTGTAGTGATGACAAATCATCTCTAAGTTTCCAAGCTCCATTTTAAGAATGGATATCGTATTTAGGTGACCTAGCTTTATTTACTATAAAAACATTACGTTATATAAATAATAAATCAACCAAAATTAAGATATATAAATTATTATAAACAATTTACTGCTGACTTGAACTTATATCCAGCAGACTGACTTGACACCACAACAGTCAACGGTAATAATTCAAAATACTGCTTAAATTCATTGCTAAAATATATAATAGATATTTATTATTGTGACTATAATTAGAGAAACTCAGTGCTCTTTTTTATAAATATATAAGAAAATTGTAAGGATTTCATTTTTAATAACTGAAGAATTTATTATATTAAACTATAATTTAAAAAATCTTTCTATATTTATATTTACTTAAATTTATATTTCCATTTCTTCGCTCTGGTGTCGAGGCAAAGCGCGGCGTTGAGTTCTGCCACTTAACACACAATGCCTCCGGAATTCGGCAGAAAGTGGGGAACGGAGTGTCTATCACTACGTTCCCTCTGCCTACCCTGCAGTGTGCGGGATACAGCGTGAACTGATTTATTTATTTATATTTATCAAAATAATCATCAAGCCTAATTATCATCACTCGCTATCTCTTCCTAGTTTTATAATAAAAGAAAAAAGTGACTAATAAAATACTTTGTAACCACGAGATCCGACATTGTGACAAATCAGTTATAATTGTAACTTTTCATTTATAATAGCGATGTCGATAAAGTGTAATACCATATCGTGACATTGTGCCTCACCGTAATTAATTTAGTTACTACAGGATAACTATGTGATGATTCTATATTTATAGTGTTAATATTCCCAATAATTTAATATAAAAATGTAAATCAACCTCTATGGTTTAATAAAAAGATATTTTTGAAAATAAGTAAAATAGTTCTGCCACTCAACACGCAATGCCTTTAGAATTTGGCAGAAAGTGGAGAACGGAGTGTCTTAACACTAGGTTCCCTCTGCCTACCCTGCGTGAAGTTGATTTTTTTTATAGGACTACCACTAAAGGACACTACTAAAATGACACTTTATGTGGTCGGAAAATTTGAGATACACTTTTTGGATTTGGGGCGGAAGAAGAAAGAGGTCCTCTATAATAACATATTGTATTAGAATTTTATAAAAGATATTGTACATGGCTAATGGCATCTGGAAGAAATATAAGTTAAATATAAGAGTATATACTAGGATATATCTCTCGCAGGGCTTAGGCGACGGCCATGGGCCTTCTGTGAGCACATACTAAGTTTTGGTTGATGAAGACTTGTGGCGGTTTACGGTAAATCATTTCGAAGAGAGTCTCTTGGTCTATATAGCTGACTTACATTAGAATTAAATCATTTCCTCGACTTCGGAGATTCTGCCTGCTATCAATATCGCTACAAAGTGGTTCATTAAAGATTCGTTGACTATCAACCGGTTACACTTGTACATTTTTTTTATTTTACTGAGTTGAAGTATACGATTGTTTATTTCAGTGTATTTAATAAAAGTACCGGTCAAGCGCGAGTCGGACTCGCATACTGTACCAATTTCATGATTGTTATTGGGAAATACCTTATAGGTTTTGATGATGCGGCGAATTAAATTAATAAATATTATTATTTATAATGATTTTTTTGTATAATTAATCATTTTTTTATTATGATTTTGCCATGGAACATATTATATGTTTTTAAATTATTTAGAATAAGATCGAACATAATTAATAAATGTTTCACTATGGTTATACGAGTATGTTTTCTCACTAAGAAGTTCATATAATTTTTGTCTACTCTTATGAATTTCCACAGTCGCGTCGTATTGACTGTTCTAGAAGTAAATATAGCTTTACACTCACTCTGTATAATATTAAAAAAAATCTCATATAATAAATTGGACTTATTATTATATTTTAGATATTTAAGTTTTGTTATTATATTACTTCTAAACTTTTCTACACGACCAGTTGTCATCCGTATACATTTTTTTTAATTTTTATCAATAATATTTTTACCAAAGTGAAAGGAAGCCAACTGTCCGCAATGATCTGAAATTAACATATTAGTTACTGATTTTTTACATGGTATGGAGTTTGTAAAAATATTGTCAATGCAAGTAGCCGTACAATGAGTGATTCTTTTTGGATCTAGAAATAGATTCTCTGGATTATATGAATTTAGTAATTACCTGAATCTAGTACAAATGGTGGATTTTTGTAGTAAATTAATTTTAAAATCAGCACAAACAACCATTAATTCCTTAGATCCCGATAACTTTACAAGTACTCGTTCTCACAATATCTTTACGTTCTTTAAATTTATGAGATTTATTCAAAATTATTAAAGGGCCACCGCGAATAGTTTTTTCTCTATTGAACATATTAGCAACTTGGTGATTATTGAAATGGAAAATAGCCTCAGAGCTTCGAAGGCAGTGCTCTGTAAAATAAAGTACATGAATATTGAATGAATATTATTACTATTTAAAATAATTCAATTTCTTGCTCTTTATTAAACATCCCTTGTATGTTTTGCACCAAGTTTGTATCATTATCATAGCAAATTCTATTAAATGTTATATTAATATATATTTATTACATTTTTATTATTGTAGTAGTAGTAGCGTGTGGTAGAGTCACCTTAAAGGCCGGAAACGCACCTGTAACTCCTCTGGTGTTGCACGGGGCCGTGGGCGGCAGTAGTCACTTAGATGACCCGAATGCTCGGTTGCCTTGTCCTTTTCCATAAAAAACGAGTAGAGACGTACCTCTTAATAGTGTAATCTATACTTATAATAAATCTGTAGAAAAGTCGTTTCTGTACATTGAAAATATTTAAAAAATAATTAGCCAGGGTGTTAAAGGATAACTAACAGATTCCATTTCCAACATTTTTGAAATTTTTGTCTGTTTGTCTGTTTTCCTGTTTATGTGAACACGCATCACGTCAAAAGTACACAATATATTTAAGCAAGTTTTATACGTAAAAATTACCAGTAAATCAAAGTAACATTTATTGTTTATTTCATTGTAATAGCTTCACTCTATCAAAAGATATAAGTATTTAAGTTTCCAAGAAGCTTATATTTGAGATAGTAGAGCTCGATACAAGTAACGCTAAACATATAGTTTGGAAAGGCTACCGCTACACTCTATAAAAAAATAATGTACTAGGTAGGTAGGTAGGTAGGTAGGTAGGTAGGTAGGTATGTATGGATGTATGGATGTATGGATGTATGGATGTATGGATGTATGGATGTATGGATGTATGGATGTATGTATGTATATAGTTTTCACACAAAAAGTACCGGATCGATTTCAATATTTTTTTCACTATTAGAAAGCTGCAATTTCACTGAACAGCATAGGCTATATTACATTTAAGAAAAAATAGAGATCCCTAATAAAAATGCAATAATGTAACCCAAGGTGAGAAGAAATTGATCTTAACAATTCTATCATCGCGTGCGCTGCTAAAACTATTGATGATAGAACAAAATAATGTTCTACAGTATTGTAGAGCGCATCAATATCTATAAAAAAATCCGCAATACCATATGTCCAGCTACTGTAGTTATGACAATATTTTATATTTTATAACCATTTTTTTATATTTTATAGGATAACAAAAGTGGCCACAATAATCAAACCATATTATTCATACCTCTGCATTAATCTTTATCCCATTAAATGATATTTTAATAAAGATAATTTAAATACCTGTAAAATGCTTTTTTAATTAATAAAATCGGACATCCTATTCAAAAGATATAACGAATTTAAAAATATCAAATTTAAGAAAAACATGTAATAATAAAAAATGCGGAGTGTGTGCCGTGTGGATGTGTAGATTTTTTGTTTCTTTATTTGAATTGAATAGGTCCCAAAAGTACGGGACCAATTTGGAAAATTCTTTTACTATTAGACGATTGACGTGTAAAAAAATACCAAAAAATAACCTTATATCGCGTACGCTGTAGAAATTATTAACAATAGAGCGAAGTGATGTACTACAATTTTATAGAAAACATCTACATCTATAAAAATTTCACGATACCATATATATATATATATATATATATATATATATATACATATATATATATATATATATATATATATATATATATATATATATATATATACATATATATATATATATATATATATATATATATATATATATATATATATATATATATATATATGTTAGATGCCCCTCTGTACTACGATGGCGGCTCTGTTAGAACAGGGTTACAAATTTTGCTAGGGAGGCTTCGGCCGAACTCGCCATCCGCCGCAAGAGACCGGGTCGCCGGAGGGCGGTACACGATCGCCGCCTTCCGCCCTAACGAGCCAGAGGGCGGTCAGCTTGGGGAAGCTGGCCGCCTACTGACCTGGCCCGAGTAGTCGCGCGCTGGTTGCTCCCGCGCGCTACTCTGAGCAGGCCGTCGAGGGTGTCCACACACCCTTGACTCCGCGACGTGCCTAGCAGGCTCCCGCCGCCGCGGTTCGCGGACGACTAATGTCCCCGCGTCTCGCGGCCAGTGGCGGTTGAGGAGGAGCACCGTGAGGTTTTAGTGGGTGTTCGGACGGCCTACCATCGGCCAGTCCGCGAGCCCCACATAACCCGCTCGAGTCCCCACTCGGGCTGGTATCCGTAAAGGGATTTCCTCACGAAAAAAAAAAAAAAAAAAAAAGGGTTACAAATTTTCCTTTTTTTTACAGTTACGCATGGTATCGTGAAATTTTTATAGATGTAGATGTTTTCTATAAAATTGTAGTACATCACTTTGCTCTATTGTTAATAATTTCTACAGCGTACGCGATATAAGGTTATTTTTTGGTATTTTTTTACACGTCAATCGTCTAATAGTAAAAGAATTTTCCAAATTGGTCCCGTACTTTTGGGACCTATTCAATTCAATTTTTTCTCTATTGAACATATTAGCAACTTGGTGATTATTGAAATGGAAAATAGCCTCAGAGCTTCGAAGGCAGTGCTCTGTAAAACAAAGTACATGAATATTGAATGAATATTATTACTATTTAAAATAATTCAATTTCTTGCTCTTTATTAAACATCCCTTGTATGTTTTGCACCAAATTTGTATCATTATCATAGCAAATTCTATTAAATGTTATATTAATATATATTTATTACATTTTTATTATTGTAGTAGTAGTAGCGTGTGGTAGAGTCACCTTAAAGGCCGGCAACGCACCTGTAACTTCTCTGGTGTTGCACGGGGCCGTGGGCGGCAGTAGTCACTCAGATGACCCGAATGCTCGGAATTAAAATTACTAAAAAATATTTAATATATTAAAATTACTAAAAAATATTTAATATATATAAATATATGGATATCCGGTGATATCCATATATTTATATATATTAAATATTTTTTAGTAATTTTTATAATTCTAATAGAATTAAACAACTTTCTAAAATGATTTTTCCTTGCATGCGTTGTAATAATTACAACATAATATATAAGATTTTATATGTTATTTTAATTATTATCTTAAAATAAATAAATGTATTTTGATCAAATTTATTTTCTTAAAAATTAGGAGTGCCCAACAAAGCTATCATTTCTCTATGAAGATATAAATAAATAGTTATAAAGGTCAGCTATTTAATCATTACACCATTCATACATGACGAATGTTACAATAAAAACAATTAAACCGATTGTACCGCTCCCGCACCGCGCTCACGTCTTAGCTCATTAAAGCGCTTCAATCGTTTTTGAGATAAGCGTCGACTAACAGAAAAACCAAGAAACAGACAAAATTTATAAATATTATTGTTGCTGGTTCTATTACTTTGTTAATTGCTCCAATAATAATTTGTTTAATGAACATCGAAAATACCATGGTTTTAATAATTTTCACATTAGAAATCATAAGTGCGCTGCAAGCATACATTATTTATTAAAACAGGAACGTAATTCCCGTTTGTATATAAAAAAATACATGAAATAATCATGTTAAGGAAATATCAAATTTATTTTATAAATCCATCTTAATGTTATATTCGAAACTAATGAATTGTATGTAAATTTATTAATACGTTTCAAGTATGAAAAAAAGAAAAAATGCAATAAAATTGCGTTTCTGCTTTTCTTTCCAATGATTCTTTTCTTAGTACAGAGTAACCTCTAAAATATATATTTACGTATAGTTAAAGAATAAAAAGTGTGAAGAGGAATGTGTGATTCCTCTATAGAATATATTATTCTACATTATATAATAAAAAAAACAGTACATATAAAGGTATCCTCCTGCAGTATAATTATTTTCAATCAACATTTTTGAACTTTTAATTTTGAACATTTTAAATATTTTCGTGCCATTATGATGAAAAACTTAGACAATTTTTTAATTTGAAAAAAATAATTTATTAACGATAAGAATGTTGGTAGTTTTTCAAAAGGTATAAGAATTTAAAAAATGTCTAAAATATGCTTTCTTCGCAAGTATTGTAATAACTATTAGTTCTATTCACTAAAAAATCACTATAAATATTAAATATGCTCAATTAGTGTTTTTGTCAGCACCACTTTAAATGAAACCATAGTTAATTACTCTATAAAAGCTCTATAATACAATAAAAAAAATCCCAAAACTGATAAAGTTATTTTTCATACAAAATAAATTATATATTATCGTTGATATTAAAATAAAACGCTATTTGTCATTAAACAGGCATAAGCCTATCAAAGGGATCCGCCGCATACGCCTCATTCCTAAATCGAGTCATAGGTATTGGCGACAAAGTTCAAAGTTGCTTAACCTTTAGTAATACTTTTGTAGTAGTATGTGTTAACGTTATTGGTATCTATGCGTAACTGCGTCACACTAAATACAGGTATGGATAAACATCGTGAAATGGAAAAAAAAATCTACGTCTAAACTGTTGAGGTATCTTGATTAATTTCTTTGGGTATGGGCTTGAAATATTTTATCCTATATATTGCCCCCGTAAAAGGAGCGCTGACGCTTCCATTCTGTATTAATATTAAAGGCCATCGCGGCGCAGGGGCACAAAGTTAGGTTAAGTTATTTAAATCGGTTAAGCCCTTTCTGAGATTATCCTGAACGCACAGATAAACAGACAAATTGACCAAGTTCTATTACATTGTTAAATGTCCGTAATAGTAATTTTTCTAATACATCTTCCACGTACGGACACCGATGAGTTAGGATTTTATTGTAAGTAGCGATATTATAACCTAAGTTATAGTTATAGCTATAACTATATAGCTATAACTATAACTTAGGTCCTAAAGACTCCTTAAGGCAAAAGTTTAAAGAAATTAATATATTGACAGTTGCATCTCTCTTATGGGAGGTACGAAAATGCGACTTGCAAACATACATTATAGGTATATTAAAACACGAACATAATTTTAGTGTATTAAGCAAATAATTCTGTGGTTTAAGCGGGCGAAGCCGCGAGCGGGCCGCTAGTTAATAATAAAATGAAAGGAGGGACTGATAAAATATTTTGTGATCAAAATATCTGATATTTTAATTATAATTGTTATTGTCATAATTGTTACTTTCCATTGCGGTGACAATTAAGTGTAGTAAGTAACATGTTCTAACATTATACCTCATCATATTGAATTATGTAGTTACAGAATACCAGTAATTACAATTCATGAAATTATTATTTTTATCTATAAACCATTTATAGCTGCGACCTATGATTTTTTTCATTATCCAAATATTTATTTATATTTTTTTAAAATTAATTTCACTCAATTTAATTTTACTAATTGCTATCACGGTCGCTTCGGTGTAAAGAAAAAGTTAAGAGAACTTTCTCAAACAATTTGGCGTCTGTAATTACTTAAATATGCTGGGATTTACAAAAGAAGAGTATCTATACCTTGCTTTTTAAAATTTATTAATTTTTTAAAATTCAGAAATTTACACACACAACTGTATACACACAACTATAAATGTTAATTATTTTATAAGTGCAAAAAATTTATTTGAACGTTTCAGATATCATAATGTGTAATTTATAAAATTTATCAAACTTGTTAATATTATTATTATTATTTAAAATCACACGAAAAATGTGCTCAGGAACTTAACAAGATCATTAAATACGATTTTAAACAATAATTTTCTCTGTTTTTTATTTTTTTTTTTTGCATTCTGTAAAATCTTTTTTCAGCTTACGTAAGTTTTCAATATATTTTAAACATTGTAGTATAGCTTTTGCTTAACGTCGAAATGAAATCTCTTCACACTATAAACACGATGATTTAAAATAGTAATACCAGTATAGTCGTGACACCTCCAATAACCTGTAATAGAGGGATAATGAGATCATCAAATCTACAAAACAATAACTAAAACTTAATTTCTTTCCACTTATTTTATTACATTAACCTTTATTTGTTATATATAAAATACAATAGACAAAATCAATAAAATATGTCAAATTTAACTCACTAATATTATAAATGTGAAAGCTTGTGAGTGTGGATTTTCGTTTCACTTTAACATAAAATTACTGAACTGATTAATGAAACTCTACAGTAATAGACTCTCCAGTTATAAAAGATTATACATATAACATATAGGCTACAATATATGTAAAGACTTTATATAATTTGGCCAGGCCAGTCGTGGCGCAGAGGCAAAGTGTGATTGTAAAATGACAACTGATTGTGGGTTCAAACCCCACTCGAGGAAATGAAATACTTATTTACATTTATATTTGCATTTTACGTTGTGGTGTCGAGGCAAAGCGGAGCCTTGAGTTCCGCCACTCAACACTCAATGTCTCCAGAAGTCGGCGGAGAGTAGGCAACGGAGTGTCTTAACACTAGGTTTACTCTGCCGCCTACCTTGCTGTGTGCGGGATACAGCGTGAACCCGATTTATGCTTTTTTTGCAAAATCGCTGTCTATTTTCAAAAATTAAACTCTTCTTATTCATGCTTTACTATTACAGAAATAAAATATTCCGTAGACCTTGGATATTAGCGGCCTTCCCAATGAAAAAATTCCAAAAACTGTATATGAGACGTCGTTCAACAAGATATGATTGTAGAAAGCTTCTGTTTCATCCCGTAAAGGGTCGGCTTCACTCGTGATGTGACACATCAATTTTCCAACTAGTATACGAGTGTTGGCTACCTAGAATAATAATAAACGAAACTAATCTTTAAACGACTAAACATATTTTTTTTTTGATTTCTAGAAGAACATTCTTGTTTAAGTCACTTTTCAAACAAGTACTAATCAGTTCATCAGTTTGGGAGCTAAGACGCCACAGACAGACATATAGATATACAGGATCGTCAAACTTGTTATACTCTTCAATTTTCGTCGGTAAATACCATATTTACATATGATACGTTCATAAAAAAGTTTAGATTACACATTAATATATTGATTATTACATCAGACATTTGCATTGAGTCGTATTCTAACATCTTTAATAATAATGAAATTAAAGAAATAGTGGATATATTTCTTCATCTTGACTATAAAGGAGGGTTATGATTTTAGCGTGTATCTTGCATGTATGTATGTAATATTATTTATTACCTCATATCACCAGAACTGCTGAATGAATTTACATAATTAAGGTATCGTAAGATTCGTCTTAACAGCCCAAGTGTTCTTAAATAGATGTAATAAAACAAATCCTGGCGGCTGTGGGACGCCGTTTGACTTAATGAAAAAAAAATAATTGTTTTTCAAATACCACAATATGGCTATCAAATTCAAGAGGTGAATACAAGGGTTTCAAAAAGGTATATCATGATTATAATTATAAATTTTTCGTTTCATAATCCTAATAAATCCTAACCATAAAGTGAAAAATAAAAAAATATTTAAACAAACAAAAAGCCCGACTACATAAAATCAATAAGAAAAAAACATGCACAATAGTTTATTACGATTAACAGTCGGGATCTATAAGTAATTCTTCATAACTTAAAGGAGTCGTAAAAGAACCCCGTATAATTTAAAGGGGTCTATACAAATTTAAAAAACTGTTAATCCTAATAAACTATTGGGCATGTTTTTTCTTTTTAATTTTGGGCAGTCGGGGTTTTTGGTTTTTACGATAGTCTTAGAACTATGACTCTAGCGACTTGCTTGTCAATAAATGCATTTGTAATTAATTATTTTTTTTCTTAAGGCATGTTACTAACCGTTGAGATGCTTTGAATTACATCACTTACTTATCAAATGACGCAAAAATAACTAATTTATAAACTAAAATTATTAAATTATCGCTGTAATTGTTTTAACGTACCTCTCCTTCAGTACGACAACAAGGCTCTACTAATAATATCATTTTTAAAACATGATATATGAACCAAGCACATTGTAATGCCAGTAGATCTGGTTTTAAAATAACTAGAAAAAAAAAACAAATGGTATCATTTGTTTAATTTATTAATTCAAATACTTTTTTTTAGTTTCACGCTGTATCCCACTTTTTGCCAAATTCTCGAGGCATTGAGTGTTGAGTAGCGAAACTGAACGCCACGTTTTATCTCGTTACCAGTGCGAGGATATGAAAAAGTTAATTTATTTATTAAAATATTTTTTTTATAGTTTCACACTGTATCCCACTTTGCGCCGAATTCTCGAGACATTGAGTGTTGAGTAGTGAAACTCAACGCCACGCTTTACCTCGTTACCAGTGCGAGTATACGAAAATATTAAATATTTTATTCTCCCGACTTTAAATCGATCCTTCAAACGTCGCACACTTCTGCCTCTGCGCCACGACGGCCTTAATCTGTATTATAATATTCGTTTATTTAACCCTGCGTCATATAAAATGAATATGATTTTTTTTACAGATGTAAAGTTTGAAACTGTAGAAATATTCACGACTTTATGGTTTCACGATATTATGAAAGTGTTGTCCAAATACTAATTGGAGGCGAGAAGCTTATGGTGAATACCTTAATTGTTTCTTCTCTAACTTTTGACTGATATGAAATTTGTATAGTTAAAAAAATCAATAACTCCCAATAACATACCATCTCCATGTGTGTGAACTGTTTTCACCAAATTAAAAATAGTAGTTATGATGTGTAAGGTCAAAATCATGAGTTGAAGAAACATAGTTGTACTTTCAGAATCATTAAAGTCCCTTAAAACGTCGCAGACGCCGACATAGGATCGACTAATTTCTCTAACTTGATGGGATAATTTCAATCGTTTCGCCACAATTCCATCTGCAAAATTAATTTAATATTTTTAACCACTTAATTTTGTAAAAATGTATTATTTTGAAATAAAATTGGCGTGAATAATAAAAACCTGGGTATCGTTGGTCAGTCATTCCGATGAGATCTATAGCTGCATTGATCGTCTTAACAGGTATTTTTAAAAAATCTGACTTTATATAATTTCTAGAATTTTCTTGTTCCAAATTTGCTATGCAAATTAATTTAATAGAAAAATTTAATTATTAAATGTGAATTAAATTTCATTTTGAAGATACAAAATCATAGTCGAGAAATTGCGTATGTGACAAAGCTATTACTCTTAATTTTAAAGACTCTATTAGGAATGCTAAAATAGTAAAAGCACAAGCCAAGAGCAAACCGAACAATGATAACATTAGAAATCAATTAACAAACAATTTTTTTCTATCAAGTGTTTCGTTAACTTATCATTATATAATACATATATTTAAAAAAAATACAAGTAGTATTGAATATACCAACATATTACGTTACGCAGACACTCGTTTACTGCCTGAAATCCAGACTTAATGCACAATGCGATAACTAGAAACTGCAGCTCCATCATAATCATCATAGTTAACGCCAGTACAGTCATACATATATGTAAATCTATAACTAAAGAACAAAAAAGTAAAAATACATTTACTAAGTGAAGGAGATTAGAATTAGGTTTTCTGTTCTCTTACACTCGTGGTATCTCCAGACATCAATCGTTTTAAGTATCCATGTGCCGAATATGAACGGCACAGTCATACTTAATATTTTCCATTTCAATACGTTATCCTGATAATCACCAATGATGTTATTTTTTATCTAAAAGTGGAATTAAATATAATATATCTTATTATCCAACACACTAGCGAGAATGAATAAGAATATGTTCAGGTGGCTGAAGCACGTCAACAAAATTAGCTAGCAAAGAATGGTAAAAAAAGTTGGTATTATACCTTTCTCACTGATTCAACACAAAACATTAAATTATTTGTTTTTCTTGTTGCAATAATAACGCCAACGTTAAGTAAGCCAATGGACACCAAAATATCGCATATTTTTAAAAGAAAATATGTATGTTTTGTATCATTTATTTTATTATGATAAGTAATTGTTGACTTTATTTCCAAGTATGTTGAAAAAAATATCAAAAGATCTGTTGATAAAAAATATATTTTTTACTTTTATCTAGTGTTAGCAAACTTTTATGTAAAAACGGTAGATATAGGTGAAAAACACTATTAAAGCAATAAAATTAATAAAATTGTGTCAATCGGGGACCCTCCCGGTTTCCCAACGGAAGAGACACTCCAAAAGTACAATGTTTCTATTTATTTATTTGTTTGTTTGTTTGTTTGTTTGTTTGTTTGTTTGATTGTTTGTTTGTTTGTTTGTTTGTTTGTTTGTTTGTTTGTTTGATTGTTTGTTTGTTTGTTTGATTGTTCGTTCGTTCGTTCGTTCGTTCGTTCGTTCGTTCGTTCGTTCGTCCGTCCGTCCGTCCGTCCGTTCGTTCGTCCGTCCGTTCGTTCGTTCGTCCGTTCGTTCGTTCGTCCGTTCGTTCGTACAGGCACCTGTATATCATCTTTGTGACCTGTACAGCTTCTTTATGAGTAAGTTAACCTCAGTTTACATTTATTATAATCAAAAATTTACTCTAGATTATATCTAAATTTTCGAAGAGAAAAGTAAAGTTATTGTGTGCTATGGGGTGACTTAGAAAAGATCCATATTAGTCTCATTAAATAGTGAGCGTCAGAGTGACCTGTAAAAGACCTGTATAAATATGTGCTTAAGATACCTATCTTATACGAGAATATGACTCTAAACTTAAGTTTATCAACTTTTATAAGATGCACCTCTCGTTGACCTACAATCCTGAAATTGGTACGGAAACCTCGGTGTGTGAGTCCAACTCGCACTTAAACAAATTTTTGTATATAAAATGAGTCATAATTTATAAAACCTTAAAATATTTTTTTAGCTGTCTCATGTACTAGAGCACACAGAAGGAACTTAGTATTAGAACTCCGTTCAACACGCACAACATTATTTTTGAGACATCGCATATGGTAGTGTTTTTAAGTCAGGTTATATATAATGAATGTATAATTCATAAAATAACTAACCAATTTACCAAGTTCATTTGAGGAATGCAAAATTGTGCCACGTGGTGCCCTCAACATAAAATGATTTACGATTTGTTTGTCTTTGATCAATTTCTATATCCCACAAAATAAGAGAGAAAACCATAAAATACTTTTTTTTTTGAAAACTGAAGTCATACTGACCGAAGACGATGATGAAAATCAGTCCGTAGATGATGAAAGTGCGTGAGATGTACATGCATATTTTGTCACGAGATCTCGTAAAACGTACTGGAGCAAGTCCAAGCCATCGAGATATACTCATTACTAAAAGAATTGTATCATCCACAAAACACCTTCTTATATGTAATGTCATCTTTTATATAATGCTTGATCTGGACTAATTATGACAATAAAACGCCTACCGATATCACTAAAAACTGAAAAATGAATTTTTTTACATGAGTAGTTTTCTGTATTTAAATAAAAAAAACACGATGTGGTCGTACCTTTGGATGGCTACATGAAAATGACGTACAATATTGCTACGATTAAACTTGATGTTTGTTCATAGTGCTGAATAATGAGTATCATTATTATGTTTTTAGAGTGCATATAATGTAAGTCGGGCTACTCTACGCTATACTTATAATAAAATTGTAACGGATAAGGACAAGATAAAACAATGATTTTTAAAATTTTTGTCTGTTTCTCTGTGCGTTTGAAGGAAGGGCTTCGAGTGGAGATCGAATCCATAAAATAAAATAAAATATTTATTTACATTAATATATTCATTTCTTCGCTTTGGTGTCGAAGCAAAGCGCGGCGTTGAGTTCCGCCACTCAACACGCAATGCCTCCAGAACACGGCGGAAAGTGGGGAAACGTCTTTGGGGAGTGCCCTTATACTAGATTCCCTCTGCCTACCCTGAGGTATGCGGGATACAGCGTGAAACTGATTTTTTAAAGTGTTGCACACTTAGGTAGCAGGCGAGGATTCGAGTCCCGCTACGTTAAATTTTTTATACGTTTTCTAAATAAGTGTTTTTCTCTTTTCCTAAAATAAAAAATGTACAATTGTTGTTATATCCTATATAATAAATATTTAAAAATTTTACCCTTGGATTTTTTTCAACTTACAACATATAATAAAGAAATGATCGCGTTTGTTATGATTTTGGTTGACGGTTCTGCTTAGTCAGACACTCATATAAACTATAAATTATATCGTATTATTTTCTGTTAAATCACCTTATTAAAGTAATTATCTGTCAAATAAAATAAATGTTATTAAAAAATATGACTTAAATACAAGAAGGCCAATATTTGTGCAACTTATCATCAAACAGAATACCTTCAGTTGTGTTTTTTTCTTTATATGATTGATGTACCTTTATAAATATTATTTTTTATGAAATATTTTTTCTTTAACTCTATATATAATAAGACAGTAAAAATATTTTGTCTGTACAGTTAGTAATTTTGACTGAAATGGATAGAGGGACTTAAAAAGGAAGCAAAAAGTTTTTTTTTTAATTTCTTATCTGTGTGTCTGTCTGTCTATACGTAGGGTCATATTTTTCTCTGAAAGTACTGAACCGAGTTACTTTCACCAATTGTTTTGTTTTAACTCAATTTAACAATTAAAAATTGTTTCATCATAATCGGTTTAATTAAAAAAAGTAATCGTCATTTGAATGAATTCAAGGCATTAGTTTGCCTACGAATATTATATAGCAATTGCGCTAGTAAGATTCCTGGCTGAAGAATGACATTCGAAACATCTTGTTTATAAGACTGTTGATAAAAATATATATTTTTGAAGCACTATTATATAATATTTTATACAATAAAGTAAACAAAATTGAATTGTTAGTGGAGATTACCTTCGTAAATAATAGCAGTGAAGTTTAAGTCGTTATTAATTCAACATTTCAGAGGTAAAGAACGATTTGATCTTGAAATATCAAGTAAAAATAAAATTAAATTAGCTTCACACAAAATCCCGCACACAGCAGGGTAGGCAGAGGGAACCTAGTGTTAAGACACTCCGTTCGCCCACTTTTTGCAGAATTTTGAAGGCATTGCATGTTGAGTGGCAGAACTCTACGCCGCGCTTTGCCTCGACACCAGAGCGAAGAAATGGAAATATAAATTTAAGTAAATATTTCATCTGATCAAGTGGGGTCGAACCAACAACCAGTCCATTTTACAGTCACACTTTGTGCCACAGCGCCACGACTGGCCTCAAGTAAATACAAAGATTTTTTGGTTCGTTCGTTCGTTTGAAATAAATCTATATAAAAATGCCTAAAAACATCCTTTCTCCGTTGTACACTGTAATAACTACATATTTACCAATTGTACATTTATCTAATCATATATGTAACTAATTTAAAACTGTACAGGAGTTAATATGCAATTATTACAATATTTTACAAAAAATATTATGAATCACATTACCCAAATCAATAATTTAACATTAAAGGCTGTTTCTGAAGCAGTAAATTAAATTATTCACTGACATCAGAACATTGAACAGAGTTTTAAAAAAACATAACATAGATAAAAAGAACGTAATGTTACAAAAATATCTACGTTTAATAAATAATTAGCCTTATGTATATTTCATAAATCAAATATCAACATTGATCGTATTTTTTAGTTCGAAACAATCAAAAATTCTTATAGGTATTACGATAATGTCGTAAAAAATCATATTAGAAGTCATTTTAATTGTCAATCAATTCTACTTATTAAATCAATAATCATGTAGTTTAAGCGGGCGAAGTCGCAGGCAAGCCGCTAGTTTATTTATATTATAACAAAATTGTAGAATCTGTATCTGAATATATCCTTTAGATCTTTCTACATTATTTAAAAATGTTTTATACAAAACATATAGGACATACTAAATAATATGTGTTCTTCAACAGAAAATGGTACTAATGTGTTTTTTTATATAATACACAAATGAAGAGAAAACAAGAAAAAATGAATTTTTAATTAGTGTATTATGTAAAAAACGTGTGAATCCTTTTATATAACGCGAGAAGAGCCATAATTTACATCATTAACATTGCTTGTTTACCAGCTTGCTTTTTGCCGTGTGATCCCGGCCTAGGATCATCCTGGTACTGGTGGTGTCGTACGTTTTTAAAACCTAGTGTATAATCTGATGATTTATACTGTTATTATAGTGTATAGGGGTTATATTCATCTTTTCATTCATAAATTATATAAGGTATATTTTAATTAATTCCTTCTGGGAACTGGCTGGTTTATTTATACATTTATTTATATTAATTACATTTATACATTTATTTATATTAATTACTTATCTATTATACATTTTTAATTATTTTACAATAATTGTATTATATAATTATTTATATTATAACGTAGTATATATTGTGTGTTTTTTTAAACATAAATACCTATTATTATCATTATAATTGTATATATATTTATATTTATATATTGTTTTCTTTTTTTATCAATTTTAATAAGATTTCAATAATTTTATTTAAATGTCTGAAACCTCCTCTGATAAGGACGATTTGCCTTTTCTCTCTTTTTCTTCTGTTTTCAAAGAATTATATAATAGTAGTTATCAAAGCATTCCTTCTTTAAATGATTGTTTGAATTTTCATCTTTCTCCTCTTCCAAAAAATCTAAATGTGGTTCACATGAAGGCACAGAGTATTCCAGCTCACTATCCTGATCTTCTGCCCTCTTTCGAAAATACCAATGCGCACGCCATATTAATAGTCATGGAGTCATGGTTAAAGCCTTGTCTGCCATCGGTGGCTTATTCGTTACCTGGATTTCAATTGATTCGTGTCGTGGTTTTTCGATTTCATCTGATTCGTGTCGTGGTTTTGTCGTGGATTTCATCGGATTTCAAATGATCGCACAGGGCGCGCTGGTGGGGGTGTTGATTGCAACATAAATTGTTATCTTCGCTTTCAAATACCATTTACAGTTCTCGACTACTCTCATTATATACAAGTAATGCCGCTAGACCTGAACATCTTTTTATTGAACTGTCGTTCACACACACGGAAACCCTTCTAGTTGTGTATTATAGCCCGTCACTTACTGTGGATTATTTTAAATCTTTTGAAATTCTGCTCGTAAAACTGACTCCTCATATAAGCACTTAGTTATTATGGGAGATTGATCTGAACGGTTCGGTTAAACGCCGTTGTGAATAGTGTTAATATTTATATTATTCTGCCTCTATTCTCTACTCACTCATTTCCAAACTGTACTCCTTCTCTTTTAGATTTAATTAGTCTCTACCATTGACCATGATGAAAAGCATGGTCAATGTATTGCTACTACATTCTCTTATCATGACCTCGTCTTTCTTTCTTATAAAGTTAAACCACCGAAAGCAAAATCAAGAATTCTTCTCCAGCGTAACTTTGCGAGTATGGATTTAGAAAGTTTGCGGGAAGATGTTACAAAAATTGCTGGAACATAGTCTACACAGAAAGTACTGTAGAGCATCAGGTAGCGGTTTTCAAGTCAATTATAATCCAACTGTACGATAATCATGCACCAATTAGACCTGTACGTGTTAAGCATCTACCAGCTCAGTTGGAATATGAAAACGACACTTCAGATAGTAACCGTGAGAAATATGATAAGGCTCGGAATCGATGTAACATGATGTGGATAATCAACGACTTCATAGCGGCCATTCAAGTATTACGTAAGCACTAAGGGGGGTTCTCGGGTTTGTTTATTTTTGACGTGTTCAAAGAAATATTTTCAAGAAGATTGCTTATATTTGATGACATTGGGGACTCAATAATTGCAAAAAACTGCTTACGTAATACTTGAACGGCCCCTATCCATAAATCTGTTGTTGAAGAAGACAACACAGAAAAAATTTGGAAATTTCTCATGACAATTGGAGTTGGGAAGACAAAGGAATATTACACCAATCCTTGTAATATTGATTTGAACAAATTAAATAAACATTTCTCTCCACGGCTTATTTGCCAAATCTCATTTACATAATATCCCACTTAATGAAATAATTATTCCTTTTACTATGAAAGTTAAAAATTTTATATTCTACCAACATCTATCGTGGAAGGTTAAGCAGGAATCAGGTCAGTAAAATAATTTTTTAGCTCATTAAAAATGTAAACTTACCATTTTTCTTTTACAATTTTAATGGTCTTCTTTAGTTTCAAATTTGTATCTCTATATATAATAAGACAGTAAAAATATTTTGTCCGTACATTTAGTAATTTTGACTGACATGGATAGAGGGACACTTAAAAAGAATAATAGAAAGCCAAAATATATATTTTTTAATTTCTTATCTGTCTGTCTGTCGATATGTATGTCCACATTTTCTTCTGAAGTACTGAACCGATTTACTTAAAAATTTCATCAATTGCTTTGTTTTAACTCAACTTAACTACTAAAGTAGTAGTTCATTCATGAAAATCGGTTCATTAAAAAAAAATTATCGTCATTTGAATGAACTCAAGGTATTAGTTTGCCTGCGAATGTTATATAGCAATCGCGCTAGGAAGATTCCTGGCTAAAGAATGACATTTGAAACGTCTTGGTTATATGACTGTTGATAAAAATATATATTTTTGAAGCACTATTTACACAATATTTTATACAATAAAGTAAACAAAATTATAAAATAAAGTAAACAAAATTGAATTTTAATGGAGATTACTTTCATAAATCATAACAGTTAAGTTTAAGTGGTAATTAATTTAAAACAGAGATAAAGAACGATTTGATCTTCAATTAATATCAAGTACATACATAAAATTTTGGTTCGTTCGTTCGTTCGTTTGAAATAAGTCTATATAGAAATACCTATAACATCCTATCTATGTGTACACTATAATAACTACATATTTACCAATTGTATATTTATCTAATAATATACGTAACTAATTAAAAAACTGTAACGGAGTTAATATGCAATCATTACAGTTATTTTACAAAGAATATTATGAATCCTTCAAATTAATAATTAAATATTTAAGGCTGTTTTCGAAGGAGTAAATTAAATTATTCACTGACATCAGCACATTTAACAGAGTTTTAAAATTTTGATTAGACGTACATTACATAGGTAGAAAGAACATAATGTTACAAAAATATAAATTAGCTTTATGTATATTTTGTAAATATCAAATATCAACATTGGTCGTATTTTTAAATTCAAAACAATAAAAAAAACTTATAGAAATTACAATAATAATCAATAATCATGTATTTTAGGCGGGCGAAGCCGCGAGCAGGCCGCTAGTCTATAATAAAATACGTAAAAATATGGAAAATCTTATTAAACTCTGACCTGACAGAAGCAATATCACTTCGTATTTACATTAACGTAAAGCTGACATATTTACAACAAAGATCAAAAAGAATTGATTCATTTTTATAATATTGACGGCAGCAAAGAACAAGAAGGCAACTGCATTTTTGCCAAAATCGTTTTTATACATAATTCAACTCAGAATTCTATGTTTCATTCTTGTAATATTTTTTTTTTTTCACCAAAAAAATCTTTTTTACCCTGGTTTTCTCACGTAGATAAAGACATATACCCATTTCTTTAAGAAATGCCCAAGTACACTCGTATATATACAATAGTTCGCATGTTATAAACAAAGGTATCTGGCACTTGTTCGCTTCTAGTTTGCTCGATCATCAGTAATCTCACTATGTTTGCATTGTTTAATTACCTTTTAGTGCTATCAAAGTATCAATAATGTAAATATTTGTGCAATTATTATAATATATATGTTAATAATTTATTAATAAGCAAAGCGTTATCATTAATTATTGAAAAACAAACGTGATTTTCTTTCATTACAGTGGGGTCACCGGATCTTATTGATCACATTATTGATCATATTAATTTTTAATCGTTGCAGTTAACCCGCAAGAGCTATGATTTTTTTAGAAAATATGGCGGTTTCCGAATGTTTTGGTAAAGATAAGTATCTTTATCGCGAAACTACTTGGACATGACATATTCCAGATGAAATTTCGACAAGTTTTGAAATAGGAAACTCAGATCATGAGGACGATAATAATGAATAATATAATTGTGAGATTCCAATATATCTTAACAATTTCTCTAGTGCGGAGACATCATTACAGATATCCGAATCAAGATCAGTTACTCCTGTTTCTACAGACTATGCTTCTTTGCTTCTTGTCCTATTAATAAGTCCCTAACCAAAAAAATCCGACTACATTACTTAGTGAAGTAAACGATGATAAAATTCGATTATTTAATATTATAGTTTCATAGGGATCTCAATCTTTAGTAGCGAATATCTACCAATACGAATCAGATACTGCAACACTTAGGACACAGTCACCATTCCAACTAAGTACAAGCGCTATTATTTCAGCTGCCAAAGCATCTAGTGAATGTTCAACACTATCAATAAATAGATGTTAGTTTGACATTGATATGCTTAAAAAAATATATCAGAAAGATAACTCGCTAGATACGATATGAAAGCACATCTATCTAAAGGAGGAAAAGAACATTTTTATGCCCTATTGAGTCACATTATACTCGAAAAGATTCAAACAAAATGTATCTTGATAGTTGACTTTTGTAAAAATATTCAAAACTTATCACGAGTGGAGAGTCGAAAATAATATTGTGGATAAAGTTAGAACTCTTAGACAATATCAAGAAGTACTTAACTCTCATATAAATATAGGATTCTTTGTTTTTAAGAAGGATCAATTTGATATCTGGACTGCATATAAAAATAACCTTAACACTGGTCACGAATTCAATATTGATTTTGTAAATCCTAAACAAAATGCTAGATCTCTAAAATCAGAAGTCAAAAAGCTGGCACAGACCGAGCCAACAAAAGTTTCAACAGAAGCTTTCAATTTCCAAAAAAATCTTTTTACCTATTACCTATAGATTTCTTTTAAATAAGTTAGATTACTGCGATAAAAATTAGCTTTATTATTTGGAATACTGAATTAGTATACGTTTCTATTAACTAGTATGTATGGTTGATTGTTTATTGTTCTATTAGACACCTGAAACTTAGAACAATTTTAAAATATCTGAAATTATCGGAAGCTACAACTTTATAATGGCGAAGTATTTTTAGTGGCAATCATGTCTACATGAAATGTATTACTGGATTTAGTTATATATATTTAAAAAGAATAGTAATAACTCATTATATATATAAAATTGTCTAAAAATAAGTAATAACCATGTCCCAAGAAGAATCGAATATATGGCAGTTTGTGAGTTTTTGCGAACGGACTAGAAAAAGACATCCACCATATTTTGAAGAATAATAAACATATTGAAAATTAGCTTATACTAAATAGTACATTATTTTATAATAATTAACTATTCCAAATTTGTGGGAAGATATAATAGCTTCTTTATTGTAAAAGTTATTACGTTTTTGTGTTAAAATGCTCTCCTCAAAACTAGTGATTTTGTAGATAGCTCTTTGCTATCGTCGATATATATGTTACTTATAATTTCAAGTCATGGTATCAAATTCTTTCAAGTCTGTTGTATTCTTTCACTCTGTTGTTGTTGGTCAAGAAACCAGAATGGAAGAAAATCATAGTGAGTCTTTCCCAAATCCCAATCGCGACAATTAAGAATTTTTATTTTGACAAATATATATGTAGGTGTGTTTGTTATCCCGGGTTCAAATCCCGCTACGTAAAAAAATTTTATACTTATATTTTTATATAATTTTCTTAATAAGTATGCCTAGACTGAATTATTATTTTGATCACTTTTGCAGATCTATAAAATTCAAAAATTTCAGTGTTGCAATTTGTGGAACGTGGCTTAGGAACAGAATGCGTGCGAACAAAATGAGCAGTCGGGATAAAATGACTTCGGAATTTGAAATGACTCATACGTGTCACGCAACAGCAAAGTTCGTCTAGTCGGAACTGTTCCGGAACAGTCGTTTTACGTTTTACGTTTCGGGATCATGTTCCGACTGGAACGAAACATAATTAATACTTAGTGAAACTTACAAGTTCTCTAAAATAACAAAGATATTTTTTTTATATTTTTAAAGTGTTATTCCACACTGAATAAGTATTTAACCAAGGTCTGACAATCACTCAGTGGTCTTGCTTTAAAAATTTTCCTTAAAAAAAATAAATTCATTTGTATCGTTTTATTTTCTTTCATATATATCGAGTCCTATTAATAAGGAACAAAAAAAACAAAAAAGATTCATTCAATTTGTTGCAGTGGTGCGTTAAGCGCGGACATACATTCCAGCGAGTCACTTTTATATCCTTTATGTTATATATATATATACATTTATATTCATATATTCAACATTGTTTTATCAACAGTCGTGCTAAATGTTTGCATGTAGAATTTTTTAAAGAGAATATATTATTGATTTTGAACGACTCTACTTTAAAATGGATTTCGACGGTAAGTACTTAGAAATATTAGAAAAAAATTATAAAAAAATGGTGTTCTTTTTAAAAAAAAATCTATTTTATTAAATATAATATCGATTATTAAAATGTCATAGATTTTTCGACACTTTACATGAATTTAAAAATGAAAAGTGCAGCAAAAATTTCATTCATATATGTGTACATAGATAATCTATACAAATAATCGATATTTATTAATAATACAAATAAAAATCTAATGATTAAGAATAAATATTTTTCTTTAAGTTATCCATTTTGATCACGATCTTAGTTAATTCAAAATAACACAAATTTCTTTAAATAATTAATATTTATAAATTTGTATAAATATTTTGTGTTCTGCCATTCAACTTCCACTACGGAGTGTCTTAAACCTGGTTCCCTTTGCCTACCCTCCTATGTGCACGAAACAGCGTGAAGCTAAAACCAAACTTAAGTCTTACTGAAGAGTGCAAAGCCCATTTATATTGTATTTTTTTTATATAATAAAATGTCTTTTGATATATTTTAATAGTGTCCGATCGAAACAAGCCGCAACCGAAACCGAAACATTTTAATTAATAAAAAATTGAAATAGTCGATAGAAGTACTCATTACCTATTTTTAACTGTTTTTACTCTATATTGCTCTTAGTTACTGTGTGTAACTTAGTGGTACTTAGTGGTACTACGGCATTGCTAAAGGTTCCGCCGTTTTTTCTCCGAAACCGAAAATATGATGTTTCTCCTAAAATCGCCGAAATCGAAACCGAAACCGAACCTTTGGTCATACGGAAGGTTATAATAACAAAATAAATAATCCAATATAGTCATTATTATTGTACATTTTATTTTCATAACAAATAATAATCGTTCATTTTAAACTTTCTGGACATTGCTTATTATTAATGAAGAATCTTTTAATTTCGTCATCTTTCTTTAAAAATTCAAAATTTTCTACGGTCTTATTGGAGAGATGCCATCCAACTATTAGTTGGCAAGCGCCATCCTTTTCAGTGCAATATTCCAAAGGCAACCCCAGAGTCGCACTTCTGTTAGGATAGTAAGTGTATTCTAAAACGACTCTCACTCCACAATCCAAGATATTCTCAGATAAATTTTTAATGAGACCTGGAAAAAGAAAAGTTAATTAATAAATTGTTTTGGGCACATGTATTATTTCTTAATATTTCGTTTTATATCGTTTTAAAATTGCGCCCCGTTGTACTATTCTATATAGTCCGTTTCTGTGAAACCATGAGGATGTACTTTTGTTCAAAACTATACGGAGAATATGGCTATTAGATCACTATATTCATCGTTTAAGTGCATCAAAATTATAAATGAAAATAATAATATATTCTTATTTCTCCGAAACTTAATTATTATGTTAAGAAATTATCCAATAATAAAATCGAAGTGAATTAGAATTAAAAAAAGGGTTAAGTACGAGTCGAACTCGCACATCAAGGCTTCCGTACCAATTTCAGGATTGTCGGTTAACGGGAAATACAACTTATAAAAGTAGCAAAGCAAATTTAGGTTTGCGTCCATGTGCATTTTATGTATCAATAAATTTTCCCATTTCATGTCTAATTTCATAACAGTGGGTCCACGTGACGGGAAGTATACTAGAGGTTTTGATCAGACGAATTTCATACAAAATGCAGTAAAATCGATGCATATGCTCGTATATTTTTGGTTGTGTTGACTCAGAAGACTGATTTGTTCTATGTTCAAGGGACCATAGACCATGCATAGTCCAATATTGGTGGCTCGCCGACAGCAAAAATAATACTCTCGTACATTCGAAAAATATTGAAATCTATTCCAGACTAAAACCAAAAAAAAAATAAGTTCGAAACTTCAGGCGGCCGGCCCGCCATCAGTTCATATTTTCCCGAGTGGCCCCTAGTCTTAATAAGTCTGTGCAACCATGATTTAGAGGATCCTATAAATTAGGTCATATAACAAAATGGTCCATTACTAATTTTTTTTTCATTCAATGATCTTCACAAATAAAATAAACTTCAGTATTAAATACAGTTATAACTTATATGTACCCACATATATGCTTTCACTTCCGCGTAGTAGTAACCATGACGTTCTTACGCATTCGGGGAAACAGTAAAAGATAAGAATTTATAAAAAAAAATTATATACTTTAAAAAAAATCTTTTTGATATCATGATGGTACCTGAAAAAACTATAATATTGTTAATCTACGTTAATCTTTTGGGGTTAATCGTTCAATTATGGGATATATGTATATATCGAAACCTTTTTACAAATTTATAATAACATCAGAATACATATCATACTAGAAATACCACATAAAACTGGTATCTCGCTTTGTTACCGGCACTATAATAACCGCAGTGCAATTTGCATTAAATTACTGATTCATTTCCGTAAATCGTCACTGTTAGCGTCCTTATTGAAACACCAAGTTATATTACCACATATTGATAATCACTTTTCCTTTTGATTTGTACCCTACCCTATTACCTAATACCCTACATTTGTAAAATTATGTAAAAAATGTTAACTTCAAATATTAAATTTTTTTAACAAGATATTGTATTGAATATTTTTTTAACAAGTACACAAAAGCTGCCAAGATCAAATAGTTACAATAGGGAATAATGATTAAGTAATAAAATTTACAGGTTTTCTATGATGAGTTTCCCTAAACAATTATATGTTTTATGACTTAATATAAAAAGCAATTACATAGATATAAAATCTATAGGTATTTGTATCATTTTGTATTATAATCTTATAAATAGCTACTGCGTATCATTTAAGACTTGTATGTAATTTGTATGGTATCTACATACGCGAGGGACGAGCAGTAGTCTATTTAAATGTAATTACGTCTCTGGTCTCTTAATAATGCAGGAAGGTAAAAACGTACACGCTATATCAATATATCATTATAATAAATAGCTAGTATTTCTATACATCTCGCTCATTTTAAATTACGTGTCATCATTATAGGCCAGTCGTGGTGCAAAGCCACAAAATGTGACAGTAAAACCGACTGGTAGTGGATTCGATCCCCACTCGAGGAAGGGAAATATTTATTTACATTTATATTTAAGAGGCCAGTCGTGGCGCATCGGCACGAGGTGTGACTGCAAAATCGACTGGTTGTGGGTTCGATCTCGCTCTGGAGCCGAAGCTAAGCGCGGCGTTGAGTTCTGCCACTCAACACGCAATGCCTCTAGAATTCGGCAGAAAGTGGGGAACAGAGTGTCTTAACACTAGGTTCGCTCTGCCTACCCTGCTGTGTGTCGGATACAGCGTGAAGCTGATTTAATTTTTTTTTTTCATTTATTTATATTTTCATTTCTTCGCTCTGGTGTCGAGGCAAAGTGCGGCGCTGAGTTCCGCCACGCAATGCTCGGTAGAAAGAGGAGAACGGAATGTTTTAACAGTAGGTTCAATCTGCCTATCCTGCTGTGTGCGGGATACAGCTTGAAGCTGATATGATAATATTAATATTTTTATTTTTATTCCTAGCAGCAAACGTTCAACAAATTTCCCCCAAACGAAGCAGAACTGCCAACTATCACATTTTCTAAAACCTATTGCTATAATACCACAATGACACATGTTAACCACTATTAAACAAGAACTTCTGAATAAAGACTAATCAGGTACATTTTTTAGTTCCACGCTGTATCCCAAAAATAACAGGGTAGACAGAGGGAATCCAGATTCACTATCACTATCTCAGCACTAGATACCGGTATCTATTGCTGAGATATTCCGTTACCATTAAACCTTTTCTACATATAAGCGTTAAAAAAAATTGTATCTCGGTGGAAATAGCTTTATTTAACACATATTTTAAGAAAAATAATGAAAAAGTTGTTTATTTATTTTTTATTGAACCATATATGGGACCGTGTGCACTAAGACAATGACAATTACAGACACTCGTATATGGTATTATATGCAGTAAAACGAAGAATAACAAGAAAATTATGGAATACTACAGAAAACATTATAGTATAATCGTGCGTGAAATTGAAATAAATAGTCTCTTGCTCATTATAGCAGCAGCATAGAAAAATTTTACATTTGGAGCATTTAGTGTAAGTTTTTATTAAATATACTTGACAATGTTGACGATTCTTCTGCCGTTCAAAATATTTGTCTATAACTTTATATTGTTTCGCAGCTGAGTAGCGAAAGTCACTCCCTCCTTCGAGCGATAAATGAAATGTTAAATACTAGGGACCCGCTCGCGGCTTCGCCTGCTTGAACCACTGAATTAGTTATTTAATACACTGAATTATGTTCGTATTTTAATATATATGTATATATATTATAATGTATCGCACTGAATATTTTTTAATGTGAAAATTATTAATAGCTTAGGTTCATTAGCGTAATTCCTATAAAAATAATCAATTGTTTTGAAAAAAATCCTATTGTAAAAGCGTAGTCCCATAAAATAATTACGGACTCGATGCAATCTGGTTATATGTGCGATAAGTTTACGCCAATTTCTAGTATTAACATTTTGTACATCAATACCACAATATTTCTTAATCTTTCTTAATAAACTTGATCCTGTTCCCCCGCACAATTCAGGGTAGACAGAAGGAACCTGGGAATCTAGTGTCAAGACACTCTGTTCCTAATAAGACACTCCCTTTCCATACCGCCGAATTATAATTTAAGGGTATTTGGCAATGGGTTAAGACTACTAAGAGTACTAAGAGTCTGGCAATGGATAACGTCATTTCTAATATTATTCCCAAGAAAATAGCTTTATAATTTACTTAATAACTGCCAAAATAACCACCACCTAACACCATATTTCCTGATAATATTTACCTGTGTTGAGTGTGCATGTGCACAGGAACTTTTAGGTTTTATAACGTAACGAAGGCTTGGCTCTCTGAACGCTATTTTTAATTTCACGATAGGAAAAAATTCTTACCATTTTTACATGTTTCGTCTATAACTCGCCTTGGTACTGACATAAATGTCTCAAGCGTATAGTTGAAGGTCGGCTTAAGGCAAAGATAATCGTCTTCGACATAAGGAGACCTTTTTGTTGTTGGTATAGTTTCATATTTAATGAGGGAATTGAACGCACACTCATCTCTTCTTGAGGTTATCTGTTGAAAGACAATGTTATTTTAATATATTATAAAGTAATATGAGACATTTTCGTTGTTTTTTAGCTTCACGCTGTATCCCGCACTTAGTAACGTAGGCAGGCGGGACATAGGATATTTGTGTTAAGGCACATCCGTTCACATTAAGACACTTCCATTTCCCATTGTCTGTCGAATTCTGGAGAGATTGCGTGTTGAGTGGCAGAACTCAACGCCGCGCTTAGCCTCGATACCAGAGCGAAGAAATGGAAATATAATTTTAAGTAAATATTTCATCTCCTCCAGTGGGGATCGAACCTATTACCAATAGGTTTTACAGTCACACTTGGAGCCTTTATAATACAGCACATCGAAATAAATCCAAGATGGCTACCATAACAAAATGGCGGACTACACATTTCTTAAATTACCCTCGATATGAGTATCAAATAAAAGGGCTAGATTAGAATAATACAGAACACTTTAAAATAAATCCAAGATGGCTGCCTAAACAAAATGGCAGACTACATATTTTTGAAATTATTCTCAATATGGGTAACAAACAAAAAGAGTTTACTAGAAGTATATAGCACAACAAAATAGCGGACTACATATTTCTTTAATCATTGTAAATGTAAATTTTCAAATGATATAATTGGTTGATGATAACTGCTCGTATATCACGAGAAATAAAAAAACTTCAAATCCTTTTAAATATTTGGTTCCAATAAAACTTTGTGGAGTATTAAGAAATTTAAATGATAATATATTTTTATAAAAAAAGTCTAAAAATTAAAAAGTTATATTTATATATGGGTATAACTTACTTCTTGCCCGATGCATCTAGGTGTCGAAAAGGGTTCCGTAAAATCATTATACGGCTGGTTAGTTACCGGGTACTGCACCATACCGTTGCAAAGTGTCCAAAAATCATCTCTGATAAAGTACACGCGAGGAGTCCTCGCAAGCGTTGTTACTATAAGAACTGTAACTCCGGCTCTAGGCAAGAAAGTTAACATAACAGTATAAACACGATATTGTCATATATGTATATGTAAATACCTAAAACTCTTATGTCTTGATACCAGTCGGAACGCAGGGACACAAGCGTGTGACTGTTAACGCGATAGGTTGTGGGTTCGATTCTAGCTTGAAAAAATGAAATATTTAATATATTTTTTTTTCTAATAATATGTCGAAGAAAACTAGCGTTGAGTTCCACCTCTCAACCCGCAAAGCCTTCAAAATTTGGCGGAATGGGAGGAACGGATTGTATTAACACTAGACTGTCTTTGCCACTCCGCTATATGCTTGATACTCGGTGAAGTGTAAAAAAAATTACAAAATAACTTAAGAAAATATATTTATACTTAATTTATTCTTTGTTAAGTACCATTTGATCTTAATGAACATAATTATTACTTTACTATACAAATTATCTGTGTGTATAGATAAAGTTATAAAGATGGTGACAAATCAGTATGTACGTGTTTGTCACTCGTTTAGTAGTAAAAAAGAAAAAAATTAAAAAACCATTCGGTAAACAAAACTTGAATTATCAAATAGAAAGTTTATTGATAAATGTTGTATCATTTTATGTCACACAAATAAGATAAAAATATAAAGAATACAGAAAATAAATAAATAAAAGATGTATGCGGTCTTATGCAATGCAATGCTTCAAGCAATCTCTTATGGATAACCTTTGATAAAAATAAAATCACTTGAAGTATAACAAAGGAGAATCAGGTTATGTGTATATAAGCCAATAAACGATTATAATATGTTAATATTAAATAAACGTAAAAACACGCGTCAGCGTGGTCAGCCAAGTTAAAAAACTGGAAACTCGTAATGTTCATTTTACAAGTACCACGCTACTTTTCTGTCTCTCATAAAACGTAAACCAATTAATTTCCATACATGAAAATTAATATATTTGTTAATATGTCTAGCTTGTGATGTATATAAAAACTTTAACAATTTAAGTTAAACCGTTTGAGTTAAAGGATTACTGATATTACCGTTTAAAAACCGAAATTTATCCGATCTGACTCACTCGCATCAAAAACATACCCCACTTCTAGATCACCTAGAAAATTGATATTTGGTACCAAAATTGATAAATGACCATTACTATTGCACATGCAATACCATTACTATGAAGTAAGTAAAAAAGGTTAATTATGAAATTTAGACCAAAGAACTTTTGAATATCAAGCCATTATCTTAATGACAAAGTATTGATGATTAATAGTAATAGTTTATTTACAAGGACGCAAAATCCATCTTTTTAATAAGAGGCAAAAGGATTGTAGAGGATTTAATATAGAAGGGTAAGCATATGCAAATTGCAGCAATATATTTATGTCTTTTGTGTGCAATAAAATGCCTGGTTAGGCCCTAAGATCTGCTCTACTAAGCACACTACCAAAAATCGTCAAAGAATTTACAAACAGCCTCACCAATACCATTCAGTGGCTAGATAAATCTGTAAGTCGTCAGCATACAGATGGTAGTATAACGAAATATTTTGGGAAACAGTATTAACAAAAATAAAGAACAATAGAGGAGAAAGGACGTCCCTTTGAGAAACACTCATAGAATAAGAACGAAAGAAAAATATTTTGTCATTTTCTTATTCAGGTATCAGAAGATATATTTATTTATCGTAAAATAGAGATGATATAATAGTTTACTAAAATTGAGCAAAGCGATGGTAGTAATATTGTGTCTATATATGTTAAATCATCACAGACTTTAATTAAGGTAGTAACTGTATTGTATACCCTAAGAAAGCGAAAATTCTATGATATAGTTGTTCAAAAAATTAAGTTCAAAGTATAGAAAAAATGTGAGCTATTTGCTACATACTATCCGATTTTATAGCTACAATACGCTTTTATGTACTTGATATTTTTGTTATTCTATAATTATCAGAAACTTTATATAGTTACCTAACTTATTTTTTACTTGTTAAAAATAAACTGTTTTTTCCTCCTGTAGAATACAAATTGAAATACTTTTATATTTTTGTTGCTAAACGAGTTGTGTAGTATGAACTACAAATAGATATTTTATATTAATTCATTATGTTGTCGTTCTTTAACTCGAAAGGTAACTCAAAAGACGATGTATAATGCCTTTTATATAAATAAATTAAACAATAATAGTCTTACTTTTTGAGAAAACCTGAAGAATTTGAACAATAAGCCATACGTTCTCTCGAATTATCGGACGGCTAAGTGGTCAGAGAGCTTTGGCGGTTTTCAAGGGCCGTCAATTCAAATTCGGATGATAACTAATAGACTTATCTTGAACTTATCTTCAAAATAACTCAATAAATCGCTATCTATAAGATCTATAAGATCGCTCAATAAAATATTAAGTATAAACAAAACTATGAGTATTAAGTATACATATATGAATATATTTTAAATTTGAGAGAATCGAAACAGATATACTACTGATACTTATTAAGAAAGAGAGAGGTCGAGAGAGAGAGAGAGAGAGAGTCTCAACAATAGGAAATAATATTACCTGCCACTAGCTATAGCTTCTTTTAATTTCCTTTCCTGATTTTCTATATTAGATATGTAACTTTTTAACGTGTTCGTTGATATTTTGGTATTTTCAAGTATTTCGTTTAGTTTCAATATCATAGAAGTCGACGTAACTGTTGGTGCGATTGCTTCTACTTGGGCACTCTGGAATGGTGCATACACACTTTTTTCAGCTATTTCTAGTCCACCAGTGTTTTTAAAATATTGTGCATCGCTTAAATTTTGCGACATAAGATCCCTGCTGAAAATATAAATAAATTATATTTACACGTATACAGAATGGAAGTAGAATTACGTAGGATACGTAGGATTTTTTTTCATTTCACGATGTTTATCAATACTGTATTTTGAGTGACGCAGTCACTAATAGATACCAATAACGTTAACACATACTACTACAAAAATACTACTAAACGTTGCCGATCTGCCGCTTTTCTTCTTCTCAAAAAACATACTAGAACGAGAAAGGGATCTCGTTCAATTCGTCATCGCCGCAATTACCTACGATTCGATTTCAAGTTGTCGCTTTATATCTGTATGCGTCATTCTTGACAAATAGCGTTTTATTTTACAACAATAATTTTATTAATTACTAGCAGCCCGCTCGCGGCTTCGCCCGCTGAAACTACATCATTATTGATTTAATAAACAGAATTGATTGACTACTATAATTACTTCTAATGTTATTTTTTTTACCACATTATCGTAACGTCTAAAAGAATTTTTGATTGTTTTGAATTCAAAAATACGACCAATGTTGATTTTTATAAAATACAAATAAAGCTTATTTATTATACGTATATATTTTTGTAACATAACGTTCTTTTTAATTATGTTATGTAAGTCTCATCATAAATTTAAAACTCTGTTAAATGTGCTGACGTCAGTGAATAATTTAATTTACTGCTTCACAAACAGTCTTAAATATTAAATTATTGATTTGGATAATAATTCATAATACTCTTTATAAACAGAACTGTAATGATTGCAAATTAACTCCAGTACAGTTTTTGAATTAGTACATATATTATTAGATAAATGTACAATTGGTAAATATGTAGTTATTACAGTGTACACGTAGAAAGGATGTTTTAGGCATTTTTATATACATTTATTTCAAACGAACCAACGAATCAAAAAATCTATGTATGAACTTGATATTTCATTGAAGAACAAATCGTTCTTTATCTCTGTGTTGAATTAATTACGACTTAAACTGTTATGATTTATGAAGGTAATCTTCATTAACAATTCTATTTTGTTTACTTTATTTTATAATTTTGTTTACTTTATTGTATAAAATATTGTATAATAGTGCTTCAAAAATATATCATTATATAACCAAGTCATATAACCAAGACGTTTAGAATGTCATTCTTTAGCCAGGAATCTTAACAGCGCGATAACTATACAACATTCACAGGCAAACCTTGAGTTCATTCAAATAACGATAACTTTTTTTTAATGAACCGATTTTGATGAACCAAACTTTAGTAGGTTAGTCGAGTTAAAACAAAGAAATTTTCAAGTAAATCGGTTCAGTACTTTCAGAGAAAAATGTGACCATACATTTCGATAGACAGACAGACAAGTAATTCGAAAAAAATAATAATATATAACTAAATGTACAGACAAAATATTTTTACTGTCTTATTATATATAGAGATTTTGTTTGAAAAAGTCGCATTATTAGTGTCAAGTTATTTCGTGCTACACTTATTGTCGAAACTTCGCACTCTGTTTTACACAAACGAAACGAAACGAGCGCCTAATCATTTCCTCGACTAGTCATCAAAACCTCAACCACCATCCCACTATGCTAAACTATCGAACTTATTTTATAACTTTGGTATCGTTCAATAATATATACCTAATACTTATTTTATCATTTTATATCATTAAAATTATGTGTATTGTTAGCATAAATTACTTATACTGTAGTAATAGGAGTCACTGTAATGACGAGGACGTCATTTGATATTGGTACCATTATCGATTGTATTAAGCGGCGGTAGTGTTTTTTTTTTTTTTTATGGAAAAGACACGGCAAACGAGCGTGCGGGTAACCTGATGGTAAGTGACTACCGCCGCCCACGACCCCGTGCAACCCCAGAGGAGCTACAGGTGCGTTGCCGGCCTTTATGATGGGTTGGGCGCCGGGGCCCGGCATTACCTGATGCGAAACGCAGTGGCATAAAGCCACTACTTCACGCCGGTTTTAAATGCCGGGGGTGGTAATGATCCGGTCGAGTCTGCCCATGCGTGTTGCCATTGCTGGCGACGTGACTCTACCACACGTACTTTAGTCGCCTCTTACTGTGCTCTGTGCTGCGTCTTTTCCGGTGGATTTCCAATAAGCACTAACGATACGGCACTCATTTTCATTTACTTCTTAAGATTTTGTCGAGAAAACTTGTCATTAGAATTAATATTTAAATATTGTAACTACGATTGTAAATAAAGTTATTGTAAAAGCTGGATTTTGTGTCTGATTTGTTGGTTCGTCCGACAATATTGAAAAATAGTTTAAAAATAACAAATACTGATATTAGTTATCTTAAAAATTGAAGTAAACATTGGTTGCTTCGTCTATTTTCATACTCATAAAACATACTCTTCTTTACATTCAAAAATCACTCTTTCTCTTAGTTGTAAGATATTGTTTGAACAATAAATATTAAGTTTTCGCACCCCAAAACAAAAAAACGGAAACCTTATACGATCACTTTGTTGTCCGTCTCTCCGTCTGCCAAGACCTTTTACTTCGAGATCGCTTGGATGGATCTATCTGAAATAATTGTTCAAGGTGGTTCAAAGTCACGCTCCCTTGGAGCACTTTTATAAGTTGTACTTTCCGTTGACTTACAATGCTGAAATTAATAGGGATTAAGAGAAATTCATTTCACATTGACAGAATATTGTCAACGTAAACACTAGTTTAGTAGTTTTTAAAAGGGTTTCATTGTTTTGATTTCATGGAATTCTAAGCTACTAATGTAGTGTTTATTTCCCTAGTATATTAAATATATAACTAATGGCTTATATTTAATACTACTTTGCCTTACTACTTAATTAAGTAGTATTTAATTATAAGCCATTCTTTATTTTCTGGTCATTATACAAATTATAAATTCACTTGTGTTTAACCAGACAAGTCTGATACTGATTCTGGGATATTACTGTATAAAAATGTTAACGTATCATACTATCTCAGATTATAATTGAAAAACAATAAATGTAATCTAATATAGTCTTTTTGCTTATATCAAATTTATCTTATACTTACCTAGTTCAAATATAACCAAATAAAAAAATAATTATTTTTTTCGTCGTCGTTTACAACATATCAAGTTGTTAACTTAAAAATTATAAATATTTTCATATAAACAAATAAATATATCTATTAACGTTTTAGAGTACTAATTGGATCTAATAATCTTTTTATTTTAGTGGAAAAATATGTAGACGGGCTGCTCAGTGATGAAGCGCACGAAGAACCCTGTGATGAAGGGAAAGTTGAGGATTTAGAAATGAAACTACCGGAATGGTTCGATGAAAAGAAATTTAATCAGTCAGTACTTTATAACAATTATTGCTAGTAAAAGAACATCGGAAAATCCTTTACGCATTTTAATAACAAGAATGTTTAGAAGATTATCGAAGAGAAAGCATTTTAATAACAAGAATGTTTTAATTTATTTTTTATATACATATTTTTTTTCAGGGCAAGACGTTTCTACTGGGATTTCTGTTTCATGCTCACAGCATCCATGGTAGCGGGATTGGTGGGAGTATTTGCAATACCATCGATTTTAAATATTTTAGTTGGTACTCGACGCTCTAATTCAGAATACACAGCTTATAAAAGATACTATTCCACTTATCTTCATGTAACTTCATGGTTTGAACATGAACTGAAGCCTGGATCAGTGTAAGTGCTGGTTACGTTGTAGCACTACTAGTATGCTAAATGTACTTTAAAATCGACTGGTTGTGAGTTCAGTCCCCACTCGAGGAAATGACATATTTATTTACATTTATATTTACATTTCTTCACCCTGTTATCGCAAAACGCAGCGTTGACAGCCTGCTTTTAGATCTCGGCTGAAAGTGTTTAAAAGTTATTTTATTTTATTTATGTTTAAATAGATAACTAAAAATCGGCTAAGTGCGACCAGGATTCGGCAGAAAGTGGGGAACGGAGCGTCTTAACACTAGGTTCTCTCTGCCTACCCTGCTGTGTGCGCGATACAGCGTGAAGCTGATTTTATTTACATAAATTTTCATTTTTTGTTTTATTTCACAATTGAAAGTTCCTATGCACTGTCCTCTTCAAATGTGTGTAATGTCCGCAAACTTAAGTTTGTCAATATTTATTAGTGATAGACTCTTAGTGATAGAGTCCCGTTGTATAATTTGGATATGGAACCCTAAAAAAAGGCAAACTGGAAACGTAAGAAATATAGGATACTATGTATATCACATATAAGTGTCGTACATTTTTTATGTTTCTATATCTAAATATACTTAGTGTTGCCATAAATATTGTTATAAAGGAAGACAACATTATTTTATTTACGTAATATTTACTACTATTACAATATATTAGTTTAATATATTTAAAAAATCCATTAAAACATATAACGCTAATTCGAAATGGTCTCCATTGTCTGCAATACAGTCCTATAAATGTTGAGGAGAGTTATCACGGCACGCATTCTTTCTATTGGAAAATACTTCACTTAAAATGTATGAAACAATTTATCTACACTTTATAGTGAAGTAACAGTACAATGATTCATTATTGATTATTGAATTTGGTGTTGTTAAGGGGCTTAATTATTTTCTCAAGAATGGTATCTTGATACAACCGTGCCGATGTTTTGATGCTTTTTTTACAAAAATATTGCTTTGCCACTACTCTAAAGTTAACGCATTATGGTAATTTTGTTTGTTAAAATATTGCTCAGTTGTTAAAATTTTCTTATCCTTAAACAATTTTTTTCTGTGACCTCCCTTTGCGTACCCCTTAAGTAGTTTATTTTGATTATACCACTCTACCCTTTTTTACATTATCAGTTAAGAAATAACTAGTGCCTGTCTTTATAGGATGTGATTCCTCAGTCATCTTTTAAAATACGCGACATTGTTCTAGGTGCTATCTTCGTATCCCGAGATAAAATCTTTTTGCCAGGCTGAGTAATATTGACAATGTATGTGGACGTAATGATCAAATCAAATAGGATAAAAAATATTAGGTATCTCTATATAACTGGTAACCCTATATGTTCTATACGTCGATACCTACTTGCTGCCTTAGGAGAGGCAAAATAGGCAAATCCTATCAAATTAAATGAATAAAAACTTCAACGTATTTACACGAGAAACAAACTTTATTTATCTTTTCCCATTATCTGATTTTTGATAGGTAAAACCATTTCAAAATGCAAATTTTCTTTTAAATTAATTGTTTCTGGTCATGCAGACAGATTTGGTTGTTGAGACCGACTTGGTTGCCACGGTCTATGCACGATATGTATGCAACGATTATTTCAAACTAAACATTTTCTTTTAGATCTTGGAAGTCTCTTTACACTGTGAGAAGTCGACATCTACAAGCTAGCAGGGCAGCCAAGATAAAGGGCGCTGGTACGGTGTCTCAGCGGGACGTGGCTATCACTCTGTTTGGTTTTATTGGATTTTCTATGTTAAAACCGGAAAAATTTTCTATAACTCAGCTTCAAGGTGACGACTGGGAAGCATACAACCACTTTTGGAGAGTTATTGGACACATGATAGGGTTGAAAGACAGGTTTCTATTATCTATTTTCTAAACGTTATTTTAGAAAAATTAATCTTATCTGTTTTTAAAAAAAGAATCAACAAAATAATAATTAACCGACGGCATACGCAACATACCTATATACTTTATCCAATCACAAGACCATTGGTTTTTTCAGATATAATTTATGCAGAGGCAGTTTTGAAGAGACCCGTCAAGTATGCCAAATCTTGCTGAACCGAGTATACACTCCATGCTTAGAGAATGTTCCTGAATATTTCGATCACGCCGCTCACGTAACGATAAAGGGTCTTAGTAATATTCTGACATTTATAGAGCCTCATTCAATGATTTTCTCAGTAAAATATTTAGCGGAAGTACCTGGATACGTTTACACGGAAAACGAAAGATACGAATTTCAAAAAAAACTTAGGGATACATTAAAAGGATTATCCGAAGACCGGGGTATGTTAATGTATAATGATTTTTCGTACTTTATTTATCTTATTTAATTTTTATTTTATACACAATTGAACATATCGTTTCGTAAGTCTAGTTAGAAATGAAAAAACTCTTTTAAACTTCTCTTCTCTCTCTTCTTTTATACAATTTAATTATTGTTTAAATTCTGTGCACATTCAGTTGTTTTTATTTATTATATTTTTAATTATTTTACTATTGTGGTTCTAAACTAAATTTTTCAACTTGTTACACAGGTGTATATGCAACTGAGTTAATGGAAAAATGTCCAATAAATGTAACGAGAACAGAAGATTCTAATAAATTTTATGTTCGTGACTTCGACTCCGTAGATACTTCACCAGCATACAAAAATTTATCATTAGTAGCGAAATATAAATTAGCTTTTAATACCTTTATCACATGCTTATATCTTACATATTTTGGAAGAACGTTACTAAATCTATATTTCAAATACCTCAATATTATGGGAAAACATTTCCCCTATATAGCGATGTGGAAGTATGGTATAAAGAATGCGTTTGTCAACTTGTTCAAGGAAGACCCTGTTGATAATACTAATCTTATATCAAATTCTGAATATCGTAAGCCACAACCAGAGCCATGGTACAAAGTATTGTATGGAATATTTTGGTAAATATTATATACAGGGTGGAAGTGTCAGCGCTCCTTATACGAGAACAGCATATAGGGTAAAATAATAATCAAGATACCTCAACAGCTTAGACGTAGTATTTTCTTTCATTTCACGATGTTTATCCATACCTGTATTTCGTGTGACGCAGTTACTCATAGATACCATTACTACAAAAATACTACTAAAGGTTAATCAACTTTAAACTTTTCCGCCAATACCTACGACTTAATTTCGAAATGAGGCGTATGCGGCGGTTTCCTTTTGATAGGTTTATATGTGCGTGCGTGATTCTTGACAGTTGGCGTTTTATATTACAACAAAAATTTCATTATTAATTTTGTTTAAAAAAAACACTTTCATTTATGTGTAAAAAGAAGATTTTACAGAATAGTAAAAACTGATGGTTTCTTTTAAAGTGTTGCTGACACTTCCACCCTGATCTATAACGAGTGATAAAATATGGATTAATTTTATTTGATAAATTGATAGATTTTATTACATCCTTACTTATTAGTATATCGCATATAGTGCCATTATGCATCTTTGTAGATATGAAATAATAATGATGAATCATATTACTTTTGTGTGTTATATTTAAACATCTGATAAGAATATTTGTCGTCTATTAATTTTAGCATAAGGTAAAATGTTAACAATTAAATACTGTTTTTAAACGGTTCATGTAACCTTTTATTTCTATTTGGTTAGGTCTAGGTTTACTCATATTTTAAAGCATAAAAAATTCAATACAACAAAAACAAAACAATCAGAAAACAACCTCACACTTGACGAAACAATAAACTTTATAAAAATAACAAAAGTAACAACGGAATCACAACAGTACTGTCTTATTAACAGGTTGGCCCATAATAAAAATGGCACAAATGATTTGATCGAAGACAAAACATCACATTTTAGTGTAAAATATCCACAGTACCTGTGCTCCATAATATATTATAGTAGTTTTTTTATAATATTAAAATGCGTCACAAGTTTGAGAACAAGTTGGCTTATGAAAATAATTTTAATTTTTAATTATGTATTCATTCGTTTTCAGTTCAAATTTTATAATCTTGCACATTGACAAAAAAAATCATGTATTTGTGAAAGGAATAATTTTTATTCTTCTTCTTTTCTATCTTTATTTTTATTAATTTATAATGAAAGCCTAATACAGTATTATAAAAAAATAGCATTGTATATGTTGATAATATCTTTATTTATATTATATTTTATTTATATTATATCTAAATAACATTAAAAAGTGAAAAATGTAAAGGACAGAATAGTTTCTTTTACTGTTTATTAAACAGTTTCGTTCACAGGCGTGTCTTTTCCTAAGCGGTCAATGAAAATCAGCGTTGGTATTATCGAGAATTGTTACTCATATGCTGAGTGGCCTACCTTTTTTAACGTCACACTGCTGTTACTTTGTTTTAATTTATGCTTTGTCAATACATAGTATAAAGTATTAAATTAAATTAGCTTCACGCTGTATCTCGCACACAGAGAAGGAACATAGTGTTAAGACACTCCGTTCCCCACTTTCTGCCGAATTTTGGAGGCATTGCGTGTTGAGTGCCAGAACTCAACGCCGCGCTTTGCTTCGACAGAGCGAAGAAATGGAAATATAAATTTAAGTAAATATTTCGTCTCCTCGAATGGGGATCGAACCCACAACCAGTCGGTTTTACAGTCACACTTTGTGCCGCTGCGCCACGACTAGCTTCATAGTATAAAATAGTAGTAATATTATAAAGTATAATGGTAAAATTATTAGCATACATGTTTTCTTGTTGTATTATTATTTTATTTTATATTTTATATGTATAGCAGTTGCTGTTGTTAAACTAAAGTTTTAAATAAATAGATAAATAAATAAATAAACCATAATTTCAATCTAGAAAAAATGCTAAAAGTGACTATTATATTATATTTATGTTCATAAGGATGAATATCAGAATGTAAAAAATACATTAACAAAAATCCAATAAATTTAAAGTGAATTAATTAAAATGTGTACTTTTGCTCTACCTTCAGAGATAAACAAATACCATCGCGGAGTTTTTTAGACATTATTTAAAGAACAATATTTTTTTAAACATTGTGTTTATATATCTCATAAGGTTCAGTCAGCGCACGCTATGTATGCGTTAAGCAAGTTCATTTTAGGTGACGTTTTCTTAAAACGATGAACAAACTCAGCAAACCATTGCTTAGCAACGGTCGGTTGTTATTAACACGGCAGAATAACGTACATGTCAAATTAGAAAGTATTTTAATATATTAGAATATATGTGTATAGTAATGTTATATGAGCCTATAGCACTTCTGAAGAATCCAGTTTTCATACAAAACAAAAACAAACTAAATTGGACCAGTAGATCCAGAGATCTTAGCGCTTAAACAAACAAACAAATAAACTCTTCCGCTTTATTATATTAGTATAGGTACTTAAAATTCTAAAATGTTCACACGTGACAATACATATTTCTTATTTTATAAAAATTTAAATTAAATCAGCTTCACGCACACAACATAGTATTTTTTCAAATAGAGGTCCACATAGTGAATGTGCACGATAGTGCTTGTATATCAAGTAAATATTTCTTTAAGCTAGTATGTAATTAAAAACAATTTGCCAATTTCTATTACAATAATTTATTGACACCATTATGACCACTTAATGGAAGGAACGGTGTGGTGTATGTAGTACTGGGTGATTCACTCACTAGATTAAGTACTTATATTATTTTTACGTTTTGGGTCTGGCGCAACAAAATTTCGCGTTAGGTTTCACACTCCAACAGTACACAATATGTTAATAAACGAAGAAAATTGGATATTATCAGTAATATGCCAATGTTAAACATTCAAATTTGATTTTCTTTTTTATATTTCGTTTTTTTTGAAAATCACATGTCTTAAAAATTTTATGTCACACAATGCTTTAGCCATTTAAATTTATTCGTTCATATAGTAGACGTTATAATTGTTATTATTAAAATTAATTGATATAATACATCAGATCCCATATTATAAATTTTCAATGTATAATATGGGATCTGATATATTATATCAATTGAGAATACCTAGGTGTTTTTGAATACATGACACATAGCTCTGACTATGGTAGGTCGAAACATCCTAGCGAGAGTAAACCGTGACCTGTAATATACTGTGTATCCTCCCTTAACGTTATATAGTCTTCTACTAAACAAACTAATATTTATAATGTTTTTATAATGTTGTTAATAACAAAAAGTGGTTTCTTTATGCATTCCTCTTAGCGTACAATAAAACATTTTTAATATTTTAATAAATTATTACATTTATATACATGTTTTTAAGAATAATAGTGATCATTAAAATATAATTTATAGCCTTATGTGCAGAGATTTTAAATTGTGTTAACATGGTTAAAAAAGTATTGTTTGAGATACCAGGTAGGACGTTTCATTTCCGGTCCATATGTCAAGCACGTCACAACGTACGTCAACACAGTGCCAAATACCTTTAATAAAGATAAGAAATTCATTTATTAGTATTTTATTTTGTATTTTATTTTATTTAAGGTAACAATTACTGATTTTGGGAAAGAAAACGAAATGATTTTGAAATATTCAATTTTGGCCCCCATTGCTGCACGCGAGACGTAGCATGAAGCTAAAAATAAAATAAATGTAGCAGGTTGTGATAGCCCAAGATCCCAGGGCCGCCAGATCGCCAACGCCATTTTAGCAAAGCCATCGGATTGGTCTGGCCGTTTATGAGAGGTCTTGAAATAGTCCGTAAATAATGTATGTAAACTTGAAATAGTCCGTAAATAACGTAAATGATCTGGTAATAATAAATATAGTCTTTTAAAACTATCCTTCAAAACATCTTTAAATATGGGTGTTTCTACTTTAACGTAAGTGAGCGTGTACCTAAATTTGGCGATACCTCTGGAAGGGCTCTACTTTCACGTTAGTAAATACGCACATACCGCCCTATATATTAGACTATTAATCCTCAAAATTTCATCTTTGCTAAAATGATATACGTCTAGGGGCCATGGGATCTCAGTCTATGAGCTTATTAAGCTATTCATTCTTACCGGTGCTGTCAAAATTCTGAAATATGCCTTTCACTTTATTTTGTTGTTAACGTTTCTATATGAAGATTTTAAGGAAATTGGTTAAAATATGACGAGAGGTAGGTATAGTTTTTTAAACTGTAGTATATTCATTTGGGTCAGCTTAATATCACCACGCGAATTTGAGATAAATGGTCGTCAGCAAATGGACAGACGGATAAATATACAAACAGACAACATTCCATAAAGGAATAGTAGTTGCTTATATGACGAAGGATAGTTTCTTAGTGAACTTCTTAGTTGTTTCTTACCTTCAGAACAAGTGATCTATTCATAGTAAACAAATTAAGGGGTGTAAATGTTGCTTTGTTTAGAACCAGCAGACGTTGAAAAGTTTCAACTTCATTTTTTGCTATTTCATCGTCTATCACAGCAGCTTTAAGGCTGTTGACTAGTACAATAGTTCGTTGCATCTAGAATACATATCATTTTTAAATGAATAATTTTCAAATATATTATAAAACATTAGTCAAAATAATATCTAAAAACGACTTAAGAAGTTTACTTACTTCATTAAAAGTGCGGTGGAAAGGTTCTACAAATATTATGAAATATTTTCCATGAATAAATATCCATAAGAATGAGGCAGCGACTATAGTATTATGATAAAAGGCAACTGTTAAGAAACAGTAAAGGTAATATAAAATAATTGAATAATTTAAAATTAAATTTAAAAAAAAAACCGTATAAAAACTTTGAACGTAGCAGAAATTGAACCCGCACCTCTTGGATACTGTCCAAGCGCAGTGATCATTATGCCATACATTCTCATCAAGCTACGTCGAAATTCCTATACGCTTGTTACAACTATTTATGTTGTTAGCATTTTAAAAAAAAATGAAAAAGGATTTTAACAAATTTCCGGCAGTCATACATAATCTGTGGGTACTACTTAGAATTATCATTTGGCTACAGAGAATGCTATTTATTATATATTTCTGTCGGTCTGCTTGTGTGTTTGTCTGTGGCACCGTAGCTCGTGAAGTTTTGGACCAATTGAGTACTTTTTTAAATCGAAAGCCTTAATTAATCTCAGTGGTTCTTAGCTGTTTATGAAAATCGGATTAGTAGTTCAAGAGCTACAAGAACTTTACCCAGATAAGGAAGTCATATTTTTGGTAGGGGATTCTTAAAATTTTACATTTTGACGGTTTATGTTGGGTTCTTTTTTTATTTTTTTATATTTATTGCTATATCTTTTTAAAAGTAGACTAAGTAGAAGTAAGCCATCGAAAAGCAGTTGTGAAGTGTCAAGCAGTCTCTATATTCAAGAAAAGGTGTAGGTATTTTATCTACGGCGATATTAGTATATAATAATGTTGACTCAAGTTTTACATTTTATTCAGTTTCTTAATTGGAGATAAAACGTGAAATTTATATTTCATGTTATTAATAACAAATAATTATAATATCAATTACGTTTAGTAGAAAATATCCAAAACAGCACGATAAAGACATTTATTTGAATGTGCACGGTAAAATAAATAATAAAAAGACACAGCAGCAACCCGTCCAACTGCATTGAATCTTTGACTATATCACAGATAAGTGAATAATGAATGTTTAATTCTCGAAGTGATTCTAAAAATTTCACTTTCTTCCTCTCTTTCCGTTGAAACGTGTCTGCAATATATAATAAAGTAATATCTATTTTATATAATAAACTCTAATTATATACATATATACATATTTGGATATTAAAGGGATATATCATATATGTTAAGAATACTATTCCGCTCGCGACTTCGTCTACTTAGACAAATACAATAAGCATATATTAATTATTTATAGCGACCGCCTGCAGCTTCGCCTGCTTGAACTATACGGTCTTTTTAATCGACTTCTGTAAGAAAAGGGGGTTATCAATTCGACTGTATTTTTTTTTATATTTGTTACTGAGTTAACCGATTTTGGTGATTCTTTTTTATTTAAAAGCTAGTGCTTCTCGTGTGGCCCCATTTTAATTTGATCCATATCTCACTATGATATCCATGAGTAAATCACGTAAATGTTAAATTTGCATTAAGTATGTGCACGACAAATGGACGAATAACTCAATATTCCACTGTCCGATTTTGATGATTGTTATTGGAAAGGATACACTTCAAGGATAATTTGGTGAAAATTTGGTTAGATTCTGACTATGGGATCCGGTTGAAATTGAACAATTTTGGTTTTTTTCTGATAAAAAATATAATTTTCTATAATAATTTAAAAAAGGTTGTTAAAATTGATGTCAGAAGTGAGCTTCCTTATCGTTGCATTTCTTTTTAACCAACTTCAAAAAAAAATGTTCTCATTTTCAACCGACGTCAAAAAAGATTCCCAACTCACCCGAATTTTTTTATGTATGTTTTAGTCGATATGCAAAAATGTTAGCATGTACAATGCTAATTAAGTTTGAAGTTTTACATAGGACAATCACTAACTCAAGAAACGTTCTTTTAAGGTCTACCCATTACTTAAAATAGTAAAATAAATACATTTTTAACAAAAAGAAAAACCGACTTCAAACAACGAACTGAAAAGTAAAAAATATAAAATTTTATTACATTTAAAAAGAAGTCCGCGACACCATATCTCACTCACTCTATCTCTTATACATAAGTGACAATAATGAATTTTGTGACAATGATTGAAAATCGTAAGGTCATGTTTCATTATATAGCATGTAATTTGGACTGTAGTTCCACTTTTCGAGAAAATGTAGAATTGAAATAATTTAACGCTGTTTACGGCCGCAATATGAGCTCGACTCCCGCGGGGGGCGAGCTTACCGCCGATGACGTCCTATAAAATGTAGTGCTCATGATTGAATGATGAATGATATTGATCAGTTGGCAAATTCAGCATAATAAAAGTATCACAAGTGGTATGCGGGCGAAACCGCGAGTTGGCCGCTAATAAATAATATAAAGATGAGCATTAGTGAAAACCAAGTGGGAAACGATTCTTTTTGATACTATGTATCTACAAACGAAGAAGAAACATGTTTTTTAGTTAACATTTTTTTATTTAATCATTATCTCTCAAATAAATCCAATATGTTACCTGCATCGTGTACTTTACTAGGGCTCTTACTCCAAACTATAAATATTAATAATAACATCTATTTACATATAAAATATGTGTAAATAATAATATTAAACGAATATAAAAATATAATATGAGGCCGGTCGTGGCGCAGCGGCACGAAGTGTGACTGTAAAACCGACTGGTTGTGGGTTCGATCCCGACTCGAGGAGATGAAATATTTACTTAAATTTATATTTCCATTTCTTCGCTCTGGTGTCGAGGCTAAGCGCGGCGTTGAGTTCTGCCACTCAACACGCAATGCCTCCAGAATTCGGCAGAAAGTGGGGAACGGAGTGTCTTAACACTAGGTTCCCTCTGCCTACCCTGCTGGGTGCGGGACACAGCGTGAAGCTGATTTATTTGATTTTATTTATAAAAATATAAAATAAAGATACTTCTCCGTTCCGATCTAAGATTTTCCAGTTGGTTGTTGATTGCAATAAGAGTCGATAGAATATTGTTCGTAAAACAAGAGATTTGAAAAATTGTAATACTGTTACAGTTATAATAAGCAACAAATCCGATTCTAACATATTTCCATATTTGTAAATGAGTATCACCTATAATTTTTTTAAATAAAAATAATAGTAGAGCATTAAAGTCATTATATATAAAATATATAACGGGCCATACGGTCCGTTCATTATCACATTAATCGCCCTTTAATACACAATGTTTTTGCACAAAATTTATTTATATATTTTAGATTCACGCTGTATCCCGCAAGTAGTAGAGTAAGCAGAGGTAGACTGGGAACCTAGTGTTAAGACAATCCGTTCCTTATTGCATTGCATTTTGAATGCAGAACTCAACGCTGCACTTTGCCTCTTTACCAGAGCGAGAACATAAAAATATGAAATATATCATTCCCAGAACGGGGGTTCCCAAACTTTTCTTAATCAAGGACCAATTTTATATCATTCTTGGTAGCAGGGACCACTATGGTCCATGTAGGTAGGTATATTAAAAATTAACTGTGATAATTCAATAGAACCTTCGCCTCACCATCCCCAATCAAAAAATTAAAATCGTTCGCGGACCACATTCAGGCTTCTGCGGACCACTGGTTGGGAATTACTGTCCTAGAATATAAATGATACTCACCGAAATACATATTATAATAATCGGCATTGATAATAAAATCAACTAGACAAGTTCCAAATTGGATTAGGATACAACAAATGATTATATATTGATATTTTCCTTTGCCGTTTCCTATTTTATGATTGAGCTTCATATTAATCTAAAAATGATTTAAAAAATCACTTATAACTTAAAGCGCAAAGTGTAACTGTAAAGCCGACTGGTGGTGGGCTCGATCCCTGTTCGAGGAGATGAAATATTTACTTAAATTTATATTTCCATTTCTTCGCTCTGCCACTCAACACGCAATGCCTCCAGAATTCGACAGAAAGTGGGAAACGGAGTGTCGTAACACTAGGTTTCTTCTGCCCACCCCGCTGTGTGCGGGATACAGCGTGAAGCTATGAAGCTGAATAATTTGAGTAAATGTTCAAGAAACCGTTTTTTTTTAATCGTAGCGTCTTGATAGCACGTAGCCGTATACCTACTTGATTAAGTTTCGTAATACTCTCTTTGATGTGTGTCAGGCGACGTGGAGCCTTTTGTATTGTCTGCAATATTAAAAGTAGGGAGAGCGTGTTTATGCCTATTGCGACAATTCGTCCCACCGACGGTGTTTTCGTATTAAAAAAAAAAGAAAATATTTCTCTTTCAATACCAAAAACAAATGGATAACCTGCAAAAAATATATCGTTGAACAATAATCAACTCGTACGTTATAATGCTAACTAAAGTATAATGGTAAAATGAAAATTTTACTATTTTTTATGATGAGTACCGATATACTCGTAAAGTCGAAGAAAAATATTGTGTCTATGTCGCTTTTGTTTTATATTCAAGGAACAATACTGAAACTGAAATTACCAACATGGCATGGACTTAATATTACGGTAAAATCAACAATTAACAGACGAAACTGTATGTGAATATTTTAAAATTTCCGCAAAAGGTAACTCTTAAACCTAATTTAAATGTATTTAAAGTTATAGTCAAACAAAACCACCAGCAAGCCAGCAACATTATTATAATAAGGCATAAAATATGTTTCCTATAAAGTTTGTAAGGACGACTATATCGATCCACACTCGATGAGTTAACCAGTAGACGTTTCAGGGACCCACTGGGTCCACTTTCAGTCACTCTTAACTTCCAAGTCTTCTAAACGGATTACAAAAAGTAGTAAGTCTAACGTAATTTACTAATAGGCATCCTAGAGTTTTATCGTCCATCTTCAGGCTCTACCAATAGACCAGCTCGTTGTTCCCATTTAACATATCATTGTATTTTCAGCTGACATAGCTAAGTTTTATATAATAGTATAATAATTAAGGTGAAACCTAAGTAAGTAAGTTTCTTAAATTTTATGATATAGTTCAGGAAAAATAATAATAAATTAAATTTTCTTACTATAGAACAAAACAAGCACTATCCCATAGACCACAAATCCACGGGACTCTTGCAGTGTAGACAGTGAGGAAAAAGGCGCTAGCCCGTGCCACCGAGACAAATGCAGAATCATCTCTAGGTTTCCAAGTTCCATTTTAAAAATAGATATTGCATTTAAGTGGCCTAGTGATATTTACTACAAAAATATTGCATTAAATAAATAACAAATGAACGAAATTAAGGAATTAAAAATATTATAAAAATGTGTTGTCGACTTGAACTTATAATCAAAAGACTGACTTAAGACTACAACAATCAATGATATTATTCAAAGTTTTACTGCATAAATAGATTATCAAAACATTTATAGTATTATACTGTGATATAGAGAAAATTAGTAATAAAATTTAGTATTAAATTAATATTAAATTTAGTAAAAAATTGTAGGCCTGTCATTTTTAAAAACTGAATACTATTTTATTGAACAGAATTATATATATAATATTATATATATATTATTATATAATAATACAACTATAATAAATTTAACATTTTCTTACTACAATGTTGTCTTTCTATTCTTATCAAAATAATTATCAAGCGTAGGGATGTACCTCTTCCCAGTGTATTTTATAGTACAATGAAAGGAATGACAAATTAAATACTTTGTATGCAGAATATCTGATATTGTGGCAAATAAGTTATAATTGTTACTTTTCATTTATAATAACAATGTGCGTTAAGTGTAATACTATGTTGTACTTAAATAAATCAAATAAATCAGCTCCACGCTGTATCCCGCACACAGCAGGGTAGGTAGTGGGAACCTAGTGTTAAGACACTCCGTTCCCCACTTTTGCTTCGACACCAGAGTGAAGAAATGGAAATACAAATTTCAGTAAATATTTCATCTCCTCGAGTGGGGATCGAACCCACAACCAGTCGGTTTTACATTCACATTTTGTGCCGCTACACCAAAGCTTTTATTTTAATTGCGAGAAATCAACCGAATAATTTCGTTGATGTATAACTACTCATTAATGTTAGTATTTTAATCAAATTTTATTAATAGGCAACTATTATTTGTAGAGTGTGATACAAGAGAAACATCACTTTCCATGTTAATGTTTAAAATAAATTTCCAAAAATCTGTTAGTAAAGACGAAATACATATTTTTTAAGCTTCACGATGTATTCCGCATGTATCAGAGAAGGAGGCACCAAGTGAGAGGGCCTAGTGACATTTTTCTCCTCACTTTCTGGAGACATTACGTGTTGAATGGCGGAACTCAACACTTCGTTTTGCCTCGACACCAGAGCAAAAAAATGGCAATATTTAATACGTGCCGCGTGCCGCGTGATCCCGCCCTAGAATAGGATCATTCTGGTACTGGTGGTGTCGTAAGAGGCGACTAAAGTACGTGTGGTAGAGTCACGTCGCCAGCAATGGCAACACGCATGGGCAGACTCGACCGGATCATTACCACCCCCGGCATTTAAAACCGGTGTGAAGTAGTGGCTATATGCCACTGCGTTTCGCATCAGGTAATGCCGGGCCCAGACGCCCAATCCACCTTAAAGGCCGGCAACGCACCTGTAACTCCTCTGGGGTTGCACGGGGTCGTGGGCAGCAGTAATCACTTACCATCAGGTGACCCGCACGCTCGTTTGCCGTGTCTTTTCCATAAAAAAAAAAATATTTCATTTTCTTGAGTGTTGCGGTTACAGTCACACGCTTGTGCCCCTGCGCTACGACTGCCCTCTTAGGACTATACAATATTCCTTAACCATTTTATTTATCGCTAAAAATAATTGAACTATTTATATTGAAACCGCGAGAGCTAAACGAGCCAAAGTATAAAGGTGTTCAGTGCAGGTAGCAAGCGCCAACAAAAATACGCACTATGTCAAAATCGATACTTTCAGCCTCGCTCTGCCATATCGTGTCACTGACTAAAGATTATTTATTTTCTATTAAACATACTCATATATATAGTTAAATAACTAAATTACTTATAACACATGACGCCAAAAAAGTCTTTAATTGTAACAATCAATAAAATAGCTGATTTCGAGCCTCTATTAAATGTAAAAAATAATAACATGGTTTTTTAATATAAAAGCTTATCAAAACCATCTACTATAATCCCATAGATTATAGACAAGGCTAGTAGAAATTATATGACACCTAATATATACAAAAAGTGTTATCTTAAAATTAAAATGTTGAAATTTATCTACAATTATGCTGAACGTACTACTGTTTGTTTAAAAAAATTTAGAATCGTAATACTACAATGTACACACATTGTAAACTGTACTTTGTTTTGATATTAGATTATTGATAATATTTATAATAGCGCGTATAATAAAAATAGTCAGCCCATATGTACAAAATATTTTTATAATTGTATATTTTATTTATATTATAATTACGGACTGAAATTAATGTTGGAAACTTTGTGGAATAATTGTCCAATTTATTCAACACACAATGTACATACAAAGACAATAATTACACACTTAAAGAAAAAAAAGAAATATAACAAAATATCAAGAGAAATAGAATAGCGAAACTGACACGTAATAGCAACAAGAGAAAGTTTAAAATTGAATGTAAGAAAAATGCGCAACAGATAAACAAGTGAACGTCGCAAGCTATACTACTACGGCATAAGAGGACGTGCACTCAATCTTCTGACCTCTTATTTACCTGACAGAGTTCAGAGGATTGATGTGAATGGCAAGAAATCTCCTGGTTCGGTAATTAGCATGGGGGTCTCACAAGGGTCTATTCTTGGTCCTTTTCTCTTTTTAATATATATAAATGATTTACCGTATCTTGTTGAAAAGAACCATGAGATAGTATTATTTGCTGATGAACATCTTCACATTGATTTTCAAAATAAAAAGACGACAAATCGTATATGACGATGTAAACAATGCTCTCTCGAAAGTAGTACTGGTTCAGTGTTAATAACTTACTATTGGATAATAAAAAAACTAAATGAATTATTTTTTAAAACACCTAACACGAAAGTTGTTAAAGCCGATGTACTCTTGAATGGTGCACCCGTAGATCCTGTCGATTCGATACGGTGTTTCTCGGTATCACCATAGACTTACATACTCCACCATATTGATGGATTCGCGAATAGACTTAGCTCTGCAGCTTTCGCGGTAAAAAAAATTAGATCATTAACTGACGTAGAAACGGCTCGACTTGTTTACTTCAATTACTCCCATAGTATTATTTCCTATGGGTTTTTACTTTGGGGTAATTGCATTCAACCAATATTTGTCCTACAGAAGCGAGCTATTCATACAATCTATAACTTAGGTCCTAAAGACTCATTAAGGCAAAAGTTTAAAGAAATTAATATACTGACAGTTGCATCTCAATATATTTTGAAAATGTTATGTATGTTAAGAAAAACATTAAAAATTTTACCAAAATTGGTGAATTTCATAATATTAGCACTAGAAATAATCATAATCTTGGTGCACCTGTAACTCGGTTGCATCGAATCCGTAATTCTTTTATGGGACAACTGTGGTACGCTTTTACAATTAGGATCCCCAGAAAATGTCAGAGAATTTTATATATCACGATTTAAAAAAATTGTGAAAAGACGTTTGTGTGTTTAAGGTTATTACCAAATTAATGATTATTATTATTATATTTTAACCATTTTTATTCTCCCAAGTGATTGGGGTACGTTAACCAAAAATTGCGAGCACTGATTGAACTTTCCATTGACTTTTGAGGTCTATGGATAAATCTGTATACTTATCTATTTTATTTGAATAAGTGGATGCAAGATTGTGTTTTATTAGCGAATAGACTATATCTATCAAGCTATACAGAATTTTTAACTTTTATCGTGAAGTAAAATATCCGGTCTATTGCAGTGCTGTACGGTTTTATTTGTGATTATTGTACGGATTCCCAGTACAGTTTTAAAACTAGTAGATTCTAAATAGTCTGAGGTGAATAGTTGTAATCGGGAGTTTTTCGCTTGTGGGATGATGTGAATGTTTAATTGCAAGGTGTTGATGACTAATAGCAGCGATTTGATCCGTGTCTATGGCTTCCGTCTCTGGGAAGAGATCTCCCCGTCGTAGCCATTCGTTGGATGCAACTTTGTCAACGTGAGTTTGGCTAAGATCGGCCAAATGTCTACCGTGCAGTGACTTTAAGGACCATGCTTCTATTTTCTGTTGCTTAGTAATCATAGTTTGGTTTAGTTGTATATTTCTATCGTTTAAATTTAACGGTGTATATTTATTATCTATATTAATTATATATTTGTGTAGTTCACTAATTTCAGCCTTAGAGTAAAAATAATTTCGGAATTTAGTTACTAGATTGTTATGTAGGTTACGAATATCGACAAGTCCTCGTCCTCCATCCAGGCGTGATAAAGTTAGACGCTGGGTGCATGATTTAGGGTGATGTTTCCTATGTGTAGTCATGTTTGTATTTATTAAACGTTGCAGATTTGATAAATCAGTTTTAGACCATTTTATTATAGCAAAAGAATAAGTAAGGATCGGTATTGCGTATGTGTTGATGGCTTTTATAATGTTACGTGAGTTTAAGTGTGATTTTAAAATTTTATTCAAACGAAATTTAAATTTATTGGTAAGTTCTAACTTGGTTTCTTTGTGTTGTATTTGCTTAGCTTGTTGAAATCTAAGGTATTTATACGTGCTATTTTCGTCCATTGATTCAATTTGTTCACCAGTATTAAGTATATATGTATTTTGTTGTGATTTACCACGTACAATTGAATGCACCTTGCATTTTTCAATTCCAAATTCCATTCGTATGTCTGTAGAGAAGGATTGTGTGAGGTCGGCTAGTATTTTTAGTTCTTTATTGTTAATGGCATATAGTTTGATGTCGTCCATGTACATTAAATGTGAAATTGTATGATGTGTGTTATTATGTTTTAGTTTAAATCCTATATTGGTATTATTAAGCAATTCAGAAAGAGGGTTTAACGCTAGGCAGAACCATAATGGACTCAGCGCATCTCCTTGGAAAATGCCTCTTTGTATTTTAATCAAATCAGTAGTCATTGTTTCATTTTTGTTAATTAATTTTAATCTAGTTTTCCATGAGAGCATAACAGAGCTTAAAAATGTTATAAGAATGGGATGAATCTTGTACTTTTTTAAAATATATATTAACCAACTATGTGGAACTGAATCAAATGCTTTTCTATAGTCTATATACATTGTATTAATATTTTTATTATTTGCCTGTTTCATAACTATTGCGTCTATAGTAAGCTGCTCTTTACACCCTTGACTATTTTTCCTACAGCCTTTCTGTTGTTCAGCTAAAATGTTATTTAGATCGACATGTTTATAAATTATGTCAGTGATACACGCAGTAATAATTTTATATATTGTTGGGAGGCATGTTATTGGCCTATAGTTAGCTGGGTTTGGAATCTAAGCCTTTCGGTAACATATATGTTATTCCGTTTGTTACAAATAAAGGTAGTGTGCAAGGTGATTGTATGAACTGGTTTATGTGTTTAAGAAGAAGGGAATGAGTGCATGTCAGCTTTTTGTACCAGTAGTTGTGTATATTATCGGTTCCAGGTGCCTTCCAATTGTGGGTTCGTTTGATAATTTGGTTAAATGTTTCTATGGATATATTTTTGAATTTCATTACATTTATTTCTCCGTCAGGTATTTTTTTTAACCATTCGGCGTCTGCGTTATGTTCTATTGGATTTTCCCAAATATTCGCCCAGTATTGTTGCAAATTATTTTGCGTTGGATTTTCCAGTAAATGTGTTGTGGTATTTTGGTTTATGCTAGATAGATTTCTGTAAAACTGTTTTTCGTTGTTAACAAATGTATTATTTTGTTGCTTCCGCTTTGTACATGTCAAATATCTTCTAAGTCTGTTCGAAGTTGCATTTAATTTTTGTTTTAGTGTGTCTAAGAAATGTTGTAATTCTGTATTAGGTTCTTCATGATGTGAGTGAGTTTTATATTGTGTTTTTATTTCTTCTAAAGTTTTTAATATTTTACGGTTCCTATTTCCTGATATATATTGCGTAAGTCTACCTATTTGCAATCTATATTTGTCTACTCTACTTTCAAGTCTTTTTTGCCACGATGGTTTGCTGTTACGAGTTCGATAATTATCAATAAAACTGAATTTTGTTCCATTACACAGTGATGCAGTGTAGGCAGCAGTATATATAATCTTATGAAGACCATTGAAATCTATTTCGTTATTTAAATGTTTTGGGAGTACTTCATTATTTAAGAAACTGACTATTTGAGACAATTTACGCGTTGATTTTTGTTTAGGTATATAGGGTCTGGTTTCAGGATTTGTATTGTTAAATTCAATTAAAGCATTATTAAATTCCTGTTCAATATAATGTTTTTCTATTAAATTGTGTTTATTTATACAATGCTGGTCTAGTGTTTCAACGTGTTGTAAATCTCTTTGTACATATGCAGAATCATTTATTTCATTTGTTTGACTGCTAGGCGAATCCGACTCTGTAGTATTTTTTGTTAAAGGATTACTATTAGCTAACTTAATTTCTACTTCTCTTTTTAATTCAATAATTCTATCGGCTTGTATACTTTTGTTCGTAAATATTAGTCGTCTCTGGTCAGCTATTCTTTGTTCTGTAAGGTGTGATAAGTGTTGGTTTCTGGATATAAATAAACTGTACAGGTTTTTACGATAAGAAGACTTATTAACTTCCAGTTGAGTGACTTCAAAGTAACATTTGACAATTTCTTCATTAAGTTGGTTTGACCATTTCATTCTAGTATTTGAGTGTGAAAGATGAGTTGAATGAATGTTCTTTTTTGTAAGTGGTTGATCACCGATTCGCAATAGTTCTTTAACTTCAATCAAAATTTGAGCTAAAGTATCATGTGATAGCAGTTTGTTCCTTATTATTGCTCTACGTTGATCTCCTATACGTTGTCTAGTTGCCTGCATTTCGGGAAATTTACTAGTAAATTCTTGGTGTAAGGGTTCTAAATAATTATTCAATAACGTGGTTTCGCATTTTGTTATAATAAGATATGTGCGCCAAATATGCTGGTTCATTATGTCGGTCCACTTTTTTCGCGCACGAATAGAGCCCGCAGTGGGTGCAGGGTAATTGGCAAGTGCCTCCTGTACAACATCTGCTGACCTTATAATTAGTGATGAATGTGATGACGTCGGTGATGAATTATGGGAATTTAATAGGGTACGAGTTGAGGATGGTCAGGGTATGTATGCTTGATACCGGTGAATGAAAGGAAGAAGAAATGAATGATGAAGATGATTGTTCGGCTGTAACATTTTTTTCGAGGGGAACCCGCCTGCTCAGTCCCCCGTCGCCAACGGTTCGCATACTGTGGCATCCAGCGTTAGCTCCAGATGCGCCCCGGCGACCCCCGGGTAGCGGCCGCAAATTATATCTTTTATTTTCCATATTCTCCATAAAAAGGGTTACCAGTGCCATGTTAGCCGAGTAAGTAATTTATTATCACGTGTCCGCCCCCCACGAGAATCAGATGTTCGATTCGGACGTATGGTTGGACTTTAGGGGGCTTATTATTATTATTATTAAAGGTATCATTGTCACAGATAATTAAATATGTATTTTTTTAAAATTGATTTTTAAAAAATAAGTCCCACTGAGTTTCTTGCGCCGGTTCTTCTCAGGTCTGAGGCATTAACTTTAGTGAACTGGTGGTAAATTATTTGACATTCAAAAAATGAAGCATGTTGCTTCTTATTTTGAATAAAATTATTTGAATTTGAATTTATATCAAAAAATCTACGCCGATAATGGGCTTGAAAACATGAGCGCCGTAAATTTCCATGTAAAAATACATCTTAGTCCTAGATCCAAGTGCAATAACGTAGGAAGTATAAATGACTGTACAGTTCGCCGCCATCAGCTCACAAAAGTCAAAGTCAAAAGCTTTTATTCAAAAGAAGAAGATCACTCACAAGTTAACGCCTCAGACCTGAGAAGAACCGGCGCAAGGAACTTAGTGGATTTTTTTTATTTTAATCAATACAAAAATGCATTTAAACATTTAATATTAATTATTTATTTTTAATAAATTGTATTGTATGTAAATAATACATGTAATCTTTAATTTTTTGTCAATAGTAGTTGGTTTCTTTACTAAATACAGCATGTGTTGGCACAAAATCCAGGTTTTGCTCTAAAAGAATTCTTTACCCAGCATTTCCATGCAATTTCGTTACAGTAAAATCTTTTAAAGCAACAAAATATATATAAATATTCTTATAGCCTATATAAATATAAAATTTAATCTGTGGGTTTTTTTTTTCAACTTCAACATATAATAAAGGAACGACATACAACATACTTCAATATATAATAATGTATATTTACAATTATGTATTTATATGTTATTATTTAAATTTATTTTATGTGTTCTAAAAAAGAACATGAAATGTTCACTACATTGTCTAAACGTATAAATTATACAATGTATTAATGTAGATATATATAAACTACCATGAATATGTACATTATAATTTAGGTACGTTATAAATAAAAGTTCATGTAAATATATAAAAAAATAATATTTATTGTATAAATTAATTAATAATAAAGGAAAGAAGTAAATTAATAACAAATATTCAAAATTAAACAATATAGAGATATTATTTACACTGATTATAAAATGTTGAATAGAACAGATTTTTTAAAAATAATATAGAAAGATTTAAAGGATTATAAAATATTATAAATTCATTCACGACAATTTGGTATTAATATAAATAAATAAGGAAGAGTATGTTATAACAAATAATATTCATAAAGGTACATCAATCATGTAGAGAATAAACACAACTGAAAGTATTCTGTTTGGTGATAAGTTGCACAAATATTGGCCTTCTTGTATTTAAGTCATATTTTTTAAAACATTAATAAAATTTTATAGATAATTACCTTATATTGTTATTTAATATAAAACAAAACGATACAATTTATAATTTATACAACTGTCCGATTAAACATAACATTCAACCGAAATCATAATAAACGGTCGATTCTTTTATTATATGTTAAAGTTGAAAAAAACCCTAAGGTTAAATTTTATATTTATATAGACTATAAGAAACTTAAGTTTGTGGGCATACACACTATAGGTTTTGATTACGCGGTGAATTCCATACGAAATTAAGCAAAAACGAAATGTAAATGCTCATAACTCTTTACTGTTAGATGAAATATTTACTAAAATGTATATTTCCATTTTTTCATATTTCAAAAGTATCGGCTTATAAATAGCGCCTGGTCGGTCCAGGAGGCGCGCTTTCGAGATCCGTATCGTTCAAAGTCCCACGTCTGTGCCACATTAAGGAATTAAGTCTTTTGGGAATTGATATGATTTTGCTCGCAAAATTTTTTGAATTTAAAGAAAAATAATTAGCTATACGGTATTTAGGTAGGCGGCAAGTGCAGGTTTTGTCGCGTAAACTCCGATTCAAAAATTTGAAATCTCGGTGTTGATCATGCAAATTGAAAGCTAAAGATTCAGCCTATTGAGAAAACAGTTGTATACAATAACTGTTATAGCAATTTTGTCGAACCAACTATTTTAAATACTTATTTACTTATTTAGAAAACGTATAAAAATTTGAACGTAGCGGGACTCGAACCCGCGCCTCCTGGAAAGTAGAAAGAAACTATTTTAAATTGATATAACATTTTTTCCTCATATGTCTTCCATGTACAGATATAGATCCGTTAAAATTTAATTATAAGTATAGCGTAGAGTAGCCCGACTTACATTATATGCACTCTATAAACATAATAATGATATTAATTATTCAGCACTATAAACGAACATCAAATATAATTAAAACAATATTGAACGTCATTTTCGTGTAGCCACCCACGGTATGACAATATAGGGTAGTTTTATTAAAATAGAAACTGTACTTAAGCAAATAATTTTATTTTTTTATTTTTCAGTTATATTGATAAGCTTTCAGTTGTCCTAATTAGTCCAGATCAAGCCATTATCATCGTATAAAAGATGACATTACGAGTCAGAAGATGTGTTGTGGATGATACAATTGTTTTAGTAATGAGTATATCTCGATGGTTTGGACTTGCTCCAGTGCGTTTTATGAAATCTCGTGACAAAATATTCATGTACATCTCACGCGCTTTCGTCTTCTACGGACTGATTTTCACTGTCGTTTGTGGTCAGTATATCTTTTTTTAATTTATTTATCAGCTTCACGTTGTATCCCGCACACGGCAGGGAACCTAGTGTTAAGACTCTCTGTTTCCCACTTTCTTCCGAATTCTGGACTGCGTGTTGATAAGCAGGACTTAACGCCGTTCTTTACCTCGACACCAGGGCGAAGAAATGGAAATATAAAATTAAGTAAATATTTCATCTCCTCGAGTGGAGATCGAATCCACAACCGAAGAGCTATGAAGAGTGTTTCCTGAGCAACATTCGTAAGTCTTGTTTTTGAATGAGGTCGTGAGTGGAGAGTCGTTTGCTTTTATGAGCTTAGCGATTTTCCAATTTTTGATAGGTTTTTTGGGTGGCCCTCAAGGGGAGTCTATACCTAGTTTGATAACTACTGGGCGATGGTCTGAGTCTAGTTCTGATAGTGATTCTATAGACCGCAGCCAGAGGGCAACGTTCTTTACAATCACTGAGTATAGTACTTCCGTAGTGCCTCCTCCGGTGGGAAAATTGACGCAATTCCATTGCTTTTATAGTTATTTTATCTCTTTTACACGAGTTTGCTAACACTAGACAAAAGTAAAAAAAAATATTATTTATCAACAGATATTTTGATGTTTTTTTCAATGTACATGGATATAAAGTCAATTATTATAGATCAAATTAAAATAAATGATACAGAACAAACAAAGTGTGTTTTAAAAATATGTACTATGTTGCTGTCCATTTTCTTAATTAGTGTTGCTGGTATTAATGCAACAAGAAAAACCAAAACTTTAATGACTTGTGTTGAATCAGTGAGAAAGGTCTGTCCTTATTATTCGTACCACAACGTATGTGCTTTGTTTTAGATTGTAATATCATCGATGTTGTGTTTCTCTAATTATTTTGCCACTCACTCTTGCTTCATCAATTTTTTACCGTTCTTTCTATAACTATAACTAATTTTGTTGACGTCTTTTTTTTTCTGATGGACTTACTGCTGTTGACCTGGTATGGTCTTAACAGCGTCACCGGACTGAGAGGGGCGAGTGTAGCTCGCCCCTGAAGAAGAAGTTACGGGCAATGAAGGGCGCTCGTGCAGTGTTAAGGGCGATCACAGGGGAATACCCCGCGTGCGCTAATCATGGGGGATTTCGGCCGTCAGGCCCCGCTGCGCCGAGGCGTGGGCGTGCCGTGAGATATGACTGGCCTCGCCGCCTCTTACGGCGGCGGAGAGTGGGACGTGGGACGTGGGACTGAGGAGTGAAACCTCCCTATGTAATGGGCGTTTGCGGTGGTTATTGGTTCGTCGGGGTCCAGCAGGAGATTTTGTTGACGTGCTTTAGCATTTTAATCATGTTCTTCTTCATTCTCGCTAGTGTATTGGATAATATGATATAATATATTTATTTCTACTTTTAGATAAAAAATAACATCCTTGGCAACTATAAGGATAATATATTGAAAGGGAAAATATTAAGTCTGACTGCGCTATCCATTTTTGGTACATGGATACCTATCTGGGAAAACTACCAGTGTAAGAAAACAGAAAATAAAATTTCAATCTCCTTCACTTAGTAAATGTGTATTATAATTTTCTTATTTAGTTTTAGATTTAAAATTATGTATGTATGTACTGTCGTTTGTTATATTAACTATGATGGAGCTGCAGTTTGTAGTCGTCGCATTATGCATTAAGTCGGGATTTCAGGCAGTAAACCAGTGTCTGCGTAACGTAATTTGTTAGTATATTTAATATTTTCTTTTTTCAACTTTTTTTCCATATAACTAATTATAACGATAAGTTATTCAATACACTTGACAGAATGAAATTGTTTGTCGATCGATTTGTAGTGTTATCATTGTTCGGTTTGCTCTTGGCTCGTGCTTTAACAATTTGAGCATTCACAATGTTCCTTGCCCATTTTGACTTGTCCCTTTTTGTATGGAGTCTTTAAAATTAAAAATAATAGCATTGTTTCATACACAGTTTCCCGACTATGCTTTCGTATCTTCAAAAAGAAATTAAGTTCACATTTAATTATTTTTTTTAATTAATTTGCATAGCAAATTTGGAGCAAGAAAATTCTAGAAATTATTTAACGCCAGATTATTCAAAAACACCTGTTCAGACGATCAATGCAGCTATAGATCTAATCGGAATGACTGACCAACGATACCCAGGTTTTTATAATCATATTAATTTTATTCAAATAAAACATTTCTACAAAACTAAGTTATTAAAACGGTTAAATTAATTTTGCAGATGGAATTGTGGCGAAGCGATTGAAATTATCAAATAAAATTAGAGAAATCAGTCGATCCTATGTCGGCGTCTGCGACGTTTTAAGAAACTTTAATGATTCTGAAAGTACAACTATATTTCTTCAATTCACGATTTTGACCTTACACATCATATTTACTATTTTTTATATGGTAAAAACAGTTCACGCACATGGAAACGGTAGGTTATTGGGTGTTATTGAATTTCATTTAACTATACAAATTTCATATCAATTAAAAGTTAGTAACAAGACAGAGCGCGGCGTTGAGTTTCGCCACTCAACACTCAATACCCCTAGAATTCGGCGGAAAATGGAGAATGGAAGGCTTAATAAAACCGGAGTGTTTTAGCACTAGCTTCCCTCGTCCCCTATGCCCACGGATGCCTCTGTGGGATACAGCGTAGAACTAAAAAAAGTATTTTAATTGATTGATTATACAAATTATAAGATTGATTTTTTTTCTACATATTTCAAAACCAAATTTAATGGCATTACAATTCGTTTGGTTCGTATATCATGTTTTAAAAATGATATTATTAGTAGAGCCGTGTTTTCGTACTGAAGAAGAGGTATGTTTAAATAATTACACTAATAATTAAATTAGAGTACCTCTCTATGGGGTTCCCCATCTTTTTTGATCAAGGACCACTTTTATATCATTTTTGGTAGCAGAGACCACTATGCATGTAGGTATGATATAAATTAACTGTAATTATCAAACAAAAACTTCGCCTCAGCATCCCCAGTCATAATCATGTTTAGTTTCTACTGACCACTGGTGGTACGCGGCCCACTGCTTGGGAACCAGTGCTCTAGAGTCACTAGAGTCATAATTTTAAGAAAAAAGGATATTCACAATTTTTTTGATTTTATTATTATTAAAGATGTTAGGATACGACTTAATGCAAATGTCTGGTGTTATAATCAATATATTAATGTGTATGCCACATTTTTTTATGTACGTTATGTACGTTTTTATGTACGTTGTTTCGTTTAATATTATTCTAGGTAGCCAACACTCGTATACTAGTTGGAAAATTGATGTGTCACATCACGAGTGAAGCCGACCCTTTACGGGATGAAACAGAAGCTTTCTACAATCATATCTTGTTGAACGACGTCTCATATACAGTTTTTGGAATTTTTTCATTGAGAAGGCCGCTTATATCAAAGGTCTACGGAATATTTTTTTCTATAATAGCAAAGTATGAATAAGAAGAGTTTAATTTTTGGAAATATATAGTGATTTTGTATAGATTTTCTTTTGCATTTGGCCCGCCTAAGGTTATTGTTATATTATACCCAAATTATACAAAATCTTTACATAGTTTGTTTGTAGCCTTTATGTTATTCTAATGTTTATGCTTTTATAACTGTAAAGTCTATTACTGTACAGTTTTATTTAAAGAACGGATTTCAATAGGAGTAGATTTTATTTGAAAGTGAAGCGAACATCTACCCTTACAATTTTTCTAATTTATAATATATTAGTAAAAATAATATATTAGTAAAGTACAAATTTTATTGTTTTTGTCTATTGTATTTTATATAAAACAAATACAGGTTAATGGTTAGTGGAAAGAAACTAGAACTTGTAGAGTTGCTTATCTCATTTTCCCTTTATTACAGGTTATTGGAGGTGTCACGACTATACTGGTGTTACTATTTTAAATCACCGTGTTTATAAAATTTGAAGAGATTTCATTTCGACGTTTAACAAAAACTATAGTACTAGAATGCTATGTTAAGATATTCTTGAAAATTTACAACAGCTTTATAACAGAATTAACTTAAATTGTATCAAAAAAGATTTTTCAGAATGCAAAAAAGTAAAAACAGGGAATATTATTGTTTAAAAAAGTATTGTATTTATAATCTTGTAATAATCCTGAGGAACTACTTCGTGTGATTCTATAGATTTTAATAATGACCAGTTTGTCTGGACCAAACGGGTTGCATATTTTCTGGCTTAAATGGTTCCGCAGTTCACATTTGCAACACAATTCCTTTTCTATCTGTGTATTTCTTTTATATCACTGTATTTTCTTGTGTTGTGCAATAAAGTATATTAATATTATTATTTTGTTTTAATTTCTCAGCTTTAAGCTGGTTAAGCCGGTGGTTAACTATAACTACAGGAATGCGCCAAGTAATTACACAGTGTAGTGTATTTAGTTTTGTAAGTTTATGTCAATTTCTTCTTTTTTTTTATGGAAAAGACAAGGCAAACGAGCGTTTGGTCACCTGATGGTAAGTGACTACCGCCTCCCACGACCCCGTGCAACCCCAGAGGAGCTATAGGTGCGTTGCCTGCCTTTAAGGTGGATTGGGCGCCGGAGCCCGGCATTACCTGGTGCGAAATGCAGTGGCATAAAGCCACTACTTCACGCCGGTTTTAAATGCCGGGGGTGGTAATGATCCGGTCGAGTCTGCCCGTTCGTGTTGCCATTGCTGGCGACGTGACTCTACCACACGTACTTTAGTCGCCTCTTACGACACCACCAGTACCAGGATAATCCTATTCTAGGCCGGGATGACACGATTTCAATAGAGTGTATTATATTATCTTGTAAGTTTATTATTGATAAATGGTTGAGGCCAAATGGTCGTGGCGTAGTGGTACAAAGTGTGACTGTAAAATCGACTGGTTGTGAGTTCGATCTCCACTCGAGGAGATGAAATATTTACTTAAATTTATATTTCCATTTCTTCGCTCTGGTGTCTAATTTAATTTATAGTTGTCAATCAATTCCGCTTATTAAATCAATAATCATGTATTTTAAGCGGGCGAAGCCGCGAGCGTGCCGCTAGTATTATATTCAAGTTTATGAAGTGAGATGAAAACTTACAATACAAATAATAGTAATTTCCTATAAGTTATATGGCATAGAAAAAAATATAAACTATTATTGTTCATTTCATTCAAAATGAGTGCATAAGTTCAAATTCAAATTATTCCTTATCAAACACACTTTTTTACAAGCACTTTTGAATCGTCGTCGTCTGAATGAATAAATTTAAAACTTAAGGGAGAAAAACAAATTAATAAAAGGAAAAAGGCACTCTATAAGCATAATAATGATATTAATTATTCAGTACTATAAACGAACATCAAATATAATTGAAACAATATTGAACGTCATTTTCGTGTAGCCACCCACGGTATGACAATATAGGGTAGTTTTATTAAAATAGAAACTGTACTTAAGCAAATAATTTGAATTTTTAGCTTTCAGTTATATTGATAAGCTTTCAGTTGTCTTAATTATTCCAGATCAAGCCATTATCATTGTATAAAAGATGACATTACGAGTAGGAAGATGTGTTGTGGATGATACAATTGTTTTAGTAATGAGTATATCTCAATGGCTTGGACTTACTCCAGTGCGTTTTACGAAATCTCGTGACAAAATATTCATGTACATCTCACGCGCTTTCATCACCTACGGACTGATTTTCACTATCGTTTATGGTCAGTACAGCTTTTTTTTATTTATTTATCAGCTTCACGTTGTATCCCGCACAGGGCGAAGAAATGGAAATATAAATTTAAGTAAATATTTCATCTACTCTAGTGGAGACCGAACCCACAACCGAACAGCTATGAAGAGCGTTTCTTTAGCAACATTTATAAGTCTATAATTTTTGAATGAGGTCGTGAGTGGAGAGTCGTTCGCTTTGATGAGCTTAGCGAACTTTTTCCAATTTATGATAGATTTTGTAGGTGGCTCTGAAAGGGACTCTATACCTAGTTTGAAAACTAAAGAAAAACAAAAACTTTAATGACTTGTGTTGAATCAATGAGAAAGGTCTGTCCTAATTATTCCTACCACAACGTATGTACTTTGTTTTAGATTGTAATATCATCGATGTTGTGTTTCTCTAATTATTTTGCCACTCACTCTTGCTTCATCAATTTTTTTTACCGTTCTTTCTATAACTATAACTAATTTTGCTGACGTGCTTAAGCATTTTAATCATGTTCTTCTTTATTCTCGCTAGTGTATTGGATAATATAATATAATATATTTATTTCTACTTTTAGATCAAAAATAACATCCTTGGCAACTATAAGGATAATATATTGAAATGGAAAATATTAAGTCTGACTGCGCTATCCATTTTTGGTACATGGATACCTATCTGGGAAAACTACCAGTGTAAGAAAACAGAAAATAAAATTTCAATCTCCTTCACTTAGTAAATGTGTATTATAATTTTCTTATTTAGTTTTAGATTTAAAATTATGTATGTATGTACTGTCTTTTGTTTTATTAACTATGATGGAGCTGCAGTTTGTAGTAGTCGCATTATGCATTAAGTCGGGATTTCAGGCAGTAAACCAGTGTCTGCGTAACGTAATTTGTTAGTATATTTAATATTTTCTTCTTTCAACTTTTTTTCCATATAACTAATTATAACGATAAGATATTCAATACACTTGACAGAATGAAATTGTTTGTCGATCGATTTGTAGTGTTATCATTGTTCGATTTGATCTTGGCTCGTACTTTAACAATTTTAGCATTCACAATGTTCCTTGCCCATTTTGACTTGTCCCTTTTTGTATGGAGTCTTTAAAATTAAAAATAATAGCTTTGTTTCATACACAGTTTCCGGACTATGCTTTCGTATCTTCAAAAAGAAATTAAGTTCACATTTAATTATTTTTTTTAATTAATTTGCATAGCAAATTTGGAGCAAGAAAATTCTAAAAATTATTTAACGCCAGATTTTTTAAAAAAACCTGTTCAGACGGTCAATGCAGCTATAGATCTAATCGGAATGACTGACCAACGATACCCAGGTTTTTATAATCATATTAATTATATTCAAATAAAACATTTCTACAAAACTAAGTAATTGAAAATGTTAAATTAATTTTGCAGATGGAATTGTGGCGAAGCGATTGAAATTATCAAATAAAATTAGAGAAATCAGTCGATCCTATGTCGGCGTCTGCGACGTTTTAAGAAACTTTAATGATTCTGAAAGTACAACTATATTTCTTCAATTCACGATTTTGACCTTACACATCATATTTACTATTTTTTATATGGTAAAAACAGTTCACGCACATGGAAACGGTAGGTTATTGGGTGTTATTGAATTTTAGTTAACTATACAAATTTCATATCAATTAAAAGTTAGTAACAAGACAAAGCGCGGCGTTGAGTTTCGTCACTCAACACTCAATACCTCTAGAATTCGGTGGAAAATGGAGAATGGAAGGCTTAATAAGACCGGAGTGTTTTAGCACTAGCTTCCTTCGTCCCCTATGCCCACGGATGCCTCTGTGGGATACAGCGTAGAACTAAAAAAAGTATTTTAATTGATTGATTATACAAATTATACGATTGATTTTTTTTTCTAGATATTTCAATACCAAATTTAATGGCATTACAATTCGTTTGGTTCGTATATCATGTTTTAAGAATGATATTATTAGTAGAGCCGTGTACTCGTACTGAAGAAGAGGTATGTTAAAATAATTACACTAATAATTAAATTAGAGTACCTCTCTATGGGGTTCCCCATCTTTTTTTGATCAAGGACCACTTTTATATCATTTTTGGTAGCAGAGACCACTATGCATGTAGGTATGATATAAATTAACTGTAATTATCAAACAAAAACTTCGCCTCATCATCCCCAGTCATAATCATGTTTAGTTTCTACTGACCACTGGTGGTACGCGGCCCACTGGTTGGGAACCAGTGCTCTATAGTCACTAGAGTCATAATTTTAAGAAAAATGGATATTCACAATTTTTTTGATTTTATTATTATTAAAGATATAAGGATACGACTTAATGCAAATGTCTGGTGTTATAATCAATATATTAATGTGTATGCCACACTTCTTTATGTACGATATGTACGTTTTTATGTACGTTGTTTCGTTTAATATTATTCTAGGTAGCCAACACTCGCATCCTAGTAGGAAAATTGATGTGTCACATCACGAGTGAAGCCGACCCTTTACGGGATGAAACAGAAGCTTTCTACAATCATATCTTGTTGAACGACGTCTCATATACAGTTTTTGAAATTTTTTCATTGAGAAGGCCGCTTATATCAAAGGTCTACGGAATATTTTTTTTCTGTAATAGCAAAGTATGAATAAGAAGAGCTTAATTTTTGGAAATATACAGTGATTTTGTATAGATTTTCTGCAATAATACAAAAAAGCGGGCGCATTTGGCCCGCCTAAAGTTATTGTTATATTATACCCAAATTATACTAAATCTTTACATAGTTTGTATGTAGCCTTTATGTTATTCTAATGTACATGCTTTTATAACTGTAAAGTCTATTATTGTACAGTTTTATTTAAAGAACGGATTTAAATAGGAGTAGATTTTATTTGAAAAATTAAAATAAAATTTAATAAAAAAATAAAATTTTGTCGATTGTATTCTATATAAAACAAATACAGGTAATGGTTAGTGGAACAAGAACTTGTAGATTTGCTGATCTCATTATCCCTTTCTTGCAGGTTATTGGAGGTGTCACGACTATACTAGTATTACTATTTTAAATCACCGTGTTTATAAAGTTTGAAGAGATTTCATTTCGACGTTTAACAAAAACTATAGTACAAGAATGCTATGTTAAGATAATATTATAAAGAGGTAAGATTTGTATTTTTGTATGTATGTATGTATGTATGTATGTGTGTATGTTTGTAGAGTTTTCACACAAAAACTACTGGACCGATTTCAATATTTTTTTCACTATTAGAAAGCTGCATCTTCACTGACCAGCATAGGCTATATTACATTTTCAAAAAAAATAGAGATCCCTAATAAAAATGCAATAATGTAACCCAAAGTGAGAAGAAATTGATCTTAACAATTCTATCATCGCATGCGCTGCGAAAACTATTGATGATAGAATAAAACAATGTTCTACAGTATTGTAGAGCGCATCAATATCTATAAAAAACTCCGCGATAGCATATGTCCAACTACTGTAGTTATGACAATATAACCATTTTTTTAAATTTTATAAGTTAACAAAAGTGCCGACAATAATCCAAACATATTATTCATACCTCTGCATTAATCCTTATCCCATTAAATGATATTTTATTAAAGATAATTTTAATACCTGTAAAATACTTTTTAAATTAATAAAATCGGACATCCCATTCAAAAGATATAACTAATTTAAAAATATCAATCTAAAGAAAATCCTGTAATAATAAAAAATGCGGAGTGTGTGCCGTGTGGCCTCGCACACCGTGGCGAGTAACTCCCCCCTCACCCCCGCAGAGAGGGGGAGGTGCATCGATATCACTAAAATTATTAAGACAATCGATTAGATTTTTTGTTTCCTTATTTGATTTGAATAGGCCCCGAAACTACAAGACCAATTTGGTAAATTCTTTTACAATTAGACGATTAAGGTGTAAAACAATACAAAAAAAAACCTTATATCGCGTACGCTGTGGAAATTATTGACAATAGAGGAAAGTGATGTACTACATTTTAATAGCAGACATCAATATCTATAAAAAGTTGACGATACCATGTGTAACTGTTAGAGTTATGTTACAGTAACTAATTTTCAAAGGAAAATGTGCAAACTAGAACAGAGCCGCCATCGTAGTACAGAGGGACCTCTAAAATATATATATTTTATATTCTGTCATAGTGAATAGCTTTAAACTTTGCATACAAAGGTATTCCGTACGTAGTATATCATTTTTTTCATTTATTATTACCAGTACAACAGTATCGATACTAATGTGGTATCTACATTTTTGTATATATTTAATATTTTTTCTCCCCTTAGTGTTTTTCAGGTGGAAAACACAGACAATATTTTATTCCCCATAAAAATGTTAGTAGTTTTTATAATTCTAATATAATTAAACAACTTTCTAAAATGATCTTTCCTTACATGTGTTGTAATAACTATCAGGAGCTATTAAACAAAACAACACATTCTCATTTTGATAAATATATTATATGTTATTACAGTATAGCAATATAATATATAAGATATTATATATTATTTTAATTTTTATCTCAAAACTAGCGGGCGCGCGCAACTTCGCCTGCTTATTAGCACCCTTAGGGGTGAATTCTAAAAAAACCACCAAAAGCGTGTTCAATAAAATATTTTAACAGTTTGAATTGAATGTTTTATAAAAATCGTGGCGATTTAAAGATTTTTTCATATAAACTTTCAACCCCGTCCATTGTTTTTAGAATTCATCCCTAAGAGGATGAATTCTAAAAACCATGAAACACGTGTACAATGAAATATTTTGAAGAGTCTGCTGACTTTCAAACTTTATGGAAATCGGTGCTGCTTTAAAAAAAATCCATACTAACTTTCAACACCTATTTCATCCGTTTAGGGTAAAAAAATTCAAAATCCCTTATTAGTGGATGTATAAATTATTGAAATAACCATCTGTCCAAACTTCACGTTTCTCCTCAGTCAGTCAGGTACATGTCCTTTTATACATATAGATAAATAAATAAATAATAAGTGTATTTTGATCAAATTTATTTTCTTAAAAAATTAACAATGCCCAAAAAAGCTATCATTTCTCTATGAGGATATAAATAAATAGTTATAAAGGTCAGTTTTTTAATCATTACACCATTCATACATGATAAATGTTACAATAAAAACAATTAAAGCGATTTTACCGCTCCCGCACCGCGCCCACGTCTTAGCTCTTTAAATCGCTTAAATCGTTTCTGAGATAAGCGTCGACTAACAGAAAAACCAACAAACAAACAAAATTTACAAATATTATTGTTTCTGGTTCTATTACTTTTTTAATTGCCCCCAATAATATTTTTTATTAAAACAGTAACAAAGCAAGCATACATTATTTATTAAAACAGGAACGTAATTCCCTGTACCGAAACAAACAAATAATTTACAAATTTAAGCGGGTGAAGCCGCGAGCTGGTTGCTATAGTTTATAAAAGTTTATATTGGGTTTAGATGGATCACGTGGGGATGTCAATACATTTTAATCATTGGCACGTAGAGGTACGTTACATTCATTTACAGTACATATATTTTTCAAGAGAACTTAATCAAAACTTTGTATATAAAAAAAATACGTGAAATAATCATGTTAGGGAAATATCAAATTTATTTTATGAATCAATCTTAATGTTATATTCAAAACAAATGAATTGTATGTAAATTTGGTAATACATTTCAAGTAGGAAAAAAAAGAAAAAATGCAATATAATTGCGTTTCTCCTTTTCTTTCCAATGATTTATATTTCTACTATTTATATCGATATATCAGGAACGTAAATGCGGGAACAGAGCTGCCATCTTAGTACAGAGTAACCTCTAAAAAATATATTTACGTATTATAGTTAAAGAGTAAAAAGTGTGAAGAGGAATGTGTGATTCCTCTATAGAATATATTATTCTACATAATATCTTAAAAAAACAAGTTTAAACAGGATATATAATACTCCTCCAGTATAATCATTTTCGATCAACATTTTTTAACTTTTAATTTGGAACATTTTGAATTGAACAAAAATTTAAACTATTTTGTCTAATTTTTTCGTCATAAAAACTATTACTAAATATTTATAGGAAGTTAGGCAAATTACAAAACTGCACTTAAATCGGTTTAGCCCTTTCTGAGATTATCGTGAACGCACAGATAAACAGACAAACTGACCAAGTTCTATTACATTTTTAAACGTCCTTAATAACAATTTTTCTAATATATCTTCCATGTCCAGACACCAGTGAGTTAGGATTTTATTATAAGTATCGATATAACTATAACTATATAGCTATAACTATAACTTAGGTCCTAAAGACTCCTTAAGGCAAAAGTTTAAAGAAATTAATACATTGACAGTTGCATCTCTCTTATGGGAGGTACGAAAATGCGACCTAAGGTTTTAATAATTTTCACATTAGAAATCTTGAGTGCGTTGCAAATATACATTATAAGTATATTAAAACGTGAATATAATTTTAGTGTTTTAAGTAAATAATTCTGTGGTTAAAGCGGGCGAAGCCGCGAGCGGGTCGCTAGTGTTAAGATATTCTTGAAAATTTACAACAGCTTTATAACAGAATTAACTTAAATTGTATCAAAAAAGATTTTTCAGAATGCAAAAAAGTAAAAACAGGGAATATTATTGTTTAAAAAAGTATTGTATTTATAATCTTGTAATAATCCTGAGGAACTACTTCGTGTGATTCTATAGATTATAATAATGACCAGTTTGCCTACACCAAACGGGTTGCATATTTTCTGGCTTAAATGGTTCCGCAGTTCACATTTGCAACACAATTCCTTTTCTATCTGTGTATTGTACAATAAAGTATATTAATATTATTATTTTGTATTTTAATTTCTCAGCTTTAAGCTGGTTAAGCCGGTGGTTAACTATAACTACAGGAATGCGCCAAGTAATTACACAGTGTAGTGTATTTAGTTTTGTAAGTTTATGTCAATTTCTTCTTTTTTTTTATGGAAAAGACAAGGCAAACGAGCGTTCGGGTCACCTGATGGTAAGGGACTACCGCCTCCCACGACCCCGTGCAACCCCAGAGGAGCTATAGGTGCGTTGCCTGCCTTTAAGGTGGATTGGGCGCCGGAGCCCGGCATTACCTGGTGCGAAATGCAGTGGCATAAAGCCACTACTTCACGCCGGTTTTAAATGCCGGGGGGTGGTAATGATCCGGTCGAGTCTGCCCGTTCGTGTTGCCATTGCTGGCGACGTGACTCTACCACACGTACTTTAGTCGCCTCTTACGACACCACCAGTACCAGGATAATCCTATTCTAGGCCGGGATGACACGATTTCAATAGAGTGTATTATATTATCTTGTAAGTTTATTATTGATAAATGGTTGAGGCCAAATGGTCGTGGCGTAGTGGTACAAAGTGTGACTGTAAAATCGACTGGTTGTGAGTTCGATCTCCACTCGAAGAGATGAAATATTTACTTAAATTTATATTTCCATTTCTTCGCTCTGGTGTCTAATTTAATTTATAGTTGTCAATCAATTCCGCTTATTAAATCAATAATCATGTATTTTAAGCGGGCGAAGCCGCGAGCGTGCCGCTAGTATTATATTCAAGTTTATGAAGTGAGATGAAAACTTACAATACAAATAATAGTAATTTCCTATAAGTTATATGGCATAGAAAAAAATATAAACTATTATTGTTCATTTCATTCAAAATGAGTGCATAAGTTCAAATTCAAATTATTCCTTATCAAACACACTTTTTTACAAGCACTTTTGAATCGTCGTCGTCTGAATGAATAAATTTAAAACTTAAGGGAGAAAAACAAATTAATAAAAGGAAAAAGACACTCTATAAGCATAATAATGATATTAATTATTCAGTACTATAAACGAACATCAAATATAATTGAAACAATATTGAACGTCATTTTCGTGTAGCCACCCACGGTATGACAATATAGGGTAGTTTTATTAAAATAGAAACTGTACTTAAGCAAATAATTTGAATTTTTAGCTTTCAGTTATATTGATAAGCTTTCAGTTGTCTTAATTATTCCAGATCAAGCCATTATCATTGTATAAAAGATGACATTACGAGTAGGAAGATGTGTTGTGGATGATACAATTGTTTTAGTAATGAGTATATCTCAATGGCTTGGACTTACTCCAGTGCGTTTTACGAAATCTCGTGACAAAATATTCATGTACATCTCACGCGCTTTCATCACCTACGGACTGATTTTCACTATCGTTTATGGTCAGTACAGCTTTTTTTTATTTATTTATCAGCTTCACGTTGTATCCCGCACAGGGCGAAGAAATGGAAATATAAATTTAAGTAAATATTTCATCTACTCTAGTGGAGACCGAACCCACAACCGAACAGCTATGAAGAGCGTTTCTTTAGCAACATTTATAAGTCTATAATTTTTGAATGAGGTCGTGAGTGGAGAGTCGTTCGCTTTGATGAGCTTAGCGAACTTTTTCCAATTTATGATAGATTTTGTAGGTGGCTCTGAAAGGGACTCTATACGTAGTTTGAAAACTAAAGAAAAACAAAAACTTTAATGACTTGTGTTGAATCAATGAGAAAGGTCTGTCCTAATTATTCCTACCACAACGTATGTACTTTGTTTTAGATTGTAATATCATCGATGTTGTGTTTCTCTAATTATTTTGCCACTCACTCTTGCTTCATCAATTTTTTTTACCGTTCTTTCTATAACTATAACTAATTTTGCTGACGTGCTTAAGCATTTTAATCATGTTCTTCTTTATTCTCGCTAGTGTATTGGATAATATAATATAATATATTTATTTCTACTTTTAGATCAAAAATAACATCCTTGGCAACTATAAGGATAATATATTGAAATGGAAAATATTAAGTCTGACTGCGCTATCCATTTTTGGTACATGGATACCTATCTGGGAAAACTACCAGTGTAAGAAAACAGAAAATAAAATTTCAATCTCCTTCACTTAGTAAATGTGTATTATAATTTTCTTATTTAGTTTTAGATTTAAAATTATGTATGTATGTACTGTCTTTTGTTTTATTAACTATGATGGAGCTGCAGTTTGTAGTCGTCGCATTATGCATTAAGTCGGGATTTAAGGCAGTAAACCAGTGTCTGCGTAACGTAATTTGTTAGTATATTTAATATTTTCTTTTTTCAATTTTTTTTCATATAACTAATTATAACGATAAGTTATTCAATACACTTGACAGAATGAAATTGTTTGTCGATCGATTTGTAGTGTTATAATTGTTCGGTTTGCTTTTGGCCCGTGCTTTAACAATTTTAGCATTCACAATCTTCCTTGCCCATTTTAAATTGTCCCTTTTTTATGGAGTCTTTAAAATTTTTCATTTTTTTAATTAATTTGGGTAGCAAATTTGGAGCAAGAAAATTCTAGAAATTATTTAACGCCAGATTTTTCAAAAATACCTGACGTTCAGACGATCAATGCAGCTATAGATCTAATCGGAATGACTGACCAACAATATCCAGGTTTTTATTATTCATGTCAATTATACTTCAAATAAAACATTTCTACAAAACTAAGTTATTAAAAATGTTAAATTAATTTTGCAGATGGAATTGTGGCGAAGCGATTGAAATTATCAAATAAAGTTAGGGAAATCAGTCGATCCTATGTCGGCGTCTGCGACGTTTTAAGAAACTTTAATGATTCTGAAAGTACAACTATATTTCTTCAATTCACGATTTTGACCTTACACATCATATTTACTATTTTTTATATGGTAAAAACAGTTCACGCACATGGAAACGGTAGGTTATTGGGTGTTATTGAATTTTAGTTAACTATACAAATTTCATATCAATTAAAAGTTAGTAACAAGACAAAGCGCGGCGTTGAGTTTCACCACTCAACACTCAATACCTCTAGAATTCGGCGGAAAATGGAGAATGGAAGGCTTAATAAAACCGGAGTGTTTTAGCACTAGCTTCCTTCGTCCCCTATGCCCACGGATGCCTCTGTGGGATACAGCGTAGAACTAAAAAAAGTATTTTAATTGATTGATTATACAAATTATAAGATTGATTTTTTTTCTAGATATTTCAAAACCAAATTTAATGGCATTACAATTCGTTTGGTTCGTATATCATGTTTTAAGAATGATATTATTAGTAGAGCCGTGTTCTCGTACTGAAGAAGAGGTATGTTAAAATAATTACACTAATAATTAAATTAGAGTTACTCTCTAGAGGTGGGGCTCCCTATCTTTTTTTGATCAAGGACCATTTTTATATCATTTTTGGTAGCAGAGACCACTATGCATATAGGTATGATATAAATTAACTGTAATTATCAAACAAAAACTTCGCCTCATCATCCCCAGTCATAATCATGTTTAGTTTCTACTGACCACTGGTGGTACGCGGCCCACTGGTTGGGATCCAGTGCTCTATAGTCACTAGAGTCATAATTTTAAGAAAAATGGATATTCACAATTTTTTTGATTTTATTATTATTAAAGATATAAGGATACGACTTAATGCAAATGTCTGGTGTTATAATAAATATATTAATGTGTATGCCACACTTCTTTATGTACGATATGTACGTTTTTATGTACGTTGTTTCGTTTAATATTATTCTAGGTAGCCAACACTCGCATCCTTGTTGGAAAATTGATGTGTCACATCACGAGTGAAGCCGACCCTTTACGGGATGAAACAGAAGCTTTCTACAATCATATCTTGTTGAACGACGTCTCATATACAGTTTTTGAAATTTTTTCATTGAGAAGGCCGCTTATATCAAAGGTCTACGGAATAATTTTTTTCTGTAATAGCAAAGTATGAATAAGAAGAGCTTAATTTTTGGAAATATACAGTGATTTTGTATAGATTTTCTGCAATAATACAAAAAAAGCGGGCGCATTCGGCGCGCCTAAAGTTATTGTTATATTATACCCAAATTATACTAAATCTTTACATAGTTTGTATGTAGCCTTTATGTTATTCTAATGTACATGCTTTTATAACTGTAAAGTCTATTATTGTACAGTTTTATTTAAAGAACGGATTTAAATAGGAGTAGATTTTATTTGAAAAATTAAAATAAAATTTAATAAAAAAATAAAATTTTGTCGATTGTATTCTATATAAAACAAATACAGGTAATGGTTAGTGGAACAAGAACTTGTAGATTTGCTGATCTCATTATCCCTTTCTTGCAGGTTATTGGAGGTGTCACGACTATACTAGTATTACTATTTTAAATCACCGTGTTTATAAAGTTTGAAGAGATTTCATTTCGACGTTTAACAAAAACTATAGTACTAGAATGCTATGTTAAGATAATATTATAAAGAGGTAAGATTTGTATTTTTGTATGTATGTATGTATGTGTGTATGTTTGTAGAGTTTTCACACAAAAACTACTGGACCGATTTCAATATTTTTTTCACTATTAGAAAGCTGCACCTTCACTGACCAGCATAGGCTATATTACATTTTCAAAAAAAATAGAGATCCCTAATAAAAATGCAATAATGTAACCCAAAGTGAGAAGAAATTGATCTTAACAATTCTATCATCGCATGCGCTGCGAAAACTATTGATGATAGAATAAAACAATGTTCTACAGTATTGTAGAGCGCATCAATATCTATAAAAAACTCCGCGATAGCATATGTCCAACTACTGTAGTTATGACAATATAACCATTTTTTTAAATTTTATAAGTTAACAAAAGTGCCGACAATAATCAAACCATATTATTCATACCTCTGCATTAATCCTTATCCCATTAAATGATATTTTATTAAAGATAATTTTAATACCTGTAAAATACTTTTTAAATTAATAAAATCGGACATCCCATTCAAAAGATATAACGAATTTAAAAATATCAATCTAAAGAAAATCCTGTAATAATAAAAATGCGGAGTGTGTGCCGTGTGGCCTCGCACACCGTGGCGAGTAACTCCCCCCTCACTCCCGCAGAGAGGGGGAGGTGCATCGATATCACTAAAATTATTAAGACAATCGATTAGATTTTTTGTTTCCTTATTTGATTTGAATAGGCCCCGAAACTACAAGACCAATTTGGTAAATTCTTTTACAATTAGACGATTAAGGTGTAAAACAATACAAAAAAAAAACCTTATATCGCGTACGCTGTGGAAATTATTGACAATAGAGGAAAGTGATGTACTACATTTTAATAGCAGACATCAATATCTACAAAAAGTTGACGATACCATGTGTAACTGTTAGAGTTATGTTACAGTAACTAATTTTCAAAGGAAAATGTGCAAACTAGAACAGAGCCGCCATCGTAGTACAGAGGGACCTCTAAAATATATATATTTTATATTCTGTCATAGTGAATAGCTTTAAACTTTGCATACAAAGGTATCCTGTACGAAGTATATCATTTTTTTCATTTATTATTACCAGTACAACAGTATCGATACTAATGTGGTATCTACATTTTTGTATATATTTAATATTTTTTCTTCCCTTAGTGTTTTTCAGGTGGAAAACACAGACAATATTTTATTCCCCATAAAAATGTTAGTAGTTTTTATAATTCTAATATAATTAAACAACTTTCTAAAATGATCTTTCCTTACATGTGTTGTAATAACTATCAGGAGCTATTAAACAAAACAACACATTCTCATTTTGATAAATATATTATATGTTATTACAGTATAGCAATATAATATATAAGATATTATATATTATTTTAATTTTTATCTCAAAACTAGCGGGCGCGCGCAACTTCGCCTGCTTATTAGCACCCTTAGGGGTGAATTCTAAAAAAACCACCAAAAGCGTGTTCAATAAAATATTTTAACAGTTTGAATTGAATGTTTTATAAAAATCGTGGCGATTTAAAGATTTTTTCATATAAACTTTCAACCCCGTCCATTGTTTTTAGAATTCATCCCTAAGAGGATGAATTCTAAAAACCATGAAACACGTGTACAATGAAATATTTTGAAGAGTCTGCTGACTTTCAAACTTTATGGAAATCGGTGCTGCTTTAAAAAAAATCCATACTAACTTTCAACCCCTATTTCATCCGTTTAGGGTAAAAAAATTCAAAATCCCTTATTAGTGGATGTATAAATTTTTGAAATAACCATCTGCCCAAACTTCACGTTTCTCCTCAGTCAGTCAGGTACATGTCCTTTTATACATATAGATAAATAAATAAATAATAAGTGTATTTTGATCAAATTTATTTTCTTAAAAAATTAACAATGCCCAAAAAAGCTATCATTTCTCTATGAGGATATAAATAAATAGTTATAAAGGTCAGTTTTTTAATCATTACACCATTCATACATGATAAATGTTACAATAAAAACAATTAAAGCGATTTTACCGCTCCCGCACCGCGCCCACGTCTTAGCTCTTTAAATCGCTTAAATCGTTTCTGAGATAAGCGTCGACTAACAGAAAAACCAACAAACAAACAAAATTTACAAATATTATTGTTTCTGGTTCTATTACTTTGTTAATTGCCCCCAATAATATTTTTTATTAAAACAGGAACAAAGCAAGCATACATTATTTATTAAAACAGGAACGTAATTCCCTGTACCGAAACAAACAAATAATTTACAAATTTAAGCGGGTGAAGCCGCGAGCTGGTTGCTATAGTTTATAAAAGTTTATATTGGGTTTAGATGGATCACGTGGGGATGTCAATACATTTTAATCATTGGCACGTAGAGGTACGTTACATTCATTTACAGTACATATATTTTTCAAGAGAACTTAATCAAAACTTTGTATATAAAAAAAATACGTGAAATAATCATGTTAAGGAAGTACCAAATATATTTTATGAATCAATCTTAATGTTATATTCAAAACAAATGAATTGTATGTACATTTGGTAATACATTTCAAGTAGGAAAAAAAAGAAAAAACGCAATATAATTGCGTTTTGTCCTTTTCTTTCCAATGATTTATATTTCTACTATTTATATCGATATATCAGGAACGTAAATGCGGGAACAGAGCTGCCATCTTAGTACAGAGTAACCTCTAAAAAATATATTTACGTATTATAGTTAAAGAGTAAAAAGTGTGAAGAGGAATGTGTGATTCCTCTATAGAATATATTATTCTACATAATATCTTAAAAAAACAAGTTTAAACAGGATATATAATACTCCTCCAGTATAATCATTTTCGATCAACATTTTTTAACTTTTAATTTGGAACATTTTGAATTGAACAAAAATTTAAACTATTTTGTCTAATTTTTTCGTCATAAAAACTATTACTAAATATTTATAGGAAGTTAGGCAAATTACAAAACTGCACTTAAATCGGTTTAGCCCTTTCTGAGATTATCGTGAACGCACAGATAAACAGACAAACTGACCAAGTTCTATTACATTTTTAAACGTCCTTAATAACAATTTTTCTAATATATCTTCCATGTCCAGATACCAGTGAGTTAGGATTTTATTGTATGTATCGATATAACTATAACTATATAGCTATAACTATAACTTAGGTCCTAAAGACTCCTTAAGGCAAAAGTTTAAAGAAATGAATACATTGACAGTTGCATCTCTCTTATGGGAGGTACGAAAATGCGACCTAAGGTTTTAATAATTTTCACATTAGAAATCTTGAGTGCGTTGCAAATATACATTATAAGTATATTAAAACGTGAATATAATTTTAGTGTTTTAAGTAAATAATTCTGTGGTTAAAGCGGGCGAAGCCGCGAGCGGGTCGCTAGTGTTAAGATATTCTTGAAAATTTACAACAGCTTTATAACAGAATTAACTTAAATTGTATCAAAAAAGATTTTTCAGAATGCAAAAAAGTAAAAACAGGGAATATTATTGTTTAAAAAAGTATTGTATTTATAATCTTGTAATAATCCTGAGGAACTACTTCGTGTGATTCTATAGATTTTAATAATGACCAGTTTGTCTGGACCAAACGGGTTGCATATTTTCTGGCTTAAATGGTTCCGCAGTTCACATTTGCAACACAATTCCTTTTCTATCTGTGTATTTCTTTTATATCACTGTATTTTCTTGTGTTGTGCAATAAAGTATATTAATATTATTATTTTGTTTTAATTTCTCAGCTTTAAGCTGGTTAAGCCGGTGGTTAACTAAAACAACAGGAATGCGCCAAGTAATCACACAGTGTAGTGTATTTAGTTTTGTAAGTTTATGTCAATTTCTTTTTTTTTATGGAAAAGGCAAACGAGCGTTCGGGTCACCTGATGGTAAGTGATTACCGCCGCCCACGACCTTGTGCAACACCAGAGGAGTTACAGGTGCGTTGCCTGCCTTTAAGGTGGATTGGGCGCCGGAGCCCGGCATTACCTGATGCGAAACGCAGTGGCATAAAGCCACCACTTCACGCCGGTTTTAAATGCCGGGGGTGGTAATGATCCGGTCGAGTCTGCCCATGCGTGTTGCCATTGCTGGCGACGTGACTCTACCACACGTACTTTAGTCGCCTCTTACGACACCACCAGTACCAGGATGATCCTATTCTAGGCCGGGATCACACGGCACAAAAATTACACAGTGTAGTGTATTTAGTTTTATAAGTTTATGTCAATTTCTTCTATCTACAAGAACTTTCTCACTGTCCGACATGTATTTTAAATGGCAGCTTTCTATAGAGTGTATTATATTTTCTTGTAAGTTTATTATTTATAAGTGATAAATGGTTGAGGCCAAATGGTCGTGGCGCAGTGGTACAAGTTGTGACTGTAAAATCGACTGGTTGTAGGTTCGATCCCCACTCGAGGAGATGAAATATTTACTTAAATTTATATTTCCATTTCTTCGCTCTGGTGTCGAGGTAAAGCGCGGCGTTGAGTTCTGCCACTCAACACGCAATGCCTCCAAAATTCGGCAGAAAGTGGGGAACGGAGTGTCTTAACACTAGGTTCCCTCTGCCTCCCCGCTGACGTCTACTAACCAACTAAATTAGCGTCACATAGCGTGACGCTAATTTAGTTTAATTTTATAAATGGTTTTTGGTATGTAGCCGGTGGTGGATATAACTATTGGGACGACGTTTCTCAACTATTGTTTTTTGTATGCATGTTATATCTGGTTTATTGTATGGTATGGTTTTATCAGTGAGTATAACGCGATCATAATATATTTTATGTGAGGTATTCTCTAGAACTGTTTGAGGTGCGTTTCGACGTTGAGTTCCGCCACTCAACATGCAATGCCTCCCGAAATTGGCGGAAAGTAGGGAACGGAGTGTCTTGACACTAGGTTCCCTCTGCCTACCCTGTTGTGTGCGGGATACAGCGTGAAGCTGAAAAAAAAGAAAAAAATATTTACTAGTTGGTTATGTCGGTGAGTGTAGTCTGCCTGTGTGAGGTTTGCGCAGGCTCCTGTTATGTGTTGTATGGTTTATGATTGTGTATGGCATTTGCGACATTTATCATTTGTAACTATAGGGTTTTTGATAATATATTATCTAAAGTTTTTACTGTTTATTATTTGATCCTGTATTGGTATAATAAAGCCTTCTTTTTCTGAGAATAGACTGCCGGATTTTAGCCACTTTTTTGAAGCTTCAAGATCTATATGCGGTTGTTGTAGCTCTTTAGGGTGTCTACCATGCATTAGTTTCTTCTTCCATTCTTCTATTTTCTTTTTTTTTGTAGATCTATATTTGTTGGGGTTTTTATATTTTGGTACTCATGAAGATTCAAAGACTAAAAAGTAAACTAACTTCACGCTTTATCCCTAGCGGAGTAGTACGAGAGAACGGAGCGCCAAACGCCACTTCATATATGCCCTCCGGTCCTCATGCTTTTGCAATGTAAATACGTACAAGAAGGTGTGCAAGTACTTGTTTGGCTTTAAAAACGTATGTGTTTTTACGGTCTCATTTTTTAAATTTTATATTCTAAGATTTTTTATTAACCGATTCGAAATATATATAGAATAATGATTGAGTCTTGACCTCTTTAAATTACGCAGGGTTCCTGGTAAAGATTTTATTGATTGAAGAATTACTTATAGGTCCCGATTGTAAATACTAATAAACTATTGGGCTTGTTTATTTTCTTTTTAGTTTTATGCAGTCGGGGTTTTTGTTTTTACAAATATTTTTTTATTTTTCACTTTTTTGTTAGAATTCATTATGATAAGGACAGTCATGATATACCTTTTTGAAAAAATCTTATTCACTAAGTCCAATGGCGTCCCACAGCCGCCATAATTGTTTTTTTTAACGTCACCTAAGAACACTTGGGCTGTTAATACGAATCTAACGATACCTCAATTATGTAAATCCGTTCAGGGGTTCTGGAGATATAAGGTAATAAAGAATATTACATACATACATACATACAAGATACGCGCGAAAAACATAACCTTCCTTAGCAGTCGGGAATAATAAATAATAGCTTATGAAGTAAGATGAAAACTTATAAATCCTAAAATAGTAATTTCCTATAAATTATATGGCATAAAAAAATGTAAACTATTAAATAACAAATAAATCAGCTTCACGCTGTATCCCGCACACAGCAGGATAGGCAGAGGGAACCTAGTGTTTTTTAGACACTCCGCTCCCCACTTTCTGCCGAATTCTGGAGGCATTGCGTATTGAGTGGCAGAACTCAACGCCGCGCTTTGCTTCGGAACCAGAGCGAAGAAATGGAAATATAAATTTAAGTAAATATTTCATCTCTTCGAGTGGGGATCGAACCCACAACCAGTCGGTTTTGCAGTCACACTTCGTGCCGCTACGCTACGACTGGCCTCTATTAATTATTGTTAATTTCATTCAAAATGAGTGCATAAATTCAAATTCAAATTTTTCCTTATCAAACACACTTTTTTACAAGCACTTTTGAATCGTCGAATGAACAAACGCCTGCAAGCTTAAGTTTGTCAACTTTTATAACTTGTGTTTCCCATTGACCTACAACTCTGAAATTGACGGTTTTTTATTCTTTAAGTAACATGAATATTTTTTTACATTTTTTAGTGTTAATCCACATTTAGGAAAGAAAATTCCTAATTTAGGAGGCGGCGCGGAGGAGGAGGCGCCAGGAGGCGCGGGTTCGAGTCTCGCTAAGCTCAAATTTTTATACGTTTTCTAAATTAGTATCTACAACATGAATATTTTCATGTCTCTTGGCAATGCATTTAATAAGTTTAAAACTTAAGCGAGAAAAACAAATTAATAAAAGGAAAAAGAAAAACAAGACAATAGTTGAAAATTGTATAATTTATTAAGATACGTGTATGTTAATAGAAAAATCTCCGCCGTTGCACTTAAAAACGGCCAGAAATGTTGAAATTATCGACTATAGACTACTTACAATGCTTCACACCAACAATCCGTTTCAATAATCTGACACTCTTAGGAACATTTGCACCTTAACCTACTATAATACCTACGAGGCTACTCGCGACGTACACAGTACAAGCCTTATATAATCAAAAATAATACGAACAAAAATGAAGGCACTAGAGAAAAAAAATCGATATGTATATATGAAATGAAAGGATCATTTTTTGAACAATCGTAAACACATATCTTATTTAGTTTTTTTATACAATTTACATTATATAATTATATTTTTGAGTGCGATCCTGTGCTTTAAAATTTAAAATTAAATAAACTGGATGCGTTATTTTGAAATATACTTTGGAATTTAGTTATAAAAAATATTTTTTTGTGACAATTACTTATTTCAAACGCATACATACATATATATATAACAAAAGCACGGTTGGTCATTGTATTTTATGTTTTTTTTTAAATTACAAATACCTAAATAAATAAATAACCAAACGTGTATTTAGACATCGAAAGGAACAAATATAGAATATATAAGAAATTAGCAATTTCGTAAAATTAATTGCAATAAATTAAAAATATATATAAAAAAAATTAAAAAAAATTATATGCCGATATAAGATCGGCGAAATTAAAATTAATTTACAATTTAATATCTCAAAATGCTAGTTACAAGATTTAACTTTTTTTTCATTGCTTTACCGACGTGCCTTTTAATTTCAACTACAATATTATTTTAGTAATTAATAATTTCAATACTAATTGAACGATAAAAAATTATACTTATACGAATTCTTATATTTAATAAATATTTTATTAATAAAATATACAATACACATAATAATAATAATAATAATATATCTATATATTCAGCATGCTGGTGTATAAATAAAACTGTTTATCATTATCACTTTACAATTTGAAGAAAATAATTAATAAAAATGAATACCATAGTATGCTCGACGGACGACTACCGCCCGAGGTTAGCTGAAGATGGCTGCGCAAATTTGATTTTAGAATTTTTCTTATTACCTAACCTCAGAGTGGCCACGACTAACCGACAGTACTGTATAATTGCATCTATTATGATTATTATGTTTTTATTTACAATTTATTGCTGTTAAATATTTAAAATTTAATTTTAAAATCTTAATATATATATATTTTAATTTCGAGGGTCAGCTCAGTCAACATATCGAAACTGAATGTGTAAATTATATAGCTATTGGCTTTGTCATTCATAATCATTACAAAAGGCAGTTTTTGTTTAAATATTGTCTATGGAAGCACTGAATGTTGCTGAATGTAACTAAAAAAGAAACATCGCTGTGATAAAATAGTAAAATTATTGCTTTATTTAAAGGTGCTGCTGTTACTTAGTGAACCATCTAAAAATTACGCCTTACGAATTCCATGACTTTTTAATTTCAACTCCTCCGTTCTTGTCACATATGTGAGATTCCTTACCAAGTGTGACGTCACATATTTACAGCTAAAAATAAGTAAATAAAAATAACAGTAACGTGTTTTGAACTTATATTACTTATATATTTCGAAACGTGGTGTAACAGAATCTAGGATCCATCCACACACAATGTCGCACTTCCCCGACCCCTGTGGGTAACAGGGGTTGGCGAAGTGTGACACTGTGTGAAGTGTGACATTAACGTGTGACGTAATTTACAGACGGCCCCTTATATGCTTTCTCATTCACTTTTCTATATAACGCAAATGTATTAACAGATCATAAATTAGCAACTGGCTGTTTTCATTTGATTTTTTTTTGAAAACGGAATACACAAGTAAAAATTTCTTCAATGAAAATAAAAGACATTGAAAATTAACAATCAAAATAAAAAACACAATTAATGAAAAAAATCACAACGCACTATAATGAAACAACGTAGAGCGAATAAGCCAAAATTGTTAAATAGAACAGAGTAGGTAGGGGAAGCCAAGTGTTAAGACACTCCGTTCCCCACACCGGCCAATTTTGCGAGGATATAATTAAAGTCCTTGAGTAGGAATCGAATCCACAACCGTCTACATCGTTGCGGCACATCGTTTGACACAGTGTACACAAAAACAAAAAAAATATATTAGCTCGTAGCATATATAAAAAAAAACTAAATACATTTCAATTGCTCACCTCTTGTACAAGCAACTATCAACAACCATCAACGTTATAATACTTTTAGTATGAGTAAATAAAAAAAATACTACTATTTACTTAGCAATATAAAAGAACTTACAATGAGATAATGAAATTACACCTTAAAACGAAACTTTTATATAAAAATAATAATTAATTATTTAAAAAAACAAAAGTTTATGTGTACATGTCAGTTCAAGTGACCTAATTGACGAATTTAACTGTTTACAATACGGTCGGCGAGTCGTGGCCGCCCTGAAGCTAGTTGTAGAAGGCTGCGCAGATTAGATTTAAAAAAAATTCTTACTTACTTTCCTATTGAATAATACGCAAAAATTAAGAAAATCTAACTTCATGGCGGCTACGACTCATTAGTCAAACTGTGATCTATAGATGCAATTGTTCTTGAACTGCTCTATATTTTCTTAAAAATAAGTTTTTATAAGCAAAAAAGCTTCTTGTGCAGGCACACTATTTTAAATTATATTTGATAAAAAGGGAATACCCTCAAAATAAAAAAGAAGTTATTTTGTATTGTGTTCTTTTTATAACATTTATTTATATAATTAGGTCACACGCTGACAACTCATTAATTCCATTGTTTTCTAGAATAAATGCTTTTCATAATATTGATTATAATTATATATGTATTTTTATATACATATGATATTGCCATTTTGGTTTTAGTTGACATCGTGAGTAGTGTATTATATAGCAGAATTAGAATAATTTGACGACTATAATTATAATTATTATATTATTTATACAGGGTGGAAGTGTCAGCGCTCCTTTTACGGGAACCCATACTATACTACAACTTTGAACTTTACCGCCAATACCTACGACTCGATTTCGGAATGAGGCGTATTTCCCTTTGATAGGTTTATGTGCGCGTGCGTCGTTCTTGACAAATGGCGTTTTATTTTACAACGATAATTTTATTATTTATTTTGTTTGAAAATATCATTTGTTTCATTTTTGGAAAAAATATTATAATTGTATTAGGCTTTTAAAGAGTAGTTAAAACTGTGGTTTCATTTAAAGTGGTGTTGACACTTCCACCCTGTATAAAAGATTAATAATTATAGTAAATAAAAAAAATAGTTATTAATGCAAAAAATATGAATTGTTTCTATAAAATATAAATACAAACCCACAATATCACCTAATGAAGAAGAAAAATTAAGTTTAAACAAAATAAAATTTAATTTGAAACAAGAAAAATAAAATATATACAAGCGTATAACAATATAAAATTGTATGTGTTTATGTATGTAAATATTGCTGCATCATTCTAATCAATAGACACCATTGAATAAATTCAGTTATAATAGAGAATAATCAAATTATCAAAACTTTAAACAAACAAACAACTAACATGCATGTATGGAGAACTGCCAAGATGATAAAATATTATTGTATCTTGACATTTGTAATTCTGAACGGTCTCTGTATATGTCTTAGTCTATTCAAAATAACTCTATGGTATGTATAAGAAAAATGTATATACTATATAATATGCATTCATTAATTAATCAACTATTACTATAATTTAAGTCTGACAATACAAACCCTTCATTCAGCTATTTCACTTTATTTTGACAACTTAAGTTATAATTTCTTTACAAAATTAAAAAAAAATAATACAAAACATTCGAATTTCAAATAATTTCAAAGTTTTTTTTTTTTGGATAAAATTTTGGTCGCCCCAAAACATTAATGCCTAAATGTTTTACACTATAATAAACTTTACAACTTCACTTATACTTTCTTAATTATTTAATCTATATATTTAAAATGTAAATTGCACTTACATGTATCACTTATTTATAAAAACTTATTAACTATATATCTATAGATCTCTTGAACATGCTTAAATTTACGATTATCTTCCGAGTTATATGAACAATAAACGAATTAAGTACAGAAATCTAGACTTGCAACGATTATTTCTCAGAAAAATCGATATTCGAAGATCCAATACTTTTTTATCTGTAATTATATAATGTTTACTGTATCATTATTTTTATATGAACACGTATTCGATTAACTGCTTAAGAAAATCAATTTTTGGAAAAACTCGATATTCGCATATCGATTAATTGAAACTTTGTTACAAGCTTATAATATAATCTCGCTATACTATTTAATTTATTGTATGGTTTAGTGTCTTTATGTACTTCTATCACTGGAACAAACTTTGCACTTTAAGTTTAGGCAAGAACTGTGGCTCCTCTTTTATAATTTTTACCTGTAATTCAAATATATGTATTAAAATGTATAATGTTGAACTGCTTGAAGAAATGAAAATATAAATTTAGGGTATTGGGATCGAACCCACAACCAGTCGCGTTTACAGTTACACTTTGTGCCCCTGCGCCACGACTGGCGTCTAACTAAAATATATATATATATATATATATATATATATATATATATATATATATATATATATATATATATATATATATATATATATAACATATATATATATATATATTATTGCTTTTGATGTTTTTATTTTACAGCAATATTATGACCGTCGTGGCGCAAGGGCACAAAGTTGTGACGGTAACGCGGCGGTTGTACGTTTGATCCTCACTCGTAGTTCAACACACAACGCCTCGAAAAATCGGCCGAAAGTGGAGAATGGAGTAGGGAACATTAACAGAAGGTTCCCTCTGCCTAACCTGATATATGCGTGAAGCTGATTTTAACCTTAAAACTGACATACTGATTCTATTTGGCTATATTATCAAATTTAATTAATTTCATATAAGAATAAACAAGTGATGTATGTTTGGGAACTCTGGTTTATTTTTTTGTATTTTATAAAATGTTCTAGCAATCGTTAGTTTTTTAGCTTTTTTAGCTCAGTATATGATGAAAGTGAATTTTAAAGGCGTCCATATAATTTTATGGCAGTCAATAATAACAGAAATTGGATATATTGACTCATATTTTAGGAAACGTGGTTTGGTGACCATTTATTTATTTTAAACGTTTCGAATCTTGATGATAGTAAATAGATATTTTTTTGGTGGTTTTTAAACACAAGCCATAGTTTAACAGAGACATGACGAATTTATAAGAGTTCCGTTTTTCGCCATTCGGCTACGGTACCTTAATAAATGATATTATTAATATTCTGTGCTTTATATACGATATTATTAATGTTATATATAGTTATACTAGTACTTACTTCCTCATAATCTGTACTGGACAGCTCGAGTGGATCTTTAAGAATCTGAAACAAATAATAATGCATTAATAATAAATTTAAAAATGAAATTGGTTTTATTAGTGGTTGTAGATGGACACGAGCTCTACCTTGGGCGGGCGGCCGCGGCGCGAGGGCCGCAGCGCGGCGCCGTGGCGCGCGGCCAGCACGCGCAGCTGGTGCGCGCGCAGCAGGTGCTCCGTGTGCTCGCGCGCCGACGCCAGCCGCGCGCCGCACGACGAGAACACGCACGACACGCCCCACTCTGCGCACACACGGGGGGTTGCGGGTTCAATTCCCATTTAGCCATTAACAACAAACAACATAGAGATGCCGTTATGCAATAAAGCATTATAACAATAATATTTTCACAAAAAGCAAAATATGAAATACTAACAACACTAAACTGGGTTTAACATAGCAACCTACAAAAATAGTTGAATATTTAATTCTAAAATGAAAAATAAATAAAACAGAGCGAGCAAGTAGTACCGTGCGACGCGCTCTTGTCCTGTTCCGCGGCGCCGTGCGAGGCGGCGCGCAGGCGGCGCTCGCTGCGGGTGCCGCGCGTCGGGCTCTTTAAGTCGTGGACTTCCCGTCTGTAATGCAATAACCATTTAATATTTTTTTTCAGCTTCACGCTGTATCAAGCACAGAGCAGGGTGGGCAGAGGTAAGCTAGTATTAAGACACTCCGTTCCCCATTTTCCGTGGAGTTCTGAACGTACTGCGTGTTGGGTGGCGAAACTCAATGGCGCACTTTTATCTCTACACCAGAACGAAGAAATGGAAATAAGAATGTGAATAAATATTTCGTTTTGTCGAGTGAGAATCGAACCCATATCCAGTCGATTTTACAATCACACTTTGTGCCTCTGCGCCACGACTGGCCTCCATTTTAAAATATTCCTTAATATGAAAAGCAAAAACTATATAAATTAAAAAATTTCAGCTGTGTGTAAGCACACAATAGCTTAATCCAACCATTACACCATGTTTGACAAATCTCACATCCAGGCTCAGGAAAACAAATATATTTCTAGAATGTTCCATGAGACTATTAAAATATAAAAAAAACCTAATTTAAATAAAAAAGACGATTGGTAATTTCCTACCACCTGGGGTCCACTCATAAAAAGTTTGAAGTCTCAAGCACACCATATCACAGGAGAAGATAGTCAACTCATTCGGCAAGAATCCAGAGCAGTACAAGAGGCAATTAAGAAATCGTTGGCAGCAAATTATAGAGCACCGGTACCGAGGACATTTTAAATTAAAATGTAATGTTTTGTCATCTTATATCCTCCATTTTTGCTGTCGGTCAACCTGTTTATAGGCCAGTCCTGTTTAGATTCTATTTATACTTTTGTTGTCAAGTTTCTTGTTTTGTTAAACGTTAAGTTGTTTTCTGATTATTTTGTTTTGAACAAAGTGTCTTAACACTAGATTCCCTCTCCTACTCTGATATGTGCGGGATACAGCGTGAAGCTAAAACACATATTTTTAAAATACCTGTGCAAGTACATATGGTTGCGTTGAGAAAACCGTTCACCGCACACCGTACAGTCATAGGCTTGCTCCATGGGTCGCCCCGTCATATGCCTTTTGCGGTGTTGGTTCAAATTTGTTACCTGAAATATGTAATTAAATATTGTGATATTAATAGTAAGATATTATATTTAAATAAATATTTTCAAATAGTATAATTGTGATAGTTGTTAAATATTTATACATATTATAATAAAATAGTAATTAATTCCTGTCCATGGAAGGAAGATGTATAAGAAAAATAAATGTGACGATATTGATCAATGTAGATCTTCAATGTATCAATAGAACCAAAACAATGTATTGTACACATTTGTATGTGCGTTTGTGAATGGTAATCTCAGAAATGACTAAATTGCTCAAATTACCATTTTCGGTTTTAAATACAGTTTTAATTTATATAAATTATTAAAAAAAAAAGTTTTGCATATAAATTTATTTTATTTCCTCACTCTGGTAAGTGCCGTGTTGAGTTCCACCACTATACACACTATTTTTCTTGCAAATTGAGAGGTTCACGAGGAACGGAGAGTCTTTACACAAACTATTTACCCTGCTATATGCGTAATACAATGCGTATACATATACCAGAAAAATATATGAGATCATACCTGAGCGTATGCTTTATCACATCCAGGCTCCTGACACACAAAAGGCCTCTCACCGGTATGAAGACGCACATGGTTGTTTAAATTTGTTACCTACAAATATAATCAAAAAATATATATTTAGAATTAGAAAATCATTAAAATAGAAAAAAAAGTTTGTTTTAAGTTTTTATTAGCTTCACCTACCGCCACCACCTATCTACATATAGCAGGGTAGGCAGACGGACACCTCGTTCTCCACCTTCCGCAGAATTTTCGAAACGCAATTTGCACGTTGAGTGGCGGAACTGAACGCCGCGCTTTTTGGCTTTATACCAGTGCAAGGAAATTAAAATCTATATATAAACGAGATAATTGTAGGTAAGATTGCCACGCGGGAGAATGCTTTATTTAACATTTTCATTTCCTCACTCTGGTAACAAGAGAAAGCGCTGTGTTGAATTCCGCCACTTTACAATATCTCGAAAATTTGACGTAAAATTGGTAATGGAGTATATTAACACTGACTCTTTCTAATCACCCTACTATATAAGGGATATAGAATAAAATGAAAAAATACAGAGTTATTTTTTTTTAACATTCTTAAAGTGTTATTCCACACTTACGAAAGAAAAATACTTATTTAGAAAACGTATCAGAATTTAAACGTAGCGGGACTCGAACCCTCATATAAAAATTTCGACGTAGCTCAATGAGAAAGTATGGCTAGAGCGGTCAGAGCGCCTGGTCGGTTTCCAGGAGGCGCGGGTTCGAGTCCCGCTATGTTTAAATTTTTATACTTTTTCTAAATAAATACAGTGTTACCTGAGTGAAGGCCTTTCCACACTCTTGACATTTGTACGGACGCTCATTGGTGTGTATGCGGAGGTGCGCGCGTAGATTGTTTGATTGGGAGAATGCTGAAAGAAAATATCATAATTAAAATAGACAATGCCTCAAGACGCAGAAAATGGGGAACAGTGTCTTAACACTAGATTCTTTATATTTCTTGATAGAAAATTTATATTTTCATTTCTTCACTCTAGTGTCGAGGCAAAGCGCGGCGTTCAGTTCTGCCAGTCAACACGCAATGCTTTCAGAATTCAGCAGAAAGTGGGGAACGGAGTGTCTTAACACTAGGTTCTCTCTCCCTACCCTGCTGTGTGCAGGATACAGAGTGAAACTGATTAAGCAAAGAAATTAAAATATTAAATATTTAATTTCCTGTTGCATTTACAGTCCCACACTTGTGCTAATGCACCATGACCGGCCTCCATTATTATACATATTCAATGAAAATAATATAACTTATAAAATATTTTCATTAATTATGTGTGATAATAGTGATACCTAATTATCCATCTATTAGAGATATAGAAGATATATTTATATTTTTGAACAATATTGATAATTGTCTTTAAAAACAAACCTTTATTACAATAAGTGCAAACAAATCTTCTCTCCGCACGATGATTGCGCATATGATTTTGCAACTGCATACTTTTGCTAAATGTTTTATTGCAAATACCACAATATAAGCTGCCTTCACCCTCCTGCAAAAAAAATAATTATCCTAATCAACAATTTGGTTTGATTTCCATTAGGAGGAATGAATTATTTAAATTTCTTTACTCTAGTAATAAGAGATAATACTGCAGTTCAGTACAGTTCTTCATTTTTGGTGCTTCGAGTGTGCCAGTTGAGCACTTATCATTTTGCCAATGTCACATTGTATGGAGAACACACAAAGGAGATTGCATAGTAAAAAGTTACTCAACTCAAAAGTATTAATAAATAGTATCATTCTGAATATATGTATGATTTGACGAGAATACTATTATATTATATTAATGGATCTACATTATAAGAAACAATAGTTCAATAAAAATTGAAAATAAATGTATTACTAAACTGGGGAAAAACTTCTTATGACTTCTTATGTCCTTTTTTTCAATATTAAAAGCATCTTTATTTCTTTGGTTTTTTTTTCTTCATAAATATGAAAAGGTGTACTTACTTCTTCATTTGTTTGAGATTCTGATTGTTGCTCTGAATTTTCAGGATTTGTATCATCTATTGTTATTTCTGGTACCAAAGGCTGACATTTAAAACAAGCATATACACCATCTTTCCCTGTCTCAAATAATGTCTAAAAAAAATTAAAATAATATTAAGTTAGTCCACATCAAAAAAAATTAATAAAATAAAAATTGGTAAATAAACATTTACTATACTTATTGTGCACAATCCGAAAAAAAATATTAAAAAGTAAAAAGACCAGCGAACCCGGCATTCGCTATTTTTATGTAAATAATAAAACAACCATTTCAATTTATAACAGTATTACGATGAGATATCGAAAAACAGAAAGCTAGCACTCAGTATTGTCGAACAGAAAAAAATAAACACAAATGTTTTTTATACGACGCAGAGCCAGACGTAAAAAAAACAGAGCGACGGTCGAGGGAAGTAAAAAAAATACCGCGGGCAGGTTTCGAATGCAGGTTTTTTATTACAACTGCAGGAAGGTGCTACATTTTTAGATCGTAGTTAAATAGAAATTAAAACTAAGAACGATAAAACAATAGTAATGTCTTTAAAACTGGAATTCCGATTTCAGATGTTATTTTTGTAACTATATCTAAAAAGAAAACAAAAATATACTGTGCTAATTGTGCTGAATTTCCATGATATTAATTTAAAAGGGTACTCACTACTGTGGGTTTTAAGCAGATCCCACATTTATCCATTGTGGAAATGTACGTCCTTCACTTTACCAATAAAAACAACAATAATCCCGTCAATATTAGTATTTTTCTCATTATACGACAGCTCGTCAGTGAAAAGACAGATAGAAGCGGGGTGGGGCACAGTGGGGCAGGCAAATATAGATAAAATTTAAACCATACAAACTTTTATTGTTTTTTTATTGACGTGCGCGTAAAATATACTTTTTAACTATATCTACAGTATCTGTAATTCTAATAGTTTTTTTAACGAACGAATAAGTACAGAAAACTTATATTTTTATCTAATTTTAGCATATTGAGTAATTATACGGGGATAATTTTAGTTTTGTCTTTATAAAATAAAGCTGAATTACACTGCTAGCTGCCATAAACAAAATTATTAAAAAAGGAATATATAAAATAAATATAAATAAGCGCATTTTTTTGAGTATTTTTGTTTTAAATACTAAGTTAATATAATATACAATACGGTAATCTGTAAATTTTGTTAATTTATTGACATAAAAGTAATATTGACATTTATGCCGCATTATTAATGTGGACATAGTCTAATGTATGTTTTGAAATAATATATGACATTGACAATCGAGGAACAAAAATTTTGTCACTTGTACTTCAACTTTTCAATTTTCCTCATTGTTTATTTTTTAGTTAGTGCTTTAATTATACCCTTATATAATTTTGTTTACTTTTCAAACATAAATTGCTATGTAATTATTACTTGATGTAAGACTAACCTATTACAACCTTGCTCCTTGAACTTGAAAAATTCGTCGTAAATAATGTCTGATAAACCAGTGTTAGCGAGTGGCAATCAGCCCATTGTCAAGATCGGACACTATACACTAGGAGCTACTTTAGGTGTTGGTACATTTGGTAAAGTAAAGATCGGAGAACATCAACTCACAAGACACAAGGTCGCAGTGAAGATCCTTAACCGTCAAAAGATCAAATCGTTAGATGTGGTCGGCAAGATTAGACGTGAAATTCAGAACCTTAAGCTTTTTAGGCACCCTCATATTATTAAATTATATCAGGTAATATTTGGCTGATGAATGTATTTAACCTAATTTTTAGTATATGTAACTATAATGATAAAGAATGACTTATTGCTGTAAGAAATATAAGACAAACAATCTATTACATTATTCATAAGCTTATTACTTTGTTAGACATCTACCTTATTTCTTATAAAATATACTGTATAAGTTTTAATATCTTATTACAATTGTTTACATATTGTTAAAAGATTCAATGGATATTAATTACTGTTTTTCTTTTATAGGTGATATCAACACCAACAGATATATTTATGATTATGGAATATGTCTCTGGTGGGGAGCTCTTTGATTATATAGTGAAACGTGGCAAACTACAGGAACATGAAGCCAGACGCTTCTTCCAACAAATAATATCAGGAGTAGATTACTGTCATAGACACATGATAGTCCATAGAGATCTGAAACCAGAAAATTTATTGCTGGATCATAATATGCATGTTAAAATAGCTGACTTTGGCTTATCCAATATGATGATGGATGGTGAATTTCTAAGGACTTCATGTGGATCTCCTAACTATGCAGCTCCAGAGGTATGATTATTCAAATTAATGATAAATATTACTTTAGATTCCCTCTACTTCATAATTGTTGTATGTATAATGTTCAATATGAACAAAATTATTTGAGAGTATTAATATTGAATATTGTATGTCAATTAAAGAATTTATTATATCTAAAGCATCTCTATGACCTATAAGAATTTTAAGCATTTAATATTTTTTGTGTTATTTTCTTTAAGGTCATATCTGGTAAACTATATGCTGGGCCAGAGGTTGATGTGTGGTCGTGCGGTGTCATTCTATATGCGCTACTTTGTGGCACATTACCATTTGACGATGAACATGTTCCCACACTATTTAGGAAAATCAAATCAGGAATATTTCCTATACCAGAGTATTTAAATAAAACTGTTATCAGTCTTTTGTGTAATATGTTACAAGTGGACCCGATGAAGAGAGCCACCATTGAAGATGTTAAAAAACATGAGTGGTTCCAGAAAGATCTACCCGGTTATTTGTTCCCGTCGCCTGTGGAGCAGGTGGTAATCAAAATTATTGAGTTCTTCTAACAGCTATGTATTTTGGTTTGAGTAGCAGTTGTTGGTAACTAATCTTTTCATTTTATTTAAAATATTTTTTATGTATATTTGTAGATAAGCTTAATCATTATTAGAATTTGGTATAATTGCATTGTTTTTGTTTTTTAATATTTTAGAAATTGACATGGGTTTGATTTTAAATATTATATACACTATATACTATATACATATTGGATTTTGCTGCAAGATTTTCAAATAGTTTTTCTTTTAATTTACTATATATTTTTTGTAAATGGTATATAAAATGAAAGATTTATTTATCTAAGTATCTATATTTGTACTTAGTAGTTAGATTAATCTTAATATTTGGATACCATTTTTATCGGTACCTATTTGGGTTTTTTAAGCTTGTACTTTTTATATACATATATTTCATCTTGTTATTTATATACATATATTTCACATTATCATGAGTGACACTTTCCCATTGAGTAATAATTAGGTGGAAGAAAGCAATAGTCTGTTAAATCAAGCTTTCTATATAATCTACCAAAATTATTGGGATTTGAACCCATAACTACATTTCAAATAAATATCATCATATTTGTATTAAATACTATGAACAGAAGCCAGTTTAAATTTATAAAAATGACAGGATAGCAGCGTAATAGACACAGAAGCGATAACAGAGGTGTGTGACAAGTTTGGTGTGAAAGAAAACGAAGTTCACAACGCTTTGCTAAGCGGAGACCCGCACGACCAACTGGCGATAGCTTATCACCTGATAATAGACAACAAGAGGATCGCCGATGAGGCTGCGAAGGCTGAGATAAAGGATTTCTATGTTGCAAGTAAGTTTTGAAATTAGATATTTTTAGTGATTTATATATATATATTTACACATTTTAAAGGTTACCACGGACTACTGTTAAGTGTCTGTACTGTTTCATTTTTTTATAGCTTCACGCTGTATCCCGCACATAGAAAGATAGGCCCAGTGGTAGAAGTGTGTAAACATGAAAGGTTTTGAATTTGATTCCCACTCGAGGAAATTAAATATTTTTATTATGTATGTATGTATATTTTTTACAGGTAATTCTCCCCCAGCGAATACAGAAACCGGCCGCCCACATCCGGAACGTATAGCGCCGCTACGCGACAAGACGTCGCCCGCCGCGCAACCAGCACAGGACAAACAGAAGGGCACACCGGTGAAAAGGTAAGTTAGTTGCTTTTTTATCTTTTTTTATCTTTATGTGTAGCAGGGTGGAACCTTTAGTAGTATTTTTGTATGTGTAGTATGTGTTTACGTTATTGGTATCTATCCTACGTCTGTTGTTAAACTGTTGAGTTATCTTGATTAATTTCTTTAGGAATGGGTTTAAAATATTTAACCCTATATGCTGTTTCCGTAAAAGGAGCGTTGCGTCTTTCACCCTGTGTATCAAAACGAAATATTATCATATGAAATAAATGAATGAAATCACAAGATAAATATTATTTTCGCGATATTGAACCTACTACCCAAAAATCTGTATGTATTTCTATTTTTGTTCCAGGGCTAAGTGGCACTTGGGCATCAGATCGCAAAGTAAGCCAAATGATATAATGCTAGAGGTGTTCAGAGCAATGAAGGCGTTAGATTATGAGTGGAAAGTTATAAACCCTTATCATGTCAGGTAATTGTCATTTTTACATGTAAATATGGTATAATATTGAGGTCAGTCGTGGCGCAGCGGCACAAAGTGTGACTGTAAAACCGACTGGTTGTGGGTTCGATCCCCACTCGAGGAGATGAAATATTTACTTAAATTTATATTTCCATTTCTTCGCTCTGGTGTCGAGGTTAAGCGCGGAGTGGAGTTCTGCCTCAACTCAACACGCAATGCCTCCAAAATTCGGCAGAAAGTTGGGAACGGAGTGTCTGAACACTAGGTTACCTCTGCCTACCCTGCTGTGTGCGGGATATTGCGTGAAGCTAATTTAATTTAATTTTTATTTTTTTTTTATTTATATTGTATAATAGTCATCGCGCGGTCGTATGACCGGATACGCGGTAGGTTATGGGTTCGATTCCCACACGAGAAAATTAAATATTTAATTCTTCGATCTGGTGTGAGGCAAAGCGCGGTGTTTAGTTCCGCCAATCAACACGCAATGCACCAGAATTCGACGGAAAGTGGAGAGTCGAGTGCCTTAACGCTAGGTTCGCTCCGCTTCCCTCTACTTATGGTAAGTACATGCGGGATTTAGTTGTACTAAAAAAAAGAACTGTTTATTAAATTTTACAATATTATTAAGATAGATTTTTCCAATCTAAACAGACGAAGCGCGGTGTTAACTTTCGCTATATACGTTTAAAATGAAAAGTGGCTATTAGTATTTAGTATTACGTATCTACGTACATGAAATGTGTATGAGATGCATTAAATATAATAAAATCATTTTCAAACTCTCATTTTGACGCCGTTTGTATTTTGTAACAATTTGACACCTGTCTATCTGCATACGATATTGTGGATTCGAAATCGCCACAAAAGAACATTTTTTATGTTAATAAATTAATTATTATTTCATGATCTAGTCAAATCATCAAAAGAGTCCAAGGTGTAATGAGAAGGTGTAGGTTGATTTTGTCTCAGTCATATATAATAAAAAAAATATACAAATTTATAAATATTGTAATTCAATTTCTTTCAATGAACTTCCAGGGTGCGCACATTAAACAAAATGACACAGAAGTACGTGAAAATGTCGCTTCAACTATACCAAGTGGACTACAAATCCTATTTACTCGACTTCAAGTCACTCTCAGGCGAGAGGGAGGAGACTGAGGAGGAAATGTCTCCCCTCGCGCCCTCCCCGTCCCCGACCCTCCCCATAGCCATCCCCACCACTCCCCAGGGTCACCATACTATGGAGTTTTTTGAAATGTGTGCAGCGCTCATTATACAGCTGGCTCGGTAAAAAGTAGTTTCTATAATGTATGGATTCCAATGTGAATTCCTTTTCTCTTACCTCCTCTTCGGACTATCACACATACTATGGAGTTCTTTGGTCTTAATTATGATTACCAATGTGGATGCTGTTTTAGAAATATGACTTGTTCCAATCCCTTATCAATCGTTGCTTATAACGTAGAACTAAAAAAATAATTTAATTATGAAGGTTTAATATTAAGCAAAAAATAAAAAACTGCAGGTACAGTAAAAACTTTATGAAAACATAATTGAAATGTTACGTAAGCAAGTCAAAAATACAAATTTTAAAATACAATAATGATTACATAGATTCTCTTTTCTTAATACCATAATGCAAGAGATGAAAAAATACGTTGATACTGACGACACATGATCTTAGTCCAATTTTTATGAGGATTTCAAATCTAACAGAAAATCCTGTATCAGTTTTTGTAAAAATTATGCGTTGTCTCTGGTTAAAAAAATATGACATAAATACTTAGTTTTTAAGTTGGAAAAAAATTCTTTTGTTTGATTTCTTGTTTGAAGCTGAAGACAGAGAGCTCTCCTGCTGGATTTGCTCTCCTTGTTCTTCATTTAGATCCCCAAGATTGGCACGGAAATAGTCGATGTGAAGAAAGTGTAACTAGGTGCTCATGTTAAATCCAAGACTTCGAAAGTGACTCATTAGTTTTTCGACGTGTTGTGCATAATCAGGACTTTTTTATTCCCCAAAAAATTTAAAACAAGCCAAACAATCTCATTCCATGTGTTTTTCTCAATATCTTTCTCTTCTTCTGAAGCAAAAAGTTCAGAAGCAGACTTAAACCATCACCAGAGTTTAAACCATCTTGGTTGAATGGTAAAGCCCCTCCTCTGACGGAGCAGCTTGAGGTGCAGGTGATATCTTAAGGCTTAAAGCACATCTATATGCCGACCGCAAAAAAGGATATTACCACTTGACTCGATTTTTCTGATTAATGCCAGTTATGTTAACCAAACAAAAAATAATTGTCGTCGTGGTGGTTCACGAGTTTCTTCCAGACCATAGCAGTATCTAGTCTAAATCTATTTCTTTCCTTTTTTGTCCACGAACGTAGAAACTCAGGGCATATTTTGCATTATATTTGAGGAATCCAAGGCTTAATTTTTCATTTCTATCCGGTAACCAAAGTCGTTTTTGTAAGCCTACTTTACAATATTTTATTGTATAGCGACATCACCTAGTAAATATCAAGTGATGTACCTCAATCATCAGACAAAATTTGCAATTTTATCGGCCATTTGAATCTTGCTTACGTAATAAAAATCCTAAACCCCATAATTAAGCTTGTTTGTTATATATATAACCTATTTATGAATTGTCGTAGATTAAATTAAGTCAAGATATTTAATAATAAATGAAAAAAAAAAACGCGAAACAATATTGTAAATTATGTGCATGTATTTATGTAGATATGTTTGTAAATAGTGATGTGATCCTATATCGATGCATTAGTGCTAAACCAAAGAAATAATGAAGTGCCTTTGTATCGTAAGAGCGTTTTACTGTAACTAGAGTACCTTTTTTTTCAATTCTGCTTATTTTTATATTTAATTATATTGATAAATGTTACAAAAAATTCTTTCTTTTTTGCTTTTTTTATTATTGTTGACATTTTTTTGTTATATTTAGAAAAATATTTTTTTAGACGAACATTTCAGGTCATTTCCTAAAACTAAATTAATGTTATTTGTAAGTAAGTACTCTAGTTATAGAATATTTTATATCGATAGTCCAATAGATGTGTGGTGAAGGTAAATCGAATATCAAGTAAACATGAGAGATGATCACTTAATACAAAAATGGACATTGTAGGCTTTTCTAGGTGTATAAGAATGTAATCTTTAAATAATATGAAAAGAGAATTGAAGAAAAAAAATACACTATATAAATTATTTATGGCTACTATAGTATTCAATTAAATTGAACAATACGCAAAAATTTAATAAAAAGTTTCTTAAGGACCACGACTCGTCGACCGTACTATAAATAATCAAGAATTAATAATTGAAACTCCATCTTACGTATTGCTATCGATGCTCGTTGTAGAATTTTTTGCAAAACTAACTTAAATATAGGGATCGTGTACAGCTTTAGTTTATGGGTGTAATGTGATTTTAAATATTAATTTCTAATAAGATATTATAATAGATTTATTTAATATGTGTTTTATTTCACCCTTTACATATCCTTAACATGGCTCTCATATTGTACTACATTTTTTTAACTATTGGACGGTGTCTGAGAGGCGCGGGTTCAAATCCGTTACGTTGAAATTTTTATACGTTTTCTGTAAAAGTTTATTATATTGTATTACACTTATTCATTTTTTTTTAAATGACCTAGTTGTTTAAACTAACAGTGCAAGATTAAAATTGAGATCTGTTAAGATCTATATAGGTATTTATATATATATATAGTAGACTTTTTTTGTTTCTAGTTCCACACTCCAGTTGTATTAACTTAGAAAGTATTTAGAAGAATGAAATTGATAACTACTTATGGTTACATTACGTTTGTTTAAGTAAAAGTGTATTATTAGACATAATAGTTATAAGTATTGAAACTGAGCAAATTAGTCGCCATTTTTTGTCTGCGTTTTACTCTTTCAATTATAAAATCAACTTTTTTACATTAAAAGAATTCATGAAATATCATTTTAGAGAAAAAAAGTGTTCGTTTTAGTAATGTTGACATTGATCTTTCTTTATCTTACAATTTGATATCTATTAAATAAATGATTATTATAGTAAATGTTTCGAATATATCTATAACTTTAACTACATTTATTGTAAAAATATTTTAAAATTATCAAATATAAAAACTAAACGATAACTTAAATCAAATAAATAAATAAATCAGCTTCACGCTGTATCCCGCACACTGCAGGGTAGGCAGGGGGAACGAAGTGAAAGACACTCCGTTCCCCACTTTCTGCCGAATTCCGAAGGCATTGCGTGTTAAGTGGCAGAGCTCAACGCCGCGCTTTGCCTCGACACCAGAGCGAAGAAATGGAAATATAAATTTAAGTAAATATTTCATCTCCTCGAGTGGGGATCGAACCCACAACCAGTCGGTTTACAGTCACACCTTGTGCCGCTGCGCCACGACCGGCCTCATAAACGATAACTTCAAAAATAAAATTCAGATTAACAGAATACTGTAATTTATTAAAGATCTAGAAATTTGTTACAACACCTAAGAATTTCTTTATTACATCCTAGCACAACGGCTCTAAGCCCATAATAAATATAATTGTTTAGCTAATAATAATGACCTCGGCGTAAAACGTCATCAATGACGAAATTGATAAGTTGTTAAATTCGTCAAAATCGTCGTCGTCGTCAAAAATGATAAGTTGTTAAATTTAAAAATAATATACTTAAAATAAATTTATTTGGAATTTACATAAAAATATAACACACATTTCGCTAAAAGAGATTTAATCTCTATTATTACATTATAAACATTATGAAAATGAGTATCCAAAAGACATTCTCCAATTATATTTCAAATTGAGCCTTAACCAAACCATATGGCACGCTTTGAAGCCATAAAGAAGAATAAATTTAATCAATAGCCACCAACCTAAACAATTTTCCTTAGATCGTATCTGAAATGAAAAAAAAAACAACTAACGAGGCCTCAATATGTCAAATACATAAAATAATTATTTAAGCAATTTATTTTAAATACATTGTTTTGCAATTTATGACTTCCAGTCCGTGTGCGGAGTCACGCGGCGGCGGAGGGCGCCACGGGCGCGCCGTCGTCGGGCTTGCTCTCCAGCGAGAAGGGCGGGATGCGGCAGTCGAACGTGTAGCCGTCCTCGCGCTCCATTCTGAACGTTCCCCTGTTTTAATTTACATATGCTGAGTAATCATTTATCTAATAATCATTAATCTAAAACTCTAATTTTTCTAATTATCACTCTGCCTCCCACTCTCCGTTGAATTCTGGAGGTATCGACTTGGGGCGGAATTCAACGCCTCAATTAACCTCGAAATCAGAGCGATGATATGAAAACATAAAATATTTTATTAGCTTGAGTGGAGATGAGCGCCACGAATGGTCTCCAAGTCTTATTTCAAAACAATACAATAGGGTACCACATGTGTCCGCTGGGCGCCTGCAGGCTGACGTGGCTGCTGTACTGGAAGGCGGGCGCGTGGCGCGCCAGCAGCGGCTCCTGCCCCACCACGCCGCGCCCGCGCACCGTCTCCAGCGTGCCGCTCAGCGAGAAGATGCGCCAGTGGCGCTCGCGCAGCTGCACCGACTGCGCGCCCAGGTTCTCCAGCCGGATGCAGTAGCGCCACTGTGTGCACGGATGCAGTTTTTATTACCACCACTTAGAAATTTATATAAATGTATTTTGATATAAATATATTAACGTTTACGTTTACAGCCAAAAGCTGTGCCGCTACGGAAAAACGACAATAATCATCACATACAGTATGGTCAACTAGACGTGAACGCTCTGAAGTTAGCTATAAATTATTTTATTCCCACACAACACTCAAAATTACAAAAAACATAACTTAAAGGTGACCACGACTTGTCAACCGTACTTTAAATTCCATATCAACTAAATAAGCACAAGATTACCCAGTAAACAGCAGAATTCTGCGACTCTCGGCTTCCCATATAAAACGGTATGACTGTAACACGCACGCCCTCAGTGGTCTCGCGGTGCACGTCGCTGAGCTCCAGCCACGGGTGGTTTTTCTTCTGCCACGCTCGTAAAGTCTCTTGCGCTATGAATGGCGGGTCTGTAACGTATTGATTACATAGAGATATATATAGTCTATACAAATATAAGTCTATACAAAGCGGATGAGTTTGTTTCTTGATTTATTTATTTGTTTGTTTAAGCGCTAAGATCTCTGGATAGTAGATCGGATTTACTTTTGTTTATTTTGTATGAAAACTACATTCTTCAGGAGTGCTAAAGGCCAAATAATTAATTTTTAGATAGCCTTAAATAATAAAATAACAATAATTAGGAACGACATCGTATTAATTTGGCACATACATTGTACTACAGAAACATTCAGTTTCATTAGTTTTAAATAAAGTCCGCGACACTTTTTATCTATCTCTTATAAATAAGTCACAATAAGACATTTTGTGACAAAAAATAATAAAAAATTGTAAGGTGATATTTCAACGTTTTTTATTTGAAGAAAAATATTGAAACTTATGAGCGAGAGTTATTTCATCATCAAGGAAAGTTAATGAAGATAAGCTTTGGCTTTTATTGCATGTAAATTGAAAGTATAGTTTTCGAGAAAATGTAAAATTAAAATAATTCGACGCTGTGTTTATGGCCGCAGATTCGAATCCCTGCAGAGAGCGCCCTTGCAAACAGCGACGTAGTGCTTGCACTTTCTCAAAATTATTGAATGTATATGAGGCCAGTCGTGGCGCAGTAGCATCAAGTGTAACTGTAAAACCGAATGGTTGTGGGTTCGATCCCCACTCGAGGAGATGAAATATTTACTTAAATTTATATTTCCATTTCTTCGCTCTGGTATCGAGGCTAAACGCGGTGTTGAGTTCTTCCACCCAATACGCAATGCCTCCAGAAATCGGCAGAAAGTGGGGAAGTGTCTTGGCACTAGGTTCCCTTTGCCTACCCTGCTGTGTGCTGGATACAGCGTAAAGCTAAAAAAAATAATTAATTTATAAATTATATAATCAATGTGCGTTATGCAAATGCAGCATAATAAAATAATTATAGGTGGAGTATGGCGAAGTCGCGAGTGGACCGCTAGTAACATATAATGATTCGATCCTAGATTATCTGTAATATGCACATAGCACGGTAGGCAGAGAGGTACTGAGACTGCTTTCTTTAAAACCTCCGTTCGTGAAAACACTTGGTTCCCCATTTTCCTCCGAATTCTGGTGGCATTGCGTGTTGAGTGGCGGAACTAAACGCCGCGCTTTGCTTTGTTAACTGAGCGAGGAGATAAAAATAAATAATAATAATTTTGGTTAAAAAAATAGTAAGAGAACATCACGTGATTAATGGAAGACACCTAATAGCTTCATATAAAATCCACATTGTTTGCCCTTCTAGTGTATATTTCATAGATGAAATATAGAGAGAATGGAATAAAATATTTAATATATTTATTTACTACAAAACGTGGTGGATGCTTCCCGTATTGACCATAAAAAAACTAATAAAAAATTAAAAAACTAATAAAAAAAAAACATTTAACTTGATTTCCTGCCAATTAAAAGTTATCTCTTCTATTGGTTACAATGCCGTTTAGTAAAGTAATAATAAAACTATCATAACGCCAAGTTATAATATGTATAATTAAAATGTTTTTCAGGTTCACACTTTAGGTAGGCAGAGTGAACCTAGTGTTATTAACGCTTGTTGAGTGGCGAAACTCAACGCCGCGCTTTGCCTTAGTGCCAGAGTGCAGAAATAAAAATATTAATAAATTCATTCCCCCGAGTGGGAATCGAACCAATAACCGTTGCGTAAGCGTCCCCCTGCGCCATGACGGCCTTTATTAATCTATTGTTTATTAATGTTACTAGAATACGATAACATTTTAAAAGCATTATACTGATTGCATTCTTTGTCACAAATTAAAATGTTTCGTTGAATATAAATATTTATAGTACTTAGCGCGTGTACAACATTTTTATATAAAAAAAATATAGTCATTTTAAAAAAATACTTTACCTTTATCAGGATTATGCATAAGAAACTTGTCGAAGAGCTCATGCTGTAGTGGAACACGTTCCACTGAGGTATAAGGTATTATATCATCATGAGCAACATAGTCCAGACCAGGTATTGCATACAAACTACGACTGGACTCTTGGTTACCGAGGAATGTCACTGCTTCGGTTTGAGCACGCTGAAATAACCTTAGATATTATTGTTAGCTTAATATTTAAACATATTCTAGATATATATGTATAGGCGTGTATTAAGTTTTTCTGTAGATTAACTGACCACAGTTAAAAATGAAGTATTTGGTTGCCTTCACCCAATGGCAAATGTCTCTATAAAGTGGATACAGGAGTAAATATAGCGCTTCTGTTTTTGTGTCTAATTAAAAATTTAAAAAAATACCATTTTTTTGTATTTATTTTCATTAAAAAAATACACTAACTTTCTAAGACTGAATGTAAAATATTTTCATTTTTCACTTTCCAGTCTTTGTTTGTTGTGTATATATTATACATAACATTTACAAGTCTAAACATATGAAATTTAAGACAAAAAAATCAGCTATTATGTTTAAAGCAATAGCATATTTAATTAATATAATATATCCTGTATATTATACTAACAAAATACTCTATTGCATTTTACCTAAGTTAATATGTTGTGGTTAACAAATGAATATGGTTATAGTTACTTCAATATATAACCAAGATACACTTAATTAGTTAATCATGACGGAAATGTTTTAACATAATAAAATGACATAACACATTAAGAATTCATTTTTTGTTACAGACAATTATTATTACAGAAATATAATTTTTTTGTAACAATTTATCCACATGTGAAGAACTAAAGTATACTACAAATTATATATAGGATTAGTCTTATTATCACAAGGTTCATATAAACAAAAAAATTATTCTAAATATACCTTCTTCTTCCATTCAGGTCTCATGTCGATGTGTGTTTGCACGTTCAAAAACAGATTATATTTATTTATTATATATTCAGAATAATGCACTTATCTTAGATTATATAATTTTGAGTAACTTAATTATAATCACAAAGACACTAGCATATAATATTATAAAACATAATATGATATGAAAATTATTGTTAAGATCTTTTATATAGTACAAATCATATTTTCACAAATAACCTCATTCTAATGAAAAGTCTAGTTAAAAATATAGTTTAACTTCCATTTCGTCTTTTTCCCAGAAATCTTACCAAATGTTTTATCTTTATGAATTATTATGCTCCTACTTGTAAAAATTCAAATCTAGGATTAAAACAAAACAATAAGACTACATTACCCTAGGACTACATTAATCCTTTGTCACAGTGGAAAAGAAAGGAGTGTTTTCAAAACCTAAGTCAAAGTTTCAAGATATCTTGTAAACTTTGTAAATTTATTTATGCATTATTTTGAAATAATACATATTGAAAATCAGAATTAAGAAATTTTACATTAAAGCAAATAAAAAATAACTGCAATAAATTTGCATTTGCTAAATATATTATACAAAATAATCTCAACATGTAATTAATATCTTGTGACAATGATCTATTTCCTTATAGTTACAACACTATTATAATTAATTGAATTATTTAATTTGTATAGTACGCTTTGTAGATTGAACTATATTAATCATTATGTTAGTCCTTAATTTAGTGCAGTTTAGTTTGGTATTTTTTAATCATTAATAACTTATGCAAAGAAAAATAAAATTAATTTCCTTCTCATGCTGTAAAAAGGCATCAAAGCAAATAAACTTACTATGTAAGGAGCATCTCTAGTGTCAATTAAAACTTGATAAAATGTATGCGTTCTGCCTTTAACTTCCTTGCCAACGTTAGAAAGAGAGTCTCTCGAAGTATCAGCACTTCCTGAGGTTTCTACGTTTTCCTTTTTATTAGAAGCATCTCTATCATACACTCGCGCTAACCATGGAAATAGTATAACTCCTCGATATCCAAATACTTTGTGTAATATTAATTGACCTGTTTCATATTTACCAGATGACTTTGGCGCTTCTAATTTTCCTACTTCAGCAAGTCTATAAAGACAAAAATAATCATAGGTTAAGTACGTAATATACTTAAGTTATGTAAATTTGTCGATTTTTTGCAACTTACCGAGTATAATGAGCAACATGAGTTAAGAGTATCCTAGATGCTGTTAATCTTAATGGATTTGTGGGTACAAATCTTAAGAATATCTCCATTTTATCATTGTAATTATTTTTTTCGGAACGCTTATGTTTTTGGTTTTTGTTTGACAGTGACAATTGTCATCAATAAAATTAATGACAATGAAGTTTATAAAAAATTACAGATTATATTATTTTCGTCTATTTTGCAATGAACAAACGACTGAATTATTTATAAATACTGTAGGCATACTCTAATCTATCGTATTTTGCTTTGTCTTAAAATACACAGATTTATTTAAGTATTTTATTTTTTTTTATGCTATACCAAAAATATTATGCCAGATAAGCAAAACCGTAATTATTTAGATACGCAGAATGTAAAAAGAATAGCAATTTGTTTTTAATTTATTTTTATGTTAATATATATTATATAGTAATAGTACCGACTACCGTATAATTATATGTAGTTCAGATTAAATAGGTAATTTAAATATTTTTTTTTATTTAGTGTTATATAAATGGTTTCTAAACTTTCTGATCCGTTGAAAGTCCAAACTTCAGAACAATACGTTTAATTATCAAAGTTAAAACTGGTTTTTATAGTATTTAATTTTGTTTTATTTGGATCTTTTATGTATTAAGTTCAACATGCTGAAATTGTTATCAAAATCTTTATCATTGGGTTAGTTAAAACAACTAAGAGATATTTAAAATAACTATTCATTAAAATAATATTGTTCGTTTTCAGTAAGTATTTTTAAATATTTTTTTCAGTGCCGTCAACCTTACATGGGTCCAGATGTATAGCTTCACTATCAGCTTTACCAGATACATATCAAATGTTATACAAAACATGTCGAGATTTTGCTGAACAAGAATTAAAGCCTAATGCTGCTAAATATGATCGTGACCATTTATATCCAGAAGATGCTATTAAAAAAATGGGAGAACTAGGACTTATGGCTATAGCTACACCTGAGGAGTTAGGAGGGTCAGGGTTAGATTATCTTGCATATGCAATAGCGTTGGAAGAAATTTCCAGAGGTTGTGCATCAGCTGGTGTGATAATGTCTGTAAATAATTCTCTCTACCTAGGTCCTGTTAACCACTGGGGGACTGAAAAGCAAAAGCAGAAATTTGTAACACCATTTTGTACAGGTGGGGTATTCATTTTATTTTATAAAATTAACTACCTTCATAAAATATAGAAATTTGAATGTAGCAGGAAATCAGGAAAATTGTTTACCTTATCAAAACAATATTTATCATTTCGAGATGCTTAAAATATTTTCATTACTTTTAGAAGTCTGTGTAAATGTAAATCAGTACTAATATATTTATTTATTTAATTTAGGAGACATAGTTGGTTGCTTTGCCCTGTCTGAACCTGGTAATGGATCAGATGCAGGGTGCTGCATCTACAACAGCTAAAGATGCTGGTGACAAGTGGATTCTTAATGGCACCAAATGCTGGATAACTAACGGTTATGAGAGTAAAGCATCAGTTGTTTTTGCTACCACAGACAAAAGTCTGAAACATAAAGGCATATCTGCATTTATTGTACCTAAACCAATAAATGGATTAGAGTTAGGTAAAAAGGAAGACAAGCTCGGAATTAGAGGATCCTCAACTTGTTCACTCATGTTTGAAGACTGTGCAATTCCTAAGGAAAATATTCTTGGTGAGCCAGGATCTGGCTTCAAAATTGCCATGATGACATTAGATGCAGGAAGGATAGGTATAGCTTCTCAGGCATTAGGTATAGCACAGGTAAGATTTTTTTTTATGTATAATACTAATACTCAGCTTGAAGTTTTGCCTACCTGAACTGCACTAATATACTACTAATTTTAATATTGTATAGTCTTACTTGTTAGTAAAAAACTGAAGACATAATTAATATTGTATAGCCTTAGTTGTTAGTAAAAAACTGAAGACACCATTAAAATCTGTTGTGAAAATTGATAGTAATAAGGATTTTGGTATAAAGCAACATTTTTTTATACTATAGAAGGATTTCTTTATTTTAGATTATCACGCTGTATCCCACATTTAGTAGGATAGACAGAGGAAACTTGGAAACCTAGGTTCCCAATAAGACACATCTGTTCCCCTCTTGTTGCCGAACTCTTGAGTTATCGAGTATTAAGTGACGGAACTCAATGTCGCGTTTTACCTCGTTACCAGAGCGAGGGCATAAAAATATTAAATATTTCATTTCCTCAGATGGGAAGCGATCTCACAACTATCGCATTTACAGTCGCACGCTTGTGCCATTGCGCTACGACGTAAGAAGTAAATTTGATTAATGATAATTATAATTCAAATTATAATGCTCTTTCTTTAAATCCAGAGAATGCTCTTTTTTTTGTTTGTTTTGTTTTTTTGTGGCGCATCACGCTGGCAGCTTTTAAGTGTAAGCATATAATTGGGAGTTTGATTCGCACTTGAGTATGGTAATTACTTTCATTTCATCACTCTGGTAACAAGACAAAACTCGATGTTGAGTTCTGCATGCAACAAGCTATTTCTCGAAAAGTGAACGATGCCAAGGAAACGGAGTGTCTTAACGCTATGTTCTATATACCATCATATGCGATATACAGCACGAAGCTAATAAAACATTAAAAAATAAAATCAGCAACTACAGCGTGGTAGGGTAGGCAAAGGGAACCTAGTGTTGAGACACTCCGTTCTCCACTTTCCGCTCCGTTCTGGAGGTATTGGGTATTGAGTGGCGGAACTCACTCGCCGCGCTTTTGCCTTGACACCTCCTCTTTACCTCTGCGCCACGACTGGCCTAAAAATATTATAATTTATTAAAATTTTAGGCATCATTAGACGTAGCTGTGGATTATGCATCAAAAAGAACGGCATTCGGAAAACCAATCACGAAGTTACAGGCTATACAGAACAAACTTGCTGATATGGCTCTCCAATTAGAATCAGCCAGGCTGCTCACTTGGAGGGCTGCTTGGTTGAAAGACAATAAGAAACCTTACACAAAAGAGGCAGCCATGGCGAAGTTGGCGGCATCTGAAGCTGCTACGTTTACGTCTCATCAATGTATACAGGTAATTAGAAAATATATGGAGGCCAGTCATGGTGCAGTGGCACAAAGTGTGACGGTAAAATCGACTGGTTGTAGGTTCGATCCCCACTCGAGGAGATGAAATATTTATTAAAATTTATATTTTCATTTCTTCGCCGCCGATGACGTCCTATCATACAGCCATATAGTGTTCATGATTGACTGTATTAATCTGTTGGCAAATGCAGCACAAGAAAAGTATTATATAGTAAGTAGATGATATACGTGTGAAGCCGCAAGTGGGTGGCTAATTGTTTTTTATTGATTTAACCCAATGAGACATTTTTTTATGATGGAAAACATATATAATCCAATATTTGGCAAGAAATTTAAAATTTTTACTTCTGTATTCTATACAATTAAGCTCTACAATTTGGAAATGTGAACATCAATTTAATTATTTATAAGTTATATAAAAATATCAATACGTCAATAACTATTGTACGGTAGCTTACTACGTAGTACCTGGACACTATCCACGTACTACCGCCAGACAAAGAAATTTCCACTTTCAGAAATTAATTTCGTCGTCAGAAAGAAATTCTGCGTCTCGTACAATTTGTACCGTTTCAAGGAGCGATTTGTGACTAGATAATCGATTTGTGAAAATACAACAACAATACAACCTATGTTTAATGTATTTGTAAATGAATAGAATTTTGAGTCTCCTTCTATCTTCAATAACAGGGCGGCAGGGTAAGCAAAAGCCACCTAGTGTTAAGACACTCCGTTCCCCACTTTCTGACTAATTTTCGAGACATGGTGGGTGGTGGAGTGCAATGCTGCGTTTTATCCTGTGACCGGAGCGAAGTTAAATCCTCTATTACTATATAATACGCTATTATATATTTTTAATTTATTTAACACTTTAAGAAGATACAAAAGAGAATAATTTTACATACTTACAGAAGTAAAGAAAGAAATTTAAAGAAATACTAAAAGAAATAGATAAGCGAAACAGATACGTATTAGCAAGGAGACAAGGTTTAAAGTTGAATATAAGCAATGAGCACAATAGTTAAACAAGTGAACGTCGCAAGCGATAGTAACCGACTCTTTACACGTAGCTATACTTACGTAGTATTATATGATTATAATAAAAATAAATATTAACAGTTTATTTTTTTGTAAATTAGCAAATAGAATTAAGTGTAGTATTTGTGTGTATCATTATTATTATTAATTAATTTTATTAAAAGATAATATACACTACACTAGTTTAAATCGATTATTTATAAAATCATATTTCTTGTTACAGATTCTAGGTGGTATGGGCTATGTGTCCGACATGCCAGCGGAACGGCACTACCGCGATGCAAGGATCACAGAAATATATGAAGGTACTTCAGAAATACAAAGGCTAGTCATTGCAGGGCAGCTTATTAAGGAATATGGAGTATAATTTATTCACACAGTTCGACGGTCCGTATATAAAAAAAATTAACATTTTAAATTTTGAAGGGTCTCCTTTAAAGTGGTCGATTTTTATATCTGGCAATGTTAATAGGCGTGTTGCACAAAATGCTCTTTTTTTTCGTATAAATAGAAAACCGTTAAATGTTAAGAAGAAGCTAAGCTAAAAAGTTTCTACTGGCTCGAAATATAAGAATTGAACAGTGACTATCCCTTTTTTTTTGTATACATTTTATTATAACATAGATTGATTTTCGATTATATTTTATTGTAACATAGTTATATTGCGTGAGATTCAATTATTATAAATTTTATACATTTCTTTTCTTTAAATATTACTGAACTTATTTGTTACTAAAATAAAATTATTATTAATTAATATTATTAATTAATATTATTGTCTTTATTGTACATCAAATGAAATTTACAAATGGTGGCCTTATTGCTAAGAGAGCAATCTCTCTCAGGCAACTCTTGTATTATTTTTTTAAATATCTGTTACGGCAAACTTATAATAGATTGCAGAATTTTATTGATTGGATTTTGTATCAAAATGAAATAAGTGCCTTATCTACATTACTGCCATTTTCATATCCTAAATGGACTTTGAGGCAAATGGTTATCACATTTATAAATATATTTAGCATATCGTCGGCTTAGAGTGTAATCCTGCTTAAACCGTTGAATACAAATCAATTTTCTAAATTTTAAAGGCCTAATAATATTTTATTGTTTTTTTTTTACCTCCTGAGAATTTTCTTAATAAACTGTTCGCAGGTTTACACTCTAAGCCGACGATATAACATATTTTATGAGAAGCTTTAATACTTGCAGCTGGGTAAAAAAAACAGACTTTTTTAGTGAATAAGTACCATATATTTCAGAGTTTATAGATAAAAGTATGTATCATAATCAAAAATGTCCCATATATAGAGAAAATAATTGTATTAAGAATTATTATTTATTGTATTATTCTTTTATTAAATACAAATGCGTAAATTCAAATGTTTCTTATTGCCCTGGCCCTGAGAGAGACTTGTCCATGAATTTCCTCTTGGCGAAGCACAGCCACCATTTACTGGGTTTTCCATCTTCGGTCGCAAATACCTTAAAATAAATATTATTTACTTTTTGAAAAAATATAATTAAAGATAGTATAGCAATAGATCATTTTACTTATATATTAAAATCTATACTACCTGTACATGAAAAATATACCAGAAAAACTATTATTGGGAGCATTTATCTTTTTTTTTATGGAAAAGACAAGGCAAACGAGCGTTCGGGTCACCTGGTGGTAAGTGATTACCGCCGCCCACGGCCCCGTGCAACGCCAGAGGAAAGGCCTTTAAAGTGGGTTGGGCTCCGGAGCCCGGCAATACCTGATGTGATACGCAGTGGCATAAAGCAACTACTTCACGCCGGTTTTAAATGCCGGGGGTGGTAATTATCCGGTCGAGTCTCCCCATGCGTGCTGCCATTGCTGGTGACGTGACTCTACCACACATAGTTAGTTGCCTCTTACGATACCATCAGCTGACTTTTTTCCTTTTAATATAGGTATATATATTGTTTTTAAAATGATATTAAGATTAAAAAAGTAATACAGATTTGTAAATTCATAATTAAGTAGATCAAGCAAGTAAAATGTGAGCAGATTGCTAGTGTTAAATTATTTCATATTATTTTGTGCATGTATAAATGTAACATGTATAAAAAAATATTAGCAGCTTATAGTGTCCTTTAGTATGATGAATAAAATAAATAAAACTAAATTATAAGATCTAGGGGGTGCCATGGGACAAGTGTCCAATGTACACACAACGCTTGTGGGTTAGATCACCACTCTAGCCAAGAATTATTTGAATTTCTCTGCTCTTAGAAACAGTGTGATGCTAAATCGGCAAAAATGTGAGGTGCACTGCAATGTTTACCATTTTAGTATTGTCTGTCTTCAAAAGATTAATGTATTTATGTATGGAAAGAAAAAAAAATTTTATTTCGCCTAATTTTTTTTTTATTTTTGCATTAAATCGAAAATTAGTATATGTATAGTAATTAGTATCAAAAATGTAGTCCGATGACATTTTATGAAAATCTAAATATGACAAAAGATGGACAGACAGACAACAAATCTGTAAGGATTATTTATTCTTGCCACTGTGATACAGAACCCTAGAAAAGTAGGTCACCTAGAATAAAGGTTGGCACATGCACAATAAAATTAAATAGTACTAATGCTGGTTCAATGATCACCTAGAAATATATAAATTTAGGCAAAAGGAAGATAAAATTAAATATATGCATTATAAATAATGAAAAAATATATAAAATAATCACCTTTTCACATACTCTAGCCCCTGTTTCATGTCTCAATTGTTGCAAATACTGTCTCATCAAATCTGAAAATGCCATACAAACATAAGCAATAAAACATCAACCTGTTCAATACATAAAAGAAAATGATGTAGCACAACATCTGACTGTAAATGATATAATTGTAGGTTCAATTCCTACTTGGGATAATAATTTATCTTCATTTCCTACTCCTATAACAAGATAAAGTGCATTGATTTTCACCACTCAACAAAGTGTTTTAACACTATTTTCTCTCTGCCTACTCTCCTATATATGGGTGGTGTGAAAAAACAAACATATTTAAATATAACATAGAAACCTGATTCTTGAGGACTAGAAGGCTTAGCATATACAGAATTTAATGGAAATCCTGGTTCTCCTGGAATGTCAAACTTAGATATTGCCAACATGTACATCTCTTGCTGGCCTTGATTTTTATTAGAGCATTTTTGTAATCTCTTCAGACATTCAGAAATATAAAGAGTCAAATAAATGAGCACTCTGTCAGAATCAGACTGCAAAGGAAAGTAATCTTAAAGAAATAATATACATAGAAGTAAATGTTCTCTTTATTGCCAATATTATTATAAAGCTGATGGAAAGGAAATCATAGAATATAGATGTATTTCAAATAAAATAAAGTTACCTTAATCTCATAGAATCTAAAAAATACGTTTGCTTTAAAATAATTAAGTGCTTCATCAATTATATCCAGTTCTATTTTAGGGCTTAACGGTGCAGGTCCTCGGAAGGTAGTACGGATAGGCAGTAAAGCTAAATTGCCGACTGACTGCGTATATTCTACTAATGTTGAGTGATAGGCCTGTAAATATCATAGGTTTAGACACTTATTATCCTTTAGGAAACACTTTTGGGAACATACTTACAGGCATTCTATATGTTTATTCTCTATTATACAAGTTATATACAAGCGTACTAATAATAATTAATAATAAAAACAGTGCTTCCAACAAAGATCAGATTAATTTATTAGCATTTAGAAATGAATCACATAAAATTGGTCATCGGCCACCGCTATTGATAAACATTTGTCATAGTGACAGTTATAGACAGATAAATAATTCTTGACAATTAATAAATTCAAAAAGTACAATATGGATCTGTATAATTTTTTAAATCGGTTTTTATATATCACCACTATTCAGTGTTCACTATACGCCACTACCGAAGTAAAAGTAGACTTACTAGTTATCTATTAATGTCTATAATTGTCTTTAGACATTCCACATACAAATGATAAATTTAAAGTAATATTTAATGATTACCAAACTTTTGATATTATACAGGTTTAAAGTTTTGAATCATTCATCCAATTATTATTTTTTAATTTATCCAATCTCTATCTCTATCTTAAAGGCCGGCAACGCACCTGTAGCTCCTCTGGTGTTGCACGGGGTCGTGAGCGGCGGTAATCACTAACCCGAACGCTCGTTTACCTTGTCCTTGTCCATAAAAAAAAATTTAAAAAAATCTTAAATAGAATAAATTAGTTTTAACTAATAAAATAAGGCACCAATATTCTTAAGTATAGAAATACATATTACTTTAAAAACGCCTTTTTTATACATATTTAATATTGATTACCTACATTATTATAATATGTTGATGATATTACAATGTTCATTATTTTTTATTATTTTTAATATATAAATAATGCGGCGTTGAGTTCTGCCACTCAACACGCAATGCCTCTAAAATTTGGCAGAAAGTGGGGAACGGAGTTTCTTAACACTAGGTTCCCTCTGCCTACCCTGCTGTGTGCGGGATAAAGCGTGAAGTAATTTTTTTTTTAAATTAATGTATAATATGTACATTCTAAAACGGCGATTTGTTATAAGGTTGTATTGTTATGATATGGTATTTTAGGTGTTACTGAAGTGGTTTATCTAATTAGATCTACTTTTGTAACGTTAATTAATTTTTTTAAGTGTAATTTTCTCTATATTTAACTGATAAAGTTAATTCCACTTGACATTAGCGAAATAAAATGTATTTTTTTCGTTTTTCAACGTCGGGCGTCTCCTCTGAGATTCAGATCACGACTTTGCTTAGATCGGTCTGAGCTAGGCTTAATGGGTAGGGTTCTTGATGCTCTTTGGGAATTTTATTCGCGGGCATCTCTCGCACCGAGGTGCGATTACGATAAACAACGATAAACAACATAAACAGATAAACTGGGGCCTCTTCTCCATCGGTGGGGACGGTGTGTGTAGCGTGTGTGTGGCCCTACGTACATATTTAGGGTCGTTCGCTTTAGTGATGGGGTCAGCATCATCTGTTAATATGTCCTGGATTCCGGAGATCCTATTGGCTACGTTAAACGCCGCCCATACGATATATGTGCACACGCTGACCACCAGTAGTTATGGCCATCCATATCTACTGATGGTATCATTAGTGGGACTCGGCTTTATCGAAGTAACTATTGTAGAGTTTACGACAGTCCTCTTTTATTGAGTCTATTTTTATGTCTCTATCGTTGTGTTGGCTATAGTATCGTGACGACATTAATGAGAAGAGACCTAATATTTAACTCATTTATTATATATTTAATTTGGTTATTTATACGCTCCAAAACAATAGCGGAAAATAATTTCACAGTTGCATTTGTAGCGAATAAATTTAGGATGCTGATATATCGTGTTTACAAATGATATTTATAAATTATATTGCATATTGTGCAATACCTCTGTATAATATATTATGCCTATAAATTAAATTGATCCACGGGTGTTGTTATTTGAACGGACCTCGTCACCTCGACTCGTAACTAAACCCGATGCGGTGTTTTAATGTCGTCGTCGGCGTCGGCCGCTGCCGACGGCGTTTGCGCATTGTTAACGTTCTGCCGATGTTGTAATTGTGAGTTCGTCGATTTCTTTGACGATGAAGGCAGGCGTAAGTCGAATAATAATCGTAATTATGTATCGATCATTATTAGATACAGGTAGAGTGTGCACTAAATTTTTCAACCTGTTCAAATTCGGGGAATAGTATAAGTGACGAATTCTTGTCACGTGATTTTCGCCTTTTAACACAATAACCTTTGTTTTGTCGACGTACTTGTGTATTTCATACTAGGGCAGAAATACGAGCCTGGATATTGTCTTAGTGGATGTTAGCCTTTGCGGCATGGGCCTGCGTTAAAGGTTTGTTCCACACATTGGTGGAAGGTAGTGGTGGCGGCACGTACTTTGATCTTACGTGGGTAGAAGGATGAATGCCTGACGAGCTTAGCGCTGGAGCGGAAGGCCTCCTAGCCTTATGCGTCCTACCGCCCTTCTCGCCAATCCTTTAGTCCTGGAGCATCCGCAGTAGATTGTGGGATGCCCCTGAGTCTCACACAAGACACAGCTGGGAAGTACGGCCGCATCTGTGGAATTGCGCGGACAGGAGATGGTTGTGTGATCGTCTAAACATTTTACAAACCTTGGCTTGGCATGACAGTATTTGGCTGAATAGACGTATAGTTGGCTATGGTAACACAACCAGATCTTGAGATTCTTCGCCACAAAAAATGGTCTCTGTCTCAATTTCTTTTGAAATACCCTTAAGGTCTAGGTGTAGTTGATGTTCGTCCTCCAGGGCGTAGGAATGGAGTCCTACTTTAGAGGTTCTAAGGTGAGTCGTAAGGGTCTTTAGGTGTAATCACCTGAACTCTAATGACATGGGTGATAAACCAGGCAGAATTGAACTGCGCCTTGTTTGAAAACAATACAGTGTGTTTAGCTGTCACGCCTAAAAGCCATAATGATAAAGAAACAGAAGAGTCGACTGTCAAAGTCAACTGTCGGACTGTCAAATAAAAACATTCAGCACGTGGTATAGTGATTTAGATTTTCAAATAGTTATTATTTATAATTCTTTTCTTTCCCTTCTTATATTATTTCATAATGGCTACAGATACTGATAGTAAAGTTTTATCTATATTAGAAGGTATAAAGAAAAATGATAGCAGTGAAGATAAAGTTTCTATTGTAAATTCTAGTACAGATGTATCCAATGAAAAACAATGCAAAATAAATAAAAATGATGAAATAAGAGGAAAACCTAAATCGGGGCGGTTTTGGAAGACCAAAAAAGAAAAGTAAAATTAAATTCTTATTTTAGTTAGTTTTAGATTGTGTCCTCTTGGATTTTAATATGAACTCGAACTATTTACTTTACTCAACTTACTTGATGAATTTGTTCTATTACTATTATTTTTACATATATTTCAGGTTTTCCAAGGTTGTAAAAACTAAAGGAATTAGGCCAGATTTTCAAAAGAAAACCACTTTACGAATAGAACTTAAAAGAACAAAAGATTTATCTAAACAGCGTCTAGAACAAATGAAAGAAAAAGAACAGACCAAAAAGGAAAGAAGGAGAGAAAATATAAAGAGAGCAGAGGAAAATAAAAAGAAATCAGAAATAGTACAAGTTATAACAAACACAGCCAAACTAAAGAGAATGAAGAAGAAGCAACTGAGGTTTATAGAGAAAAGGGATACTAATAGTGCAATCAATACTAATAAATGAATGCAACAAATTCTATTGGCTTTCATTTATTTATTTTATTTAGGTGTGTAACTTAATTATGTTATAATAATATATAAATAATAGGTAATATGTAACATTAAATTAATGATTGCATTGTGATGCAGCTGCATATCATGTGACACATAACAGTATTGACTAAACTATGTAAAAACCATTATTTAGATTCAAAATAACTTAAGAAACCATATTTAACAAAAGTGATAAATATATAAAAAATTCTAAACAGTTTGGTCTACTATTATACGAGTTATAGAACAAATGGTTGGATAGCAGTACCTAACACCCTAAATTAATATAATATAACAATCTGAGGACAATTTGTAATTTCAACCATAAGTCTAGAAAAAAATTCAATCATTATTCCATATTAAATGGTTTAGTAGCACATTTTTTTTTAATTATCTACAAACAACATTTAAAAATTTATATTTACCAATTACACTGAATTGTGGTGGTAATAGGTGACAATATATAAAACAAATTAAGTCTCATGAATTTATTTTTGGTTGTAAATAGTAAGTACATTATTTAAATTTAAAATAACAATCAAGTTTGAGTATTTTAGTTCTTTTTTTGTGTCCACACCACTTAATAGTTTTATCAAAATTGAATTGCATTTTTGTTTCATTATTTAGTTATCTTAACTGTACAATAACAAACTCATCAAAATAAATATAGCATTGCAGATTAAATAACTCATTTTTTTTTCTTTTCATATAAATATATTTATTATAATAATATGTACAGTTAATAATGTCAAGCTAGTCTTTCATACGTTTTTTTTGATAAGCAAGCTCTAATTTTGCTGCTTCTAAGTGGACTTCAGCAGCTTGTTGATGAAGCACAGCAGTCTGTAGCTGTAAATTTAAAATCAATATTTAACCTGTCTGTAAAACATTAACATAAAATATAACATCTTATTATATTCACATAAAGTACCTTTGTTTTCAAAATTTGTTGTTCAAGTTTATTTTTAATTTGTAAAGATTGTAGACGAAGATCTGCCTCTCTATGTATGAGATCATTGTTTCTTGTGGTATGTGGATGTAGATTATCACAACTTTCATCTAGAATAATATTACTTGAATAGTAATACAAATATTAGACTAATCTTATTTTTTTAATACATTAAATTAATATTACCATTGCTATCCTCAAATTTCATATGAGAAGAGTCATTTGGTTCAAAATCTATGCCTGATATATGAGCTGAAGACATTAGTTGGTCATTTTGTTCCGTGGACATATTTTTATAAGCTATCCCATCCGAATCAAAGTCATTATCCACCTCACCTGTTAGTGTTGGAATAGGCTGTAAATTAAAATTATTTAAAATGTATATTGTAGGTATATATAATATTCATAAGAATGGATTCTGAGAATAAAATTAAAGTTACTTGAAACATACCTCTAGAACCATGTTTATAACAGTTGGTTTCTGTGGGGGTGGTGCCTGTACTGGTGAACTTCCTCCTGACTTCGCATTATCTTCCCCTTTAGAGGCACGCATCTTGCGTGTTTGAGCTTTTAAATTATCCCAAGCTCTCTTTAAAACTGTGTCATCACGCTGTAAAAAACTCTTTACTTATTAATACTTAGTTGTAAATATGTACGATAAATTATATGAGTATCATTTAATTTCACAGATGTACCTTATAAACATTAATCTCGCTGTTAAATTCCTTTTCGATCAACATCCAGGCTTCTTTCTTTTTGATAATTGATTTCGTATCTGTATATTTACTTTCAATAATTTCTTTTCTTTTATTAACCAAATTGATTAAAATTGTTTTTTCTTCAACTGTAAAATTTGGCACTCTAGCTCTTTTAATTACAGGTTCTTCTAAGCTCTAAATAAAAGCAAGTATAAAAATATATTGTTTAAATCAGAAATCAGAAAACAATTAAATTTTTTATGTAGATAAAAAAATAACTTACCATTTTCTAATATTTTTCAATATATTTATTATATCTACAATTTGTTAATGCCGCATTGCCAATAAATTTCCATTAAATTCGTTAATTAAGATTAAGTAAATGACATTAAAAAAGTTTAGTGACGTTTTGTATGCCATACATTCAGATGATTAATCTCAATTAGTTAACGTAGACTTAAATGACAGTAGTATGTGCAAAGTACAATATAGATTACGTAACAATAAATAATTTAAAAATTTACATTATTGGATCTATTCAAACAAAAATATAACTTCGAGAACAAGAAAATAATATGTTTTTAACCAAAACACGGTCAGTTACTTAAACACTTGTTAAATTTTAAATCCCATTTAACTTGACAAGACATGTCAATCGCCGTTTGTTGCTTTTTGTGGCGGTATTTGTAAACCGAAAAATAATAAACAAATTAGTAAATACTTATACACAATGGTATTTTCTTACTTTCATTTCTCATCATAAAAATAATAAAATTTTGCGCTTAATATATTTCTTATATTGCTAACCATTTCAGAGTTTACAAGATATTACAATTAAAAGGACGAGAGTGCCTAATTTTACTGTTGAAGAAAAAAATATTTTAACCAAGCTTGTAAACAAAAAGAGAGATGTAATTGAAAATAAAGCCACGGATACAAAATCCATATTAAAAAAGAAAGAAGCCTGGCTGTTAATTGAAAAAGAATTTAACCGCGTCATTAATATATATAAGGTAGGTATTAAGAATTATTTTATTTTCATACGCAGATAGATATTTATATCATCATAATTATAAAATCATTGCTTAATGTTTTGAATATTTGATTTTTAGCGTGATCATTCAGTTTTAAAGACGGCTTGGGATAATATAAAGGCTCAAACACGCAGGATGCAGGCTGCGAAAAGAGATGTTAAGAATGTAAGCAAATCTCCTGCACCGTTACCTATACAAAAAGAAACAATTCTAAGGATGGTAGAAGAGGCACGTTTAAAATAAAACAATATAAATAATCTTATAAGTTTACTAACATTATATGAGTATTATTTACACAAGATAAACTTTTAAAAACTTTTTAATTTTACAGATTGCTTGTAATAACACAAATGAAAAATTACAAGAGACTAAGGAAGAGTCTTGCTTATATAGTCAAAAAGAATGTGACAATGATGCTAATATTAATAAGGTATGATTAGTTCATACATTCATATTTACTTGTATGTATGCAATCAGATTAAATTATAAGTAAAACAAATTGTATTAGATGTAAGAATCTAGTGTGAAAGAAGGCTTGAGGAGACCTCAAGCCAAAAGTATGGAAGAAAACCATAGAAGATCCACCGCCTGATATGATGGAAGAATTCTTTGGCAATCAATGAAGATATTATAGTATTATTTCTTTACATTTTTACATATTATTTTTTTGTTTACATATTATTCCTGTATTTTATACAAGTACCACCGCATACCCACTATATTTCTTAATTAACATTTTTTTAAATTTAGTATTTATATCAATATGTTTTATTTAAATCAATATATTGTTTTCATATTGTGAGAACAAAATATATCAATTTTAAAATATTATTACAACATATTGTCAATACAATTTATGCATATAATATAATTTTAATTTACAGCCTGCTCCAGAATTTACACAGGAAGTAAATAATCACTTGGAATGTAATGACCGAACTAATGAAAATACAGACAATTGTATGAACCAAAATCTACATCTAGAGACCAACCACCTATCTTTTCATATAGAAGTTGAACCAGATGACTCATTACAAATAAAAACTGAGAATAGTAATGGTAAGATTATTTAATGGATATGAAGATTTTATTTTTTTACCAATTTTAAGGTTCCTTACCCAAAGGGACTTACCCCAAGGGGTCTGTGTGTTGATCTGTCGCCATGAACTGTGAAAGTTAGATAGTTAAAATTGTTGTCGTTACATCAACAAAGACTAAAAATCTGAATAAAATAAACATATAACATAACATATTCCATACAATTGTCTGTAAAGACATAAGTTTTTTGTTTTTATAGATAATGGTACGGAATCCTTCCTGTATTAGTTCGACTTGTACTCAGTCGGTTTTTTTTCTTTTTACCTTCACGCATATAGCTTACTTACTTTCTTTGCCGTGTGATCCCGGCCTAGAATAGGATCATCATGGTACTGGTGGTGTCGTAAAAGGCGACTAAAGTACGTGTGGTAGAGTCACGTAGCCCGCAATGGCAACACGCATGGGCAGACTCGACCGGATCATTACCACCCCCGGCATTTAAAACCGGCGTGAAGTAGTGGCTTTATGCCACTGCGTTTCGCATCAGGTAATGCCGGGCCCCGGCGCCCAACCCACCTTAAAGGCCGGCAATGCACCTGTAGCTCCTCTGGCGTTGCACTTGGCCGTGGGCGGCGGTAATCACTTACCATCAGGTGACCCGAACGCTCCTTTGCCTAGTCCTTTTCCATAAAAAAAAGCTTACCCTCGCATGTTTTTGATGAAAAATAAAAAACAAGGCTAACGACTGTACGAGACACCTGATAGTAAGTGACCGTCGCCCACGAACCTATGTTACACCAGAGGAGCTACAGGTGCGTTGCCGGCCTTTAAGGTGGAGATAGATGCACCTTGTGAAGGTAGCCATGTCGTATCGATCTGGAAACAACTTTTCGAGATATAGTGAGTGGCAGCACTCAATGCCACACTTAGTCTTGTAAGCAGAATGAGAAAATAAAAATAATGTAATTTTCTCCAGTAGGAATCTAAAATACGACCATCACATTTCCAGTCAGGTCCTGTGCCATAATGCCCATTATGGCCCAGGATATAATTTAATTAAATAATATATTTTTTTGAAAATAATACAAAATAATGTTTCTTAGGTGACACTATAGAAAATATATTTACGAATATACAACATACTACAAGTATCGACGATTCCATGCAATTGAGAGCAAATCTCCTTCTAAATAGTTTACAACTACAACAAATATGTGATGTTGAATGTAAAATTTTAAAAACAAAGGTAAAAAATATATAAACATCCTAAATAATAAAATATTTTAAGTTAAATTGAATGCGGAGTCAAATTAAATGTTCTTATTTGCAGCTACAGACAGCTCTACTCGAGCACCAAGCGGCAGTAATCAACTTGGAAGCCGTAAAACTAGATCTGGCTTTAAAAACAAAGCGTTTAGAATAATATCTAATATTCTTATAATCTAATCTAATAAGCCAGTCGCGGCGCAGGGGCACAACGGTGTAAAACCGACCGACGAACTGCTGAGATCTGCCACTCAACACCCAATGCCTCCAGTATTCGGCAGAAAGTGGGGAACAGAGTGTCTTAACACTAGGTTCCCGCTGCCTACCCTGCTGTGTTCAGGATACAGCGTGAATCTGATTTATTTATTTATTTTTATCTAATACTCTTAAGTACGTTCGTACATTAGTACTTAACAAGTTGGGTTCGATTCTCACTTGGTAGAATGAAATATAGTTTATTTTTTGTTATCTCGCTTTAGTAACGAGGCGACGCGTGGAGAACGGAGTGTCTTAACACTACGTTCACTCTGGCAGAGTGAAGCTAAAAAAAATCATAATGTCGCTTTAATGTGTATTTGTAGGCGATTGTCCTACTGGTGACCACAAGTAACATAGTAATAATATTAATATAAAGAATATTTTATAATTTAATTATTTTATTTATTTATTCTGTATTTTTGTGGTGTACAATAAAGCATATTATTATTGTTATTTTATTTCTCTTTGTTACCTTTCTTAGAAAGGAATCAGTATAAAGTATTCTGGTTCTGGTGAGTCTGTAATAAATTAAGTAGTAGACAATTGAAGTAAAAACAATTATACTTTTAATATTAAGTTTCTTTTTTCAAAAAAATCCACCCTCTGCTGAGCTAAGCAATTGACGAGATGGATAAAATAACAAAATTTTTAATATGGATGATAAATAATGGCTATCATTTTTTAAAAAAAAAACTCATTCTTTTTTGCCTAGCAAGTTTACTCCTATAATTTCACCATTGAAATGAAGCGATTGTGGCATAGTGGAACAGAATCTAACTGTAAATGTTTTGTTTGTGGGTTCGATACCACTCAGGGTAATTTTTATTGCATTTATAGGAATCAATTAAGCTTAAGAACGTAGTTATATTTTTATTATACTAACAAAAAAATATTACATCATATTCCATTAATGGTTTATTTTTATAAGACTAGGAGCACACCATCTACAATTATTTTATTATACTGCATTTGCCCAGATTAATTATATAATCCAATATCAATCATTTTTCGTAATTCTAAGAAAGTGCAAGCACTGCGTGGCTACTTTAGACGATGTCATCAGCATCAAGGTCGACTCCCGCGGAACTCGAGCCTATACTTGTGACCGTAAACAGAGCGTTGAATTATTTTAATTTAAATTTTTCCCGAATAGTATACGTCTAATTTACATATATATTTTTTTATGAAAATCCTATAAAAGTCAAAGCTTATCTTCATTATATTTCCTTGATGACGGAATAGCTTTCGCTCGTAAGTTTCAATATCTTTGTCAAATAAAAAACGTTGAAATAATTAATAGAATATATATTTAAACAAAAAATCGGCTTCACACTATATCCCGCACAATTGTGGAATAATCCATGAAGAACGGGACTAAGTATGCCTGTGTCGATCGCTATATTTACTTTTTTGGCCAAAAATGGGGAATGCTGGCAACGCTGACTTAAACTCATAATATAATTTTTAACTTTTTGGAGTCGATGCCTTGGCGTTACAAGCTTATTTTCTTTTTTTCCATCCTATCGTATGTTGATCACTATTTTTAATTTATATTAAAAATGTTATCATTTAATATGCTGTTGGACAAATAGAATTATAATATATTATTGTAGAACATCTAAGAATCCCTGAATCTAAAAATACCTCACAAGGACTCTCGAGCTCTAAGTTTACAGATCGATCTCACAATAAATATCGGCGGCACTGTCCCATACTAGCATTACATAAGGTAGAACAGTTAGGAAGTAGCTAGAATAAACGTATCGGGCATTATCAATATCCATCACTTGACTTTAAGTTTAACTGCATTAGTCAATGGAAATTAATGTCACTGTTCCTGCCATTTAATAATAATTATTTTTTTAACTTCACACTGTACCCCATACATAGCAGCAGCGAGAGGGAACCTAGGAACCTAAGCCACTAAGTCACTCCGTTCCCATAAAGACTTCCTTTAACCATTATCCGCCGAATACCGCACTTTCCATTAATTCCAGAGCAGTGGGGTTCGAATCCACACCCACGACCACGCGCCATAACTGGGCCTCATTGTTGTAATATTGTGGATGTGATATACGGATTTGTAAAAATATTTAGAATAAAGTGAGAAATAAAACACATTTATCATTTAATATTTTTATTAAGTATTGTTGTCAATATCACATATACATATAAAAATATTAAATGCATTTTCCATATCTGTGGATAAGTAGAATGTCATGTGAGGGCAATATATATACATAACTTCTTGAGATGTGATGAGATAGTGATAAACAGTTTAACGTCGAATTCACAAATATATTCATTTATATACACAATGGAAAAACATGGAAATATTTTATAAAAACGTCCAAAAACAAATCACTTAATTAATAGTCATCAATTGAGTATATAATTTCGGCGCAATCAACCGTATGGAAACCTTTTAAGTTTTTGTTGTTTCAAAACAAGTTTTTTTTATATTCTTAATATTTTCTTAATATTTAGCTTATCCAGACAACATTCCTTCAACACAAAATATTGAAAAAAAAAAAACGATTCGAAATCCATCACATATAGGTCATAAGCCTCAATTAAATTATATCACTTGTCCATTACAAAACAATACTGTTCATTATTAGTCGTTACAACTTTCACGCGGTAAACTTAATATTAATATATTAAAATTAAAAAGGAGGAAGTTAGTAAAAAAAAAGTCTTACAAAAATTCAAATCACTCACGCTACTGACGCTTAAATCTAACATAACATTTTTTTCGTTTTAATTAAATTCAATCGATTTTTTTTACAACAACAGCTGTTGATATAATAAACAACAGTGGCTTAGGTTCTAATTAGACTAATATTTTTCTATAATACTCCATTAACGTATAGAAAAAATCTTCATTGAAAACATCAGTCTAAGGCAGTGATAACAAAGTTTGTTCACAGTAAAATAACCATAGATTAGAAATCGACATTACAAGAATATAAGTTACATTTATAAATGTCTTATTCATTTATAATGTATAATTGATTTCAAATTATCATAAATCTCTCATATTATTTTGTTTCACTTGTAATAAACATATTAATTAATACGTCGCCAGGTTTTCATGAAAATATAACATTCTGAGTCAGTCACTGGGTTTGTTCATATATTTTTTTTCATTCAAATTCAATGATTAAAATGAAATATAATCAATTGAGATTCACACAAGGCGATACAAATTTAAAAAAAAAAAGTTGTAGAAAATCTTATATAAATATATAATATATATACTAGTGAATGTTCTCAACCTTCTAATATTTGGTTCATTTTCGATAAGTAATGATAGAGTCTTATTATAAAAAGGCATTAGAAACGAATGTAAAAAAAATATTTAGTATACAGTGGAAGAAATAAACGGTATGAATAAAGGATCAGTTGTACCAAATGTAATATCATGGGACACCGCTTTCAAATGCTTTAAAGAAGCATTGATAGATAGAATTTGGCACCGTACTTTCATAGTTATCATATCAATAAAACTTTTGATTTTCGTTATTTTTACATATTTAGATGGTTCTTTACACTTTAAAGACAGCACTAGTCCGTGGTCACGTTTATAATTTTAAGTCGGAACATATGTATTGTTTTTATTTACAAAAACATATTTAATGTAAAAATTCATAGAAACATTCATAGGAAATCTTTAACATTAGGTCAATTGAAGTATCTAAACTATCATATCTGAGTATTCGGAAAATAAAATAATAATCTAAATCAAGAGTGCATGTCGCCATATTCTAATCACTGTAAGAAGAGACCTAACAGTGGAAAAACGGCTATAAAAAAAAGTTTATTTATATAATAATAAACAATTGGTTCGCCCTAAAAGTTCGATTAAATACTTTATCTAAATTTTATTATCTATACTAACGTAGTGTTTACAATATGTAAATCTCTTCTTGCAACATTTAGATGTTTTCACATTGAAAGCTACCTGTGTGTAATTTTCTCTCATATATTAACAAAAGGAAAAGCCACTAACCTATAAACTTGTCTTCATATCTAAAACATAACATTAACATCGAGGCCCGAGTGCAAATGGTAAATAAGCAACACATTGTTCGTCCAGCTTCACATTCTATCCCGCATATAACAGGGTGGGCAAGGAAAATCGTGTTGAGACACTACGTTCATCACGCGCCGCCCATCATCGCCTCGAGACGTGTTGAGGGGCGAAACACAACGCTACATTTTATCTCGTTAGCGGAGCGAGAAAATGGAAATAAAATACTACTCCGAATGTGAATCGAACCTACAACCGTCGCGTTTACAGTTTGCATAGTTCAAAGATTATTTGTGACACCGAGATAGTATTTCTTATATTATTTGGAATATTTAATTTATCTATTAACACATATATTTAAAGTGAACTATATATTTATATATATATAGATATTACAGGGTGGGATCCCCTTTAACACAAGTTATACTTGTCTATTCTGTTTGTTACATCATTAATGCACAGTACATTGAATGTCTACTGAACACTAAGCAACTCTAAAGAAGTAGATCATATGCTGACAGTCACTCTGTATTAATTAAATATGAAGTTAAATTAAAATTATTACATTATAATTTCAATTAATATTTCAATAAATAATTTGCGAAACATAAACGATTTATTAAAAATTAAATATACGTATTTTAAAACGAACATTCTCAATTTAAAACAAATAGTTTAATTCAAATTTAGCTTCACATATTAAAATAATGTGAAGTGACCGTCAGAACATTTACAACGTCGGCATTAGGCTAACGGAGTGGCCTCGTGCGGGGTGCGGGGGTGCTAGTTCAGACGTCGAAGTCCGCACCCGCCTTGCCCGCGGGGGGCGCTATGAACGGTTCGCTCCACATTCTTCTGAGATCACCCTATAATGTGAAAAATGACATTATTCAAATTTCGTAAAAATTATATAAAAAAAAGATACATCCAAATATACAATTCGCGTCGTGTCTATTCGACCCTTGTCTATTTCGCCCCAACTATTTTCTAATATTAAACAACTTCAAAAATAAAAAGATCTTCCTGCTCTGTCACTTTACATTTCCACTACGGATATTAAATTTATTAATAACTACAATTTTTTACACATATCTCTTTTTTTTCTTTTTAAACCACAGTTTTAACTACTCTATAAAAGTCTAATACAATATTTTTTTATCTAAAAATGAAAAAATGATTTTTTTTTAAACAAAATAAATACTAAAATTATCTTTGTAAAATAAAACGCCATTTGTCAAGAACGATGCACGCACACATAACCCTATCAAAGGGAAACCGCCGCATACACCTCATTCCGAAATCGAATCGTAGGTATTGGCGGCAAAGTTCAAAGTTTTTAACACATACTACTACTACTACTACAAAAATAGTACATTTTTTGTAGTAGTATGTTTTCACGTAATTGGTATCTATGCGTAACTGCGTCACACGAAATACAGGTATGGATAAACATTGTAACTTGAAAAAAAATCCTACGTCTAAACTATAGATATATCTAGATTCATTCCTTTAGGTATGGGTTTAAAATATTTTACCCTATATGCTGTTCCTGTAAAAGGAGTGCTGACGCTTCCACCCTGTATAGGAAAACTAGGTATTTCTATTCACCTTCACATAAGCCATAGTAAGTAAAGGCAGGAGCGTGAAAGGCACGAGGTACAGTAAAGCCGGTTGCGCCGCCTTAAACACCTCCGCCGACACCGTCGCCGTCAGGAGTCCGAGGAAGTAGCCGAGTAGGGAACAGTGGAAGTAGGTTAGGCGGGAACCCTGGAAATAAACATATAATATATATATATATATATATATATATATATATATATATATATATATATATATATATATATATATATATATATATATATATATATATATATACACACAATATTAATAAAAGTGTTATATCTTATTTATAGACCATCATGGTACAACAGCATCTGACTGCAAACGGGACGTTCGTAGGTTCGATAACCACTAGGAGTAGTGGAGTGCTAGCTGTTAATTTGGGCAGTGTATGTGAACAAATGTTAGTTGTAGTGATTATTTTATATTCTCTTTTAGAACACATAAAATTAATTAATAATAATACACACAAACACATAAAAACTAATATTATATTCTTACATTATATAAACTATTTACATAATTACTTAAAATTAAATAATTAATAGTAATATTTAAAATTAGAAAAATATTTTTTTAAATTTTCTGTACGCAGCGCATTTGAATTATAAACAGAGTTTTTTTGCTATGCGTGACGTAGGCTGCTTAGTAGAATTGCTTGCTATTACGTGTCTGTTTCGCTTATCTATTTCTTTTGGTATTTCATGTAATTTCTTTCTTTCCCTTTGTGAGTGTAAAATTATTCTCAACAATGAACATTATGGAAAGTTTTTCCACAAAATTTTGGAATTTTAATTTTACTCCATAAATGTTAAATATTATTAAATAGCGTTATATATTACAAGCCGCTATAAAGTAATTGGAAAATGGCCTATTGTTTAGGATTTAAATCTTAAGGCCAGTAGTGGCGCAAGGGCACAAAGTGTGACTGAAACCGCGACTGATTGTGGGTTCGATCGCTACTCGAAGAAATTCATTTCTTCGCTCTGGTGTCGAGCCACTTAACACACAACGCCTCAGAGATTTCGGCGAAGTTAGGAATGGAGTGTCTTAACATTAGTAACACTAGGTTCTCTCTGCTTATTATATTGAGTGCTCGATACAGCGTGAAGCTGATTTAATTTTTTGAAATCTAACTCTTATTATTGGGAAATTATTATATTTATAAACTTTCATCATTGCTTTGCTTTGGAAATGATAAAAGATAATATGAGGTAAAAAAGAGAATTAACTTATCACTTTATAATTTATCATATCATTTAAATGATTAGTAAAGAGAACATAAACCCTCACCATGGACCGGGGGCCCGGCACTTGCCCCATCTGACACACGAGTGTTGCCTTCTTGTAGGCGTCGTAACGCAGTACAAAGCAAAGGAGCAATCCTGGCATCACTATGTCACCCAATCCTGTATAAATTTATTACGTTAAATATTTACTTGCCAATATTTCAAGTAAAAGGAGAAGGTATACTAAAATGTAGAGGCCAGTCGTAGCGCAGCGGCACGTAGTGTGACTGCAAATCGACTGGTTGTGGGTTCGATCCCCACTCGAAGAGATGAAATATTTACTTAAATTTATATTTCCATTTCTTCGCTCTGGTGCCGAGGCAAAGCGCGGCGTTGAGTTCTGCCACTCAACACGTAATGCCTCCAGAATTCAGCAGAAAGTGGGGAACGGAGTGTCTAAAACACTAGGTTCCCTCTGCCTACCCTGCGGTGTGTGGGATACAGCGTGAAGCTGATTTTGTATACTAAAATGTAAAATATAATCTTTAAGTTAACATAAAAAATGACTTGCCTTGCTGAATAATTTAATTCAAATTATAATTATATATTTTAAGAAATACCGTTATCGGTATTTCATGAATTAAATCGGTTAAGCCGATTCTGAGATTAGTGTGAACAAACGCACAAAAATACAAAAAAAAAAATTAAAACCATACCATTTTTTATTGTTTTATGGTTCTATTACATAATTAAATGCAACAATTAACATTTTTCTTATATATACATATACAGATGCCAGTTCCGGGAACATTATTCCCAGTTAGTTACGGGTTCATTTCCTGATAGGTTTCTAACAACAAACCCACCCACCAAGCATAGAGAAGTGCCCCTGGTGGTGCATCGACGGGAACACGAGCTTGGCGGGCAGCGACAGCTTGGGCGCGTCGCGCATGGCGCCGCCGAGCTGCAGGCGGCGCGCCACCACGTTCATTGGGTTTTCTGCTGGCCTGTAAATATTGTTATATTATTAATATGTTATTATTATAGGAAATATATATATTTTTTATCAGCATCACGCTGTACCCCGCACATAACAGGGTAAGTACAGGGAACCTAGTGTTAAGACACTTCGTTCCCCACTTTCCGTCGAGATCTGGAAGCATTGCGTGGCGGAATTCAACACCGCGCTTTGCCTCGACACCAGAGCGAAGAAATGAAAATTATAAATGTAAAGAAATATTTCCTCGAGTAGGGATCTAACCCACAACCAGTCGATTTTACAGTCACACTTAGTGCCAGTTTTACAGTCACACTTAGTGCGCTACGACTGGCCTGACTGGCCAATATTGCTCTTACTATTTGTTTCAGAAAACGTACAAAAAATATCCGCTACATTGAAATCGCTATGATAATCGCATTGAAATATATGGGAACCGTCACCGTATGCAAGATTCCATGAAACCGGCTATGTTTGAATTTCTTTATGTTTTCCAAAAATAATATTTATTTCTCGTGAAGAGTAAGAGTTTGAAGTTAGCTATTGTTTGTATATACACTATATTTTATGACTATAAGGCGTGCCAGTGGACCATTGCTTTGACGACACACTGGAGATTTGTCAATTAAATATAAAGTAAATATATATTTAAAGAGATATATCTAAAAAAATGGTTTTATTAGTAAAACCGCCGCTTAGATAGTTTTTTAGCAAATTTTTGAATATAACACAATATAAAGCAATGGAAATAGGAAAATTTACTAACATTTAGGTTTATGCATACAAAGCAATAAAAAGAAGAAACAAAAAGGAAGAAAATAAAAAAAAGCTTACCTAGTGGCAACTTTAACCATGACGTTAGTAGTAAATATATACGAAGAGAAGAACACCCAGAACACGTCGTACAAGAGCAGGCCCGTCAGCAACAACGTGGACACCTTGAGCGAGGGCAGCCGGATCAAGGCGATGAACGTCACACACAGCCCCATGCCCATTGCTGGAAACACAAATTATATACAATTTTTATTATGAATCAATTCAAAGAAAAATAAATAAATGTGTTAGTTAGCAATAATATACCGTCCATGAGCAGCCAGTGGCCGGTGAGCACCCACACAGCCACGATGGCGGCGGCCAGCAGCGCGGCGGCCAGCTCGGGCGCGGAGTAGCGGCCGCACGCGCGCGCGCCCCAGCCGCCCGCCACGTACTGGCACAGCGGCGTCAGCAGGAACGCCAGCGCCGCGCACGCTATTACTGCAAACCGAAACAACATTAACCCGCGCCTTCAGTTGGACCAGAGTCAATAGAAATTAAATATTTCATGTTCACATTTTCTCGGACTCAACGTGGAACATCTCAAAAATTCGAAAAGTGTGGAAAGGAAGTGTCCTAATAGGGAACAGAATGTTTTACCACTAGGTTCCCAGGTTCTCGCGAATGTGTGAAGTACAGCGTGAAATTAACAAAATTAAAATTATTATAATATATTAAATACTCACTCGCGGTGCAAATGGCGACGAGCGTTTGCATGGAGTCAAAGAAAAAGAACATAATGAGCAAGGCCACCGACGAGCCCAGCGGGAAGCACAGCGCCTGCATTGTGCTTAGAGTTTGTACATCTGAAAAAAAAATCATAATATTATTGTATTTCAATTTCCGCTTATATTTTACCCTCCACGTTGTATCCCGCCTGTATCCTACTTTTCGCCGTAATTCTGGAAGGATTGCGTGATGAGTGGCGGAACTCAACGCCGCGCTTTTCTTCGGACACCAGAGCGAAAAAATTAAAATATTATATCATTATTATATATATACATATATCATTTCCTAGAGCGGGGATCGAACCTACAACCTGTCGCGTTTACAGCCACACGCCTGTGTCCCTCCACCACCCACCACAGGCCACAATTATATAAATGTAACAAATAATATAATTAATAAAAAAACAGATATTCCTATCTATGGTGGTGAGGCTAGAATCTGGTGGTACACATTAAAACAGGGTTTTCAAGATTACATTTTAACTATGCTCTAGTAACATAATTGTTTATCTATATTTAAATATTCTGTTTCCCAAATTAAAATCCGTTATTTTTTCGTTTATTATAAATAAATAATAATAAAAAATGACACAAAATATTAAATAATTCACATTTATTTGATCTATATTTTTTTTAATTTGACTATAAATTTCGCATTACTTGTAAAACAGTAAGTAAGCGAAGTTTTTAGGAGTAATACAAAGAGAATTTCAATGCAAGTATAATAATAACTCACTACTATTAGAAGAGGAGGTGGTCGACGGCTTGCCGCCGAGGAGTGTCGCTTCTCGCTCCCTCTCAGCCCTCTCCCGAGCTTCACGCTCCATATTCAATGAACGGAAACTCCCGTAAACTATCAATAGCATAGATATTAAACAGGCTGATACTCTGAAAGAAAAAATAATAATTTTATTGTATAAAGAATTTATTAATATATCTCTGTGGTACTTGATTATTAAGACGCAATTTAAAAAAAATATTCAAAATTATTATAAATAGAAAAAAATATATATACAACTTCCGTACTTCCATTAAACCGTAAAATAATAAATGATGCACGATTAGTCTAGAGTTAAAACAACAAAATCATGTTTCTTATAATACCCATAACAAAAAATAGGAAAACGTACAACCTACTAAACACAAAATCTTGCATTGAAGTTTCAGAAAGAGCTATTTTTTTACGAATTGTATAGAAATCATGAAACGAATCAATTTTGGACGACCGCAAAAATTGCTTTAGATGAGTGAAATAATGTTGAAATATTGCTCGTCTGTTGTTAGTGAATTATCTACGGTCGGCATTCGAACTGTGCAAATTGTTAGCACAACAAGATGGACATTATTTTTCAACTTCACGCTGTATACAGCATATAATAGCTGGAAGGTACTTAGTGATCAGGAGTCTCCGTTTCCCATTTTCACCAGAGCGAGGAAATGAAAATATTGAACATTTCATTTCCCGAGTGGGAATCTAACCCAAATTCTGTCACGCTCAAACGCTTGTGCTGAATCGAGTGTAAATATTAAGGGATTCAACGATATACGAAATTAATATATAATATTTACACCTGAACATTTACAATCGACTCAGGCGTAAAAGAAAGTTAATGTATTTAGTAGTCCATTCGTGTAAATATGTATAGACATATCTTTATTGTATGCTATATACGTAAATATTCATCATGAGTATTGTATGTTCAATACAAATTAGCCAGAACAAAAGTTATAGGAAAAATTTTGAAAGTTTAGTCTGTATTTAAATTTTTATAAAAATCGGTGGCGATTTAAGATTTTTCCATATAAACTTTCAACCCCTTATTTGAACGCTTAGGGAGTGAATTCTAAAAATTCATGAAACACGTGTTGAATGAAATATTTTAAAGAGTCTGAATTTCGAATTTTATAAAAATCGGTCCTGTTTTAAAAAAAATCCATTTCCAAACTTTCCACCCCTATTTCATCCCTTTAGGATTAAAATTTTTCAAAATCCCTCCTTAGTGGATGTCCCGATTATAAAAATAAGCATCTGTCCAAATTTCACGTTCCTACCATCAGCGGTTACGGCTGTGAATGCGTCTTACCTCAGTCAGTCAGAACAAGTCCTTTTATATATATAGATAAAGACATCGACTATCGTGGTACAGATGTACTCGTATAATCTGAGATTTCAAAGGTCGAGGTGAGGCTTATATTTAAAATAAAGGTCTGTATAAAAATATTACGGCGTTCAAGTTCATCGACCATCAATCGCAATATTCATATAACCGGAAAATGGAGAACAAAGCGATGTATTATTAGATTTATTTTGTTATTCGAAAATTATTATAAAAAATCAATGTATAGAACTTTTTTTCAGCTTTACTCTGTATACCGCATTTTAACAGGATAGGCAAATTGAAGTTAGTGAATTTTCCCAGCGTTGAGTCGCGGAACTCAACGCCGGGCTTTTGCCTTGGTGCTGCCAACCCCCAACTATCGCGTTTGCAGTCACACGCTTGTGCCACAGCGCAACGGCGACCCCAATTAAGAACGCAAATCGCAAATCTTACTTTTGAATATTAACGCAATAAACACCGGATAAAATTGTTTAATGTTTGTGTTACAGGAAATCATTAACCTGATATTCATTTATTTAATTAAACAATAAACGCGAAATTCACTAAATCGATAAATAAGAAAATTATTATTATAAACTTTATTATGATAAACTTAGTACATTTATACAGGATGGAAGCGTCAGCGCTCTTTTTACGGGAACAGCATGTAGGCTAAAATATTGTAAATTAATCGAGATACCTTAACAGTTTAAACTTATTATTTTTACTTTATTAGTTAGGATTTTTTTTCATTTCATGATGATCCATACCTGTATTTCGCATGTTGGCGTGACGCAGTTACACATAGATATTTTGTGCCGTGTGATCCCGGCCTAGAATAGGATCATCCTGGTACTGGTGGTGTCGTAAGAGGCGACTAAAGTACGTGTGGTAGTGTCACGTCGCCAGCAATGGCAACAGGCATGGGCAGACTCGACCGGAACATTACCACCCCCGGCATTTAAAACCGGCGTGAAGTAGTGGCTTTATGCCACTGCGTTTCGCATCAGGTAATGCCGGGCCCCGGCGCCCAACCCATCTTAAAGGCCGGCAACGCACCTGTAGCTCCTCTGGGGTTGCACGGGGTCGTGGGCGGCGGTAATCACTTACCATCAGGTGACCCGCACGCTCGTTTGCCGTGTCTTTTCCATAAAAAAAAAAAAAAGATAACGTAACACAACCACTACAAAATCCTACTAAAACAACAACTTACGATACGATTTTAGAATTAGGCATATGCGGCGGTTTCCCTTTGATAGGTTTATGTGTTAAAATGTTTAAGATATTTGAAAAAATCACTTCTTCATTTTTGGGAAAACATTTTTTTAGTTGTATTAGGTTTTTATAGAGTAGTTAAAACTGTGGTTTCATTTAATGTAGTGCTGACAAAAACACTATACATAATAATAGTTATATTTAATAATTTTTCGATTTTTATCGAGCAGAAATAGATTTTATGCAATACAAATAAGCCTTCTATTGTAGAACAATAAATTATAACGATATTTTAGTGCTTAAATAGCGTAGTGTTAAATAAATATACAAAATATATAAATCTAAAATATTAATGAGTAAGCCCGTGGGATGTTGCACATTACATAGCCTATGGATTTCCATTTAGCGAAAATAGAAAATAGGTATTGTATAAGGTTTTATTTGTTGGGAATATTCTCACGAACACTTGCGTATAGGTTGATGAATATAGCCATTACCAGCATAGTATTCTGTATGGTCTATTCAAATGTATTGTATTAATATAAAAAAAAACATTGTATGTATGCGGGATACAGTGTTAAACTGATTTATGTAACAGACAGAGGGAACCTAATATTTAAACACTTCGCTCCCCACTTTTCGCCGAATTTGTCGAGGCATTGCGTGTTTAGCATTGGCGGAGATCAACGCCGGATATTTTGCCCTGGTACCAGAGTGAAGAAGTAGAAATATGAAAACATAATAATTTATTCTCGAGTGGGGATCAAATCCACAATAGTCGCGTTATAGTCACAACCTTATGCCCCTGCGCCATAACGGTTATTTAATATTACTGATCATGTTCGAAAGTTTCGTTGTTTTTCACATCTATCTAATTTTGAAAATTCGACAGAGTGTCCGCACACATAAGTAGATGAGAAGCGAGACATGCTCAACTACACAACGAAAATAATTCTTTGCTCCGAATGTAAATCGAACTTATAACCGTCGTATGCACAGTCAGAAGGTGCACCGCTGCACAACAACGACATCATTTTAAGTTTTAATAAATAAATATGCCTAATTAGTTATTTGTATAATTTACATACATTCTAAACACAGTACTGTTATAAAGTAACAGTAATACCAACCAAATAATATATTTTCCAAATGGAAACAAAAGAAAGCTAATAGAAAATAACGGGTTTAACGACATTGACACAACAGATTTATGCTAATACATTATAACAATCGATTCTTTTACAACACCATGGTCCTAATGCAGCGATGTGCAGGCGTTGTAACAATTAACATAACCCAATGACCCCTTAGTAATTAATACTGGGCACCAATTTAAAACCGTAACAATCATAAAGATAACATCTTGTTTTATAACTTTCAACAGGAATAAACAGGGAATGGCTTCATAGAAGAGAAATAAAGAAATATCTTAAATTTTTAATCTTGTTTAAGTATATCTTGTTGAAAGGGAATTATATCTGTAATTTTATAGTAACATTCACCATGATATGCAATATTAGTAGTTGATAGTGGACATATTTTTATAAATTGCTATAAAAATATATTCAAAATTTTTTATTTAGTAAAATTTGTGACTTTATTTATATAATTATTTAATCCGCTTCATCTGTATCGCACACACAGCAGAGGAGGCAGAGAGAACCTAGTAATATACTCTTTTCCCATATTCCCTAGTTAATACACTCTTTTCCCATATTCCACTAAATTCTGGAGGCATTATGTGTTGAGTGGTGATTAAATTTAAATTTATATAAAATGTATCAGTTTTTAATAAGTTTCATTTGTATTAGTTAATTATATTAATATGATTAATGTTTATTATATTTAGGGAATATCATATTATAGTTTGACAATGCAGTAAATTTTGTACTGTTTATTAAACTGTATTGTTTATTAATTTGTATATAGTATTTTAGAAACCAAATACTACAGTTAATACAATACAATGTTTCAATTTAAATTAATTGTAAGTAATTTTTCTGAATATAAAAAAGACTTACTTTGAAGAATCCATGATTGAATAAGCCCATTTGTATTCCTGATACTCCATATTAGCCCCTACTTGTGCCATCTTAGATATAAATCAACAACACCAGCCAACTGCAGTTTAGAGAGGGATGATTGTGGAGCTCACTAGAAAAGTAAATAAAAAATCCAATACACTTGTATACATTTGTCATTATTATCGCAGTGTTTAGATAAATATTTCAATATTTTTATTATTATAATGGAGGAAAAAAAATTGGCTTGCAATAATTTTATTAAGTTTTTATTTTATGCTTCCAAAGTAAGGGAAAATAACACAAAATTAAATGATAAAATCTGGTAAATAAATGAACAGTCTTTACATTGTGAACAAGACATTTGATTTTCTTTTTTGTTTGTTTTCATCATAACTATTATTTTATTGTGATAAGGATAAAAATGTGTAAAAGTCTTAGATTAAGCGATTGACTTCCAAATATTAATAAAAGATACACTATTATATTCTAAAACAACAGTTTTTTGTTAATACAAAATTCTTATCAAAATCACTTACACTTTAAAGTAGGTCACTTATGAATTAAAATAATTAAAACAATAATAATCCAAAGGTTATAAAAAATACTTATACATTTTAAATTTATTTCAATATCAGTATGATTTAATGTAAAATGTGCAAAAGAGTAAAGAAAAAAGGAAGTGAAACATTTAAAATAAGTAGAGCACGAATACAGTGAGCGAATTAAAGTGAAAGGGAACTTGGATTTAACAGTTAACATTAGAAGTCGAAAACACGTATCAACACAAACAATAAGTTTCACGTGCCGCTTATTTATTTAAAAGGATCCAAGATTTATATTCAATGCAACTTAATGAAAGCGATTTACTTAGCGGAAGAAAAAATACACAACAATAATATACGAACCAAGGATGGCGCCCGCCCCCAAATCTTAATATTTCTCAGCCCCTCAGTGCCATGCTTAATAATTTATCAACAATTTATATTTAGCTTACATTAGAGTATTAATTTACTCAAAATTAGGTATGCACTTAAATTACAACTACTTTACGCTTGTCGATCGACAGCCATAGTTTAATCATAGACTAGACAGTTTAGTTAAATTTAGCTAGCAAAAAAAAATTACGGTTGTCATAAAATAAAATCTCAAAATAGGTGGTAACTACAATACAGTATTATATAAAGATATTTTTGCTTTTCGTAAAATTAAAATAAAAGTAAATAATGATATTATGGCTTTTCGTTTTAAGTTTGATATAAATAATTGGTTCAAAAGTGGTTTTTAAAGCTGAGTTATTGTACTGTGGATGCACACCTTTATTACAACAATCGAACAAATTATGTCAAGTGTCAACTGTTCACGACAAACATTGACAGTCACAGTTCTAAAAACAATATAACCTATAAACGTGGAATTTTAACGTATCACGATCAATACTAGTCTAATTAAAAAAAATCTTAATTAAGTTGATTAACAATTTGTAAACATGAAATTAACTCAAATTCTATTTCGGCGTAATAGACTACCCAATGGTCATATTTTTAGAGGAAAAGATCGTTTAGTCAAGCAAGTAGAACCCAAACATCTTCGCAGCTTAGAGCAAAGCTTTGCTATAGAAGAGCAAAATATGTTCTACTTGCGACATCCATACCTTACTGAGGTAATATTATACAATTTGTTTTCACTCCACCGTAAACTTGCGACTAAATATTAAGAGCTTACTTATTAGATCATATGCTTATAAATTGCACCAATATTGCAATGAATGTAATAAGTAAAATAATTTATCATTTACTTTTAAAAACAATAATAAACCATCAAGGTATATAATAAATAAGAAATATAATAAATTTATTCAATTAAAAACTTGAAATATTTATTTTACAGGCTGAAAGTCATGGCCATTCTAAGGCTTTAGGAAAGCAAGTAAAGAGGGCAAAAAATTTTCAAAGTATTACAGATAGATATTTTAAAGAAGATGTTACTCTATTTGAAAGACTTAAACATCTTCGAGTTACTGAAAATTGGGATAATTAAAAAATTGGGAATGTTAATTTAAGAATAATCTGAATTGTATTAGTAAATATAGAGTTATAATAAATTCTGATATGGTTTATATTTATTTTCCCCAAATATATATATTTTTTTATGGAGCATAGGGCAAGGCAAACAAGCATTCAGTTCTTCTAATGGTAAGTGATTACCGCCGTAAGGTCAAACAGTTCTTCAGAACACTCCATCATAATTGCAGTAGAAAACGCACAGTGAGGAGACGTATCTATGCAAAGCCAAATTGTCAAGCCTATCGCAGATCATTGGGAAGGCACAATATACTTATACTGGGCTTGGCTGTGAGGGGAATGTTTTGAAAAACTGGCAATATGATTCAAGATATGACAAGATGGCTTTCTCGTGTTGATATATATACTAAATTGTGCTACTTAAGTATGTCTTTTAAATATGACTTAGCCTTTACTTTTTTTGACGAAATAATAGTAACTTTTAATTATATCAAAAAGATTTTCCTTAAAATATTTGTTGTAATAATAATACTGAGGCTGTAGTGGCACTAGGGCTCAAAGAGGTGACTAATGTGATGATTGCAAGATTGACCTTCACTAGAAGGAATAAATTATTAATATTTTTATTTCAGTTTCTTCTGCCTTCCCTGCCACATGTGGGATACAGTGTGATAATTATTATTAGTGTGTTATTATGATATTGAGGCTAAAATAAAACATATAGTGATAGTTAAAATTTATAATATATTTTCACTAACATAAGTAAGCGGCGTTGAGTTCTGCTACTCAACACGCAATGCCTCCAGAACTCGGCAGAAAGTGGGGAACGGAGTGTCTTAACACTAGGTTCCCTCTGCCTACCCTGCTGTGTGCGGGATACAGCGTGAAGCAAATTTTTATTTATTTTTATAAGTAAGAAGCTGCAAATATAAGCTTATCAAGCATTCAAATTATTTACTTACAGTATAAAAGATAAAGGCATCAATATTTTACGATTACAATAACATACATAATATTTTTATTATATATGAGTTGATTTTATACTTAATATTACACATAATATGTATGTAACTGTTTATAATATAATAATAAATAGAAATATATAACAACACAGCATACAAATTTATATTTAATATAGAGATTATACAAACATACTGGTTAATACTAGTCTTGTACATAATTAAACAAATTCCTTAATTTATAGATTTTACCCACGCAAACGGATCATCTTTTAAGTCCTTCCTACACAATGTTTTACCCTGATAGAGAAGTTCTGCAAATTGCGAAACCACTGGATCTCTCATACAAGAAGCAACAGAAATAACTTTGTCCGCCTCGTTGAAGAAAAATACAACAAATTTCAATCCTGGTACATCACCCTCGATGTGGAAACTGGCAGGCTTACCGCAACCGGCGTAACGAATTGATTTACCAAATACCATTGTCCAGAAATATGGAACAGTTCTTAAAGGAGTCTCCTTTTTCAATATATTTTTTGCGGCAACGAGGCCGTGATACTGTGCCAAGCCCACATGGCCAATAGTCATTTGTTCATTGCCAAGAGCGAAGACGGGAGCGTGAGCTATGTCGCCACCAGCATATATATTTTTTATATTCGTTTCCAATTTATCATTTACACAAACAGCCCCATTAGGGGTTAGAGAAATACCGCTATCTCTTAGGAAATCTGTATAGAATGTCGTTCCCACACCCAAAATTAACATATCAGCAGGAAGTGTAGTACCATTGGTCAGCTCCACTGATTTTATTATACCATTATCGCCGTTGCATTTCGATATTGTGGTTTCAAAATGGAATGTAACACCGTTATCTTCGAAAAGCTTTTGTAGACTCTGACCTATTTCTTTGCCGAATATCTGACCGAGTGGTGCAGAGTCCTTTCCTACTACAGTCATAGATTTGGCTTTCGAGACACATGACGAGGCCGCTTCAAGCCCGATGAAACTTAAGCCCAAAACGACAACATTTTTGTCTTTCTCTGAACCCAAAGTATTGAGAATATTGATCGAATCTTCGAAATTCCTAACTGTGTAAATATTCTTAAGATCTACTCCTGGAATACTTGGTACGCGCGGTTTGGAACCAGTGGCAAGATAAAGAGCATTGAAGGAAAGCTTCGAGCCGTTACTAAGTTCCACTGATTTATTATCTGTATTTACTTTGACTACTTCAACGCCTTTGAGTATGTCGATATTTGCATCTTTATAATATTGCGCGGACCTGGCTTGAAGTTTTTCGATATCTGTAGCAGTACCGATTTTGGACACCTTGATTCTATCATAGGGTAGGTAATTTTCTTTCGCGACAAGAGTAACGCGTCCTTTGAACCCTTCGCTTCGCAATGTCTCAGCGCAAGTGGCGCCGGATGGCCCGCCGCCTACTATTATTACTGCCGAATCTTCACAAGATGAAACCATTCCCATATCCTTTGTCCTCTTGTTGGATTTCAAATCGCTTATTTTTGCTCGCACCTAGAAATATAGAAAAATATTTTTTAATCTACTTATATTCAAGTAGTAAAGCTGGGTATATTATTTTAACTAGCAGCACACTTACACAATACTTTTATTATGCTGCATTTGCCAACAGACTGATATAATCATGAGCACTACGTGGTTGTATGATATGATATCATCTCGCGGTCGTAAACAGAGAGTTGAACTATTTTAATTTTACATTTTCTCGAAAAATATACGTTCAAATTACAAATACGTACTGACATATAATTGACTATTTTTGCAGCGCTCGCGATTAAAGCAATTTAATGGCGTTCCTTGTTATGGCTATTTCGTTATTTAAGGCTAACAAAGATATACAACGATATGTTGTCAGCCTATAGCACTCCTGAAGAATGCAGCTTACATACAAAACGAAAACGAGAAGTAACTCAGACTAGTAGATCCAGAGATCTAAGCGTGCACATTTAGTAAAAAAAAAAATTTATGTTTACTTTCTTTCTTTCTTTCTTTCTTTCTTATGACAGTTTATCAAAATGTTATCAGTACCTACTTATTTTTAAGTAATCATATCAAAAACCATTTACGCAGTTCAATTTGGCCCAGTTTGAAATAATGTTGGAATCGTCATCGTACAAAAATGCGGCAAGTTTATTAAAGGCTTCGAGAATTTAATATCTAGAAGCCAAGCATTCTGATAAATTCGGATCTAATAAACACCGCGTTAAAGGACCCAACCACTTTAGTATATATAAAGCTGTAAATAAATAAAATAAATAAAAAGCCTTTTATTTCTTGCCTAGTATCTATTCTATCTATTCTTATTGATTAAGGTTCTGCTGTGTTTATTAAAAGAATTTAATAAACACAGCAGAAAAAAGTTAATCATTATTTACATTATACGTCAGTATTGTATCAAATGAGCTATATATATATTTCGATGAATAGTTTATAAATATTTTTTTTAATATAAAAAAAACAGTAAAAAATAAGTTTTTAATAAGTATTTTTTAACATAAATTATTTAAGTTATTCGAATTTTAAGCAAGCATTATCTTAAGTATTTGTTCAACGAAATCAGCAGCCTCGCCTTTTTATGCTTTTGTGTTTCGTGAATTGGTATCTATGCGTAAATGCGTCACACGAAATACAGGTATGGTTACATCGTAAAATAATAAAAAAACATACGTCTAAACTGTTGAGGTCTAGATTAATTTCATTTCCCTATTTGTATCCACCCTGTATATGAACAATTAATTTGCGCGGCGCAGGGACACAAAATGTGACTGTAAACGCGACTGGTTGTGGGTTTGATCCCCACTCGAGGAAATGAAATATTTATTTAAATGTATGTTTTCATATCTTCGCTCTGGTGTAGAGACAAAGCGTTCGGCGGAAAGTGGGGAACAGACTGTCTTAACACTAGGGTTCCCACTGCTTACCCTGCTTTGTGCGGGATACAGCGTGAAGCTGATAAAAAAAAACTAACAATTAAAAAATAATAAAAAGAATCCTTAAGCCGTCCATATCCATCAGCCATATTTGAGCCCTCACAAATAATAAACTAAGTTATGGAAAATAGTTTTATTCGAATACATACCTAATTATATAATATTTAAAATAAAATGTTCTACTGAAATTTATAACCTCTTTAAGGTCTCTATGACCTTAATATGTAGAAGGTTCTTTCAATACCGAGGTCAATCTCAATCTGCTAAAAGTCTATAAAAAATATTCTATTGTTTGAATATTAGGAGTTCAATTGACTGTTATACGTTTATTTTATTTTTTTAATTAATACAATAAATTAATAAAGAAAAGTATTTAAAAATTAAAAATAATGGCTTTCAATAAATAAGAAATAAAAAAATTGTACTTAAACATAAGATATTATTATCAATTTTTTGCACTTATAAGAAAGATACGATAACATTGTATTGAATGAAAACAATTTAATTTGCTTTTACGTTTTTGTCTGCTGCTGAATTGAATGGACTGGCAAATATGCCTTGAAATGACGTTCGTAAATATTTCTCGAGGGTTTTTTTATTAGTATCCTCTTATTTATTTTCTATTATAAAAGTATAAGATTTTTTTTGTACTTATAAAAAGATGTACTATTACTTTATATATTATTCTCGTTTATTAATTTTTAAATAGGAATAAATATATTTAATAGATACAGGTTTCATGTAAAAGGAATTGAATAAAAATTCAAACCAGCTTCATAGTGTAGGCAAAGGGAACCTAGTGTAAAGACACTATGTTTCCCACTTTCCGCCTAATTCTAGAGGCATTGCGTGTTGAGTGGCGAACTCACGCCATTTTCCCCAAGCATTACCTCGACCTCAGAGCGAACACAGTCACACTTCGTGTCACGCGCAAGTTTGACGTTGTCCATTTATTAATTAGTAAAAATAAAAAAAATATTATGGTTTTTAATAGCTCAAGTATAATCTTTGGTCGGTTTTATCTAAATAGGTACCATGAACAAGTTGTACTAGAAAAACTAATTACAAATAAAAATTTTCAAGGAAAACTAGTGTCATGAAACCGATAACGTACAAATATATATATAACAAGGTTATATGGTGCAGAAACAATGTGTTAAGAGTTATTACTCACTAGCTATATACATATTAGTCACATACCAATTACGGACGATTTGCTTTGATCATTTACAAGCTGAGTTTGTATTAGTCGATGTTTATAAATAGAATTTTAGTAAATTTATTCAAAATTAAATCAGCCTCACGCTGTATCCCGTACACAGCAGGGTAGGTAGAGGGAACCTAGTGTTAAGGCACTTCGTTCCCCAGTTTTTGCAGAATTCTGGAAGCATTGCGTGCTGAGTGGCGGAACTCAACGCCGCGCTTTACCTCGACACCAGAGCGTAGAAATAAAAATATAAATGTGCATAAATATTTCACTTCTGCAAGTGGGAATCGAACCCAGAACCAGTCGATTTTACAGTCACACTTTGTGCCTCTGCGCCACGATCGGCATCATGTATTATTGATTTAAATATATATTTTTATGTTTCATAGAATTTAGTAATCGATAGAATTTGGTGTATCAAAAAAAAAACATTGAGCCAAACCAAATAAAATTTTGTTAATAATTTATAGTAGGAACTTGTTCATATATCGTTATTACAATTTTAATTTCATATTATTGTACACTTAAGAAAACATTTTTTTCTTCTTCTTCTAATCTTAAAACAAATTATGTCGGAACCTAATAACGTAAACAAAAATAGCTAGACTAAGGAAATTTCTATAATATTTTAAATAAAATAAATATTTCCTCTAGTGGAATGTGTTACATGTAAAGTGATATATTTAAAAAATAAACTAATTAGTACTTGAGGCCAATCTGAGCAGCGGCATGGGAGGGGGAGCGTGCTGCTGTAAAACGCGACAGTTTGTGGGTTCGATTACCATTGAAGGATATAAAATTTTTAAATATTTCATTTCCTCACTCTGGTAACGAGGCAGGGCGCGGCGTAGAGTTCTGCCACTTAACAAGTATTTACTTTATATAAGAGCTCCAGCATGCGAGTTGCATTGTAACCTAATGGAGGATCTGTAATTATTTTCATTTTCCTTCTTTGTTATGAAAAACTGCTTCATTAAGATTAACATGATTTTTTCGAGAAGTCGTGCAGGAAATGGACTGTCTTAGCATAAGGTTCCCTCTGCCTACTATACTGTATTGTATATACTAATAAAATATTCCGTACTAATATAATAAAGCAGAGGGTTTGTTTGATTAAACGCTAATATGTCTAAATCTACTGGTCTACTTTTTTTTGTATTGTGTAAAAGCTACATTCTTCAAAAGGCTAAAGGCTATATAACATTAGGCAGTAAGTCTTAGTTAGCCTTAAATAACGAAAAAATAAATACCATCGAATTGCTTTAAGCGAGATTAGGAATGCCATCGTATTACTTTAAAGGCGGGAGGCGCCATTGCCGCTGATGACATCGTCTTTCTCAAAATTATGAAAAAGGATTAAATTATATAATTAATGAATGTTTAAATTATATAATTAATCTGTTAACAAATGCAGTGCAATAAAAAGAGTTATAGATAGTATGCGGGCGAAGCCGCGAGTGGGCCGCTAGGGCAGAATAAATGTAAAGTTAAATTAACATTTGATCGTAACTTCATATATAATTTATATAAACAAATATGTGAACAATATAATGATAGTTCCCAGGTAAAGTGTCGAAAGTGAAAAATTGCTAATTTCTTCAATTGCCGATTGCCAATTAACTACTAGTAAGAGTAGTTTTCGATCACACACACGTTTGAAAAATGCATAATCAACATTTTTTTAACAAAACCTTTTTAAAACTATCCTTATTTGAAATTCAAAAGAGCAATAAAAACATTTGTGATTTTTCACTTTCAATACTTTACCTTAGGACCATTGAATTTTACAGTACACTTATTTAATTAATATTTGAATATATAATAAATATGAGGCTAATTGCAGCTCAGGGGCACAAAGTGTTACTGTAAAACCAACTGATTGTGGGTTCGATCCCCACTCGAGGAAATAAAATATTTGCTTAAATTTATATTTCAATTTCTTTGCTCTGGGGTCAAGGCAAAGCACAGCATTGAGCTCTGCCACTTAACATGCAATGCCTCCAGAATTTGGCAAAAAGTGGGGAACAGGGTGTCTTATCACTAGGTTCCCTCTGTCTAACCTGCTGTGTGCGGGCACCGCGTATGTGAAGCTCATTTAAATATATAAAATACTTGTATAGAGCAGGCATCTTAGTCATTACATAAAAATTATATAACATTATTCCATAATAATTATTATCACTTGATCATGATTATTGTAAGATATTGTTAGTTATTAAGTGTACATAATTAAAATTTTATTGATATGAAAGATAATTTTTAATCATGTGAACTGTAAATAAAGAATGTCTCTAAACAACTGTAAGGTGATTCTAAATTTAAGATATTGCACGTAGAATGGCAGAACTCAACTCTACACTTTAATATTTAGGTACACAAATTATATTTAATTTTGGGTTTTATTATTAAAAATTAATAAATTGAAATATATACCAATGAAGTAAATAAGTAACAAAATATAAAACAAATAAGAAAAAATTGAATCTTACCTTGACTTCTCCTTTTTCTGACACTGTAACTTGATAACATGGTAATGAATCAAATCCTGGAAAATCTTCAATGTCACCTGTTTTCAAATTGAAACAAGCGCCATGCCACGGACATCTCACTCTTCCATCTCCCAATGCTCCTGATACTAGTGGAGCCCCATAATGAGTACACTTAGTTCCAACTGCATTAAATTCTCCATTTTGTTTCACCACTAAAACTTTGCCTTCTTCTCCTATTTCAAAAACTTTCATCTCATTTTCCTTCAAATCATTTACTTTACATACAACAGACTCCACATATTGAGAATTTGAGTCTGTACGAGATATAGTTCCACCTAAAATAAATAAGAAAAATAATAACATAAAAAATAGTAATATAAAGACAAAATATATAAATCACATGATTCATTTTAAATAATTTGCATTGCCTAAACTTATCTAAAATAATATATTAATACAATTTAAAAAATAATACTTACGACTTCCAGAACTAGTCTTTGGTTGTTCACTGTTAGGAGAATAAGATCTGGAGTACGAGCTGCCCATTTTTGAACCTGTAAATAAATAAATATAAGTGACCTAAATACTAACAATACACAGATGGAGATTTTCAAAGAAAAAAAAAACTAATTAGCAGACATTTTACAGCAGCTAAACAATTATCATTGTAGATTTAACCTCAAATAATATTACAATATATTTTAGTAAAAAAATATATTCCGTTTGGAAGCAATTAAAGTATTTAATAAAATAAAATCCATAAAGAGAATGGACAACCTTGAACAACTCGCTTCACGACCTTATTCAAATTGCGACAGCTGTTGAATAAAAACATTAGTTTGAAGTTTGATGCTGTACCACAGAACACATATACCCAAAGGGCACATCACAGATTAAAGAAACTTATCTATATTCTATACTACAGTAATGTATATTATCTTTATTATATTTTTCTTACATATATACGTACAGTATAATATTATCCCTACAAACATAAGCCGAATTTATATGTATAAAATCGTTCAAAATGATGACTTATAATGAAATATTTATAATATTGTAATTCTTTTTTAATATGCATTTGAATATAGAAACTTATAAATTTTAATCGTTTTGTATAAAAATATAACAACGTTAATATTTGATGACTTTTTTAAAAAAATGTTTCAAGCAATGCAATTAACCAAACGCCATATATGTTAATATTATATGATCTACTTTTAATATAACGATGAAAAGTTTTTTCTAATATCTAGTACATTTTTTAATATAGATGTGCGAAATTCTGAATTTCTTATCTATATTTATTTATATTGCATTGTGCGATATTATTATTTTAGTTGTGAATTGTGATATAAATAAAAAATTGGCAACACAACTACGTACGTACTTTTGATTATGGTGGTTGATGAACGTGGCTTAGTCGGTATTCGATGTATTATGGTTTTCTTATCTTCGTAAACTAAATAAATAAGCAAAAAATGTCCGACGTAATTGTACCTAAAGGTCAACCTGTTCCTGGTGAACCAGAAAAAAAGGGCTGGCTTTTTAAGTGGACAAACTACCTCAAAGGATACCAACGAAGATGGTTCGTGTTGTCAAATGGATTATTATCATATTACAGGTGAATTTTAATAATATTTATAGAGTTATTGGATAATAAATAATAAGTTTCCCAATTACAGCTGTTATGATGTTATACAATATTATGTATTCAATATATTCAATGAAAATTAAGCAAATTTAATTTTGATATTTACATAATTGTTTTCATATTTTAATTTATAGTAGACATTGATATTGAATTTTAATTTGTTAATAATTGTAACAAATAATATTATGAAATATAACTAAATAACAGAAATATCCTTTTAATGTTGGTGATATCATTACATATGTATTATTATATATCATTATTATTTGATATATATCATTATTATTTTTTTATACAAAAAATATAATTTATAATTACTTTAGTTCTTTCCTTATTTTATTAAAGTGTAACATTAAGTGTACCACAGCTATTTATTTATGATGATGACAATTAGTTTCTTCCAATTAATGTAACTAAGCATTAATTATCTAGAATATTAAATATTGTTGTATTATAAATAAGTTTTTTAGGGTATCATAAGGTCATAAATCAACATGAAATATATTTGGTTCGTTCTTGTTACTTGAATTTACTTATTTAGAAAACATATTAAAAAAATGTAGTAGGAGGTAATGTCCAAAAGGTGTGGGATATGAACCCGCACCTTTTGGACGGTAATAAGTATTTTTCTTTCCTAATTGTGCATTAACTTTAAAAATGTTAAAAATACTATCAAAAATATCTTGCATATAGTAGAGTAAGCAGAGCAAACTTAGTACTTAGACATACCCAGTTACCCATTTTCGGGGCATTGCATGTTAAGCTGCAGAACTCAACACCTTGTTTAACTTTGATACAAGATTTTTTCCCACGTTTGTGGTACTATGCCTACGTTGCTTGAATAGTGTTATCTCATTATGGCTGCTGATAATTTTAAAAATCTTATTTTATTATGAAAATAAAAATATTTTGATAAGAGTTGTAGAATAAGAAAATTTTTTTTTTAGAAATCAAGCAGAGATGGCGCACACATGTCGCGGCACAATATCATTATTAGGTGCTTTGATTCATACAGCAGATTCCTGCACATTTGTAATAAGTAATGGAGGAACTCAAACTTTTCACATAAGAGCACACGATGAAGTGGAACGGCAAAGCTGGGTCACTGCATTAGAATTAGCCAAAGCAAAGGCAATGTAAGTCACAAATTTAATGAAAAATATTATATGCTATTTATTTCTGTAAAGAACTTACTGTACACTGCATTCTCTACTTTCAAGACATTGTGTGTAGAGTGGTGGAACTCAACCCCACATTTATTTTGGCAGAGCAAGGATATGAAAAAATTGCTTATTAACTGGAGTGAGCTATCTTTTATATATAAATGAACTAATATTATTTACAAAATGTTATAGATAGTTGAAAATATCAAAAAATCTGCATTATTAAGCCTAGCCATATCAATGCTACAAGAAAAAAAAGAATACTATTATGATATATACTTAATACAATTTTTGTAAAAGTTGATAGTGTTAAATCTTATCTCTTAGTTATTGTTTAAGTTTAGAAAGCATAGTTTTAAAAAGCAGCTTTGAGTTTTTTTCCTGCGTAGCAAGGAACTCTGTGTCTAGACATACCATTTCCCTTTTATGTCTTGATTTACCTAATATCAACAGATCTGCTTATAATTTGGGACTGATTGCAGATCAACTCAGACAAAAAAAAAATGTCTTTATTTGAGATATATTGAGCAACAAAATTGCCAGAACAAGATAAATAGTACATTTACTTATGTAAGAGGAATTTGAGCCCGCAACCACTGTGGCAGAGGACAGCCTATTGCACCACAATAGCCTCAAAGCCATTGTGGTGCTATACATTAAAATGCATTTTAAGATGAAAGTTAAATAAAAATAATAATTCACATATATATATGTATTTATTATTAAGCTTGTGTTTATATTTTAATGTAGACGCGCACAAGAATCAGATGATGACGAAGATCAAATGTCATCTGGACAAGTTGCTGTTGGGGGTACTGATGGTGAAGGTGAAGATGCAGGAGGTATAGCCCGAGAGCTGGCAGCTAGATTCCATGACTTAAGAACATGTTCAGAACTTGTGGCAAGACATGGGGCAGCTTTACAAAGATCCCTGGTAGACTTGGAGATACCCCCTACTGACACGACTAAACAAGTTTCCGAAAGAGCAACTTTATTCAGGATATCATGTAATGCTATGATGAATGTAAGTGCTATTTATATTTAATAACAATACAAAACAATTGTAATGTAATCACAATTATTTAAATTATGCAGGCGTTGAGTTCCTCCATTCAATATACAATGCCTTATTCGGGGGAAAGTGGAAAATGCAGTGTCTCAACATAAAGTTCTTCTTTCTGCTATAAGCGTGGAGCTAAAAAAGAAGGATATGTCTTTTATATTATTGTTTTAAAGTAAAGGTGTATTTATAAGAATAACTCAATTGTAGATTTTCATAAAAATCTGTAAAATGTATGTGGTCTACATACATAAATGTAAATCAGTGGTTTTTTTTATAATTATTAAAAAAATACTTAATTTTATTATTGTGTTTTTTAGTATTACAATGCTTTTATTATTGTAATTTGTATCATATATTTACTTAAAATATTTTCTGATATTTATTATATTACAATTAGCATTTTTTGTGTACATTGTACTCATTGTAGGCCATTCATGTACAGTGGGACTGAGTCTGCGCTACATATGTAATGGTTGTGGGTTAGGTCCACTACTTGCTTGTTCAATGGAGGATGGAAAAATGTGTAATTTTTTTTAATTCAATATTTTAAAAAATTGTGGTTCCCTCCTATCCTATCTAATATTATAAGACAATAGTACAGATAGAATATAATATATGAATATAGTATATTGTACACAGGCATGTTCAGAGTTCATGAGTGCAGCGGCAGCGTCGAGTGCGCGTATGAACCGTGCGCTACAACACGAACGCGATCAGAAAATGAGATTACAAGAGGTAGTCGAACAGCTCGCACGACAACACGACAATTTGGAGAAAACTGTCACTGCGAGGAGTACACCGCATACAGGTCAGTAATTGTGTAATATAAAAACTGTTAATTCTATCTCAAGTTTATAATAGACTTCTTTAAAAAATACCATTTTCATATCATACATATCTATATATGTGAAGTGAAATAAAATTACTTAAATTTCTAATTTTGATATATATATCAAACAAAGAGTATGTTGACCAGATGATACTTTGCTTACAAGACCATATGACGTTGTATCATGATGCCTGCTATTTTTTAATTTAATAATACAGATTAAGAAATATTAAACTGCCAGGAATTTATATATTATTTTATTATATTTTGAACTAAAAGTAACAATTTTGGATTGCTAGTTACCTAAGTCATCTTAATTCTACATTTTAAGATTTTCCTTATATAAATTAAATACGAAATTTAAAATAGTAAGTATTGCCAATAGTGTAACCTAAAGTTGTACTATATTATTGGAAAATTAGAGGGAAACAAAATAGAACTAGCTTATTTATATTTTGAACATGTTAAACTTGCATAAATTACTTAGCTAATGCCATATTAAAAAAATAGGTACACACACATTCTTAGTATATATTTGTGTAATCTTAGATCTAGCACACTAATCTTTTCAATTAATTATTATAACAGCTTAAAAATTACCCATAATACAATTAAGTGATTTATTAAATTCTACTTGCACAATATAATTAAGTTGTTTTGACTCATAATACACATATATGAATATGAATACTTAAACATTTTTATATGAACAGTTAACATTCATTATTTGTCTTTTATTTACTTAATTTTACAAGCTATCTAAGGGAAACCTGTTAATATCCAAAAATAGCTCATTCAGAACCTTTATTTTTCTTAAGTTTACTTACTTAACTGCTTGCCATGTATTTCCCAATTATTTAACTTTTGAGTTTAAACTTCAATTTTTTTTTAATTATTTAATATGGTAATACTAAAATTGTGTAAAAATTTTCAACTATGCTTGGTAATTTTTGAAAGTTATTAACAAAAGAATATATTTTGATATAACTTTATGTTATTTAGACAAAGAAAAATATATTTTTTTTAGTTCAGTTCAAATATAATACAATTGAATAAGTCAGAATACTTGTGTATGTAAATAGCAGAAACGAAACGTTAAGAGGATAAGTTGACGCATGACTGAATGACGGCGACGCTGGTGACGGATAATCGGAAATAGATGGGCGACTTGTTAAATTGAGATTTCAAACCAATACATTTTGCTTGTTTTAATGTGATTCAATTAAAATTTAAAGTGTTCTATGTAAAATTATAAAAATGATGGTTGACAATTAAGTACTCAATTCATTTCGGTACGTAATACCGCAATGATATACAATATATTTAATTTTACATTTCACGACTTTTGGCAAATTCAAGGTTGTCTTCTATTACAAAAGTATTGCAAATAGTTATACGTTTCGGGTTGTTGCGTCTTCACTTATTTAATTATCGTTTGTTTTGTACCAAGCGTTGTCTTTTGGCAATGCAGTCGGCAGTGGCGTGTTATACATTTGTGTTGAATACTTGAAATACGTGTATTGTGATCTTGGCCTTGTGTATTTAGTCGCTTCAATATATTATTGTACTTTAGATTATTTTGCAATGACAAATACGTAATTCAGCAATAGTAGACGTCATGGGCGGTAAGTGAATAACAAAACAATGAGGAAAATTAGCGTTAGATTATGTTTTGTTTGCAAACCATAAGCATAAAACGATGTATATGAACATTACCGTACCCGAACCTCATTCATTGTCAGCATATGCAAGGCTAATTTGCTGTTAGTATCTTGATTTTGCTAAAGGTGTAGAAAAAAAGTCTTTATAATTTCAGATACTTATAACGTTTGTGCAAAATATATTTTTAAAATGTGTATCTAACAGATTAGGTACTGTTCATAAGATACAAAAGACACCCTGTGAATAATATTAATTATCATTTTGTAATTTTTAATAAATATTGTTGGTATTGTAGGTTTACAAAATCATTATTGACATATGAAGAAATGACCAGTTTTTTTCAATGGTGTATTAATTACCTGTATGAAATATTTTATCCATCAAGAACCATTCAAAGTGATGTACCCACTGCTTTTAATAACTCATGCTTTTCATTAATCATTAACACCATCGTAATGATCTATTAGTCTATATAAATTTAATTAATAATGATATTTAAAATGTACTATGGCACAGTTCACTTCACTAAATAATTACAAAAATAATCATTTTGAATTGATATTTAATACTATTATAGCAATATTAAGTTACCATTTTAATGTTTGAACAAGATATAAAAAGAAACTTATACATTAGTGCATAACAAATATAATTTTATTTTATCATCATGATCCTAATATTCATATTTAAAATATAAAAAGCCCTTAGAATTTTCATTAAAACATTTTCTTTATGTAGTTGGTACAGAAAGCTAAAATGTACAAGTCATAGTAAGCCAATATATCTCAATCTTGAAGTATTAATGTTTTATAATGGCACATATAATATAAATATTGACAAAACATGACTGTTTATCATTAAATAGTGTTGTTTATATATACAAAGTACTTACTCTAGACTTGTTTATAAATATTGGTGCTAAATTTAAATACAATGCTTTGGAGCTTAAATTGAAGTTTACGTTCATTTAACACTAAAGATGGTATCATTAATAATTTATTAGCGAAGGCACAATAATTGACAGCTTCATAGATGTTTCAGCAGGATAGAAATGAATTTTTTAGAAAACATCATAAAATTTTATTATATCGGGATTAAAACCCATGAGGCATGAATGCAGAAAGCATTTCATTGAGTCCAGTTTATATTTTTTTACAATGTCTATAAAATTGCTTTAAAGATTATGTGAATAGGGAGCGCTCGAGGCTTGGCTTGCTTTATTCTACCCACATATAGAGATATAGCTTGTCAATCAATGTTATATGTTAATTGTTATAAAGTTATCTTTTTATTATATAAATATTTAAATCAGTGTAGAGGATGTCATGACTCAGCAGCATAGCATCTGACTGTTGTGGGCTTGAGTCCCACTCCGAGTTTAAAATTTCCTCACTTTACAATTAACAAGACAAAGCATTGGGTTAAGTTCTGGCACTTTCTTCTACTCTGCTATGCGGGATACAGTCTGAAGCTAAAAAATAAAACCATATATTAATACGTAGTCATTTGTATGTGGTACATAATAAAGAAAGCCAGTGAGACTACAATACACTGGGCTTTCAGAACATGTAGATATACATTTAAAATAAAAAACATTTGAATCTTAGTAATTTTTTAGTTTTAAAATAAACAGGTGGGAACGGATCCGGCCAAGGTAATGATACGGAGGATGAGGATCATGAGTTCTTTGATGCCATGGAAGAGGGTGTCTCCTCTGCTATGGATGACAAGACTTCATTTGTAATTAAAGTGCCTGTAAGTTATCACTTGAACAGAGAGTAATTTGTAATATCTATCTTATTTGCAATAGTTTTCTTATTAGTTTAACTATTTATAGGAATCCGTGTGGTGCAGGGGCATAACTTTGTAACTCTAACGTAACGGTTGTGGGTTCGATTCTCACTAGGGAGAATGAACAATTAAATAAATCAGCTTCTTCACACTGTATCCCGCACACAGCAGGGTAGGCAGAGGGAACCTTGTGTTAAGACACCTCGTTCCCCACTTTCTGCCGAATTCTGGAGGCATTGCGTGTTGAGTGGCAGAACTTAACGCCACGCTTAGCCTCGACACCAGAGCGAAGAAATGGAAATATAAATTTAAGTAAATATTTCATCTCCTCGAGTGGGATCGAACCCACAACCAGTCGGTTTTACAGTAACACTTCGTGCCACTGCGCCACGACTGGCCTCAAAATTATTAATTACTATTTTCATTTCTTTGCTCTGGTACCAAGGCAAAAGTGCGGCGTTGAGTTCCGTCACGATGATTCGGCGGAACGTGGTGTTTTTACATTAGATTCCACCTGTTTACGCTGTTACATGCGACATAACAGTATGAAACTCAAAAAAAACTTAATAAATCATTGTGTTAGAGTTGGGATGTTTAGATTGTTAATATGATGATTATAGATTCGTTTTATTTTGTGTGGTTATCAAAATTTAATTAAATTTTTGATTGTACTCAATTTCTCTCAAAAATCAAAAAGTACTCTTCTCAAGAAATTTTGTGGACATAAAAAGATAGAATCTATCAATTTGCCGCTTTTTAATGATTTCTGTCTATTATATATATATATATATTTCTTTGGCAGGTAAATAGAAAAAACAAAGTAAAAAGTGGTGAAAGCTCGGATGAATCAGAGGGTGAAACTGTGACTGAAACTCAACAGGTTGGTGATGGTGATGGTGATGTTTTAGTTTCACTTTTGTAATTGCGTTTGTGGTCCACTTGGTGGATGCATTTTTTTAAATTAACGTTTATATTTTAAATAGTATTTATGTCATTGTAATATAAATTAAGTTGTTTTGCAAAATTTAATTTTTTTACAACTTTTTTTTTTTACTTTTCGCAAAAATATATTAAACGATAGACATTTTGCTAATACTGTTGTAAGTACACGCGGTGTTGAATTTCACCGCTCTGTGTCTGAATTCACGTGGAGAGTTCAGAACAGAACGGAGTGTTATAACGCTACTCTCTCTGGCCGCTACTTTCTATCGTATCGTGCTATATGTTTATAATACTTATGTCATAGCTTCATAATGTGTGCAATATATTGCAAATAATCATAAGTAAGGCAAGATGGACAGAGAGATTAAGGCCAGTCGTGTCGCAAGCGCACAAGCAACTGTAAATTCGACTGGTTGTGGGTTTGATTCCTACTTGAGGAAGTGCAATATTTTTATATTTTCATTTCCCCGCTCTGATAATGAGGCAAAGCGCGGTGTTTAGTTCCGTTATTCAACACGCAATGCGTCCAGAATTCAACAGAAGATTGGCTACGGACTTTTTTAACACTAGATTCCTTCTAACGCCTGCACAGCCTATACAGCGTGAAGCTAAAATAATGTCACTAACTCACTCTATACATATTTAGATTCAACAGTGTGAACGAAAGCGGGAGTTCTTACAAGATAAAGCGTAAAACTGAAAAAAGAAACATGTTTTTAATGGCTATCAAACACGATGTAATTATATTTGTGTAGGTGATATTTGTGGAAGACAAAGAGAGAGCGGAGAGCGCGATGGGAGGCGCGGAGGCGGCCGCCGTCGACAACGCGGAGAACAAGGAGCAACCTGACATTAAAATATGGGTGAGTTGAACTTTGAATATATAGTTAACTATTCCTGTTCTAATGTGAATGTTTCGCGGCGTTGAGTTCCGCCACTCAATACTCAATGTGGGGAGCGGAGTGTCCTAACACTAGGTTTCCTGTGCCAGCAGGGTATTGCTGTATGCGAGATTTTTTTATTTATTATATAGTGTTGAATACAAACATGTGATATATTCGATATATTGTTATTTTTTTTTAGAAAAAAAAGAGCTTATTTAATTATGTTTGCTTTTATAATAATGCTTTTTAACCGCATTCAATACTATGATAAAAAGGATGAATTATGTAAATCGTTTATTTTTACATTTAAAGTAAAACCTAATATAATATGATTTAATAATATTTGTTATGTATTAATTTCATTTGTTTTCATTTTATTTCTCAGTATAATATGTAGTTATTAAATTGTATTTTCAATATAACTGCTAATAAACTTAAGGCTGTAATGTTAGAAGGTTGATCTTCCGACGATATAATGATATTCTAATCAGCTCTTTTGTTTTTATCATTAAAATATCATTAACACTTTAATGAATAGTTATTTGTATTAATTGTTTTACGATATGAAGCATTTATGAAATTGAATAGAATTTAAGAAATTTGAAATAAAAGTAGTGTACCGTTTGTACCCCCCGGGGTGATATACTCTCTACAAATTCTGGAAATGGTACTTTTTTGTTGTTATTAATTTTGGGTTAAAGGCTAAAATATGGTTTCATAAGATACTTCTTTGCAAAATAATGATATTACTATTATTTTTTTGTCATAAGGATTCATAAAGTCAAGTTAGTCATTTATATTTTATCGTCAACATTTAAAAACAAGAATAAGAAACAAGTGAAAATTGCCGAATGGCGGAACCCAACGCCACACACTATGTAAAAATATGGAAACGATTTTAATGTGGTGTAGTTGAAAAGTGTCTTTGTGTTCTGTGTAAATACCGTGGTTGTGGCTTCAGGAGATTATTGTATTTAAAAATATATATTTATTCTCCAAGTGTGAATAGGCAAAACGACGCTAGTGATACTACGGTTTTAATCGTACGGAAAATAGAGTACGACATATGAATAGTAAGAGTGTTTCTTTCTGTCTGTTAAAGATGCGTGAAAAAAAAATCTTGTTGAGTTTAGAATTTTCTCCTTTTTGAAGTCCGTTGAAAATATATGATAATTAAAATAATTATTTTTAACATTTTTAAAGTTTTGTTCTATTCTAAGCAAACAGAAATATTTTCTGAAAACGTATTAAAATTCTTAAATTAGCTGGACTTTTTGAAAATGATTCAAAGGTACAAAACTATACAAGAAACTATAGAATTTCTTGTATAGTTTTGTACAAGATTTCATTACAACTTATTTATATTGTTAACATCTTTGTAATTTCTATATAGAAGTTACAAAGATGTTAACAATATAAATAAGTTGTAATGTAACCAGCGGGTCCGTACAAGTTGTGACAAGTTTATCCAAAAAGGTGGGGGGTTCGGATTCCGCAGCGTTGAAATTTTTATACGTTTTTTAAAAGTGTCTATCGCATAATAAATAGCATTTTAAAATATGATGAGAATACGAAATAATAAGCGCTATAACCAATCAGCCGCACGTGTCGGAGGCGGACGCGCGCGCGGGCGCGGTGGAGGGGCGCGCGCGGCGCACGCGCGTGCCCGACAAGCCCAACTACCCGCTCTCGCTGTGGTCCATCATGAAGAACTGCATCGGTGAGTTGCTGTGCTGGGGAATGGGGTCTTGGGGTCAATAGAAATTCAATTAAACCTTTATTGAACATTAAATTGGACCATTACTTTGTTGTATGTTTGTTTTGTCTGTCCCTCTCGTAAGATCTCTCTTGTTAAAATGTTTTTTTTTCCTTTCAAATCGTTTTTAAATTCACTGCATAAACCTATAAAATACTAAAAGGGAATGGAAAGATATAGTTAATTTTTTTTAGCATCACACCGTATCCCAGGGCACATAACAGGGTACAAACAGGCAGAAGAAACCTGATAAAATATTTAATATTTTCCTGTATTCGTCCTGGTGACGAGGCAAAGTACGGCATTGAGTTTCGCCACTGAACATTGAACGCCTCCAGAATTCGGTGGAAAGTGGGGAACGGGAACGGAGTGTCTTCAAACTTGGTTCCCAGGTTCCCTCTATGTGCGGGATACAGCTAAAAAAAAAAGAAATATATGTAAACTTGATATAACTTATTGAAAGAATGACATGACAATTTATTGAGAACTAGAAATAGATTTTTTCTTAAATCAACTATCTGATTTCGATTGCTTAAAAAATCGTTTGACAAGTACGATATGTAGGTCGCGATACGACTTACGTATGACCTGTTGCGTTGTTTGTTAGGCCGTAGAAACTGACCTACTGCAACAATCCATATTAAATATTCACAGCTTTCATTTTGAAACCATTTCATGATATTTATATATATTTTAACATTTTTTAATAATATTATTTCACATTTAAGAAAGTAACGACAGTTTTTTAAGATCGTATAAAAAAATTGAAAATAAAGGATTTTGAATCCGCGCCTCTTTTACAATTGCCAAGAGGTCTTCAAAATTTGCTGTCCTTGAAAATTTTACGCTCCCTCAAAAAGTATTTATATTAACATATTTTATTGGTATATTTTTTACGTATTTGCATGAAAATGAGTTAGAAACAGATTTATTGCTATTTTACATGTTTGTAAGCGGGGTGACTTAACACTAGGTTCCCTCTGCTTGCCCCGCTATGTGCGGGATACTAAGTGAAACTAAAAAAAAATAAGTAACAATACGATAAAAAAAATATTATGTCAAGTTGTTCATATAAATATACAACAATCAAATTGTGTTTTCTATGAATAAGGCGAAAACCTCGCAATGATGTTCAAATATCATTACTCATTTTTTCAGGTACTTTAATGCTACTGTTTCCTGTTTGCCTTGAAATATGTATTTGGTTTTTTTTTACTTAAATGTAAAGATCTAAATAATTATATGTGGTTTATTTCTATTTGCACCCTATATAAATGAATAAGTAATAATAATTGCAGGCAAGGAGCTGTCCAAGATCCCGATCCCGGTGAACTTCAGCGAGCCGCTGTCCATGCTGCAGCGGCTGACGGAGGACTACGAGTACTCGGCGGTGCTGGACCAGGCGGCCACGTGCGCCGACCCCGCGCAGCAGCTGGCCTACGTGGCCGCCTTCACCGTGTCCTCCTACGCCACCACGGCCTGCCGGTGCCTATTGCCTATTTATGGAATGCCAATTCTCGATAACATTTCAAACAATATTAAATGCAGTGATTGTCTCAACGAGACGGTCGCGCCCTCGCCCCCTTGACCTCCGTACTAATAATATGTCTTGTAGGCATCAATTGACGGCCAAATACTGAATTATTAAATATGTGTTCTATATATATCGTATAGTAGGTATTATTGACGTTATTATCGAGGCGAAACCCGGTGTTGAGTTCCACCACTCAACACTCAATACCTTTAGAAATCGGTGGTAAGTGAGGAACGAAGGTGTTTTAGTAGGTCCGGAGTATCTTAACTCTAAGTCCTCGTGTCCTAGTTACCCTCTATCATACAGCCCGGTCAGTCATCGTATGTGACGGTAGTCAATTCATTTCCCCGATCGGGTACAAAAAGACGCTGTGTTGGTAATAAATTTATATGTGTCTGTTTTATTTCAAAACAACAGATGTTTTTTAAGTCCGTATTGTTATTTGTTGTATAACAATATGAGTAAATGTACTGTACTGTATTTTAGTACCTTAACAACTTGGGGTTATCTTTACTGTTATACACAAATTTAATTGAAATTAAAACTATTTGGATATTTGTTTTTATTGGTAGAAATTGTCGTATTTAAAAGAAAAATATTTGGTTATTTCATATCTGGACGATTGATACAGTTTTCCCCGTAACTCTGAATACCGATACCTAATAAAAAAAAATCAGCTTCACGCTGTATCCCGCACACAGCAGAGTAGGCAGAGGGAACCTAGTGTCAAAACACTCCGCTCCCCACTTTCTGCCGAGTTCTGGAGGCATTGCGTGTTGAGTGGCAGAACTCAACGCCGCGCTTTGCATCGACACCAGAGCGAAGAAATGGCAATATAAATTTAAGTAAATATTTCATGTCCTCGAGTGGGGATCGAACTCACAACCAGTTGGGTAGTCACACTTTGTGCCGCTGCGCCACGACTAGCCTAAATAAAAATTGATAATAAAAAAATAAGAATATAATTTGTATGTAAAGGCTGTATCTGTGGTGACACCGGTGATTGCTATTATAAATCACTTTACTATATAAAATATTGTTATAAAAGATAGAGTATGCATGGACTTTTATCGCTGGGCAAATGAATTTTACATGTTTTATATTAATTGTATATTAGTTTTTAATTTTTAATTTTTTAATAATAACAGGGAATTTATCTTTTATATATTTTTTTTCAGGACGACGAAACCCTTCAACCCTCTGTTGGGTGAAACATATGAATGTGATCGTATGGCGGATCTAGGGTGGCGGTCCATATCTGAACAGGTATTCAAGAACACTTCTTTAGTTTCTTAAGATTAAATTTTATCTATTTTAGTAAATGTATGGTAATTATAGAAATTGATGACATATTACTTGAGAATCATTTTAAGCTTTTAATGAAGGTACTATAAGTTTTATTTTGCCAAGTATGATGTTGGATATCAATATATTCTGTTTAGTGTAATTTGAAAGGGTTTAAAAAAGTAAACTTGTGTGCCAGGTGTCCCACCACCCGCCCATGGTGGCGCAGTTCTGCGAGGGCGCGTCGGGCTGGCAGTGCTGGCAGGAGTTCACCATGACCACCAAGTTCCGCGGGAAGTACCTGCAGGTGATCCCGCTGGGCGCCGCCTACGCGCACTTCACGGCCAGCGGCAACAAGTACACGTGGCGCAAGGTCACCACCACCGTGCACAACATCATCGTGGGCCGCCTGTGGGTGGACAACCACGGCGACATGGACATCGCGGGCGAGGCGGGCCCCGCGGCCGGCTACGTGGCGCACCTCAAGTACCTGCCCTACGGCTACTTCAGCAAGGACGCGCAGCGCAAGGTCACCGGCGTGGTCAAGGACCCGGCCGGCGTGCCGCGCTACGTGCTGCAGGGCCACTGGGACGGGCGCGTGGAGCTGGCGCCCGTGACGTCCGCCTCGCCCGACAACACCGTGTGCAAGACCGGCAAGTTCGTGCCCGCGTGGGCGCGCGTGCCCGCGCCGCCCGACGCCGAGCGCTGCTACAACTTCACGCTGCTGGCCGCGCAGCTCAACGAGCCCGAGCCCGGCGTGGCGCCCACGGACTCGCGCCGCCGCCCCGACCAGCGCCTCATGGAGGAGGGCCGCTGGGACGACGCCAACGCCGAGAAGCTGCGCCTCGAGGACAAGCAGCGCCTGGCGCGCCGCGGCCTGGAGGCGGCGGCCGAGGCGGCGGCGGCGCGCGCGCAGCCCCCGCCCGCGCCGCCCGCGCCCGCCTGGTTCGCGCGCGCCGCCGCGCCCGGCCAGCCGCGCCTGCGCCACCTCTACCAGCACCGCTACTGGGACTGCAAGAAGCGCCAGGACTGGAGCGACTGCCCCGACATCTTCTAACGCCTTCTTCGTTGCAATATTTATTTTTGTACAGTTGTCCTTTTTTTGACGATTTGTTATTATGGATCGACTCTGTCCGCGCGCTACTGGCTCGTGAGGCCTAAGTTTTATGTTGCTAACCGTTCACAGTTTCCGCGTTAAATTTTTGAAAATTACAACGAAATTTAAATTTAATAATATTATCAACAAACTGATGTTTTTATATGAATTCTTTTTTTAAAATAATGTTGTAAATAATTTTGAAGACTGGTGATGAAATTGCGTGCGTACGATCTTAGCCTTGTGACGTTTGTTCCATACTTTTTAGTGATTTTCCATACGACATACGTTCATTATATAATATATTATTGCTACAATCTGTAATAGCATTATTGTAAAATATTAAATAATAATGAAAAATTGATAGAGAACTATAATATAATTCATTATGATTTTTTTTATTGACGTTGACGTATGTCGTGTCGTACGGCATGTGAGGCCATATGGGAGATCACTTATTTCTATTTAGAATTTACAAAACAAAGTATTTAACGTCTTAAGCTTACATTTGAATTTAATAACAGTGTAAAGTTTAATCAGGTGCTATTTCATTTTAAATAGCATGCTTGTCACGCTTCCTTTGTTAGATATTATAAATAGTAAATAATGTAATAATAATAGTTAGCACCGACGGGTAAGTAGGTTCCGGTAGCATCATTCGATTACAATAGAAAATTTTGAATTGACCGTTTGTAAAAAATGAGAAAGAAATCAATTAACACCAATTGCATTCATTGTAAAGATACTTTTATATATTACTTCATAGATTCGAATATTTTTTTGTATAAAGTATATGATAAGTGACGTTCCATTATGTTTTTTTTTATGTAACACGCTACAAATCGTTTGTTCTCTCACAATTGGGACGCTCTTTTGTAAGCTCCCGAATTTTATTATGACATCAATTCGATTACGAGACTTGGCAATATGGACTGTTCTTTTTTTATCTAGACCAGCTTTTTATATGACAGATCCTAGACGAAAAGAAATTGCTCTTGCGTAATAAAAGGATAAGGATTGTTGGTTCGTGGCGTATGTTTAAATTAATTATTATTATTAAAGCTGTTAGAACAGTGGAGTGCTTCGAGAGCGGTGTTGCCATATTTTGTCATGTGGGGTGAAAAGAGGGATTTTTAAACGTCTTAAGTAAAAAAATATATAAATATGTATTTATTTTTTGATAAGCTATATAAAATGTTTTCTTCTTAAATAGAAAAACATCACTACTTAAAACAATAGCTGTTTCTTTTACTCCATACCTTACGCTGAGGCCTCCAAATATTCAGGCAGTTAAAACCTCTGATATTGTTAGTAACTAATAAATAAATTAAAGTAATAAAGAAACATTTTGGCACGTCTGGCAACACTGATTTTGAGCCTCGCTCGTGTCCGCCATGCCTTAACGTAGGAGCAATTGTTTATCCTAAGTGTTGAAAGCGCGTCCGAGTCGTCGCCGATTCAGACTCGCAAGGTTTTAGAATACTTCGTATATAAGATCTATTCAAATTGTACATTTTCAAGGGGATGTAAGATAATTTGTTAATATTTTATTATAATAGAAGATATTTGAATACAAAGCCATAACATCTGTATCATGTTGATTATAAAATTAAAATATGTCGCAGAGAGGTGTTGCCTGTTATTTGTTATCTGTTACCTTGTCCTGTCGGATTTTTAATTGATTATTACAAAAGTTTGTTAATAGTTAACTTAAAAGATAAAAAAGCTATATATGAGCTAGATATGAATATAAATCGTAGATTGGATTTTTTTAGGAAAATCAAATAGCTAGAATACAAAAAAAAAACAGCTTCACGCTGTATCCCACCCACAGCAGGTTAGTCAGAGGGAACCTAGTGTTAAGACACTCCGTTCCGCACTTTCCGCCAAGGCTTTGCTATTTATTTTATATTATATTTATTGATATTTAATTTGATATAAATTACTATCCAGTCATTAATCAGCTCGGTGAAGGTTTTACGAGGATCCTATAATTAGCGACTTCATCCCGAAATAATGTTTCAAACAAATGAAACATACGATAACGCCGATGCTTTACATAATATACGGTTGTTTTGCAAAAGGATGCTATTTTTGTTGTGTAGTTTTAATGTGCGTTCCATAATGCACAAGCTTCATGATGATACAAAAGTTCTAACTCAAATCTATATTAACATCAAAAAGCGGAAGCGGAATCTCTGTGGAATTACACTTTAAAAATGTTAATAATATTTCATTAATAGCATTTTGTCAAATGATAATTCATGGTTTTTTTTTTTTTTATGGAAGAGACACGGCAAACGAGCGTTCGGGTCACCTGATGGTAAGTGACTACCGACGCCCACGACCACATGCAACACCAGAGGAGTTACAGGTGCGTTGCCGGTCTTTAAGGTGGGTTGGGCGCCGGAGCCCGGCATTACCTAATGCGAAACGCAGTGGCATAAAGCCACTACTTCACGCCGGTTTTAAATGCCGGGGGTGGTAATGATCCGGTCGAGTCTGCCCATGCGTGTTGCCATTGCTGGCGACGTGACTCTACCACACGTACTTTAGTCGCCGCTTACGACACCACCAGTACTAGGATGATCCTACTCTAGGCCGGGATCACACGGCACAAGCGAATACCCAAAGATGAATGGTAGCGGATTCATCTTTGGGTAGCGAAAATTTGTAAAAATCTCCAAAAAAAAATTCTAGCGACATAATAAATTGTAACAAGCGTATTAGAATTTCGACGTAGCTTGATGAGAACGTATTCCTTAGTAGTCAGAGCGCTTGGACGGCTTTCAAGAGGCGCGGGTTCAAATCCCGCTACGTTAAAATGCTTATACATTTTTTATACGTTTCTAAAAAAGTATATTTCTTTCTTGAGTGCTATAACACTTTAAAAATATTAAAAATATCTATTATACTATCAGTGTATTAGTTCGGTTTCAATTTGTAGATGTCAATGCCAGTCAATTTTTTCTTTAAAAAGCAAGTGAACTTCTCGGGAAGTCCCTTGCGGTATATTACATTACTTTAATCAGTATTTTTCAATATATTAATATTGATATATGCCCAAATGGGCATTGGCGTATCTAGAGATATTTCCTGTCTTTTAGAAACGATGGTCATTTTATCAAAGTTGAGATAATGTACGAAATGTTTATTAGGAGTCACAATACTGGACCATTCTAGCAAAACCGGTATCCCGGTCTTTATGTATTATCCAGATTTGAATAGGTAGAGATCCCATAATACTTCCCACTGACCCATGCCAATTCAAATCAGATTTTCTCGCACAAAATTGAAGAAAATCTACGATCATTTAACTCCTATTGTCGTCATGGCCCACTGTGACTACACTTGTATTCTAGGCGATCTTAATATTGAAATCAATCGAAACGAGAGATACAAGATAATTAAAGAATCGACAAGAATAACTGAGACAGCAAGAACATACATTATATTAAAATGTCAAGTTATACATAACCCAGGGGTTATCAGGAAATCTTAGTGAGCATGCTATGATATTGGTTGATTGCTAACTGCATCAGGTTCTCATCATCATATCCTTCATGAGGCCTAAATTAGTTAGACAAATTAAACTTAAACGTAAACTTAGTGACATAAACTTGGAACTAAAATCTATTCCTTGGCAATTGATTACCGCATATAATAATATCGATATTATAATGGAAATGTTAAATAATTACTTGATATCCTATTTGACATCCACGCACCACTGTAGAAAGTTATATGTAAAAATACACCAAAATCACAACCATGATTAAATTTATAATAACTATACATGAAAAAGCTCTACTAAAAGCATACACAATAAAAATATTATAACAAGATAGAGAAAAAATGGTCTTTATTAATAGTTACATAAATAATGCAATACATCAGCCAATGTGGCACAACTTGAACTAACAAAAATGTAACAATTAAACTCAACAGATATCTGTTGAGTTTAATTGTTGAACGTTGAATTGTTGAAGTCTTGTGCCGTGTGATCCCGGCCTAGAATAGGATCATCCTAGTACTGGTGGTGTCGTAAGAGGCGACTAAAGTACGTGGTAGAGTCACGTCGCCAGCAATGACAACCCGCATGGGCAGACTCGACCGGATCATTACCACCCCCGGCATTTGAAACCGGCGTGAAGTAGTGGCTTTATGCCGCTGCGTTTCGCATCAGGTAATGCCGGGCCCCGGCGCCCAACCCATCTTAAAGGCCGGCAACGCACCTGTAACTCCTCTGGGGTTGCACGGGGTCGTGGGCGGCGGTAATCACTTACCATCAGGTGACCCGCACGCTCGTTTGCTGTGTCTTTTCCATAAAAAAAAAGAAGTTTAAACGTTGAAACGTTGAACATATCAACACCAATATTGGCAACTTTGTGAAAAATCATATATAAAGAGGATCTTCGACTCAAACTTGTAGATTCACATGCCCTTTCTCTCTTTAACTATTGCAGTTCTGTCTTCAGTACCAGAATACAAGCAATCATACAAGCTACAGGCCATTCAACGAGTTCAGAACGTTTGTATCAGGTTTTGCTACAACATGCCAAGAAGAGAATACATAACATCCTATCTAAGCCGTAAGGGTTTACTTAATATGAGTGCAAGAATGGAGTTACAATACGCTTCTCTAATGCAAAGTATTCTGTGGAAGAACCAGCTACATTATTTCGATTTTTACTATTCAATAGTAAATTATTAACACATGAAGGAACAAATATATTTAAAAATAATTATTAACTCTATTCGAGTCTCAGAGAGACAGAGTCAGAAAATATCTCTCGGTATTTTACGGAATTCCAGAATTTAACTCAAGTCAGTATCAAAAATCTCAGTTTTCTAGATTGGTGTTGCAACACCTATAAACACACACATTATGCATTCATTAACTCAACATTGATAAAATTTATCATCGCTTCTAAAAAAGGCCATGAAAAAATCTCTAGATACACCCATGTTCACATTGACTTGGATTTAGCATTCAGACCGGGTCTAGAACTGATAAAGCCAGGGGCAAGGATATGTGTATCTGAACGCTTTTCTCCTGTTGCGCTAATAGGAGATAGCTGACCTCTCTCCAGGTCCTCTCTCTTTTAGCAAAGAAAGTTCGAATGTCCTTAATTTTATTTGCGTTATTAAATTTCACCAGAATACCCTGGGGTGGGCACAGCCTAACCCCCATATCTATATAGATACAATTTTTTAAAATATATAAGGTAAGAATATTCAAGTCTATACTCTTCTATTCACGAAGGCATGAGATAAAATGTAAACACGTCAAAAAAAGGTAGTTTACATGTCACGGTTGATGGAGTTACTTATTATATTAATTTTATAAAATATTTATCTTAGGATTTATGGAAGTAACATACTAAGTGAATGAAAGATGGCACTGTAAATAATATTATCTTATTATAGAAATAGAATACCGGTAAAGCGGGAAAAAAATACAAGTATCACAATTTTTTTTACACACTACAATATTCTATTATTTTTTTTAATAAATTCTGAAATATAGTCAGAGAAAGATAAGAAAAGTTTGTATGTATGTACCTATGTTTGGTTGAATTACATTAATTTGTACTATAGAAAAGTTATTTAATTAATTTTTTGTATTATCAACGCTGTGTTCAGTGACAAAAAACTATTTTTGTTACACTGTTATTAAAATCAAGTTATAAGTATAAATAATTAAATCAAATTAAATTAAATCAGCTTCACCCTATATCCCGCACACAGCAGGGTAGACAGAAGGAATCTAGTGTTAAGACACTCCGTTCCCCACTTTCTGCCGAATTCTGGAGGCATTGCGTGTTGAGTGGCAGAACTCAGTGCTGCACTTTGCCCCGACGCCAGAGCGAAGAAACGGAGATCGATGAAGTTATTTTTATAATTATATTTTTAAATTTGATAAAATTGAATTTATACTTCTTAAAAAGAAGTATAAATTCAATCTTAAAAGAAACGAATACGAAAAGAAGTATGTAAAACGAAACGAATAAAATAAATAAAAAAATAAGATCGTTTTTTTTATATAAAACACATTAAATTATTTACTTCACTTTCAATAATAATTTTCAAATACTTGATATGTAAAAACAACCAAAAGCCAACTTCTTCGCAAACTTAAGGTTTTATATCAAAATATTTTGTCATCGGTCAGATTATATTCCAAATTTTTAGTTATTTTCATTAAATTTTCGTGATTCCATTGTTACTTTTGTCGTTTTTATTAATAAAATCTACAACAGTAGAAGCTTGGCAGAGGTGCATTGACCATGCGATAAAAGAAGAGCAAAAGGTGCAAAATATTAATCATATAATAGTTAATATGGTGGACCGTTTCGTCGTTAATATAGGTAGACTTCCTCAAAATCCTCCGAATTCTAATAAATAATTGATATATTTAGTTTTATTATCCACATTGTTAAGTACCTTTTAGTAAAACTTGTGCATATATAAATTAAATAAAAATAAAAAATACGTTATGTTTAAGAAACTATTTTTTTTGTTTACATTCTGTCCCATGTAATAGTGAATAGAGGACCCATAAGAGGATCGTTTTAAAATTCAATTTTTTATTACACATGTTTATTGGGAAATTATGAAAATATTGAAGTTATTCATTTAATTTTCTCCAACATTCTCGTCCTTTTTTTTTATTATATTTTCACTGGTTTTTGTTACTTTTTTACACCATGTTTTGTTGTAGAGCATTACATAGGATTGGAAACTGGAATTAAAAATGCATTGGTATACTTTTCCTCTATTCATAATAGTGAACGCCTTTATGTTCCTGTTAACAATAGCTGTCAAAGGTAAACGAGTAATTAAAACCAAACAAATTTCGTATTTTCAACATTTTTATTAAGAAAACGGAAACAGTGAAAAAGTACATAACTGTAAATTGCAGTTGGTTACATTATTGTTTATATAAACAAATAATTTACAGTTAAATCGAAAACACATTTTTATTCTGTTCAGTATTTCCATCGGCGTAAGAACATAACGTTGAAATGAGACAAATCATTAAAAAACTATCATAAAAAATATGCTTATGGAAGAAATAACATTTATTGTTAAATTTATTATCCAATATTATTAATATGAACAAAAGTATACTAAAGATACAAAGTTAATATATATATGTATGAAAAATCGAACAGGACAAAAATATCTTTCGAATAGTTAGACGTAAAGCAGATAAATATATTTTATATCGATATATAATATATGATACACGACAATTGTCCCCATTTCTGAATATTGAAAATAAAATGGCAACACTGAGCTGTCACAATCCTCCCAACGGACGCACCTTAAAGTAAATAGTTCTATGTTCCGCATCCCACACAATCAATGTGCTACAATCGATCAGACAAAGAGACAATTGTGGAAACATATGTTTCAGCAATAATTTATTTATACATTTACACCTTGCCAATATTTACTAAGCATATATCACTCCAGTTCACAGGAACCGAACTTAAATCTCGAACTACAACATTGTAAGTAAATCGATCTCGTGGATTTCGCGTAGTATGGTGAGAATGGTATCGTAACTCATAGAGATAAGGCGAAGAGGAACACTCTTAGATATCTAAATAAGGGAGAATCTAGTCTCCCGACTTCTTAAGAAGCGTTGTCAGTTATATCATCAGGTGTAACGGACAAGCTAGCGTTCGTATTTAAGAATTGGTATTTTTTTTTGAGCTAATACACTTTTTTTTTCAATATTTTAAAATGTTTATACACCTTTATGAATATTTTATTAATATTGTACAAGTACGTACACTAGCTTAGTCCTGCATGATGTTGACATTTTCAATTAACGGCTCTCATAGCAGTGCTCGCGGCGGCTGATTTCATATATTTAGAGTCAGACTTTTAATTGTAACACCTAGAATTGATGAAAAGCGACTATATCGAATATTCTTGCACAGTTATTTACATATTATACAAGGAAACGAGACAATAAATAATATTTGATATGAGAGTTTTTACAGTACGTACACAGATTCTAATATTGACTAACGATTTTTAGGAAAACAATGAGAAAACTAAAACCACATATTAATTAAATACGATAATACTACTTAAAATTTAACATTATTTTTTGGGATTTATATCGTTTTATACATCGCTTAATTACAATAACTGTCGCCGTTCGTGATAATGGAGTCTCAGAACCATTGGCATATCTAGAGATATTTTCTAGGGGGGGTGCTGGATTTTACCCTTTTTTGGTATTTTTTGGGGGGTGGGCTCGGACCACCTGGTCCTCCCTATTCCTACGCCCACGGTGAGAACGTTGTGGCGGGTGGGTGGTCTGACGTCGACCGTATCATTTCCTAATACCCATAAACACAACAATACCTACCTACACGATAAATTTGTACAGGAATGGTAACACGCATATTATGTACAGACATACATTCCTAAACGACGCGACGTCAGACGTAAAAGTATAGTACGACCAACAAATCGTGGCCGCTCTGAAGTTGCAAGTAACTTCGACGGCTGCGCAAATTTGATTTTAGGATTTGTCTTGCTTTTGAATATTTCCTTTTCGAGCGTGCAACAGTGCGCATAAGTTCAGTAAACCTAACTAAAAGGTGGCCACGACTTGTTGACCGCACTGTATGCACGTCACACAGTGCGGGGCCAACACTCTAGCTAGTCTTTGCGAACAAACAATTAAATTCTCAAATTTATAAACAATGTAAAATTTAAATATGAGTTAGAGGCTATCTCGAATGCTGACATTTTTTGTTGTATTTCTCGTGAATAAGCAATTAAATGACAATGACAGACTATAAGAAACAATGTAATTGGTCATAAATGCATCGTACATAAAACTTAGGTTATATTTTCTGTTTGTATAATTTGAAAAATAACTTTCTTTACAAAGAAACAAAATATCTTTTTTATTGCCGATAATATTGTATTACAAATTTTATAAAAATTGTTAGTTTAAAATCCGTTACAAAAGTATTCATTTATATAGTTTGACAGACATTTTTTTTACATCGTAAGTTTAATAAATTACGAGATCTTGTGGCGTATACAAGCGTTAGATTATTAATAATCAACAATTACTAAAAGATACTGTACTATATTCAGAACAGATAACTATAAAGTGCACCAAATATATGGTTAAGTTAGTTATAAGCGTTTGTTACTTGAACAAAAAGAAATTACATTGTCTGTATCATAAACAAAATATATGAAATGAAACTGAAAAAAATCTAATACTGAGGGTTAAATTTAAAATTGAATTACTGATGAATCGAATTTGATAAATACATCAAAATCACCAGTCGAGTCTTCAGAATCTAAAAATCTCTCTGTATGAAATTATTCATAACTAATTAAACATTATGTTTATAGTAATTTAAAAAATCTTACAGAGCGTGGAATAAATCCACGGAGACATTTAATTTTGGGGTAAAAAAAATCAAAACGTCCCGCCAAAATCGGGACGTTTACATTTTTTTCTGGCAACACCGATCCAAATACGAGTACCGGGCAGTCAACGAAGCGACGGCAGCATTATACTATTTACATACCTTATATGTATATATAACCTTCATATGTACAGTCGGTCGAAAACAGTTGACTCAAACTGTTCCATTTTTTTTTTATATTTATATTATGACAAACATTTTAACACTAGCCGTACAAATTACTTATGAGACAATAATTAACGATTAATAATTACGTTCACAAAAATATGATTTTACGTTTTTTTTATTATTATTTTTTTTCATCTGGACTAGCTTTGGGTCTTATAAATTCAGTCAGCCTTACGAGTTCAGATCGAGCTCGTATATTAAAAAAAACACACAGATAAAATATGAAATTTCATGTAAAAATTTGAGCCCCATCAATGGCTTGACACCGTCAGTGGTGGTAGTGGTAGTGGTAATGGTGGTGATAGTAGTAGTGGTAAGTAAGAGCGTCACATATAATATCGTTATAACAAGTATAACGGCTTGTGGTCTCCGATCGATAATTAATAAACATTATGAACATATAAAAATAAACTTTTAACACTTGGTTGACAATCATGCAGACATAATCTGTAATATTTTAATATTGTGTTATCATATAATATATAAAATAAATAAATAACACGGTATTATTTCATAAGAAAACAAATTTAGCCATAAATTTCGTTAAAATTTTGTGTGTGTGTTGGCAGAACTCAACGCCGCGCTTAACCTCGACACCAGAGCGAAGGAATGGAAATATAAATTTAAGTAAACATTTCATCTCCTCGAGTGGGGATCGAACCCACAACCAGTCGGTTTTACAGTGACACTTCGTTCCACTGCGCCACGACTGGCCTCAAGAAGAAGTGTGTTGTTAATGGGAACGGAGTGTCTTAACAGTAGCGTTTTCGGGTTCCCTATGAATAACCTCTTATGAGCGGGCTAGAAATGCTTTTTATCTATAAATATTTAGGTAAAATTTTTTAAAAAAATAGGAAGGGCTGAGATTATAATACTCAGAGAACATATATATCAACGAAAGTAAGCTCCTATTACATGTAGTCATGACTAAACATAAAATTGAGATAACAATTCAGAACTATTAACTTGAGTTTTGATGATTTTCTAATAAAAATCTCAGATTCAATCTCCTCACTGCATATCATGCTCAAATATTAAGCTAATAATATTAAAAACATCACAGATTGTGTCTGTTTGATTTTTATGAAAAATAACTAAAATAAATAAATTATAATAACATATAATATTATAGGAAATTATAATTTTATTATTGGAAGACATGAGAAGTATATCGAAAAAAAAAACATCTTGGTATGTATATATATATATTGTCGTAATAGTTTCGTGTCCGAGTGTATGGGTGCCACGTTTGAACTGCGTAACTTGAAAAATATTAATAAAGTTTGAACCCTTAATAAAATACTGGGCCTACAATATACCAACGATATAATCTAACTTCTACACAGGCAAAGTGAAATATTTTATTTACACAGTAAGTACCATTAATATGTTACCTAATTATATTTTCATTTCCTCGCTGTGGTAGCAAGGCAAAGCGCGGCGTTGAGTTCCACCGCACAAAACCCAATTTATAAAGAATTCGGCGAATAATGGGGAACGGAGTGTCTTAACACTAGGTTCTCTGCCTACTCTGGTGAGCTGCGGGATACAGCGTAAAGCTAAAAAAAATATAATAAGCAATATCAAGTTGGACATTTAGAACCATACATAAATAATTAAATAAATAGAGATAGTTTTATACCCGTTTCATGGATAAATTTATTTGACTACCACATATTTATTTATATAATTCATTGTGGTATTTATTTGTAAACAATTAGTTTTACTAACAATCAGAAAAAAATGTTAACCAATTTTTGATCATTTTCAAGTTACTTTTTGAAAAATTATTGATAATCAGATATATTTTATGTTTTATAGAAACAACTGACTGTGCAATCTTTTTAGTCAAATCGAATATTAATTATTCAAATAATTCAAAATAAAATGAAAAAAAAAATGTAAATTTAAATTTGAACCGTGTTCTAGATAAAATAATGAAACCACCTCAAGTTCCGTGACACCCGTCTGTCGTATTAAAGTACATGTGTATTTACTACACATATTAATTATCGTGTATATATCTATATGTATATTTTAATCATGTTATAAGCTAAGCTTTTTCGTTTTAGCCAATACAGTTCTTACAGTGATATTTTAAAATATCAAATAAAGAATGTTCAGTCACTACAAAGAACGAAGTGAATCAAATTAGCAGGCCAATTTACGAGAAATATATAATAAATATTCATCATATTAGTGCACAGTTGGTTAACTTAAAATCCATATATAAATATTATATTTTTTAAAGGCATTTTTAAGACTCAGCCGATATAATTAGTGCATTACAAGAATAACGATATTAAGACCCTTTTTTTCACTCATGGCCAGTTACGACTTATATTATCCTATTTACAATGTAAAATAGTAAAACTTAAAAATACATAACAAATAAAAAAATAGGTAAGTAGTTAGAGAGAATCTATCATATTATCGTGATTACAACAAACTCAATCAAGCACAATAAACAACAAAAGGTGTGCTCCGTAGTCGGCGCCGCTCGGCCACGATCGGCAATGTTCGGCTCCACTCGAGTAGAACTCGGCATTATTCGGTCTCGTTTGACATTATTATTTCGTATGATTTGGTCATAGTAAACGCCACTCGGGCTTTGTCGGCCTTTATCGACCTCACTCATTATTGTTCAAAATTGCTCGGCAACTTTCGGCGCTGCCCGCACACACCGGCACCAGTCGTGCAAAGACATTAATTTCAGACATAATCGCACCTTTACAATTATAAACCTAGTGACCTAATCAAAAAACCATGATTTAGAGTTTTTGTCAGAAATTTACATTTTTATTAAGTCACTATAGTTCTAAAAGTGCGATATGACGACTGTAATAACTATATATGTGCCATTATTGACAGTAAATATTCACTTCTAGTGCCGGCGTTTACAATATACATATCATCTAATAGTTAGCACCAAGCGGCGAAGCGGCACCAGACTGTACCGAAACCATAAATTATTAAAAATATAACTCAGATTGTAATATAAATTTCTTTCATAAGGATGAAAAATGTATTATAATAATTAAATGCTCTAGACCATCTTATAAAGAAAGCGAAGAATCAAATGTATTTACAATCAGCGCAGCTGGATTCGTATGCATGACAAATGTGTAAAAGATTTCAGCATGTAAAACCAAAAATATTTCTTGTAATATAGCATGTAGCTATATGCTTCATAGCGTTTACTATACAATTAAATACAGCGGCACTGATTGAAATTTAATATAAATGAATAAAAATATTATAGTGAAGTGACACCGAAGAAAACGATAAGCGTGCTCGCTCAACGAACACCAGCGGAGCGAAGCGATCGGAACGCCTCGCCACCGCCCAGTATACACCAGAACCGTCACTCGCACACTTTAGTCTTTGTTGCGTCCGCGCGCGACACTCGATAACAGCACTTCTTTGTTTATACTTTATTAAAAATAGTCAATGTCCGCGTCACTTCGCGAGAACGTCTCTACTCGCTAAAGTAGCGCACCTTGCCGCCGCCGCACCGCACCACGTCGTCCCACGCTGCAAAAGTACGATAACGTTTAGTTACGGTATTTTGGTAAATTAGGAAGGATAATATGGATAACAATAAAATTATAACTAAATCAGCTATATCCCGCACACAGCAGGATAAGCAGAGAGAATTTAGTGTTAAGACTCTCTGTTATTCATTTTCCGCTGAGTTCTGAAGGCATAGCGTTTTGAGTGGCGAAACTCGACGCCGCGCTTTGCCTCGACACCAGAGTGAAGAAATGAAAGTATAAATAAAAATAAATCCGCTTCTCGCTGCATCTCGCATACAGCAGGGTAAGCAGAGGGACTCTAGTGTTAAGACACTCCGTTCCACACTTTCCGTGGATATAATAAATGACTAACCGGCGCCCACGTAGTCGATGATCTGGTGCAGGTGCTGCGTGTCGGGCGGCGGCGCGGGCGCCACGTAGCGCAGCGCCGCCCACGCCGCCGGGCCCGCGCCCTCCGCCTCGCGCAGCAGGTCGCAGCCGCCGCCGCCCAGCAGCTGCTCGTTCACGTCGAACCCGAACGTCACGCCGTCCATGTCCCGCGGCCGCGCGCCCGCCGCCAGCACCACGGCCGGCCGCCGGTCCGCCACCACGTCGGGCTCCTTGCGCTTGCCCGCCTTGCGCGCGCGCGCCGCCCCCGCCGCCGGCTGCGGCGCCGCCGCGCAGTAGTTGCACGACTCGATCAGGTCCGGGATGTTGTGCCGCGTGCGCGCGATGTCCGCGTACGAGGCGTGCGGCGCGGAGGGCGCGGGCGGCGGCGGAGGGGGCGGCGGCGGCGGCGCGGGCGGCGACGTGACGGAGTCCGCGTCGTCGTTGGAGTCGTTGCTGCGGTCGGAGGCGGGCGCGGACGGCCGGGCGCGCGCGCGGGCCTCGGGCGCGTCGTCGGCGCGGCGGCGCGGCTTGCGCTTCTTGGTGACGGTCTGGAAGTCGGTGAGCTCGTGGGGCGCGGGCGCGGCGTCGGCGTCGGCGGCGTCGCCCCAGGAGCGGCGCTCGGGCTTGGGCGGCGCGGGCGCGGCCGTGAGCTCCTCGAGCGTGGTGCGCGAGAGCTCCTCGAGCGAGGAGGCGCGTTTGAGCTTGGGCTCCTTGTCCTTGCGGCGCTCGGTGGAGCGCTTCTTGGCGGCGCGCTCGTCGTCGTGGTGCTTAGCGCGCAGCTTGGCGGCGGGAGCGCGCGCGCCGTCCGCGTGCGACTCGATGAAGCGCAGCACCTCGTTGAGGTCCTTGTTGCCCTGGTAGCCGTCGATCTCCTGCGACTTGATGATGGTCTCGTTCTTGGACGACTTCTTCCTTCGCGGCTTCTTGTGCTGACTAGATCCTGAGAGGGGTGAATTGAACCCTTGAACTGCGTTGCCGTTTTCATCAAGAGATTTCTGTAAACGGTAGTGCACAGTGAGTATAGGCACCTGAATAGAAAGGAAAAATAAATGTTAGATTGTTTAGACAACGGAGCAGACGTGCGGCTGACGATGAGGCGAGTCGGTCGACGTTTGCATTCTGACTGAACGCTGAGTTAATTATTAAGATTGATGGTATATTTAAAGTCGTGCGTGCGTGTATGGTGTTTAAGCGTCGCGGGGTGACGGGTGTGGGTCTACCTTGTACTCGTCGATGTTGGAGAAGGTGGTGGAGGCGGGTCGCACCAGCGGGAGACCGTTGAAGTTGCTCGATATCACGCTGCGAGGCTGCATCGACCATAATATACTTAGTTAGTAAGGAAACGTAACATCTATCAGAATTATTTCACAATTTAATAACTCACACCATTTACAATTGCAAATGTTATAAATTTATAATACTGTTGTATTATAAATTTATAACATTCATATTTCAACTGAATTTCTGTTGAAATTAGTAATATTATGAATTTTGTCTTTTTTAATTAATTTAAGGCTAAGTACTTAAATACATCAAAATGTTCCTTTTTTATTTTCAGTCTATACTAAAATTACCAACACGCGTGGAACTTAGCACTCGATTTATTACGATGTGATAAAATGATTGTCACATTCAATAAAGGGCTATAGGGCTGTAGGAACATCAACTTGTTCCTATAATATATACATTGGTATACACACAAACCACTGAGTCTACCGGCCGCGGACCCGGACCGCGCCCACAAACTTTATTATTTTCTTCAATAGATTGTAGATTGTAGATATAATATAATTTTTAAAGGATGTCATTTCATCACAGTTCTGCAGTTTGAGATCTCTTAATAAATAATAAAAAAAAAAAAAAAAATTTTTAATGAATAATAAAAACATTATTTTTAATAAAAATCAAGTCGCATTAATTTTAACTATTAATATTACTAATTTTAAGTATTAATATTAGGTATTATTTTAAACGACTATTTAAAGATAAGAATTATGTTAGAAAAAAAATATTTTAAACACTTTCAGTAATCCAGTAACATGACAAACAATCACTCTACTATTTATTTTTTTTATTAAAAATTAGATATATATAAATTTTGGTACCTTAGGGTCGACAGCGACGGTCGACGTGGAAGACGTGGTATTGCAACTTGTTACTACTTCGGGCGTCGTGATGCAGCTGAACGGTATAGCCGAATCCACCTGCAGCACAAAACAATATATTATATCATAAATCAGTCTGGTAAATTTATTTGATTATCGACAGTGGTAAATTGCCAATATCCAGCTTACTTGTTAATTAATTCTAAAATATATATTTTAAATAATCTTAAAGTTGAAAATTTACATACAAAAGTACATCGCCAACTAAAAAGTGAATTGACTGTGAGGCAACGTATGACAGTATGAGGTATGATAAAGGAATAATGAGGATAGAATAATTATTATAATCTAAGATTTTATATATTTAACATATAAAGTTAAACTATTTTAAATGTTCATCTATATAATAAAATACACAAAAGATAACTTAACCACAGATTAGTTAGTTCATTTTAATTTTTTTGTTAGATTTCTTTATAAAAAAGTAACGAAAAATTGTTAATTTACTTATAAATGAAGTTAACCATTTAAAATATTTAGTAGACGATATAGATAATTGAGTAGAAAATATATGAAAATAAATAGATTTTCAACTGTTATTGGCAACATAGCAAATGTCGACCAAATTGATTTATGCAAGTCCTACCTCAAGATCCTTGATTGGTTTGTCTTTGACAGATCCTGATTTTTCACTATCACTATATAGAAGCATTTCCAAAGCATTTTTATTTATATTTTTTTTCACTACGTTAGAATCTACTTCTTTTTGTGTTTTCTTAGACTTCTTATTAGTATTTTTACTCACTTCGATGTTTTTAGTATTGTTATTAGGGATTTCTTTTACTTTAATAGATTCGTTTTTATTATAAGCATCTGTGAGAAAGCTTTTGGGTAGTGTTAGAAAAATATAAGCGTTATTCTGCAGTTCAGCTACGAAAAACTGTTCATTTGCTTTTTGCACGTCCTCCTTTGTTGAAAGAGTTGCAATTTCTTGTGAAGTTTCCTTTTTGACTATATCACTTAAATCTAATTTTTTATCAACATTTACATTATTATCGGATATTATGTTGTTATTGTCATTTTGCAAGTCACCTTTATTATTATTTATTTCTATATTTTCTATTAGTTTTTGTTGTGATGCCACAAATTCCGAAAACGAACTCGATTTTTTAGCACTGGTACTAGGCGAGATGTTAACAAGTTCAATTTCAACGACATTTGACGTTTCTAAATAATTGTTAGAGATTGTTTCAATCATCTCAATTTCTGTGTAATTTCCTTTCAGCGGAGTGCCAGAACATTCTTTGTCAGTTTGAAGTTCTTTAGATTCTAAAGTTTTTGAATACGAATTCACAGTTTTGATACATACTTCATTTTGAGATTTCTTTTTTTTCTTTTTCGCAGACTTTATTTTTTCAGATTTTGTATTATCAACAATTGTGGGCTTACCTATAGTCATATTTCTAAAATTCTTTGGATTTATTGTCGATACACTAGGTGCCACTAAGTCATGACCCACTCTCTCTCTATATTTTTTTCTTAAATTAATATCACTTTCGTTGTCATCAAAAACGTCTCTATCGTTTCTAATGTTATCACAAGTAGCTTTATTGTTACAAATATTTTCATAAAACGGATCTTTATATTTCTTATCATTGATAACTTTTTTATCTTTTGTCCTAGCTCCCGCATCGATCACGTCATTAGCGTTCATGGTAGTGTGACTATCTACAGTATTCTCTTTATTTGTTTGCAACTCTAATTTATTTATATAAACAGAATTTCTACTAGTGCTTGATTTAGTATTTAAGTCAAGGCCAGCGTATCTGTCTAGGTTCTTGTACCAATTATTGACACTGTGCATCCACACCGAGTCCGTATATTTGTCGTCGACGTTGTGGTGGTGGTGGTGGTGGTGCGGGCCGCGCGGGTCACCACGCGCGTGGTGGGCGGTGGCGGTGGTGGCGGGGGGCGGAGGGGGTACGCACCTGGTTGGAGGCGGTGGTGGTGGTGACCGCGCGGCCCGAGCACACGCTGCCGCTGCCGATCTCGAGCGTAGCGCGCGCCGTGTACGTCATCGGGAACATCGGCGCTCTCCTTCTGTGCAACCAAAGACAAGTTACTCTACGAACGTCTTTGAAACCCACTAAAACGGTGATAACAACGGTTGTAGGCTCGATTTCTACTCGGGGAATTCATTATTTTCTGCCTTCGGTAACAATACAAAGCACGGCATTGCGTTCCGCCAGTTAATACACAATATTTGAAAAATTAGGCAACAGAATGGTTTTAGGCTAGGTTCCCTTTGTCTACCTTGCTATATACAGGATACAATTTGAACGTGTAACCCGCATATAACAAGCAACGTGGCGCAGTTACGTATGCGATACGTACGTGATACCAATAACGTAAACACATACTACTACAAAAATACTACTAAAGGTTAAACAACTTTGAACTTTATAATTCAAATTCGAAATGAGGCGGCGGTTTCCCTTTGATAGGTCTATTTCTGCGTGCGTCGTTCTTGTTGTTTGTTGTACAACGGTGTTTTATTTCACATCGATCATTTTATTATTTATTTTGTTAAAAAAAACACTTTTTCATTTTAAGGATTTTTTTTATTGTATTAGGCTTTAATAAAATATATAGGTCTTTGACTGTTGAACACTTTGTAAGATAGGATTGTCCTCATGGAGTGTGTCGTGAGACTGAGCGGAGGATTTTGTTTATGTAATGGGCGTTTGCTGTAGCAATGGCCTTATTGGGTTTCATGAAAAGGCTACAAGGGCATCTAAGATACAGAGGCCTATAGTTCCAAGCTTGATTAAGGGGATTCGGGTGGACCTTTGCAGCTTTCCTCTAGACACCAACATACCTGGCGTCGTCGGCGGCGGCGGGGAGCGCGGCGGGCGCGGCGGGCGGCGCGGGGGGCGCGGGCGGCGCGGGCGCGGGCTCGGGCGCGTTGGCGTCGCCGGCCGACACGCGGCGCTCGGCCAGCGGCGGCGGGTTGACGCAGCGCACGGTGGCCAGGTAGCCGCCGCGCGCCGCGCCCGCCACCTCGTAGCGGCTCGCCTCCTCGCTCAGCAGGAACGCTGAAATATTTTAATACTATTGTGAATAAGTGCTCGTTGTTGCACATTTAGTGCAAGTGCAGAAAACGGAGTGTCTCAACGCTGGGTTCGCTCTGTTCCTCCTACATACATTTGTCCACGCCCGACGGGCAGGCTGCCGCCGTGGTGGGCGCGCGCCGACACGGTGGCGGCGGGCGGCGCGGTGTGCGCGTGCGCGTGGCCGTGCGCGCGCCCGCGCCTCGGCGCCGTCTCGCCCGCTATCGCCGCTACCAGATCCTGGAAAACATATTATGATGGTATAGACCATGCGATCTATTATGATGTCTGACAAAATAGCCACGAGTCAGACACGCGCATGGACCATCAAGTCAAAATTTTAATTTTCTTTCGAGTTAATGAAAAAATAAAACTTGATACAATCGAATACAACCTCGCGTGTCCCTAAAGTACCTAGAAAACGCATTAATTGCTGGTATCCCGCGCGAATTTCGAAATATAATATAATAAACTATTACTAAATTATATTTCACATTACTATTTATAAAACACACCAGCTGCTCAGTGAGTTCATAGAATGCTATCTCCGAAAATCATATATATTGCTTATTAGTCTAGTATATCTTAGCTAATATGTACCATAGTACAACTATAGTTCATACTAAGATACATATTCCGGACAAAATTTGATATATAATTTCACACACCATATTATTACAACACAAGAATCAAAAAACTAATGTATATACGTGTGTGTACATTTTACATAAAACAATGAAATGATCAAATTACCTGTAAGCTCGAGTGATGCTCGTGCCGACCGCGCCCGCGCCGCCCGCCGCGCCCCGCGCCCAGATCGCGCGTTGCCGCTTCGCACTCCTGCTCCTCCGCTTCTTGTAGTAAATTCTGAAATTTGCAACTTTACATATCAACATTTAATTTAAGATTATTATGTTTGTTTGTTTGTTTAGCTTCCCGCTGTATATATATCCACATAGCATGTGCGGGATATACAGCGCAAGATAGGCAGAGGGAACCTGGGGACCTAATGTTAAGACACTCCATTCCCATTGTGACATTTCCGTTTCCCACTTTCCGCCGAATTCTCGAGACGTTGCGTGTTGAGTGAAGGGAACATGAGATTAGATACTTATTTTTTTCGTCATGTCACTGAGCCATAGTAACCATATATTATAGAATAGAAATATATACTACAGAAATTGCTTTATCCAACGACAAATATGATTACTACAAAAATCGTGACATTCCAGTTCACCACTTGGATAATATAATAAGAGCTAATGTAATATGCATATATTCATTTCAAAATGTATATACATAGGTAGAAAATGTGTGTATGTGTGGCCATCTACGTAAATCTATTTTTTAAAGAAGCATATGTTCTTAGGTAATGAAATAATAATTAATAAATGATAAATAGCTTCAATAAAAACAGCAAAATATATCATAATTTTTTATTAAATGAAAAATGGTATATATTTAGTATCGTCGATACAATTATTAAACGTACAGCTCCTTAATTGTAAAATAATTTAAATCATTTATCGAGAAATGCACCTCAACATGGCGACATATAATAAATAATAATATAAGAAAGAAATTATTTATTTCTTCGAAGAAAATCATATGTTAACTTAAATATTATATTTTAACTTAAACGTAAAACTCAATTTTTATTTAATTTACAATTTAAACGTCAAATAAAGGAGATTTTGAAGACCACGCTGGGGAAGTCTATGGGTAAATCAAAAATATCAGAGTTTATAGATTTATTATAGATTGTTTAAACACACCTTAAAAAGACTACTTTTCCCCTCACGGTCTTTGGGACATTTGTAATTGATAGCCTCATCTAGTAAAGCACGTAGCTGACCGTCGTCGAGTGTTTCTACATACTTGTCGTTCTGAAACAGAAATATTAATTGATTAATGTTTTTAATTTTTAGAAAACATATAAAAAGATTTTCTTTCCTTAATGTAGAAATAGCAAAAAAGTAAAAAAAAAACAAATGCAGTAGTTTAAGTCGTTTAAAAGTATTTTATATCAGTGGACAGATATTTAATATGATTCCGCGAAAACCACACAATGCAGTCTGTGATATTATATGTGTTGTGAATAATTATCACATTGAAAAATTATTAGGTTAACAACATAATTAAATTATTGAAGATATAGGGCTTTTATATCTAAACTTATACATAAATTCCGTAAAATAATCAACTTATTTTTAACATTTTTAAAGTGTTAAACGCTAATAATAAACGTTTTCTAAATAACTATTTTTTTTTCCTAAGTGTGAAAAAACTCTTTAAAAATCATAATGTTTTTGTAGTGTACTTATTATAATTTCTACGATGCCAATAATTAAAATAACATAATAAAAAATATGTTAAGTTTATAAATTAATGTAATTTCGAGAGAGAGAGAGATGTCTGAACTCGGATCGTGTGTGATTTTGTTTGCCACTATTAAATAGGTTTATCAATTATAAACCATAGATAAAACATATTTCATAATAATAAACGTTGTTAGCATCTCTGTAGTGTAACAAAAACAAAGTTGTAACATACGTATATAAGTTTCGACGTAACTTGATGAGAACGTATGGTTTAGTTGTCAGAGCTGGTCAGAGCGCCTGGTCGGTTCCCAGGAGGCGCGGGTTCGAGTCCCGCTACTTTAAATTTTTTATACGTTTTCTAAACCAGCGTTTTTCTTTCCTAAGTGTGGTATAACACTTTTAAAATGTTAAAAATAAACAATTATTATACATAGCTAGAGCTAGCTAGCTATACGTAGTAATATAAAACTATCGACATTTGGAAAGTACATAATATGTTCCAAATAAAATTTTATTTTATTAGCCCGTCTATGTTAGTGACATTTTTTTTTTAAACGATCCAATATTTTTTTTACTTTATTACTAAAAAAATATTATATAAAAGAGAAGAATATTATCCGTTGTTACTATGGTTAATACCATAGTAACAACGGATAATATTCTACTCTTTTTCCGAGTATTGTTTAGAATAGAATAATTACGAGTTAATTATTTGTATATTTTAAGATATTATTTATACATTTATACGACTTTCATAACATAAAAGACGTTAATAGTTGCCTTTGTGGTTGTATATTAGGCATGCATTAAAAAAAAAGTTACAATTAAACAGTGATTCATTTATATTTAAATATATTCAAAATTTTATAGCTACATTGGTTTGATAGAAAAAAAAATCGACACACAACAAATACAATATATTACAAGTTTCAAAATAATAATAACATTTGTATTCTCACAAACGTTCACGTATAGAGTCAACACTACCTCAATCTCCTGAAATTAATTCTTACTAAATTTTCCTTTTCGCCAGTCGAAGTTCACAATGTTTGAAAACTAAAGTTTTAAGTAGACTTTAGTAGGTAGATTTCACTTGAGTCAAGAATGACGAGCACACTTAAAATATGAGAGTTCATTAGTGAGGTAATTAAATTTTAAGATAACTGAAGCATTATTTGTAACATCATTAAAGTGCTTTAAAACCCGTTATTTTATATTTCAAATGTGTACAACGCTTAGAAATATAGAATGTGTTTGTAAAGTAGGGAAGGGAAGTGTCATAATGGGAACAGTATGTATTTAGACCTGGTCCACAGGTTCCCTGTAACCTACTCTGCTACGTGCGGGATACAGCGTGAAGTTAAAAAAAAAAACAAATCAACGAGATATATTGATTAACAAACAAAGTAAAATTTTATCAAAATCAGTTAGTTATGGTGCTATAATTCTAATAAATAAAACATCGTTGCGTAGTGGAACAGGTTCGTTTCCCACTTGGGGTAAATTAATTACTTTCATTTCTTCGCTGTACAAAGAGCGGCGTTGAGTTCCACCATTTAATATTCTCGAATTCCGGGTGAAAGCTGACAACAAAGCATGTGTCACACTGGGATCAGCCTTGATATATGAGGTATAAAACACATTCGTCATGATTTGAATACTTAAATAATAAATGGAAATTTATATGTAGGTATTATATATATTATATATACATATATAGAGGCCAATCGTGGCGCAGTGGCACAAATTGTGACTGTAAAACCGACTGGTTGTGGGTTCGATCCCCACTCGAGGAGATGAAATATTTACTTAAATTTATATTTCCATTTCTTCGCTCTGGCGTCGAGGCAAAGCGCGGCGTTGAGTTCTGCCACTCAACACGCAATGCCTCCAAAATTTGGCAGAAAGTGGGGAACAGAGTGTCTTAACACTAGGTTCCCTCTGCCTACCCTGCTGTGTGCGGGATACAGCGTGAAGCTGATTTATATATACATATATATTTTTGTGTCCAATGTCCATGTCTAGTTAGTGCGCACCCCGGAATTATTAATTACAAAAAAATTGTCCCGTCCCATCTAACATCCATAAAATGTCTGCAGATGCGCTAATGTACCTATACAGAAAATACGTCACACATTTAGTAAAGCACAGCACAAATTTGCTATATTTTTGTGGTACGGGAGAAATTCTAAAGAAAATAAAACAATAAAAAAAAACGCAAAAAAAGTAGTAAAAAAAAAATAAAAACGTGTTTACAAAAAGAAGTATAATTGGGTCAATAGGTTCGATGTCTACAGCAAAACTTTAAAAGAAACCGATGCTCGTTACAGAGGCGTAACTAATTTTGTAATTATGTTACGGTCGATTGGATGCTGAATCATTAAACTCAAGGCCCGGCGCACAAATCCTATGAATATCTATATAGTATTGTCATAGAAACTGAATAATGTTTATTATAAGTACATAATATATAAGTTTTCCTATAAATAGATAGTAGTTATAGTAAGAGTTCAGTCGCGGCACAGGGGCACACCGTATGACTGTAAACGATTGTGGGTTCGATTCGCACTCGAGGAAATGAAATATTTACTATCTTCATTTCTTCGCTCTGGTGTCGAGGCAAAGCGCGGCATTGCAATCCGCCAACATGGAATGCCTCCAAAATTCAGCGAAAAATGAGAAACCGAGTGTCTTAACACTAGGTTAAGTTCCCTGTTCCTAACTCGGCTGTGTGGGGGATACAGAAAAAAAAGAAGACAGTAGTTATAAGCTTAGTTATAAGTAAAATGAGTGCGTTTGTTGGTGTACCAACGCCGCGTGAATTTCAGTCGTCACTGCAATTCTTGTCTCGTAAGTCGTAATAAGATCATCAATACTTATTGTTAGATAATTTGCTTAGCGTAGTGCATTTAATGCTGATTCATCGCTCGTAAGCTACGAGGTCAAAACAAAACAGGTGGAGATTGCCAGTTCGTATATTATTTATTATTTATTTAATACTAATTATAAGGAAACAGCAGTATATTTTTTTAAGTGTTGCAACACTTAACAAAGTCATGTATATAGTATACACATAATTTTTTTAAATACTTTTTTTTTACTACTGCACTAAAATCGAATAATAAACAAGTAAAGTTTTAGCAAAGGAAACAAATAGTCAAATAAAAATAATCATATAAATGAAATTTTTGCTTATCACTGTAAATAAAACTATAAAAAAATGTTTCATATTACCTGATAAAGACTATTTATTACATTTAGGTACGCATATCTAATAATAATTTTATTATTACACCGTGTAGTTCTTGTATATGGTATAATATGTATTTTAAGATCATATCAACAAAAAGTCACAATCCAAGATAAAAAAAAATAAAAGCTCATAGAAGAGTTTAATATATTTCGTGAGCTTCAGAAAAAGAAACGGTACACAACGTTCTGCTTGACGATAACGGAGCATCCAAGATTGCATTCGCTATAGAAGATTTACTGTAAATTCAATTTTGTTCCTTACCGCGGTAGTGTTAATTTTGACAATGTGATGGGTACCTGTACCGTATTGCGGCTGGTGACAGGGCGGAACGTCAACTCCTGGCGTTGGTGACGAATGGCCACGAGCCAAATTTTTAGATGAGACATACTGTCTCGCCGTAATTGTTGGTATTTTCGAAAAAAAAAGCTATAAAATTCGCGTGTGTAAGATGCGTCGACGTATAAAATTATCAATACTTGTAATGTTAGGTATATGTAAAGTGGAAAAAATATTTAATAATACTATGAATTGAGCACTGGCACTTAGCAGAGTAGGCAGAGGCAACCTAGTGTTAAGACACCCCATTTCCTATTTTCCGCCGTATTTCCGAGGCATTTTGTGTTGGGTGGCGGAGCTCTACGTCGCGCTTTTGTCTTGGTACCAGAGCGAAGAAATAGAAATATTAATAAATGCCCTCGAGTTAAAATCGAACACCCACAACCGTCGCGTTATAATCACACGCCCGTAACCCTACTCCACGAGGGTCTTATATATTTAAAAAACTATTCAACTATTTCCATCAGGTTGCGGTACGGAAGGTCCATTGGATATAGGAAGTTACACAGTCGAAAAGGTCAGGGCCGGAGTAAGGATAACTGTGAGCACTGGGATCAATACTCCCCTGTTTATATATGAGGATGCAGTATATTTTTTTTACAAATCGTGTTAGATTTGTAAATTATGCATCCTCATATATTTTTATATTATCACTTGTTTAGCTATTATATATAATTATAATAACTATAATGAATTTTAATAACTTCTATGGAAAATGAACGATTAATTCTACGGTTGTGACGAACATTCAATACTTATTCAGGTCAGGGTGGAAGCAAACACAACATCATTAATCTTTAAGCCTTTCAACCATTACATTCGATAACATTAAAGAAACTGAAAATTTTTAAAAAACCAAATCTATATATATATATATATATATATATATATATATAGATTTGTTTTTTTTATATATATGTTAAAACTTTAAATTAAACAGCAAAATACGAGACCAAGTTCCATAATTAACAGTGTACACACTTTTTGAATATGAAAAACGTTGTTACATAAAAAAATTATGGGTGTTGCCATAAATTTGTGCGAATATGGGCGGGATACAGCTCTCGAAAAGGTCAGGGACGAACCGGAAATAAGGGGCATTCGGAGGATAATTGGATCGATCTGCGATATCATGTAGCTTTTATTCTCTATTCACAAATTAATAAAAGATTTCTGATGTTTTCGTATAAAAGATTTCTGATGTTTTCGTATAATTGATTCTAATGTCATAACTAAATACTCTATCAGCACACTTTTAATACAAAAAATATTCTGGACTTATTACAGGATTTCTTGAAAGTTGGTGGCAGTCGAAAATGACGTGCTATTTTTACGATAAGCTGCAGTACTGGAGAAATGCCAAAATATTTTGGGGATCCGTAGATCCTGGTGTATGTCACCAGGTAAATAATAAATCACATTTTAGTTTCTTTCTATCCTACATAAATAAAATAGCGTTTGAAAATAAAACATTTACCTATATTAAAGTATCCATGTACGGGTCTTTTATAAAAATAAATAATAAGGCGAGAAGGAGAAAATATAACTAACAATTATTATTTTCAACGCGTCATTTGGAGCTATTATTATTTGGTGGATTTCACTATAAAATGTTCAAAATAGTGCACGCTACGTTGAAGCACTCATACACGGACGCGGCACTATGATACACACACCGACTGAGACATCAACTAAAAATAAATCATTATCTTCGCTACTCGTTGGCTGATTCATAAAAAAATGCATTTGGCTAAAGTTGACAAATTCAGTTTTGTTTTTTTTCTTTGGGATCAAAATATAAAAATAATAACAACTACAAACAATTGGCGATCAATGAAACATATTTCAAAATTTAGATACTGTAAATAATAAAAATAAGTGGAGAAGGTTGTTTGGTTTGAACGAGATAATCTCGGAAACTAACGGTTCGAATTATTTAAATATTTTTTTTTATCGAAAAGTTAATTTATCGAGAAAGCCATTTTAGCCTATATTACATCACTTTTAGCTTTTCGATGTAAGCCATTGTACCAGATAGATGGTCAGAATTACAGTGTGAGTACACACACATACTTATATATATATATATATATATATGTATATATATATATATGTATATATATATATATATATATATATATATATATATATATATATATATATATATATATATATATATATATATATATATGTGTATATATATATATTACAGCTAGTTTTAATAACCTTAAATAAAATGTATAGCATTAACATTATTTTTTATATACGTCTATATTATATATATATATTTATTATTATTTATTCATATTTATTCTTATTTACAAATTCACAAATATACACATATAAAATGCATAACTTTGTTATTCCTATACTAGGTAGTGTAGTCAATCTTTACATAAATATATGAGAATAAAATTTATAAGTAATTCTATTTAAAAAAGGTAAAACGAAACAACCTCGAGGAATCCAATTTACAGGCAAATGTCGTCGTTTACTAGATATCACGTCAGATCCCTGTTTATTGATTCTTTATTATGGCACATAATAGTATGGCATCCTCCTATTTTGACATGATTTCATAATTTAGCGATGACATACAAAATATATATTAATTCTCGTTCGCCGCTTCACTCGTTAGAACTATACATTATTTATTTACTAATTTGAGTAATTTTCGTGTTTTAGTAACATTACAATTTTAAAGACAATATAGATACATGGAAAAGTAAAGTTTAAGCCATTTAGTTATTAATTAAATTGTATAACGTTAGATACTTTATTAATTTATATAAATAACGTTTATATTAGTTATTGTTCTTTATCTATGGGGTTCCGTGCGTGGCAGTTCAGCACTAATCACTTCGCCAATCTCACGTTGAATGGCGAACACACAATTTTTTATTTATATACCGATTGATATAAAACAATCATTAAATGTTAAGGGAAAATTGGTTAAACACAAATAATAACAAATAATAATTTGCCTATTATCCTTAAAGTGAGAACTGCACTTAAATCGGTTCAATTTATTGACATTTCATCAGTCACATCTGCAGCTATTTCTAAGATTGGCGTGAACGAACGTACAGACAAACATAAAAAATTATATTATTTGGGTTTTGGGTTTTATTATAAATGTTCCCAATATTAGATTTTATCATATATCTTCCATGTACGGACAGCAATTAGTTATAATTTTATTATATGTATAGATTTAAGAAAGTAAAAAATAAAGTTTAAATTATTTAATTTTTAAAAAATGTATTACAATATGAACACAATTCGAATTCAACCAGAATCGGCATACCCTTAGTGTATGTAGGTATACCAATCGTCAGCTTCGGCGTGAAGCTGACGATTGTCCGCACACAGAATATACAGATAATGCAGAAACGTTAGGCAGAAAGAACCTAGTGTTAAGACACTCCGTTCCCCACTTTTGCCGAATTCTAAATATTTCATCTCCTCGATTGGAATATCGAACCCACAACCAGTCGGTTTTAGTGGCACGACTGGCCTCATACTAATCGTGTTTTTATATAAACAAGAAATATGATCACAATGAAAATGATATACTTTTTTATGTGCCATTATTAACTTTTAGCCAGCAGTTGTAGTGCTTTAGCTAAGCTCATGTCAAATATATAATATTTTAGTTAAAATAATGACAAGCCAAACAGAAAAACAATTACATATATAGCTATTGGTTTTATTTTTTTGTTATTTTAAACGTATCAATCGTTTATTTTTTTGTTATATTTATTTTTTTGTTATTTTTAACGTATCGTCGTAGTTACGATTTTACTTTTCTTATTTATTGAAATATTTATATTTAAATTTCATCCGATACTTAGTATAGGTATCGGATGAAATTTACTCATACCCCCGAATGGGCATCGAATCCATTGTATGAATCGTCGTGCGCTTATACCCCCTGCGCAACAACGGCCTCTATGTATTAAAAAATATAAATATTATTCATATATTTATGAATAAGCAGAATGAAAGGCACATAGTGTATAATCAATAGTTTCGAACACCATGTATATTGGTACAGTGTTGCATGAAATTTGGGAGTTCCAGCTAGTAAATATTTAATGAGCACTAGCTATGCGACGTGCTCCATGTAAGTTAGATCGTATCTGTTACCGGCAATCTGTATAATTGCGGTATTCTATACAATATCTTGGCAATGTATGAAATATTTACGTAAATGTAAGTGGAATGCGATGAATGAGCGTTTAACGATATTATTATCTAATAGTTAATAAATCTATAAAGTGATAAGTTTATTATTTTAAAAGTAAAATATCAACGTGTTATAAAAATATATATTTTATTGTAATACCTTATATTATTGTAATATCTTATATTATTTTAACAATAGTAGTACTTTTGCTTAAAAATAAAAACTATTTTGCTTGCATATCTAAAATTAGACTTTTTTTATTTTTATAATGTGTACCTACTATCAGGACATCAAGTGAAAATCATCTCTACGTATAATTTTATACATGTATTGTATATATCAGAAGCCAGTCGTAGCGTAGGAGTGTGTGACTGTAATCGCAATTGGTTGTGGGTTCGATCCCTACACGAGAAAATGAAATTATTATTTAAAATATATATTTTCATTTCTCCGCTCTGGTGCCGAGGCGAAACGCGACGTTGATTTCCGCCACTCAACACGCAATGACCTCTGAATTCGGGGAATATAGGGAACTGAGTGTCTGAATGTCATTAAGTTCCCGGTCTGCTGACGCACGCACACGTGAAGGTCATTTTTTTATTGTAAATATATTTTTTATCCCAAGAAAATCGTTAGGTCAAACAATATGGAGCTACAAGCTTCCGTTACAACAACACGTAAACCTACACCGCGCATTGTCCACCACCGCAGCGCGATACCCCAGCCGCACGATATCTATGCCACAGCCCACAACCACCGGCCGGAAAGTCTCAGGCTATTATAAAGTTTTTAAATTTAAATTATGTGAAAGTGTTACAGTGGGCGATTAACTAATTACACATTACTTTCACAGATTAATGAATTATACTGTTTTATTTTATTATATTGTTTATATATAAAAAAAGGATCAATCTATCAAGGAAAATAATGGTTCTATAAGACTTATAGGTTTACCTGGAGGATTACTAATTGATGACCAATTTAGCTTCCGACATGGTCGCTCAACCGGTGATCTTCTAGTTTACCTTGCCCACCGCTGGGCCGCGTCTATTGAAAATAAGGGAGACGGCCTGGCAGTTACTTTGAACATGTCGAAGTCTTTCGATCAAGTGTCTGCCGACGGTTTCTTCTGCATATCAATGACGTCGGACTCGGGAAAATGTCGACCAGTGCCAAGATAAATCGCTCCATGAGCAAAACATTCTCGAGGGATGCCTAAACTGGCACTTTCCCTTATAGCCGCGCCCAGTATCAGGACATTGGGTCTTAGCTCAATAAGTATCGTGATTATTGCGAAAGCAAGACCAAGTAAGTCTCAGAGATACTGCGAGTCGTCAGCAGAGCAAAGATTTCTATATTTACTTTAAAAAAAAGATATGGCCGTTTATATGGCAAGAAATGCGTATTTCGGCACTATAAACCGAATCAAAATTCATAGGATACTTCAGGTTGACCTAGAATAATAAAATTTGACAGCTGACACAGGTACAGGTAATACTAATTCAGGAAAAGATATGAAAACTATACATACATCTGTGATTGTCCTAAAAAATAATAGCCTTAAAAGGGGGCAAAATTTGGCATTAAAACCGCTATTTCAAGTGAGGTACCAGGTGAAAGGACTACGCCTGAATTTCAGAACAGCTAAAACCCTCCAAATTTTTGAACGGAACCCTCGGTGGGCGAGCAAGAGAGTTTTGAAGGAAAGACATGACACAAATATTTAATAAATTTTGAGTCATTTTATTTTGGAAAAAAATCATCATACCAATTTAGAAGTTTTTGTAGGCTCATTGTACATTTGCTAATTTTGCTAAAGATCATCACATAATCAAATACATAATTTACGATTCTATAAAGAACAACAACAGGCAAACATTCATTTTTATATACATATAAAGGTTTATATTAATATGACATTAATCATTTTATTATGACAGCATTACAAAAGAAATAATCAAATATTTAAAAAAAAACCGGTTGAATTAGCATTTGAATGTTATGTAATATATCAGCATATATAGAATTTTTTGTTTGCTTGTTAATTATACTTTAACTCTTGAAATATATGAATAGGAACTATAATGTAATTTATCCAGTACTCTTTCGGCCAGTCGTGGCACAGAGGCACAAAGTGTGTCTGTAAAACCGACCGGTTGTGGGTTTCATCCCCAATCGAGGAGATAAAAAAATTACTTAAATTTATATTTCCACTTCTTTGCTCTGGCGTCGAGGCTAAGCGCGGCGTTGAGTTCTGCCACTCAGCACGCCTAGCCTCTAGAATTTGGCAGAAAGTCTGGAACATAGTGTCTTAACACTAGGTTCCTTCTGCCTACCATTCTGTGTGCGGGATACAGCGTGAAGCTGATTTATTTTATCCTATACTCTTTAAAAGGACATGTGTAATGCATGTTATAAATCCATATTTCACTAATGTGTATGCCAAAAAAATTATATGAAAAATATTTTTTTAAACAGGATATCTAAGGATTTTCTTAAGACTTCACCAGCAACCAAAGGATAGAAATGATGTTTTTAGTTTTACATTGAAATGCTACGGATATTCCAACTCATATTTTAATAATGCTTTATACATGCAAGCAAGGTTGGATTTTTCATGTATTTTAATATTTTACTTAAGCTTAACTTAAATTATATCCCCACTGTATCCCTGTAATCAGGGAGAACAGAGCGCCAAATCATTATCAAATCCATAAATGTATAAACTGGCTAATTTTATTAATTTTATCTGAAGTTGGTTTTCTGTTTACATACTGTACATACATATGAATAAACATGGACTTTTTTATTAATAATTATATAATAAGCAAGCTGAATAAACAAAAAATATGATATTTTGTATAGCATTTATTTTTAAACAAACAAATGTGAATTATCAGCAGATGTACACACAATTTGGATATTGTTAAAAGTAGGACAGCTATAGGTAGTAGGTAGAAAGTAGGTAGCTCTTTATAACATTGATTATCAAATAAAAGATGATACCATATATAATATAATAATATTCCTAAAAGGTTGTTGTATAGGCCTATCTGGTTAATTTAAAAAATAATAATACTTTTTTATACTTCAATAGAATTCAACCCAAATATGGTTATCTTTCACCGAGACAAAAAGATCCATGTCAAGAAACCCAATATAAGAGAAAAAGAAAAATAAGTTGACACATTTCAAAATGATCAAAAATACACAAATGAAAAGAACAGACAAATATACAAGCAACAAAATGTTGTCAAGCATTAGAATACAGAAAAAGAAGAAAAAATGCTAATGCAAATGGAAAGTACCTTTTTATTTGTAAATTATATACAAGCAGCAGAATGCTGTATTGATAAAATATAATGTGTTAATTAAAATAAATTATGTATTCTTTTATTGTTGGTAAGCATTATGGAAATAAGAAACATGACAGTTGTGGGTTCAATCTTCAGGGGCATTATTTTCATTTCCCTGCTCTGCCAAGGTGAAAGAGCAATGTTGAATTCCATCACTCAACACAAAAAATGTCCTGAAAATTGTGAAATGCAATGTTCTGACATTAAGTTCTCTTTGAATATACAAAGGATATAGCATGATGCTTAAAAATCTTTTATTTTAAAATTAAGCCATTTATTTTTTTATGTTTCATAAGTGTGAATGTATGGAGCAATAAAATAGCAACTTTTTAAGTTGTCAATTACAATTACAAAAAAATACAATTTTCAATTGAAATGCACATTTTATATATTATAATATTTTTTGTAGAAAATTCATAATATTCTTTTACTTGTGAGTTACAAACATTTACATATTTGTGTGATTTTTTTTTGGTAATATACCTTCAAGAAGCCACTCAATATCCACTATACATACTATGAGTGAAATCCTATTAAAATCTGTAATCCTATGAAATATTTTGTAAGAGTTATTACAGTATTGATGAAATAGACCTACACTACATCTGTATATTTATTATGTATTTGTAATGATATATATTTCTTATAATATACAAAAAGTAATTGATTTGATAAATATTTTTAATTATATTTAAAAATAACTACATATTTTATAATATTTTGTTTTTAAGCAACAAAAATAAAAGAAAATATATAAAGTACAACTCTTAATGTTCTATTTAATATGTTTTTTTATAAATAATTATGAAGTGTGTAAAACATTAATATTATAATAAAGAAAATTATTAAATATTGCCTTCAAAAAATCTATACACCAATTTATCAAATATGATAACTTAATAGATACATACACCGTCAATATAAAAAAAGTAATATATTATATTATCATAGATTCAAAAAATGGCATATTCTGGTCGTTTACATTTTACTCTTTATATGTAATGGAACTTGACATTCAAATGAATTTTGAAATTATCACAAAATAACTTAGAAAATCATATATTTTTATTATTTCGCATCAATGGAACAATTATTTACTTTCTATATACAAATTGTGAAAATATTTAGTGGTAAAACTAAATACATACAGATTAAAATATAAGACAAAAATGTTGCATATTTTTTGACATTTATGCTTAATTTAATCCTTCGCCATTTTCGTTACTTACGCTTTTTATAAACGTCAAAATAAATTCCTCTTGTGCAAGACTGACACGAGATAATATTAACAGTGTTGTTTTAAATGCATGAATATAAATAACAGAGAATTTATTAGCTTGCTTGCAGTATAAATATCGGAAAAGGTCAGCTTACCACTACATCGTTGGCACCCGCTGTCACGGCTTTATGGTCTGGGTTCGTTGGATGATCCTTAATATGGTTATACAGTACTTTTGTGTCGTCTGTCGAATTGTTAGTTAGATTTTTATCCGGAGCTTTTGGTTCCTTATCGTACTCCGGTGGAGGAGCCATCTTGAAGGAAGAGCAGACAGATGACACAAGTCTTATGACTTTTGCACACTGAATTCACTCTATTTCTTTAAACTATGTACACAATATAAACATTAAGCCATTTCTATGTATGTTATACAAATTATAACTATAGTTCTTATATTTCGCGAAACCGAAGTCATCATTTTCGACGAGTTTGAGCTAACATTTTTACAATTATTTTAGCGATAATGGTGACTTAACTACATCCGCGCCCTCAATCCTAAGCGGAGAAAATTGGAATATTTTTTTTTCAGCCAGCAACACCAGTATCTAGTTTTTAATTTCGATGAAGAACAAAGTTATAAATTCAGTTAAGATATTATAAACTTAAAAAAATAATATAATCCCCTTTTATGATTACAGCAACATTTATATTTACAAAAAAAAATCAAATAGAGATAATATTCGTGTTTAAATTATTCTCTAATTTTGCTGCTGCGGATGAGAGATCAAAAATATGATGTCTATTTGGTTACATTTTACCATTCATTTAATTACATTAATACAGCTCATTTAAATATCGAGGAGCTTTTCTAGCGCACAATATTTTTAACTTTATCATGATATGCTTCAATAGATGTATCTATATAGCTCTGGAAAAGATTGCCATGTTTTAATAAACTCTATTAAATTTAGTTTTTTCGTAGAAGAAGTAATATTAACATTATTTTCGCTATTACCACCTTTTTCATCATCCATCTCTATTAAAAGCATAAGCATCCGCCTTCATTCAAGTATTTTTTCCACTAAAATATTGCCACGCGCTCGTAAATATTATTGAAAATAATATTATCCTCCCATATTGTCGTGGCAAAAACAGAATTTCTAGACATCTACAATAATATTGACCAATATAGAAAAATTGGCAACACAAGAAATATTATTGACAATACAAATTTTATTGACAGTATATTTTATTGACAGTATAGTATATTACCAATACATTTTATATTGGTATTATATTTCATTATGCTGATTGACAATAATATTCATCAATGACAATTTTATAGTACAAAGTATATTGGTTATTTATTTATGTTGTATGTTTAGAAATATAAATTTATTTTGAAGTTTAATATTAATTTTAAAACGAAAATTGAAAATATAAATACGTAAACCAAAATCTTTGAATAGCGGATCAGCAGCAACTTTATTGATGTTTTATTCGATTTGACAATTGTAAACGTCACCGTAACATTTAGCGATTGGCTATCGGCATTTAGTTCCAGTTTCAACTTTCATTCACAAGGTTTTTGTAGTCGGTTTGTGGGTCTTGTTGCCGTCGTATTCGTGATATATTTAATTTTTGTTATAATAAATATATAAATAAACTTTGAAGAATGACTGAAACAAAAGAAAACATTTTCTTATTCGTCCCCAATATAATTGGTAAGTTACTCACCTTTTATTGTGACCATGTTCTGATTCTTACGATTTGCGTCATTGTTTACTATTATATTCCAGGATTCGGAAGAGTCATCCTAGCTATAATAGCATTTTATTTTATGCCGACCCACTGCATATTGGCATGTACATGTTATGTTACATCGGCGTTGCTTGATGCCTTTGACGGTCATGCCGCTCGATATTTTAATCAAAGTAAGTGCTATGGCATCTTTTAATCCAATTACAATTTATTCTTAAATGTTTCAACAGGCTAACACCTGTTTTTATATATTTCAAGTTATTTCAGGGATCAATGTTTATGTTTGATGGACATTGAAATGCATTTCATTAATATCAATAACTTTTTAGTGGGTTTTATTTTAGATATTTATTAAAAAATATATAGTATAAAGATCTACTAATATTGTAAAAATGTGAAATTTGTGCAGGTGGATGTTTGTTCCACTTTCAACAATGCTACTAAACTTTATAGTAATATAGCTTATACATCAGAATATCACACAAGCTACAATTTATCTACAGTTTTTGTATGATTTGGCTATAATATAACAATAAGAAGCTGTGTTTCAGTTGCTAGCATAGTATAAAAATATTTAAATAATATATATATGTACTTATATATATATCTCTATGAAATATAATGGATTATAGGTACCAAGTTTGGAGCAATGCTGGACCAGCTAACAGACAGAGCGGGGACTGCTGGCCTGATGATGACTTTAGCTACATTCTACCCAAAGTACACTTTCTGGCTTCAATTGTCAATGGCCATTGATATCACTTGTCATTGGATCTATTTGCACACATCAACCCTGCAAGGAAAAACCTCACACAAATTTATTGATATGTCTGAAAATCCAATAATGCATTTATATTATACCAACAAAAATGTTCTCTTTTTTATGTGTGCTGGAAATGAAGCTTTTTATGCGGCTCTGTATGTGATGTACTTCTATTCAGGACCAACAGGTATTTAGTATTTAAATACTTACAAATATTTGACGCTGTTTTGGTGCCATTTGACAGCATCAGTAAATGTAGTTCTTGGTAAATCTTAGTGGGCTGATACAGAACAGAAATTGTCCTCTTAGGAGAATGATTATAGTTGAAATATTTGTGATGTGTAACTGTAAAAACAATGGTTGTGTGTTTGATTTCCACTCAGGGAATGAATTATTTATTAAATGGTTTTTCTTGCTCTCGCAACAAGACAAAGGACTGCATAAAGGTTAATTTCAACAACAAGAATGGACTTAGCAAATTTACTCTTTGCTGACCACATTTGATTTACTAAAATTAAAATGTAAATTAAAAATATTTTTTATTTTTAAATACATAGTGTACATTATGTAATGAAGATACATTTATTTTCAGTGTTGGGAATGGGCTTGTTCAAACTGATAGCATTATTGTCTATGCCAATAGCTGTGGTAAAGACGGCCATATCAGTTCTACACGGTATTGTTGCATCTGTCAACCTGTCCATTATTGATGTCAATGAACGAGCTGCCATAGCTCAGAAACAAAACAACTAACTTCATTATATCACATAGATATATTTTACCATGATTTTTAACTATGTAAGGCCAAATGAAAATTTATGTTTGTAAATTATTTAGGATACTAAGTATGCTCTTTGGATTTCTTCCAAACTATAAAATATTTTAATGTATTGACAAAAAAAATGATGTACATTGAATTTATGTACACATCTTGCGGAATAAATATATTAATTTAATTTTTAATTTGGAAAACTGATTTTTTTTATCAGCCTCTCGAGGCGGAAGTGGTAGAAGCATGCAACTGTAAATTTGTAGTAAATTAATTAATTGTAGTAAATTAATTAAGTATACCTTAGAAGTCAGTATATTAAAATATTTATTAATCTACATTAACCTACTTTGATTGTTCTAACAACACACTATTTATTGTTGTTACATTATGTTAATAAGGCTAAACTTTTAAATAATTTAAGAAGGTATTACTAAAAAGCACAGAAAAATAAAAGAGAGCTATTTAGGTATAATGTAAAAACCAAAAAATACTGTCGATATTAAATGGCCTTACATAAATAGATAATGTGCAATTCCTATAGCTGATTGATTATTTTTAATGCTCTTCCAGAATAAATATTCCTTAACTCAGTGATATAACTTACATTACATGTACATTAGATATAAAAATTATGTTACATTTTTAAGTATTTATTTAGGTAATGGTTTTATTTTGAGGATATAAAATTGTATTAAGTTATTAATTATGTGATTATAAAAAAACCTAATTTATGTATTGGAAAACATTTAAATTGCAATGACTTTTGATTAATTCTCAAGTAAAAATCTATTTATATTAATAAATCAGCATTTATTATTAAAAAAATCTCAAAAATGTTTTGTTTTTATAGCTAGTTTTTGTTTTTTATAGGCAATTCTTAGTGAGTGATATTTTTAAATAACATTTTAATAAGTATCAACCATGTTTAATGCCGATTAATCTGTTAAGTACACATCGGTTATCTTTATTAGATGTAGTTTAAAATGGTGATAGTGTATCTCTGTGTTTATCTTTTTTATTTCTTATTTCAGAATGAACGTATTACTTCATTGAAAGTTAATAATTTTTGCCTATGAATTTGTCTAACTGGAAAACCAACTTGTTATAAAGTTTCAGAGGTCAAGTTATTATTTATTGAACATGTTTCGTCACAAAATATAAAAAACATACTATTCTAAAGTTATTGTAGTCTACGAAACGTAAGCTGAGCTTTGCATTGGTGTGAATGAGTACAAATTTTTCATCACTAGTGCCAGAAAAAAGGTTGCAGAATAAAATTTATCAAATAAAATAAATTAAACATAAAAAAATAGCACAATTATTTTCCATTATATCATTTAGAATAGCGTTGTTGACTACTTTTTTTTTTCTTTTATAGCTTGGTCACGTACATTTTTCTATTCTACAGTGGCAACATTTTATTTACTTTAATTAAATCGAACAAAAAATAAAATATTCAAGGTCAAATACGTGACGACCAAGAGGTGGGTAAGACAACGAGCAGTATGCTAAACAGCCGTCGTCACACACACACACTATGTGTGTGTGTCTGTGTGCGAGTGGCACACAGACACAAGGCAAAGCTCAGCTTACGCTTCATTCACTGTAGTTGTGTAACAGTAATAGTTAAATGTACTTTTATTTTCTCATTGTATATTTTTTTAATGTTTACATATATAAGCATTTAATTTTCATTATTAATATTGATATTGTTGTATAAACTGTGTGTTTGTTTCGTAGAAAGATATTTATTTATAGTAATAATTGGAAACTAGTCAATGTTAAGCAACAAAATATTTTATTAAAGCACATACCAATTATAGTGTATACCGTATTTCCTTAATAAATGTGATAAAAAAAATACGTTTTTTATTTATTATCCTTGAGTATGACGTATAACGGGCATATTTGGGAATGGGCGCATTGAGTACTGGACCTCCACAGAACGCTGTGTGTGAAAGTGTTTTTTTTAATTAATTCTAGTTAGTTTTAATTAATTCTCGTGGGGATTGAACCCACGACCATTCCTTTATAGTCGCACACGATCTCTATGCATACAATAGGTGTTGGATAGTCATAGATCAAAGTGACTTATTATTAGACATTTTTTAATGCATATACTTAAATAAATATCAACCCATCATACATTAAAAGAAAGAAATTGAAAATAAAATCAACATATTTTTTAGTAAATTTATTATATATTCTATTTAGAATAATGTTACAATACTTTTAATCAAGCTGTCAAAGCATTAGTTCAATACCAATGGAGATACAATATCATTGTAACTTAAAAAATCAAATAACATGCAAGAGTTGCACGAAAATAAATGTTAAAGATAAGTAAAGCAAATATTTGTGTAAATGTGAAAATAATATAATTAATTAATAATTTATTATTATCCTTTGAGGCTGGACATGCCAGCTCTCATGATTTCATCCACTAGAAGGAGGTTGCTAGCAATTACTGAACAGGAATTGATTATTTGCTTTTTAACAATATAATTGTCATACACTCCCAGGTCAACCGGCTTGAAAGCTTCACCAGAGCTCAAGTCCAAACCAATCGGATCAGGGCTTAAGCGAGACTCCTCTTGCAATTTCACAATAGTATCCTGAGCGTCAAATCCAGAGTTGACTGCAAGAGTTTTTGGAATAACCAGTAATGCCTCAGCGTACGCTTGGATTCCAAGACGGGATTTTCCTTTAACAGTGTCTTTGAATTTTTGAAGTTCCATGTTGGCTTTGATCTCGAAGGCACCTGCTCCAGGAACATAACATTTGTCTTCGATAGCGTTGTTGATGGCTCGGAGACCATCACGAACTGCGTCCTTGATCTGGGCCAGTGTGTGCTTGTTGGGACCCTTCATGAGAATAGTCACTGACTGAGGGTTTTTGCATTCCTCAACAAATGTGTACTTTTCTTCCCCAAGAATATGTTCGTACACGACGCCGGCATATCCCAAGACTTCTTCGTTGAGGTCTTCCACTGAGTTCATGGCTATACCGCCGCAGGCGAGGGCCAAACGCTCCATGTTACGCCTCTTAGCCCTACGCAATGCGATAATGCCTTCTTTGGCGAACGCGTCCAAGGAGAGAGGATCCACTCCCTTCTGATTGATCACTACAAACGTCTTGTCAGTACCATCGCATACTTTCTTCTTCAATGCAATGATCTGAAATGTTTTTTAACATTTAATTGTACTGTTTTATCTCTTTAAATCTGATTAGGGAATAATATAAACTAAATACAGTGTGTCTGAGGAACTTAAATTCTTCTGGTAACATTGACAGTGGGACATCTAACTAGTTTCGATAATTTTTCCAAATGATACAATACTATTTACTATTTTTATTTAATATATTTATTTTAATTAATAAATGTTAATTTTAAAAACGAAAAGGAAATTAAGAAGCAGCACAAGGAAAACACAAATATACATAAAGATAATAATACTTTAACACCATTAATATTATATATATATACATACATACGAATTTGGGGGGGATTATGGGGAGGTTACTCAAGCTCTAAAATTTTTTGTATGTTTAAATTTTTTGGCTTGTTTTCTTTTTAATTTGCTTCAAAGTTTTCTATTAATCGTATTTTTAAGTATTTTTTATGCTAATTAAAAATATATAGTACACATATACCAAACACTCCAAACCGTTTCACCATTTTATAATAATATAAGACAGAACTACGGCATGATTGTTTTAGTACATCATTTACATCCACTATTGTGCATAATGGCTATGGGTGAAAAATATTATGAGAGTCTTAATAAAACAAAATCACTCTTGCAATATACTTTAAATCTTAAGTACATATAATGTGAAACATCGCTCGTATCTGTCAAAGTTACCCAGATTGACTGTATATACGAGTATGTATATTTTTGTATTTTTTTCAGCTTCACGCTATATACAGCGCACAGCAGGGTAGGCAGAGGGAACCTCACGATAAGATATGTTATTTAGATTAATAAGAAGAACTCCGAAGAACTCTTTATCCTGCATTTTACGATAATTTTTGGGGGCATTAAGTGGCAGAACTGAATGCTGCACTTTGTCTCCAAACTAGAGCAAAAAAATGAAAATATTTCAATATTTAATTTTCTCCAGTGAAGATGGAACCCACAATATGTCGCATTTACAGCCACACCTCAACAATTTACAGGCTATATATTTTATACATACATATAATTGTGATATGTTATACATATGTACATATAAACAAAATACATGTAGTATATTACCTGTAAGTTGTAAAAAGATGTCGATTAGAATGTGAAAATGAAAATAATTAATTAAACCAAGTTAGTTCACAGACTAAGCTGTACAGTTTCGCCACAACAGCCAAAGTTAGAATAATTTAAAAAATCAAGAGCATGTTGATGTAACAAACACAATATGTACAGGTATAATATATTACCTTCTTAACTCTCTGGTCAATAAATTCTCTTTCAGCTGCCACCAACTTTTCTCTGTCCTCTGCTGATTTGTAGAAGAAGCCGGAGTTCACTTCCGTCTTTTCATATTCAAGAGATACATTACAAGTTAGAATGTAGGCATTCTCAACGCGTTTCGGCATATCAGGATGACGGGCACCATGGTCCATAACAATACCTATTAAACAAGTTAAATTACATTTTAAGATATGTATAAAATATTATAATGTGTTGGGGAATCTAGAACTAATATCTCTGGACGCATGTACTTATTGTAATATGTATTTTTTTTTTAAATATAGTATGTAAGTTGTTCCTTTGATAGTTTGTGCCAACACAGGGTCTTACTGGGTTCAATTTTCATTTGGAGGATGAATTACCTTCATTTCCTCGCTCTGGTAAAAGGAGGGGTTGAGCCCTACCAATAATATCTGGCAAATTGGCAGTGCATGGGGAACAGTGTTATGTAAGTTCTAAGTGATTATAATAAATATCTACCTTTAATTAAAGAAGTTTCAGTAGCTGTCTTATGTTGCATTTCCATAAGTTCCACCATATGCAAGTCTACGGGCTTGCCCGGTGTACGGATTGCTAGTACTGCATCCACACAAGCATCAGTTAATACATCAGCTAAACTTGAATGTACCTGTAAAAATATGAATACATTTTTATATGTACATCTTGTCTCTTTTTATTATCTTTTTAACTTCACACTGTATCCTCCACATAGCACAAGCTAGGTAGAGACAACCTGAGAACCAAAGGTTAATAAAACACAATTTTTTTCTCACTTTTCAATTCTTTAGATTTTGCGTGTTGAAAGAGAGAACTCAATCAAGCGCTTTGGCTGAGCTTTCCATAAAATAGCAACGTAATGGAAATATTAAATATTTCATTCACCAAATTGAGAATTGAACTCACATCTGTCACGTTTACCATAGCACTCTTATGCCCCTGTTCCATTACGACCTCAAATAATATATCATTTTTTAATAAATTGGAAAGCTATTGCGGCCCAGTGGCATCTTTGATTGTAAATTCAAAATGAGTTTCATTGAGTGTCATTCTCACTTGGGGGAATATTGTGTTTTCTTGAAAAGAACAAGAATAGAAAAGAAAAGACATGAAATAAAAGTCTTTACACATCAGTTCCCATTTGTCTACCCTAATATATAGACCCTATTGAAAGACAGGAAAAGAACAAGTTGATACTATCTATTTATTTAAAAAACTAAAAAAAATTGAGTATGTTGTGGTGCAGGAGCAAAAGCTTGCCAGTTTAAAGGCAATGTTGAGATCCTCCAATCAACACACAATTCCTCATGAATTTGACAGAAAGTGAGGATTGTCTTAACATTAGGTGCCCAGGTTTCTAGGTATCTACCCTGCTATGAGCGGGAAACAGCATGAAACTATAAAAACAATAGCAGTTGCAGTTGCTCTTGGAAACCATTAATCACCCTGACAACTAAGTCATACATTATAATCTAGCTGTGACAATTTTTTTTTTATACTTGTTATATTTTTGTTTATACCAAATATTAATTTCAAATCCGGCCACATTTAAAATTTAAAATATTACACATTTAAACATTAGACCAGACCTTTGTCTTCAAAGAAGTTCTGGCAATATCTACAAGGTTTTCTCTTGTGACATCAATTGGAATTTTCAAGGATTCTAAGATTTCTAATGCCTTATTACGAGCAACATCAAAGCCTTCAGTAATAATTCTTGGATGCAAACCTAAAAAAAAATAAAATGATCAATACTTTTAATAAACAATAAAATTTGTCAGTTTTCTTTCCAGAGAGGCCCTGAAGAAATCAAGACAAACACTACCTATTTAATGGATGATTCAAGATGGCATTTGGTTTGAATAATTTAGGTAATATAATCAAATTTATATAGTTATTATTTATATTTGAAAGAGTGAAACATTAAAAAAATATATATCAATACCTTCACTAATATAAATATCAGCCTGTTTAAGAAGTTCGCCTATTAATAGCACTGTTGAAGTAGTGCCGTCGCCTGTTGCGTCGTCTTGAGCAGTAGAAGCGCGAGCAATGAGCGAAGCTGTGGGGTGTTGAATTTGCATTTCATGCAGCAACACATTACCATCTTTAGTGATTTTAATATCACCTGATCCGGACACTAACCTTTGGGAGAGAAAACGAAAAATCATGTCTACTTTTATCGTGTTCTGTTCTTTCTTTTTCGTTTATCATGTTATGTTTTTTTATAATGGCGCTCCGTGCGTGCCAGTTAGGCACAAAATCACTTGGCCAATATTATGTCTACTAATAGTTAAATGCCGGCACTCGACACATGTTTTTATATCAGCCCATAATCAAAAGAGCTTTAGTTGTACCAGTATAATTTTATAAGTAATTATAAATTATGTGAATAATATTTTATTTTTCAATATAAAAAAGATTTTGAATAGTCTCAAAAAGATATAACTTACATTTTCATGGTGCCTTTGGGGCCGAGGTTAGTTTTCATGACATCTTGAATACCTTTTGCAGCGCTTATGTTTACAGCTAAAGCTTGTGCAGCTCTCGCAAATTCAGCTTTAGGGTTAAGTAAGCTAATTGCAGACATATTTTAAGTTTCTTTACAAAATCTTATAAAACAGACAGCAAGTTTTAAAATAAGTGATCACAAAAAGTCACACTTTATGATTTCACAAAGACCACAGAGTAAGTATAACATATAGTAGTATGTCGGACTATACTTAGTTACTATTGAGGAGCACAGATAGTAAAAGTGCTCAAACACCGGTACAGTGCGGTACTGTACTCGTGATGATGAGAATGTAATATGCTAGTTGGTTGTTCCAGAATAGTTCTGGCCACATGAACTTACTGTGCTGAAACATGAATGAGTCATTTCAATTTAAAAAGAATTCATGTTAAATACTTATTTAGAAAACCTATAAAAATTTTAACGCAGCGGCTTATACCGACTACATATACCGACTTTAGTACCATATTAAATAAATATTTTTACATTATGCTAAATTACTTTAAAAAACTATTGGCTTTACGTTATTTAATCCAAATTGTAAAAAATACCAATTAATAAAGTATAAAACTAAAATACTCAATTAAGAAATAAAAATGTTAAATGTCAAATTTACTTTGTGATAACGAATAAAAAAGATATATTGGATACATTATTATTTTAGAAGATTTTGGATTATATTCTCAAATTTAATGACCCTTAGATTGCAATAAAATATTTAAGATCGAGTTAATGTCAACTTATTTGTCAGTGTCAACTTACATATATACTGTGTGCACTATGGATTCAATAAGACAAAAATAAATTTCTATTTTAAACTTATATGTATTAAATTTGCGAGAGGTTACTAGAAATTTCATCAAATATATAAAAGCTGCGCTGATGAAACTTGTTCAATATACATTAAATAAGTTTTATGTATAAGTGACGAAACATTTACACAATGATTAATCAAACAGAAGCTGAAAGTTTAAAAAATAAGGGCAATGAAGCTTTTAAAGCCGAGAACTATGAAGAAGCCATATCACTTTATACTAAGGCTATTAATGTAGCGGAGAAAGATTCACGTGAGTTGGCTACATATTTAAAAAATAGAGCTGCTGCGTATCTTAAATTGAAAGAATTCAATAAAGTCATTAAAGATTGTGATAATGCTTTGCAAATTATTCCCGAAGATCCGAAGACTCTGTTTCGACGATCGCAAGCCTTAGAAAGCCTAGAGCGATTTGAAGAGGCTTATAGAGACGCGAAAACAATTTTCACAGTAGATCCAACAAATAAAGCTGTACAACCAGTATTAAATCGATTATATGCAGTAGTTCAAGAAAGAATAAAAAATGCAGAACAAACGAGCAGCAAAGTGGAGCAAATGTTTAAAATTGCATTTGAAATGAGTGAAGATAAAGATAAGCGTGAAAAAGCAATGTCTAATTTACTTGTGTTGTCTAAAGAAACAACAGGTGCTGACATAATGGTAAAAAATGGTGTTATTCATAAAATTCAGAAATTAGTTAAAGTAGAAAAGAATTTAGATATATATGTTAATGCCATAAGAGTAATTGGACAACTTTGCAAAAGAAGTGTTGAAAGAACTAAGGAGGTCATTAATGTAGTTGGTATTCCATGGTTTTTGGAAATAATTGATAGTGAAGATGAAGAAAGAGTTACTGCTGCTCAGTATTGTTTACAGATAATATTAAACACATTTTCAGGCATGGATACTAAAAAAGAAACTAAGCCCGACCAACAATTGTGTGAACAATATAAAAGCGAAATTGATACACTTCTTACTTGTCTTACATATTCAATAACTAATAGAATTATAACAGGTAATGCTAGAGATGCCATTATAGAATTAATTATGAAAAATTGCCATTACAATACTTTAAATTGGGCTGAAAGGTTTGTAGAAATCAGAGGATTGCAACGTTTATTAGAAGTGTGCAGCGAACTAGAAGAATACAAATATGAATCAGCCATGAATATCACTGCTTCATCTCGAACTATAGCTGCTGCTTGTCTAGCACGGATTTATGAAAATATGTATTATGATCAAGCAAGAGAGAATTTTAATAGTCAAATAGATGACTTTATTAAAGAGAAACTTCTAACGCCAGATTTGGAATCTAAAGTGAGAGTAACAGTGGCCATAACATCCCTTTTACGAGGACCATTGGATGTCGGAAACTATGTTATTTCAAAAGAAGGTATAATAGAAATGATTTTGGTTATGGCACAAACTGAAGACTTATTACAGCAGAAAGTTGCCTGTGAATGCCTAATTGCTGCAGCATCCAAAAAGGATAAGGCAAGGGCTATCATTAATAAAGGTGTCGATATTCTGAAAAGCTTATACTCAAGTAAAAATGATGCAGTTCGAGTGAGAGCACTTGTAGGATTATGTAAGATCGGAAGTTTTGGAGGAGATGATGCTTCTATACGCCCCTTTGCAGATGGATCAACTAAAAAACTAGCAGAAGCTTGTAGAAGATTTTTAGTTAATCCAGCTAAAGACAAAGATATGAGAAAGTGGGCTGCTGAAGGACTTTCATATTTAACTTTGGATGCAGATGTCAAAGAAAAACTAGTTGATGACAAACCAGCAATTCAAGCATTAATTGAACTTGCTAAAACAGGAGACCAATCTTGTTTGTATGGTGTTGTTACAACTTTAGTTAATTTATGTAATGCTTATGAAAAACAAGAAATGATGCCGGAAATGTTAGAGCTTGCAAAATTTGCAAAACATCATATTCCAGAACAGCATGAATTAGATGACCCTGATTTTGTTAATAAAAGATTAACAGTTCTTTGTAGAGCTGGTGTTACATCCGGGTTAGTAGCTTTGGCCAAAACAGAAAGTCATAATTCAAAGGAATTGATTGCCAGAGTTCTTAATGCAATATGCAATTTACAAGATTTAAGAGGTATTGTAGTCCAACAAGGTGGAGCAAAAGTTTTAATTCCAATGGCATTGGAAGGTACCAACAATGGTAAGAAACAGGCAGCACAAGCTTTAGCAAGAATTGGAATCACAATCAATCCAGAAGTAGCATTCCCTGGACAACGAAATTTGGAAGTTGTGAGACCTTTAGTAGCCTTGTTGCATCCAGAATGTACAGCATTAGAGAACTTTGAAGCACTTATGGCACTTTGTAATTTGGCAGGAATGAGTGAGACTACCAGGAACCGTATATTAAAAGAAGGTGGCTTATCAAAAATAGAGCTCTATCTGTATGAAGATCATATGATGTTACAGAGAGCTGCTACACAGTGCATTTGCAATTTGGTTCAATCAGAAGAAGTTATTAAATCATATGAAGGCAATAATGACAAAACTAAATATTTATACCTATTATGCCAGGAAGAAGACGTTGATACTGTATTAGCAGCCGCTGGAGCATTATGTATGCTAACATCTGTTAGCAAAATCTGTTGCAGAAAATTACTTGATCTGCAATCCTGGGTAGAATCACTGAGATGCTTATTAGCCAATCCTAATCATGAAATTCAGTTTAGAGGTGTTTATATGCTTTTTAATATCATTAATGATGACAAAGATGTAGCTTCTAAGATATTTGAAACAGATGTGATGGAAATTTTAATGGCACTCACTAAAGTAACTAATCCTGAACAAAAACGAATCAAAGACTATGCTGAAAAATGTTTGGCAGCAGCTGAGGATTTGGGAGTCATTAGAAAACCGGATGAAGGATCTATTGTTGATAACATCCAAGAGGAAGTTGCTGAAGATGACGAGTTATAATAATTTAAATTCATATTTGCTTAAGCTGTTTAGTTTATTATTGTTAGTGCGAGATTGTCTATTTATTGTTGTTTGAAATAAATTTTTTACTTATTTAAATGTATCTTTTTTTTATTAGGCTTATAAATTTGATTGTGGCATAAATTTGCATTAAAAATCAATCAAGCCAAGCCAGTCGTGGCCAGCCAATGCGACTGTATCAGACTGGTTGTGAGTTCGATCCCCGCTCTGCTCTGCTCTAATTAAATATATATTTTCATTTGTTCGCTCTGGTATCGAGGCAAAGCGCGTCGTTGAGTTCCGCCACTCAAAACGCAATGCCTCCAGAACTCGGCGGAAAATGGGGAACGGAGGTTTTTAACACAAGGCTCCTTACCCTGCTGTGTGCGAAGTACAGCGTGAATTTTATTTTTAAAAATCAATATTAACATTTAATTCTTAAGCTTAGGTAAATTCGTGAGCAGAAGAAAATAATATTTATATTTTTTTTTATAATTTTCTTAAGATGGTAACTATGTATTAACACAGATTATATAAAGCCTTAATATTTTATAAATTAAATATAAATATTCAAACAAATGACAATATTTACAATAATGTACAATAATGACAATATTTACAATAATGTAAATATTGTCATTACATTTATTTAAGTAAATACAATAGAAATTTTTAAAATTCAAATGCTTATTATTATATTCTATTGCACCAGGTAATGGTTCTACGGGTTTATACTGTACATAAGTCATATAAATGAAACGATGAACACCATTTAAATTATTATAAAAATATATTTAAAAATGTTTTAATACTTGTATACATCATATTTGGTGCATAAAAGTACATATACGATATAATATTTAGCTTACAATTCTGAGATACTAATGATAACTTTCATTTAAATGTAATTCGTTAACATTTAACTAACTATTTTAAATAACTATTTTAAAAATATATCGTACATAAATAAAAGTTTTCTTGAATGTGTTACAATAACACATGTGTAAAATTTACAGCAGATCGCTTGTAGTGATTAGAAAAAGATTTTTGACAATTTTTTTTAATAACGTAATAAATTTTTAATATAACGTAATAAACGAAATAAAGCAAAAAAAACTTAAATTAATTCTTTATAAATAATATATATATATATTTATTACTATTTGGACTATAGAGTAGACACCCTGTGTCGCGTCCTTTCCCCACCTAGATCTGCCCCTCAGCTTAAGCAAAGGTCTTTTCTGTGTCGATTTCATTCGTGTGCACCTTTAATGTTTTAATATACTGTTGTAAAATTATTGATAGTGTAAATTATTTTTTAGAAAAAATATATGAAAATATAAACTAAAATTAAAAATATATTGTAGAAATAGAATTTTGGAGTATGTTATTGTAAAAGAAGCCGCGGCGTCTATTTTATCCGTAGAAAATGACGTTGTTAAAAACCTTTTAAATTGACAGCTTGATTTGGTTTGGTTTCCGCTACTGTGCTATTGTGCTATTTTTTTGATTTTTCGTTAAAAATCTCGAGAAAATGTCTATATCAACGGCCACAGGTACATAGAATTATTAATTACGTATTTGTATAATTGAATTTTGTTGTCTTTTTCTATATTTGTCATCAAACATGATCAAACTATGTTTTCGGAGTAATGCCATGGAATCCCATATGGCGGTCCTTACTCCACATGATTTAATGACGCTACGTAACGAAAAAATATATTTCTTAATAAAGCCTTTCTTAAAACAAGCAAGTTACGCTCTTTTAACGACCTAATTTAGAGGTTAAATGTATAGCTTAGTTACGTTAGGTTAATATTATATTCTACTTTTTTTATTTTCTGGCGTCTGCTGAGTGCTGACGCCGGACTAATAGACTTTTGGTTCTCTTAATGGTTTTGATATAATTTTCCTATACCTTTTATTTTATTTATTTTGAATAATATAGTAAACAAAATAATTAAATATATGTATTTTTATATTAATAGTACTCAGGAAAAGTATTATATTACTACAAAAACACCTGAAATTAAAAAGCAATGTGTAGATTTAATGTTTTTACTTTTTATTTTATGTGATATAGATTTTGGTACATGTAATATAGATTTAATTCTTCTGTAAATTTGAACAGTTTCATAATTCATGTCACTTTTTAAATTACAGATGAACGCACAGAAGGTGATGATGACACATCACAAGGAAGCCACCCTAAAGAGGATACTAGTGATTCAGAAAATGAAAATGAAAATGAACCTCAAAATCAAAATGGAGGTTCTGTCAGCCCTGAAGTTCATGAAATCACAAGTGACGAGGAAGATTGTGTAGTGACTAATGAAGATGAAACATCAAATTCTAGTACTGAGTCAAATGATAGTTCAGATGGATCCCAACAGAGCAATAAAGATAGAGATAAAGAAAAAGATGAACAGCCATTAGAAAATGGTGGAGAAGAATCTGATGTAGAAGAAGTTACTATTGAAGATCCATTAAATCAATCCCACGGGAACAAAACCAAACCCATAATTATTAATGATACAAAAAAATTGACAAATTTGGCATCAAAACAAACAGATTCAATAGATGGAGAACAAAGTAAGGAGCCTACTGTTGTTATAATAGATACAAACTCCATATTGTCTGGAAAAGGCCCTACACCAGTATCAAATAAGACAAGTACCAGCCTTATTGATGCTCAAAATTTATGTCAAAGCATTGCTGCCCGTGGAACCACAATAACCCCTATTAGTTGCAAATCTAGCACTAATAATTCTAGAGCTAATCAAAATAATACATCAGCTGCCCAACCAAATATATTACCATCATTAACAGATGACATGTTTGTAGTAGAAGCTCCTTCGTTTATTGTTCCTTATGTGTATGAAAAACCATCCGTTAAACCATTTAGGGAGTTTGTTGATAAATTAGGTAAAGAGCTAGAAGAAATCAAATTAAAAGAAGACCAAGAAAAGATAGAAAAAGAAAAAGCAGAGAAAGATAAAAAAGAAAAACTAAGAAAAGACCGAATAGAAAGAGGAGAAGATGTTGAAGATGAAGTGGAAAGTGATACTGAAAACAAAAAAGCTGAAGAGCTTGCTAATGATAAGAAATTGAAAGAAGAGAAAAAACAACGCCGAAAACGTCAAAATGAGGATGATGACGATTCTTGGGATGGCGAGTCATCTAGTGAATCTGAAGAGGATGGTCTTAGTGATGATGAAACTGTGGTTATTAAAGACAGAGATGATGTTATAGACGATGTCAAAGACCCAATTAATATGGTGGTTAAAGGTATTGCTGGTAAAAACGATAGCTACTTTGACTGTTCATTAGGTCAATTTTTTATAAACATAGGTATTAATTTAGTGCAAGAATATGTCCAAAGTGATTTGCTAAAAACACAAAACCGAAAACTTTATAAAGAAAAGAAGTCTGGTCGCAGTACTCGAGCTACTGAAACTGCTATAGCATCTTTAACTCAAAATCTAGCATATAGCAAAAAACTAAATGCTCCTTATGCTCTTGAGCAAAAACGATGTGATTTTTGTAGTTTTAAAACTGAATCTATTTTAGTTATGGCTCATCATTTGGAGGCTCCTCATATGAAAAACAATATATATAAATGTAACACATGTGCATTTGAAATACGAAGTCCTCATGATATTCTGTATCATATGGAAGCAGAACATAATATTAGGGGGCGGCTGGAAAGAGCTCCTGCATATCAACAGTGTCCTAGTTGTCACTTTGAAGACAACAGCAAAACAAAATTGGCACGCCATCTTATAGCGTGTGCTAAGAAGTTTAAACCCGAATTTAATCTTGGACCACCTCTCGAGTGGGAGCCACCAGCAAAGATACCAAAGCTTTCTAGGGCGCGCAATAGTGTTGTAGGGCCATATCAGTCTGGATTCAATAGATCACAGGTGGCTATGAATCCTGTTGGTCGACCCTCTATAAATATGTCAAACACTCCTGTTCCTAGTATGCCCATTCTGGGTAGACCTAGAGGCCGGCCGCCGCTGGCGGGGCCAGCTCGTGCACCTGTTTCAGGCGTGCCTATTATTCGTAGTGGTGTTATGATTATGCACAATAATCAAGCAAGTGGGACCACAATTTCCAATTACCCTATAATACAAAATAATCAAGGTAATCAATCATCATCAGCCACACCTAAGATTTCTATTACACCTCTACCTCGTGCACCACAACCATCCTCATCTAATACCACGCAAAACTCAAAGGCCACTTTTGTTATATGTGAAATTTGTGATGGATACATCAAGGATTTGGAACAATTACGAAATCATATGCAATGGATACACAAAGTGAAAATTCATCCTAAAATGATTTACAATAGACCTCCACTAAACTGCCAGAAATGTCAGTTCAGATTCTTCACTGATCAAGGTCTTGAGAGGCATTTGTTGGGCGCACATGGTTTGGTTACAAGCTCCATGCAAGAAGCAGCCAACAAAGGTAAAGATGCGGGCAGGTGCCCAGTGTGTGGCAGGGTTTACCAATGGAAGTTGTTGAACCATGTGTCTAAAGATCATAGTATGACACTGAAACCCGCTCATCTTTCCTATAAATGTACTGTATGTACTGCTACATTTGGCATGTATAAACAATTTGAAAATCATGTGTACTCTGCCCATAGTGTTGTGGCAAAACGTGTAATAGATAAAAGCAAGACCTCAACCCCACCAACTAAGACTTCGGAAACTGATCCTTTGCTCAAGCCTCTCAAAATAAGCGATGAGATCACAATAATACCTCAACCAGCTAAATCGTCAGTGACCATCACAGCCAAGGGCAAATAACATTAACGCCTGGAAGTGTGAATACTGAGTTACAGCTGTTATATCTCGCCCAACTTGCTTGTCAGTGATGCACTTCCATGTTTTCTGGCAGTATTGTGTAAATAAATGATTTATTAATACCATTACACATTTATAATATTAATATTGAATGATAAGAAATTTTGTGACTATTTTCATTAACCAAGTGAAATATTATTTTTAAACTGAAAGAAGAATCATTTAAAATACAATGTAAGTTGTAAATTCAATGTATAAATGAATTAATCAAGTAATAAGTGTTTTGTGTCCCTCAATGTTTTTAGTATTCCTAAAATGCATCAGTGACTGTGCTGTGGTTTCAATGTCACAAAGAAAACTTCAAAAGTTAAGATCTGCAACTTTGCTGTATAATAGGTAGTGAACGATATGAATGCGCAATTTAGGCATTAGTTTTTCCATTAATCATTGATAAGTAATTTATTTGCAACTTGTTATTGTATAATCTGTGACAACTATAAATTATTGTCTGCCTACTTTATTTAATATGTAATACTTATTTTCATCTGAATTTATTTCAGAAAAATGTATTATAATATAACTTAGGTAGACATTAATGATAAATGTAAATCAATTATGATGTACTAAGTAAGATGTTAGTTAAGATTGTATTGTAGATTTAATTTATAAGTGCATAAGAATGTATCGATTACACCGCTGATTCTTTCGATTCCCGCCAAAATGTCCTCATTTTGGATACAAATTTGCAAAACACAACGGTCTTATTTAATTCTGATCTCAGGTTAGACTGGAGTGTTGATTTGGTAAAAGTTTACTAAATTGTTAACGTACTTATAGAACTGAAATGATGTATTTTTTTTATTTAATAAAAAAGACCATTGTAAGTATATTGACATGTTTTCTTTTAACAAATAGTGACCAACGTCGATTTCATATTGCTTATTATGTATGTACCTATATTTTTGATTATCAATTGAACTTAGTTAAGTAAATATTACTTCAAAAAGGTTTAACAAAAAAAATGTTTTTTCTAAATTGCATAAAATTTTTAATTTTTTTGTATAATTAATATTAATTAACATTTTTAAATAATTAATATTTTTCTTTAATAATAAAACAATTTTTATAGGTCTGATTTAAAAAATATCCTAAAAAGTTCTTAGCCCTATCTTAACTTCGCCATTTTGTTCTCGAATTTTCGAGACGGAGGCGTACTACTCTATACATGAATCTCTATAACTATTTCATAACACCGTTATTTAGAGAATACATATCGAAAGACGGGAGAGAGAAAGAGAGCTCGACTAAACCCAACAAAATCGTGCAGCCGTCTCGTTCTATCATTTTCGTATCGCCAACCGATCGCGTAGTCCCTGTTATATAAAATGCTATACATACTATATACTTCGCCCGTACCTATGTGAGTTTAATAGGTAAATATTTAAAAGACCTCTTATTTCACGCCGGTACTTGATATTTCATATTCGCGATTGTTCAAATTGCTGCTTACTTTTAGTTAGGCGTATGATTTTAAATAAAGTGATAGTAAACGTAGAATATTTTTGTGAGTCGTAATATTATCATTGTATAGTTTTGTATAGCAAATATAGAATAGGATGTCGCTGTAGTTATTGATTGAGCTCTTAGACTCTCCGCGAGCGGAAAATTCTAGATAGAAGTGATATAAAATGAATATAGTAACGGAATATCGTATAATATAATAGTAATCACAAGTGGAAGATAGATCAATGCTTACTTTAAATTACTGTAATGATATAACGATAGTTTGTATGTTTCGTATTGGCTTAGAAATTATACTTTCGACAAAAAAAACGACATTATTATAATAAATAATTAAAAAAGAAACGGGTGATTTTTGTTTGTTAGTGGTACTTGATGAAAATGTTGTTTTTAACATTTTAAAATGTTATTCCACATTTCTACTTTTTCACTTAGGAAAGACAAAACTTTATTAGAAAACATAAAAAAGATACTTAATAATATCTCTATAGCTAGTATTCCGCTAGGAATCAATCCGTAAAAAAAAACAACAAAACGAACCCCAGTAAAACGTAATGCTCATAAGGGTGAGTCGATTTTCATTTTTTTACATAATAAGCGTGCTACTAAAGATCTACTGTCTTAAAAGTTACTTTATGGTGATACAATTACAAGAATAATATTTTAAAAAATATTTGAAATATTTTTTAGCCTTCTATCGAAGCTCAAATAATTCGATTATTTGGTGGTCGAAATTAGCGGGAAATAAGTATTGCCCATGTAAATTTCCTCATTTCAAAATATTTTCTTTTTTACGTGTTCTTATTTCAGTTTAGCTTAATAATACAGAGTTAATTGTACAAAACCAGTTCTGGGATTTTTCTTTACATTATAATATTGACGATTTTGATAGTACATAGAATACAACCAACCAATCATTCTTTTCTTAGAGTCATTCTTATATTAGAAACTAGCGGCCAGCCTGCGGCTTTGCCCGCTTAAACTATATGATTATTGATCTATACAAAACTAATTAACAACTAAAAAAAATTCTGATATGATTTTTTATTACTTTAATCTGTAATATCCTAATATGATTATCTTACTAATTATCATATTTCTATAAGATTTTTTTAATGTTTTGAACTAAAAAATACGACCAATGTTGATATTAGATATTTATAAAATATACAAAAGGCTAATTATTTATTATACGTATATATTCTTGCAACATTAAACTTTTTACCTATGTTATGTTTTTGAAAACTCTGTTAAATGTGCAGAAGTCAGTGAATAATGTAATTTACTGCTTCAGAAACAGCCTTAAATATTAATTTATTTATTTGGGTAAGGATTCATAATATTCCTTGTAAAATACCTGTAATGATTATTATAGTAAGTACATAAGTTACATATATTATTATAGTAAGCATGTAGTTACTACAGAGTACACGTAGAAAGGATGTTTTGAGGCATTTTTATAAAGATTTATTTCAAACGGACGAAGGAAACAAAAAATCCATATTCTACTTGATATTTCTTTGAGGATGAAATCATTCTTTATCTCTGTGTTGAATTAATTACGACTTAAACTTAACTGTTATAATTTATGTAGGTAATCTCTAATAACAATTCAATTTTGTTCATTTTATTGTATAAAATATTATATAATAGTGCTTCAAAAATATATATTTTTATCAACAGTCATATAACCAAGACGTTTCGAATGTCATTCTTTAGCCAGGAATCGCTATATCTATATCAGCGCGATTGCTATATAATATTCGCAGGCAAACTAATGCCTTGAGTTCATTCAAATGACGATAACTTTTTTTTTAATGAACCAATTTTGATGAACCAAACTTTAGTAGTTAAATTGAGTTAAAATAAAGCGATTGGTAAATCGGTTCAGTACTTTCAGAGAGAAATGTGGACAAAAATTATCGGCAGACAGACAGACAGACAAGAAATTCAAAAAATATATTTTTGCTATCTATTATTCTTTTTAAGTGTCCCTCTATCCATTTCAGTTCTGTTAAAATTACTAAATGTACAGACCAATTTTTTTTTACTGTCTTATTATATATAGAGATAAGAGATAATTATATTTCGGACTTCATATATCAAAAAACAAAAAACAGAACCTTTAGAGGATCAATGTGTTGTCCGTTCGTCAAGACCCTCTATCTCGAGATCGCGTGGAGGTATCGAGCTATATTTAATCTATATCTATACTTATAATAAATCTGTAGAAAAGTCGTTTCTGTACATAAACATTATTAAAATAAAATTAGCCAGGGTGTTAAAGGATAACTAATAGAATCTATTTCCAACATTTATGTCTGTTTGTCTGTTTATGTGATCACGTATAACGTAAAAAATACACAATAAATTTAAGCAACTTTTATACATACAAATTACAAGCAAATCTGAGTAACTTTAAGTTTTTATTTCATTTAATCGCTTCACTCTATCAAAAGATATACTATGAACTATACTAGTATTTAAGTTACTATACTAGTATTTAAGTTTTCAAGAAGTTGTCTGTCCTTAACTATAAATCTTAAATAGATGGCGCTGTGCATAAAAGGACTATTTTTCTAGTTTGGAAAGGTTACCGCTACACTCTATCAAAAAAATAATGTACTTAAAGTTTTTAAGATAAAGATATTTGAAAAAAAAAATAGAAACATACGCAACGATATCTATTGACTACATATGATAATGAAAGTTCATAACGCATAAAACATTTTGTTGAGTTATAATTTGTTAAACGTAAATTACGTCATGTAGGTGTAATCTATACCTACTTATAATAAATTTAACGTAAACATAGTAGTATTTTTCTAACAGTTCAATTGTAAGTCCAATAGATGGTGGCCTGTGCATAAAACGTCGTTTTCTGAAACGTCTTATTTATTTAACTGTTGATAAATTTACGTATTTTTAAAGTACAATTGTTCATAGTACTAACTACAAAGTAAACTGAATTGAATTGTTGGTGACGATTACCTTCGTAATAGTCTAGCCTAATTCGTAATTATTTAACACAGTGATAAAGAATGACTTAATATTCAAAGAAATATTTTGAATAGGTTCTTCACTCCGTTCGTTCCTTATGTTATTAATATTTTTTTAAGAAACGTATAAATAAAATAACCTTTGGGAACAACCTATAAAAAATTGTGTCTCATGAGAAAAATGCTCTGACCCTGTTATAAAAATATTCCGCTGTATTATCTCATAACTTACAAGCGACACGTACCGACATTGCACTATTGCACCTGTATGTTGCATGTATGTATGTGCCAAGGGTATTTTAGGGTACATATGGTGTGCCGTGTGATCCCGGCCTAGAATAGGATCATCCTGGTACTGGTGGTGTCGTAAGAGGCGACTAAAGTTCGTGTGGTAGAGTCACGTCGCCAGCAATGGCAACACGCATGGGCAGACTCGACCGGATCATTACCACCCCCGGCATTTAAAACCGGCGTAAAGTAGTGGCTTTATGCCAATGCGTTTCGCATCAGGTAATGCCGGGCCCCGGTGCCTAACCCATCTTAAAGACCGGCAACGCACCTGTAACTCCTCTGGGGTTGCACGGGGTCGTGGGCGGTGGTATTCACTTAACATCAGGTGACCCGCTCGCTCGTTTCCCGTGTCTTTTCCATAAAAAAAAACATATATCAAAATCCTTATGAGATAACTTTGTTGTTGGTCCATCTGTCCGTCTGTCAAGACAAGTTAAAGGTTAGATACCTCAATGTTCAAGTCTATATTAGAGCACAATAAAATCTATCTTCTAAAGTTCTAAATCATCGCAATCAAATGACTTTCAAATATGAGGGTTTATGCTTCGTTTTTTGTCGCATTTTCTATCATAACTATAGGGTACTTCCCGTTCATATACAATTACGAAATTTGTTAAGAAGTTAAAACTTACGGCACGTATAAAGGAAAATTCCAGATTCCAATTCCAAAATTATTTTTCAAAAATTGACTACTTATTGTATTTGTGTCACAGAAAAAAACCATTAGGTACAAATTTTAATCTGTACTTCATTTGGTAAAAAATGACAACTTAATTGTCATTTTGTACAAAAATGCCTAAAAACGTGCTTTCTATGTATATTCTGTATACCAATTATATATTTAATCAATAATTTATATTACTAATTTATAAACTACAGGAGTTGTTTGGATAAATGAATATTTATCCAAATCAATTAATTAATAATTAAAGCTGTTTGTAATATCTATATTTCTTAAATGAATATTCATGTAATTCAAGCGGGCACAGCCGCGAGCATATCAAATACAACTTAAACTGTGTCTCTAGCGGGGTAGTCAGAGAGAATGTCTGCATACATATTAAGTGGACGACGAGGTTACAATTATTAAATAAAATAGAATTTTATATATATATATATATATATCAAATCAATCGAAATCAAAATCTATACTGTGTGTGTGACTGTGGACCTACGATTATGAAATTTGGCAAGAAGAGAATAAATTTACAATTCAAATAAAGGTAACAATAAAAATATAGAATAAGCATTACAATCATCATTACAAAGTTATAATTGCAGTTCGTACAAAATGGGTGCATACATCTGAAAGCTTAAGCTTCCAGTTGAACTACAATCCTGATATTTTTCTTTATTCAAATTAATCAGCAGTAAATACATAAATTTTACAATAATAGTCTTCTCCGATTTTTTCGGAACCCTCGGCGGTTGAGTTCGACTTACACTTGGCTGGTTTTATTATTTGTTATCTTACGATGAGGAACGGAGTAGGTATCTTAACATTAACACCCTAAGGTTCATCATTTTCCATATTTTAAATAAATATTTCATACAGGGTGGAAGTGTCAGCACCAATTTAAATGAAACCACAGTTTTAATCTCTATATATAATAAAATAGTAAAAAAATTTTGTCTGTACATTTAATAATTTTGTATGAAATGGATAGAGGGACACTTAAAAAGAATAAGAGAAAGCAAAAAGATTTTTTTTGAATTTCTTGTCTGTCTGTCTATATGGTCACATTTTTCTCTGAAAGTACTGAACCGATTTACTTGAAAGTTTCACTAATTGCTTTGTTTTTACTCAACTTAACAATTAAAATATGACAGATTAAAGTAATAGAAAATCATATTAGAAGTCATTTTAGTTGTTAATCAATTCTGCTTATTAAATCAATAATCATGTAGCCGCTGGCGAGCCGCTAGTTACTCTATAAAAGCCTAATACTTTTTTTTCCCAAAAATTAAAAACTGTTTTTTTCAAACAAAATATCTAATTATATTATCGTTGTAACATAAAACGCCATTTGTCAAGAACGACGCACGTACACAAACCTATCAAAGGGAAACCGCCGCATACGTCTCATTTCGAAATCGAGTCGTATGTATTAGCGGCAAAGTTCAAAGTTGCTTAACCTTTAGTAGTATTTTTGTAGTAGTTGCGTTTACGTTATTCGCATGATCGCATCTTTGAGTAACTGCGTCACACGAAATAGAGATATGGATAAACATCGTGGAATAAAAAAAAAACCTACGTTTAAACTGTTTAGTTATTTTGAAAATATTTTTTCCTTTTGCTGTGTCCGCAAAAGGAGCGCTGCCTCTTCTACCTGTACATAACATAATTAGCTTTAGTTAATACTTTTTATGCTCTTTTACAAGAATCTCGAACCTTAATAACCGCGTGCTGTAATAAAAGTTTTCTCTTCTATGAGGAGTTATTGCTGGCTTTTAATGCCAAGGTTTGTATATCAGATTAAAACTCAACCTAGTCCACTTCCTTAAGCGTTCGGAGTCTCACTTCAGGGACAGACAGTAGCCAGTGCGAAAAGTGGCCGTTTCATCAAAGGCGGCGCTCTTATTACTTATCCGCTACTTCACGGACACTTGGAACAATATATAATTTATGTGTAAGTCTATGATCAGACCGCGTTACGCTGCACATTGAATTCAGTTTATTAAAAACAGGACATCCAGTTATTGTATAATTTCAAATCATAATTTTAAAATGTATATTTGGGCCAGTAGTAATGTCTGATCGATCTTCAAAGCTTTATAGTTTTGTACAAATTCCTTCCTTTTTCAACGATTAAAAGGAATACATGCATTGTGCCAATGGCAAACATAAAAACCGGTTGAAGATTACCTGGATAAACAATATTTTTCTAATATTCACAAGAATCTTCGTCTGGCGTTAAATCAATCTAACTTTCATTTTATGGAAAAGACTAGGCACACGAATGAGGGAGAAGGGAACGAATGAGTCACCGGATGGTCTTTGCTTTCGTCTGCATAGCAATGTCTGCTAGGATTCTCTAATATGTCTTTGTCTGTAACGCCAGCGTTCATGTGCATATGTTCGGAGTCGAAATCGCCAACAGCTGATTGATGCTGTTGTCCCTGGCTTTCAATAGCCGCAACCCAGCGGAACCGCCGCCTTTCTTAGGAATCGGGTGGATAAGATCGCTTTTGCACGAGCCTGGGACTACTCCGATTGGCTAATGTGTCGAAGAAAACTCGCTAGTACCTACTACTAGCTATATCTCCGTTCAGGACCACATGAATTAAAGTACAGATTCCATTCGGCCCACTTGACTTGTGGATGTACAAAGACGGCAGAGCTCGTTAAATAAAACATGATTAAAGTAGAGTTGCGTCGTCGACCTGTCATGTTTATTTTGAAAATGGGAGAATTGATGCGATTGAGATTTTCTGGTAAGTACTTTTAGTTTTACGCTCCATCTCACATATAGTAGGGTAATCAGAGGGAACCGAGTATTAAAATACTCAACTCCGTAAGTTCCGCTGACCTCTGGAGTGTCTGCAGTGGTGGAACTCAACAGTGAATTATACTTCTTTTTACTAGCTCTCTAGGATCTAAAAGAATATCGTAATATGTTTCTTAGAAATTTTTTCAATTTCCTTGCATTTTTTTTTTCATTTTGATTTATGTTTTCTTCTGGACATTTCTTTAGACTTATTTACATAAGTCTTAACATTCACAATGTACAATATTTTTTTGCCCAGCAGATTATATTTAATAGTCTAACCGTGAATTTATATTTCGTCATATGTATGTATATATATATATAGCATGGGTCAGTTTGAAGTGTTATTAAATCTCTAGCTAGATTCAAAGAGTTTTTTTGGATAATACAGAAAAACCGGAATATCAACTATCGACTGACTTATATAAGATTAATTATCACTTATTAATATTTATGATTTTTTTTCATTCAAACAATTAAATAACTGTATTTTAAATTATAAATATATAAGATATATTTGATTTTTCATAAATATAGTTTAGATTTAAAAATATTTCACATGTAATGTTATGTTATCGACGTTATAAATACTTATAATAAAATTATTAATATAATTAAAATATATATTTTTTTGATATTTTATACAATATGTTTTGTAATTAGCCATAGACAATTTTACTACTGGACTTAAAAGAGAACTCATTACCCTCTATGGCACATAATGCAGTCCTTATTTCGTTGATCATTCATTTTGAGTTCTGACTTGAAGAGTAATGTACAACAGCTTTTAATTATTTAAGACTATTTTATTCTATACAATTTTGTGGAGCTGATCAACAAAATACATAATGCAAAGGTATTGGAAATATTTCTCATTAGTTTTTATAATTTAACGTTTCTATGAGACAGATATGACATGTGGTCACATGGTGGCCTAACCTCTAATGTTAAAACTTGTCGGAAGCTTCCGCAAATAATTATGAGAATCATTATAAGTTAAGCTTTAAATACTACTTTATCTTATTTGCGGTTCTTCTTTAAACAACATAGATAAGACGTAGTTAATTCATTGATAAACCTTATCGATTTTTAACATACCTGTCAAAATCAATATTTAAGGCAGATAAGCCACTTGTACAATTTTTTCTATACATGATAAGTGATGACAAAAAACACGAGCCGAAATGTGTTTTAAATGAATAAACACATGATATTAAATGATAGGTCTGATTGATTGTTACAAAATGATAAAATAAGATATAAAGTATGTTGTATTAAAAAAGATTTTTTTTTCAGGATTAAAGTACTCGAGTTCTCCACTTGAGTTCTCCAGGTGAGATTTTTAATTCTTATCACTTAATATTTTTAATATTTGTAGTAAGTTTTGAAAGATTACTTTTAATAATGTAGATATTTTTCTTATAAATTAGTATGATGATAACCAACACGAGCCGAATGTGTATTTAATGACAACAAAATGATAATTAATGATAGGTCTGATTTAAAATTTTATACTATCCTATTTAAAGGTGTTTTTTTTGTTACTTATATTCTTTCATGTAATATTTACAGGTTTCTTTGAGAGTAATTGTACCCATCTGGCCATGGTAAGATTTTATTCATATCTTTTTATCAGTAATTATTGATGTTATTAAATTAATAATACTTTAAATTGATTTGACAACTTTATTTAGAGATAAGTTGATTATATTATTATTACTTATCTAATCTCATGTTAAACTTATTCTTTTAATTGCCTTATAATATTATAAAATTGTCAATTGTATTAAAATTTTGTCATTGTTAATCAAAAATAACATGTTAAAAATAGTTATTATTTAATAAAAATCTAATAGTTTATTTTTTTGTTTCATTTTACATATGCTCAATCTTTTTAGAATGGAGTTTTATTATTATTACAGAAAAAGGTTCACACACAAGAAAAGTAAACAAAATAAAAATTCTGATTAATATAATATGCTTTATTGATTAAAGGGGGTCACTATTTACAGTTATAAAATATATTATGTACCTATAATACTTATAAATTCACTAAACTTATCTAATTAGCCTTTCATTTTCTTAATGCAGTTATTAATAATAATGTTTAAAATCTAAAAATAGCAATGTAGTTTTTGTCTTTCAGTTAGTCATCATAAATTATGTCTTAGGGTTCCTTGGGTTTGGTTCAGTAACATTTTGCAAGCGAATAGTGATATCAGTAAGAGACATGTTAGGGAGAATAAAGTCTTGGATGTTGTCTGCAGTCTGGGAGGGACGGTCAAATGGATAACCCATGGGCCGCTTGTCGGGGTACAATCTATCCCTGAGTCCACAAAAGCTTGAAGCTTCAACACAGTTCGATTGGCTCCCATCTGGATTGTTAACCTGAAAATCAAAGAAATATAAGATAGTAGATATTTTACTTTTGTATTTGAAAAATAATTTGTGTTGTACATCTCAATGTGGGCTAACAAGCAGTTTAAATTTTGCAAAATAAAAATATGCTATAGATTTATTTTATTAGTTCAGTAAGCTGGTCAACTTTAAAAATTGTATAATATGTAATTACAATCTATATTTTTTGACAATAATGTCATAATTATTCACTAAGGTTTTAAAGCAAAAAACATTTTAATGCTGCACCTCAACAATTAAAGTGACCTATCATTAGGTTTCCTTTGCGTCCTGGTTAAATGCTGGGATACAGTATGAACCTAAAACAAAATCATTTATTATAAAAAGACCACTTACCCTATCCATTTCGTAGTTGGACAGCATGACGAACAAGTCGTATTTGGATCCTGTCTCCGTTCCTCTCGGCACCAGCATGTGCTGAGGCCATCCACAGCCGCAGAAGTTGAAGCTATGTAGCGATGGTGCTCGAGCATCGCCACTTTGAGCCGAGAGATCTCTGAATGTTTGTTCGAACGGAATGGTAACTTCCGATTGCGTTGATAGACGTGTTATAGTATTTTTGCCGGCGTTCACTGGAATATTAGGATGGTGTGAAGATTGTTGAAATAATGATTTACTTTGTTAAATTTTCAAAGGTTATTAAGATCTAATCTTATTTATATTAATATTTTACATAAAACACTTGTATTGTAGTCGGTGTTACATAAAACATTTATATTGTAGGCCATCTGTGGCGCACTGAGCGCCACCACAGTGCGAATTTAAACGCGACAGGTTGTGAGTTCGATTTTTACTCGAGGATATGATATATTTTATATTTTTATTTCTTCGCTGTTCAAAGCGCGACGTTGAGTTCCACCGTTGACGCAATGCCTTCTGAATTCGGCAGAAAATGGGGAACGAAGTGTCTTAACACTAGGTACTCTGCCTACCATGCTGTGTACCGTACATATATACGGCTTGAAGCTTTCACTAAGTTTTTCACTTATTAAAATATTTTCATAGGTAATTGTGATATCTATATGTATACTTAGAAATAAATATTTTAAAATCTACTAACATGGCACTACGAATCTGTCCATTTCGATGAACATTTTGCGCTGGTCGTTCAATATCCAGGGGAGGTTCCTCTCGTCGAACTTGGGAGCCAGGAATATACGGACAGTGGCGCGACGCGCGTTGCCCGTATTATTGACGTCAATTCTGAAAAAATAAAATTTACTTTACTATAATAATCATTATTTGATTTAATACTAGCTACCCAAACACGGCTTCGCCCGCTTAAACCTTTAGATAAATTGTAGCCTATGTGCTAATCTGACGTATAAACTAAATTTCTATAAAGTTTCAGCTAAATGAGGCCGGTCGTGGCGCAGCGGCACGAAGTGTGACTGTAAAACCGACTGGTTGTGGGTTCGATCCCCACTCGAGGAGATGAAATATTTACTTTAATTTATATTTCCATTTCTTCGCTCTGGTGTCGAGGCTAAGCGCGGTGTTGAGTTCTGCCACTCAACACGCAATGCCTCCAGAATGCGGCAGAAAGTGGGGAACGGAGTGTCTTAACACTAGGTTCCCTCTGCCTACCCTGCTGTGTGCGGGATACAGCGTGAAGATGATTTTTTTTTTATTTATTCAGCTAAATCCGTTTAGTAGTTTTTGTGTGAAAGTAGGGCAAACACACATTTACTTATAATATCAGTAGGATATATTCTCTTGACGCAGTTGAAATTGACACAATAGTTGTGATGATGTTACGGTTATGGGTTCGATTAGGAAATGAATTATTTAATATTTTCCATTCCTCGCTCTGGTAACAAGACAAAGCGCAGTGTTGAGATCTGCCACTCACACAGCGTGAAGCTAAACATAAAAAGAACTTACACATATCTGAAGGGGCGGTGGTTAAGGTGAGTGAAGCGAACATATACAGGACCGCGGTCTGAGAAGTCAAGACCGCGTGAGAGGTCCACATCGCTCTGCATCCAGAATGTGTTAAGCGTGTTCCTGTCGCCAGTCGAGCTTTCAATCCTCACTGAACTTATTTGGACGCCTGGATTGTCTAACTGTTTAGTGGAAAAAAAAATTGTATTTGTTTTTTTGTCGTAGTTAGCTTTATTTGTCGTAGGTATGTTGTTTTAACTTAAATTGATGTCTGCAGACATTGGATCCGAGCGCTTTTTTCCATTTCTTTCTTGTTTAAGAATATTCTAAATTCACTCTAAAACTAAGGCTATTTTCAATTCTCAAAGGATGTGACCGTAATGGTGATATATATATATATATATATATATATATATATATATATATATATATATATATATATATATATATATATATATATATATATAAAAATTTACTCACTAAGCAATTTTAACTTACTAGTTTTCAAAGTGTTATTATTTTAATATTTCAGAAGAACAAGTATGTCGAGTTAAATTTTGTTTAGAAATTAATTTTAATATTATTCTACGCGTACTTACTTCAGACCGTGCGTAGGGGGGATTATTTGCGGATTCTTTGAACTTCTGGAACAAATCGTCGATGAAAGAGTGCCAGCGGTAGAAGAAGGGGTCACGCATATTAGTTGCTTCGTCGGCGAACACGTTAAAGGATTCCTAAAAATATTAAAGTTGATATTATTATTTAAGTTTATAATTGTTAGTTTATATCGAACTAGTACGTGGACTTTATGGCCTTAACTTAACCAGCAAGAAGCAGGTAATGTATCCCTATTACCAAGATACTTAATTTCTATTTTTTTATCATTGTTTTAAATTGTTTTCTTAAAAATAAACATAGTTTTAGGAATAAATATAAGCAATAAAAAACTTTTTTCGGTGACATTTAAGATAATGAATTTTGAAAAAAAAAGAAATGAAGATTATCATATCATAAAATAATATAACAAAAACATTCTTACAAGGTAACGATTAGTGGGGTCATGTAGATATCCACCAAAACTGTGGCCATTGTTATGGAGTGTTCCGTAAAATTCTCTGTTCGGCGACAGGATGCTGGCCTCCACCATGTTTCCTAAGGTATCGATGTCAAGAGGTTGCGTTCCTCCGTTTGGCTGCAAAATAATTTAAATATATAATTTGCTTTTTGTATATAATTTCACATTTAATTTTATGACCCTAACAGTGAATGTTGAGTGTTAGTGATCTCAAAATATTATGGATTAAATTACTTAGTTGTATTTCTTGCAAGTAAATATAGACCTCTTAACAGGTTTTTTTTAGTAAATTAGGTCCTGGTTTTAATTAGTTTCTTCTAATCTAATAGGCAATGTCATAAATGTAATCTTAAATTACAAAAATATAAAAAATCACACACCAGCCTAACCAATCCAGTGGATATGGCTTCCTCAATATTACGTCTCCAGCGGTTCATATCAGCAAGAGTCACCACCAGTCCATCATCAGGTCTGTTCAGGTCCTGCCAGCGCATGAACGCCTGCCGTGGCGGCCAGCCTCGCGATGTTGTGAGACTGTCCAATTTGGGAAAGTATGCTTCGGGTACAGGTTCATTGAAGTCACTGAATTTCTTCACTCTGGCTAATGCGTTGCTTAAACGCTCTCCGTTGTATCTGAGAAATAGAATATACATATGAATTTAATTATACAGTTAAATTGTGATTATGTGTAAAAAAATCTAAATAACTTTTTTTGAGGCCATTCGTGACAGGTTGTGGGTTCGATTCCAACTCGGGGGAAAAGCAAAATAAAAAAATAAAATATACCAAAATATCTGTGTGCCTGTCTCTATACTTAAAGCTATTACAATTTTGCAAGATTTTTTTAAAACATACAAATAATATATTTTTCTCAAAAGAAATAAAGGTTTACTTAAAACACATGTTTACTGGATGTAGGTCTCTACTCCCTATTAATACTGACCTAGCAATAAGTTGTTGATGCATATAGAAGAACAGCTCTCCACGGCGGTCTTTTGCAACGATTTGTCGCTGGTTAGAAGTGAAGGGGTATACGAGATGCCAGTGCCAGTGGTGGAGGTTGACTCCGATGTCTTCCCTCCAGTACGCCAGACGATGCTCGATATCGAGGTCCGTGGCAGTGAAGTCTCTTGGTATTATGATGGGTGTACGCTGTACAGGATGTAACTTTTCTTTATTATTGATTAAAATGGATAGGCTGTGACGGATAGAAATGAAGATTTTCTCAAATAAAAAACTTTTGTCATAGAAGAAATGTTCTAGGCTTATTTTAAATTAAATATTATTTTATAGGGATATAACTGTGAAAGCGACAGATTGTGGCTTCGATTCCCACTCGAGGAAATTAAATATTTAACTTAAAGATTTGGCGTGAAGCTGTATCAGAAATGTGACTTACCTTAGCACCCTGAGCGGCAACTGCGGCAGTTTCACGAGCCTGCGCGAACACTTGCGAATTGACAAACTTAGAAGGGAAAGTTTCAGCGAAGTTTTGTATCGGCACATTCTTAGTGTCGTTTCTGGAATTGTAATACATTCGCTCTTTCAATTAACTCTTTCATACTTAAACGTATTACTAAAATATGATATGAAAATAAATATAGAGCTAGAATATGATTTTATTTCAAAATGTGATATTAATTAACAGTTTTAGTAAAAGAGAGTTCCCAAAATAAATAATCTAAAGAACTTAAATAAGACCAAGGACATAGGTTTCGAAGCTCTCTTAAATCGTAGGTATGGAATATTAATAGTGGATTGTTTTTTTTATTTCACTTTTAGGCTTTACCTTAGCTTATATACTGACATACTACATAGTAGTTATATTGGGTACTTTTCCACCTTAAATTATATATATATTTGTATGCAATACTATTTTACTAACCGGTGCATTAAAGCAACAGAATAGCAGTAGTTGAATAGTTGTGGGTTCAGGTTTACTCTTGCGAAGACACACGTGGATAGGAAGTCTTGAAGCTGATTTTCAGGAACAGCTAGAAAAGAAAATATTTATAATATAAATAATGACACTTCAAAATATAATTGGTATGGTATGCAGGTTTGATTATTTTAAATTTATCTTAAAACCGATATTTAAAAAAAAAACTACAAAATGATTTAGAAGAGAACAGAATAATTTTTTTAATCTGATTACAGCGTGAAGCTTAAAAAGTGAGAAAAGAAATGATTACCTAGGAGTTCGTCGATGACTTCGTCCGCCATCTCCTGGTGCGCAGGTAGTAGGATGGAGAATTCCTGATCGTGTCGTAGGCGCTTAGCTTTATTGAACCGAGGCACTCTTTGAAGTTCTTTCACCGGTATAACCTCATTTGCTTCCTTTCCAAAACGGTTGTTGATTTCAATCCCATTTCTTTTGTAGTCATCTGACTGTAAATTAAAAATATGGGGTTAAAATTATAAGCAGTAGGTACTATGTGTTTTGAAATTTATATTATATCTTAATTTTAGGAAGTAAATAGAGACATTGAATAAGGGGCAACATAGATTCGAATCCTATTACGATCGAAATGATTCCTAAACGTAATCACGGCAAATAAGAGATAATACTTAGAAAACGTATAAAAATTTGAACGTAGCGGGACTCGAACCCAAATATAAACGTGATAGATTGTGGATTCAATTCCCTGTTGAGGTAATTAAATATTTAATGTTTCCATTTTTCTTTGCCTATGTGGGAGATACAGTGTGAAGGTTGTTAAAAAAATATTACTATATGTTTTTATACAATAAATTTAAAGAAACGGTGTTCGATATCTCATATTTATTATTTTTTTATATTCATTTGAATCTTTATTATTAAGTTTAATTTCTTAAACAACTGCATACTTTATAATATTATTTCCTTATATTCTTACTAAACATAGAGCAGGATACTATTGTAATAAACAAATAGATATTGTAAGTTGTTATGGTGCACTTGCGGTTTAGTTTTAAATAGCTAGATATAAAAATCTATCATAACCGCTGTACTAATATATGAAACATCATTTATATTACGTAGGATAGGTACATAAGAATAAACACAGGAAGAAAGAAGAAAAATACTTAAAGATATTAAGAAGACTGTCCATTTAAATGAGTAACAAAATGACGGTATAGCGGGATAAATTGACCACATAAGAGGCCTTAAATGTGGATGTATATAACTGTAATAGGATAAAAATATTTTTTTTTCTTCTGTTATCGATAAATCTATAAATCGAATCGAAGTTAGAAAGCGATTTACTCAGTAGAATTTTTGTCTGTCTGTTTGTTAGTTTATTCGCGATGCATGCAAAACTAGTACTATATAAATGAAACTTGTATATGTAACTCTGTAATAACACTAAAGTTCGGAAAAATGCATAAAAAAATATATATTGTCAAATCTGTAAAGAGTAATTTATAAAAGTAGTATGTTACATTAATTATAAGATTTAAAATTAAAGGCCAGTCGTGGCGCAGTGACACAAAGTCTGACTGTAAAACCGACAGGTTGTGGGTTCGATCCTTACTCGAGGAGATGAAATATTTACTTAAATTTATATTTCCATTTCTTCGCTCTGGTGTCGAGGTAAAGCGCGGCGTTGAGTTTTGCCACTCAACTCAACACGCAATGCCTTCCAAAATTCGGCAGAAAGTTGAGAACGGAGTGTCTTAGCACTAGGTTCCTTCTGCCTACCCTGCTGTGTGCGGGATACAGCGTGACGCTAATAAAAATAAAAATAAAAAAAAGAAAAACTTACTAGATGCTTTTCAGTAAGCTGGAATAATGCTTTTTTGTCGCCCTTCAGCGAGACCATGGGTTCATTAGGACGATCAAACAGCAGTTGAAGGCTTTCAACGACGTTAGCCATTTTGAAAGTTATAAAATTTCTTTTTATAAATTAAACTAGAATAAAATAATTATTAACGTCTTACCACTTCACAGATGTGAAGTGTTAATAACTAAATTGGAGAAGACATTGCGTTTTATAATATTTCCTTGTAGTTTCGAGTGCAAAAGGTACACTACGTGTGCACCACCACATAGGAGCTGATAAAAACAGCGTGAGAAAAAAAATAAAATAAAAAAAATATTTAAAAAACATTTTTATCGGATCGTTTATGGATGTGGCGAAGAGATAATAAACGGGCATTGTCCATATTCCTAAAAATAAAAATATTGAATACACACATATAAGTACATATCTTTGCTTCTGAATTCAACTCTTTTCTCCACTTTCCGCTGAATTTTTGAGGCTTTGTGTGTTGAGTAGCGGAACTCAACGCCGCGCTTTGCTTTGTTACCAATGCGATGGAAATTTTATATTAATAAATAATAATTCATTTCAAAATATAAACAGCTAATGTTAAAGAATTCCTTATGGCGGAGTTGGAATCCGTCTAAATGTAATCCTGTGCCGGATACTATCTTGCAAATATAGCAGGATAGATAGAGATATTCTAGTGCTAAAACACTCCGTTTTCCGCTTTCCGCCAAAGATAAATAGGCATTACGTGTTAATTGCGTAATCCAGGTGCCGGTATTGGAACGGGGAAATAAAAACATTAATTATGAATTGCCTCCAATGGGAATCGAAGCCAACCGTCGTGTTTACAGCCACGTACTTGTACCACTGCGCCATAGTGTGGACGATCTCAAATGCTAATTAATTAAAATATTATTCATCTAGAGGCCAGTCGTAGCGCAGGGGCACAAAGTGTGACTGTAAAATCGACTGGTTGTGGGTTGGATCCTCACTTAGGGAAATGAAATATTTATTTATGAAATATTTTATATTTTCATTTCTTCGCTCTGGTTGGTTTCACCTCTCAATGCCTCCGGAACTCGGCGGAAAGTGGGAATCGGAGTGTCTTAACACTAGGTTCCCTCTGCCTACCCTGCTGTGTGCGGGATACAGCATGAAGAAATTATTGATCTACAATCTGCTTATTAGACGAAGTGTGATGTTATCTTAGGCCATTCAAGATCTCTGTCTGATTGCAAAATCAAAACGTAGGAAAATAAAATAAAGCAGAAAGAGGACAATCGTGTGACTGTAAACGCGACAGATTGTGGGTTCAATTCCCATTCGTGGAAATGAAATATTTTTATTTCTTCATTCTTGTGTTGAGTTATAGTGCGGCGTTGAGTTCAAGACACAATACTTGCAGGATCCGGTAAATTGTAAATACAAGCTTTCACCTATAAAAAACAGAGTGAAAACCTATACATATACCACAAATAGACAGTTGAAAATTTAATCTGTATATTGAACATATTTGGGAAAAAATATGGGTATTTAATATGGGAATATATGGGATTTTCTTATTTTTATCGGTCTGTTTGTTTCTTTGTACACGCTCATTTTATATGGGACGGATTGAATTTAAATGAAACTTTTTTTATTGTTTGTATATCTATTTAGCTTGGGCAGGATCTAGGCTATATTTACTTTTGAAAATTGATACACCTGAACCACAATGGTCCAGCTCAGCTATAAGGGCACAAGAGTGTGATAGTAAGGCAAATGGTTGTGGGTTTGATCCCAACTCGCGGAAATTAAGTATTTATTTAAATTTATATTTCTATTTCTTCGATCGGGTGTCGAGGTAAGAATGCCTCCAAAATTCAGAGGAATATATGGAATGGAGTGTTTTAGCACTAGGTTTTCTCTGCCTACCCTGCTCTGTGCGGAATACAGAGTGATGCTGATTTGATTCGATCCTTAACAAAAGGTGTTGAGGGCATAAGCACTGCTTATACGCCCAACGTTTCTGTTCAAATATAAAAATTGAAGATCTGGAAGATTTGATCGGAAACTATATCAGTCCAGAACTATAAAGATAATGAAATGCCGCCTTAGTGAAAAATGCTTAACGCGTTAGAAAATTTCCGTTTATATTTGAAAACGCGGCCCACTCGCGGCTTCATCCCCATTACATCTGTAATACTTTTCTTATGCTTCATTTGCCAACAGATTGATACATTCAATCATGGACAATACGTGGCTTTATGATAGAACATCATCGGCGGCAAGGGAGCTCCCCGCGGGACTCGAGTATAGGCTTGCGGCCGTAAACAGATTGTTGAATTATTTTTATTTTATATTTTCTTGAAAAATATACGTCCAAATTACATGATATAAAAGCCGAAAATTATTGTCATTAAAATTGCCATAAGGGTGAATATTT